>OX415238.1:24481191-25150921 GCA_948330725.1 Sherardia arvensis | reverse complement strand
GTAATAGTTTTTGCTTATTAATTAAGAAAAGGGTTCATCAAAAAAAAAAGCTCAAAACTGTGTAAAATGATAAGAAATGGCGTTAAAAGCTCAAAACCTGGGAAAATGACAAGCAATGGCGTTAAAAGGTCAAAACCTGGTAAAAGGACTAGAACTGGTGTTAAAAGCTCAAAACTATTTCAAATGACAAGAAATGGCGTTAAAAGCTCAAAACTATTTTAAATGACGAGAAATGGCGTTAAAAGGTCACAACTATGTCAACCGACGAGAAATGGTGTTAAAAGGTTAAAACTATGTAAAATGACAAGAAATGATGTTAAAAGGTTGAAACTATGTCAAATGATAAGAAATGGTGTTGAAAGGTAAAAAACTATGTCAAATGATCAGAAATGGTGTTAAAAGGTCAAAACTATGTCAAATGACACGAAATAGGGTTAAAAAGTCAAAAACTATGTCAAATGACAAGAAATAGTGTCAAAAGGTTAAAAGCTACGTCAAATCTCAAAACTGTGTAAAATGAAAAGAAATTGTGTTAAAAGGTACAAACTGTGTAAAATGACATGAAATGGTGTTAAAAGCTCAAAACTGTGTTAAATGATAAGAAATGGCGTTAAAAGCTCAAAACTGTGTAAAGTGACAAGAAATAGCGTTAAAAGTTGAAAACCTGGTAAAATGACTAGAAATGGTGTTAAAAGCTCAAAACTGTGTAAAATGACAAGAAATGGTGTTAAAAGCTCAAAACTATTTCATATGACAAGAAATGGTGTTGAAAGGTCTATACTATGTAAAATGACAAGAAATGGTGTTAAAAGGTCCAAACTTTGTCAAACGACATGAAATGGTGTCAAAAGGTTTAAACTATGTCAAATGACGAGAAATGGTGTCAAAAGGTTTAAACTATGTAAAATGACAAGAAATGGCGTTAAAAGATTTAAACTATGTCAAATGACAAGAAATGGTGTTGAAAGGTAAAAACTATGCGAAATGATAAGAAATGGTGTTGAAAGGTAAAAAGCTATGTCAAATGATCAGAAATGGTGTTAAAATGTCAAAACTATGTCAAATGACAAGAAATGGTGTTCAAAGGTCAAAACAATTTCAAAAGACAAGAAATGGTATTAAAATTTCAAAACTATGTCAAACGAAAAGAAATGGTGTTAAAAGGTAAAAATTATGTAAAATGACAAGAAATGGTGTCAAATGACCAAAACTATGTAAAATGACAATGAATGGTGTTAAAAGGTCAAAACTTTGTAAAATAACAAGAAATGGTGTTATGAGGTTGAAACTGTGTCAAATGACAAGAAATGGTGTCGAAAGGTAATAACTATGTCAAATGACAAGAAATGGTGTTGAAAGGTTAATACTATGTCAAATGACATGAAATGGTGTAAAAAGCTCAAAACTGTGTAAAATGATAAGAAATGGCGTTAAAAGCTCAAAACCTGGGAAAATGACAAGCAATGGCGTTAAAAGGTCAAAACCTGGTAAAAGGACTAGAACTGGTGTTAAAAGCTCAAAACTATTTCAAATGACAAGAAATGGCGTTAAAAGCTCAAAACCATGTCAAATGACAAGAAATGGCGTTAAAATGTCAAAACCATGTCAAATGACAAGAAATGGCGTTAAAATGTCAAAACCTTATCAAATGACAAGAAATGTTGTTAAAAGGTCAAAACTATGTCAAACGACAAGAAATGGTGTTAAAAGGTCAAAACTATGTAAAATGAAAAGAAATGGTGTTGAAAGGTCAATACTATGTAAAATGACAATAATGGTGTTAAAAGATCCAAACATTGTCAAACGACATGAAATGGTGTTAAAAGGTCAAAACTATGTCAAATGACAAGAAATGGTGTTTAAAGGTCAAAACTATGTCGAATGACAAGAAATGGTGTTGAAAGGTCAAGACTATGTGAAATGACAAGAAATGGTGTTCAAAGGTCAAAACTCTGTAAAACGACAAGAAATGGCGTTAAAAGGTCATTACTATGTAAAATGACAAGAAATGGCGTTAAAAGCTCAAAACTATGTCAAATGACAAGAAATGGCGTTAAAAGGTCAAAACCATGTCAAATACAAGAACTGGCGTTAAAAGGTCAAAACCATCTCAAATGACAAGAAATGGTGTTAAAAGGTCAAAACTATGTCAAACGACAAGATATGGTGTTAAAAGGTCAAAACTATGTCAAACGACAAGATATGGTGTTAAAAGGTCAAAACTATGTAAAATGACAAGAAATGGTGTTGAAAGGTCAACACTATGTAAAATGACAAGAAATGGCGTTAAAAGCTCAAAACTGTGTAAAATGACAAGAAATTGCGTTAAAAGTTCAGAACCTGGTTAAATGACTAGAAATGGTGTTAAAAGCTCAAAACTGCTTAAAATCACAAGAAATGGTGTTAAAAGCTCAAAACTATGTAAAATGACGAGAAATTGCGTTAAAAGCTCAAAATTATGTCAAATGACAAGAAATGGCGTTAATAGGTCAAAACCATGTCAAATGAACAGAAATGGCGTTAAAAGATCAAAACCATGTCAAATGACAAGAAATGGTGTTAAAGGGTCAAAACAATGTCAAACGACAAGAAATGGTGTTAAAAGCTCAAAACTATATAAAATGACAAGAAATGGTGTTAAAAGGTCAAAACTATGTCAAATGACAAGAAATGGTGTTAAAAGGTCAAAACTACGTAAAATGACAAGAAATGGTGTTAAAAGCTCAAACTATGTCAAATGACAAGAAATGGTGTTACATGGTTGAAACTATTTCAAATGACAACAAAATAGTGTTTAAAGGTAAAAACTATGTCAGATGACAAGAAATGGTATTGAAAGTTAAAAACTATGTCAAATGACAAGAAATGGTGTTAAAAAGTCAAAAACTATGTCAAATGACATGAAATGGTGTTAAAGGCTCAAAACTCTGTAAAATGACAAGAAATGGTGTTAAAAGGTAAAAACTGTGTAAACTGACATGAAATGGTGTTAAAAGCTCAAAACTGTGTAAAATGATAAGAAATGGCGTTAAAAGCTCAAACCTGTGTAAAATGACAAGAAATGGCGTTAAAAGTTCAAAACCTGGTAAAATGACTAGAAATGGTGTTAAAAGCTCAAACTTTGTAAAATGAAAAGAAATGGTGTTTAAAGCTCAAAACTATTTTAAATGACGAGAAATGGCGTTAAAAGCTCAAAACTATGTCAACCGATGAGAAATGGTGTTAAAAGGTTAAAACTATGTAAAATGACAAGAAATGATGTTAAAAGGTTGAAACTATGTCAAATGACCAGAAATGGTGTTGAAAGGTAAAAACTATGTCAAATGATAAGAAATGGTGTTGAAAGGTAAAAAACTATGTCAAATGATCAGAAATGGTGTTAAAAGGTCAATACTATGTCAAATGACACGAAATAGGGTTAAAAAGTCAAAAACTATGTCAAATGACAAGAAATAGTGTCAAAAGGTTAAAAGCTATGTCAAATCTCAAAACTGTGTAAAATGAAAAGAAATTGTGTTAAAAGGTACAAACTGTGTAAAATGACATGAAATGGTGTTAAAAGCTCAAAACTATGTTAAATGATAAGAAATGGCGTTAAAAGCTCAAAACTTTGTAAAGTGACAAGAAATAGCGTTAAAAGTTGAAAACCTGGTAAAATGACTAGAAATGGTGTTAAAAGCTCAAAACTGTGTAAAATGTCAAGAAATGGTGTTAAAAGCTCAAAACTATTTCATATGACAAGAAATGGTGTTGAAAGGTCTATACTATGTAAAATGACAAGAAATGGTGTTAAAAGGTCCAAACTTTGTCAAACGACATGAAATGGTGTCAAAAGGTTTAAACTATGTCAAATGACGAGAAATGGTGTCAAAAGGTTTAAACTATGTAAAATGACAAGAAATGGTGTTACAAGATTGAAACTATGTCAAATGACAAGAAATGGTGTTGAAAGGTAAAAACTATGCAAAATGATAAGAAATGGTGTTGAAAGGTAAAAAGCTATGTCAAATGATCAGAAATGGTGTTAAAATGTCAAAACTATGTCAAATGACAAGAAATGGTGTTCAAAGGTCAAAACAATTTCAAAAGACAAGAAATGGTATTAAAATTTCAAAACTATGTCAAACGAAAAGAAATGGTGTTAAAAGGTAAAAATTATGTAAAATGACAAGAAATGGTGTCAAATGACCAAAACTATGTAAAATGACAATGAATGGTGTTAAAAGGTCAAAACTTTGTAAAATAACAAGAAATGGTGTTATGAGGTTGAAACTGTGTCAAATGACAAGAAATGGTGTCGAAAGGTAATAACTATGTCAAATGACAAGAAATGGTGTTGAAAGGTTAATACTATGTCAAATGACATGAAATGGTGTAAAAAGCTCAAAACTGTGTAAAATGATAAGAAATGGCGTTAAAAGCTCAAAACCTGGGAAAATGACAAGCAATGGCGTTAAAAGGTCAAAACCTGGTAAAAGGACTAGAACTGGTGTTAAAAGCTCAAAACTATTTCAAATGACAAGAAATGGCGTTAAAAGCTCAAAACCATGTCAAATGACAAGAAATGGCGTTAAAATGTCAAAACCATGTCAAATGACAAGAAATGGCGTTAAAATGTCAAAACCTTATCAAATGACAAGAAATGTTGTTAAAAGGTCAAAACTATGTCAAACGACAAGAAATGGTGTTAAAAGGTCAAAACTATGTAAAATGAAAAGAAATGGTGTTGAAAGGTCAATACTATGTAAAATGACAATAATGGTGTTAAAAGATCCAAACTTTGTCAAACGACATGAAATGGTGTTAAAAGGTCAAAACTATGTCAAATGACAAGAAATGGTGTTTAAAGGTCAAAACTATGTCGAATGACAAGAAATGGTGTTGAAAGGTCAAGACTATGTGAAATGACAAGAAATGGTGTTCAAAGGTCAAAACTCTGTAAAACGACAAGAAATGGCGTTAAAAGGTCATTACTATGTAAAATGACAAGAAATGGCGTTAAAAGCTCAAAACTATGTCAAATGACAAGAAATGGCGTTAAAAGGTCAAAACCATGTCAAATACAAGAACTGGCGTTAAAAGGTCAAAACCATCTCAAATGACAAGAAATGGTGTTAAAAGGTCAAAACTATGTCAAACGACAAGATATGGTGTTAAAAGGTCAAAACTATGTCAAACGACAAGATATGGTGTTAAAAGGTCAAAACTATGTAAAATGACAAGAAATGGTGTTGAAAGGTCAACACTATGTAAAATGACAAGAAATGGCGTTAAAAGCTCAAAACTGTGTAAAATGACAAGAAATTGCGTTAAAAGTTCAGAACCTGGTTAAATGACTAGAAATGGTGTTAAAAGCTCAAAACTGCTTAAAATCACAAGAAATGGTGTTAAAAGCTCAAAACTATGTAAAATGACGAGAAATTGCGTTAAAAGCTCAAAATTATGTCAAATGACAAGAAATGGCGTTAATAGGTCAAAACCATGTCAAATGAACAGAAATGGCGTTAAAAGATCAAAACCATGTCAAATGACAAGAAATGGTGTTAAAGGGTCAAAACAATGTCAAACGACAAGAAATGGTGTTAAAAGCTCAAAACTATATAAAATGACAAGAAATGGTGTTAAAAGGTCAAAACTATGTCAAATGACAAGAAATGGTGTTAAAAGGTCAAAACTACGTAAAATGACAAGAAATGGTGTTAAAAGCTCAAACTATGTCAAATGACAAGAAATGGTGTTACATGGTTGAAACTATTTCAAATGACAACAAAATAGTGTTTAAAGGTAAAAACTATGTCAGATGACAAGAAATGGTATTGAAAGTTAAAAACTATGTCAAATGACAAGAAATGGTGTTAAAAAGTCAAAAACTATGTCAAATGACATGAAATGGTGTTAAAGGCTCAAAACTCTGTAAAATGACAAGAAATGGTGTTAAAAGGTAAAAACTGTGTAAACTGACATGAAATGGTGTTAAAAGCTCAAAACTGTGTAAAATGATAAGAAATGGCGTTAAAAGCTCAAACCTGTGTAAAATGACAAGAAATGGCGTTAAAAGTTCAAAACCTGGTAAAATGACTAGAAATGGTGTTAAAAGCTCAAACTTTGTAAAATGAAAAGAAATGGTGTTTAAAGCTCAAAACTATTTTAAATGACGAGAAATGGCGTTAAAAGCTCAAAACTATGTCAACCGATGAGAAATGGTGTTAAAAGGTTAAAACTATGTAAAATGACAAGAAATGATGTTAAAAGGTTGAAACTATGTCAAATGACCAGAAATGGTGTTGAAAGGTAAAAACTATGTCAAATGATAAGAAATGGTGTTGAAAGGTAAAAAACTATGTCAAATGATCAGAAATGGTGTTAAAAGGTCAATACTATGTCAAATGACACGAAATAGGGTTAAAAAGTCAAAAACTATGTCAAATGACAAGAAATAGTGTCAAAAGGTTAAAAGCTATGTCAAATCTCAAAACTGTGTAAAATGAAAAGAAATTGTGTTAAAAGGTACAAACTGTGTAAAATGACATGAAATGGTGTTAAAAGCTCAAAACTATGTTAAATGATAAGAAATGGCGTTAAAAGCTCAAAACTTTGTAAAGTGACAAGAAATAGCGTTAAAAGTTGAAAACCTGGTAAAATGACTAGAAATGGTGTTAAAAGCTCAAAACTGTGTAAAATGTCAAGAAATGGTGTTAAAAGCTCAAAACTATTTCATATGACAAGAAATGGTGTTGAAAGGTCTATACTATGTAAAATGACAAGAAATGGTGTTAAAAGGTCCAAACTTTGTCAAACGACATGAAATGGTGTCAAAAGGTTTAAACTATGTCAAATGACGAGAAATGGTGTCAAAAGGTTTAAACTATGTAAAATGACAAGAAATGGTGTTACAAGATTGAAACTATGTCAAATGACAAGAAATGGTGTTGAAAGGTAAAAACTATGCAAAATGATAAGAAATGGTGTTGAAAGGTAAAAAGCTATGTCAAATGATCAGAAATGGTGTTAAAATGTCAAGACTATGTCAAATGACAAGAAATGGTGTTCAAAGGTCAAAACAATTTCAAAAGACAAGAAATGGTATTAAAATTTCAAAACTATGTCAAACGACAAGAAATGGTGTTAAAAGGTCAAAATTATGTAAAATGACAAGAAATGGTGTTAAATGGCCAAAACTATGTAAAATGACAATGAATGGTGTTAAAAGGTCAAAACTGTGTAAAATAACAAGAAATGGTGTTATGAGGTTGAAACTGTGTCAAATGACAAGAAATGGTGTTGAAAGGTAATAACTATGTCAAATGACAAGAAATGGTGTTGAAAGGTTAATACTATGTCAAATGACACGAAAGGTGTTAAAAAGTCAAAAACTATGTCAAATGACAAGAAATAGTGTTAAAAGGCTAAAAGCTATGTCAAATGACATGAAATGGTGTTAAAAGCTCAAAACTCTTTAAAATGACAAGAAATTGTGTTAAAAGGTAAAAACTGTGTAAAATGACATGAAATGGTGTTAAAAGCTCAAAACTGTGTAAAATTATAAGAAATGGCGTTAAAAGCTCAAAACCTGGGAAAATGACAAGCAATGGCGTTAAAAGGTCAAAACCTGGTAAAAGGACTAGAACTGGTGTTAAAAGCTCAAAACTATTTCAAATGACAAGAAATGGCGTTAAAAGCTCAAAACCATGTCAAATGACAAGAAATGGCGTTAAAAGGTCAAAACCATGTCAAATGACAAGAATATGCGTTAAAAGGTCAAAACCTTGTCAAATGACAAGAAATGTTGTTAAAAGGTCTAAACTATGTCAAACGACAAGAAATGGTGTTAAAAGGTCAAAACTATGTAAAATGAAAAGAAATGGTGTTGAAAGGTCAATACTATGTAAAATGACAAGAAATGGTGTTGAAAGGTCAATACTATGTAAAATGACAAGAAATGGCGTTAAAAGCTCAAAACTGTGTAAAATGACAAGAAATTGCGTTAAAAGTTCAGAACCTGGTTAAATGACTAGAAATGGTGTTAAAAGCTCAAAACTGCTTAAAATGACAAGAAATGGTGTTAAAAGCTCAAAACTATGTAAAATGACAAGAAATGGCGTTAAAAGCTCAAAATTATGTCAAATGACAAGAAATGGCGTTAATAGGTCAAAACCATGTCAAATAAACAGAAATGGCGTTAAAAGATCAAAACCATGTCAAATGACAAGAAATGGCGTTAAAGGGTCAAAACTATGTCAAACGACAAGAAATGGTGTTAAAAGCTCAGAACTATATAAAATGACAAGAAATGGTGTTAAAAGGTCAAAACTATGTCAAATGACAAGAAATGGTGTTAAAAGGTCAAAACTATGTCGAAAGACAAGAAATGGTGTTGACAGGTCAAAACTACGTAAAATGACAAGAAATGGTGTTAAAAGCTCAAACTATGTCAAATGACAAGAAATGGTGTTAAAAGGTCGAAACTATGTAAAATGACAAAAATGGCGTTAAAAGTTCAAAATTGTGTAAAATGACAAGAAATGGCGTTAAAAGGTCAAAACCTGGTAAAATGACTAGAAATGGTGTTAAAAGCTCAAAACTGTGTAAAATGACAAGAAATGGCGTTAAAAGTTCAAAACCTGGAAGGAAGGGTAGACAGTACCACAACCAAATTTTGTGCCTCTCTGATGGTGCTAAAATGATTGAAGGAAGGGAAGCTATTGAAATGCACTTACTGGATTTTTTCAAGAAACAACTTAGAGAAACTAGCCAAAATACATTGAAGATGAACAAAGAGTATGTGAAGATGGGGTGTACACTATCAGTAAGCCAGCAGGCCTCACTAATTCAAGACATTACTTCAGAGGAAGTATATGGTGCACTGAAGAGTATTGGCTCATCCAAGAGTCCTGGTCAAGATGGGCTTTACCAGCCAATTTTTTAAAAAGACTTGGGGAATTACTGGTCCTGGTATCATAAGGGCAGTAAAAGGCTTCTTTGCTGGGGACACAATGCCTACTGACTTTAGCCAAGCAGTATTAACCCTAATCCCTAAATGCCCCTACCACAAACAGCCAATGATCTTAGGCCTATTGCTTGCTGCTCAGTATTGTACAAGATGGTGGCTAAAATCTTATGCACAAGGCTTAGAGTGGTGTTGCCCTCAGTGGTCAGCCTGAATCAAGGTGCATTTGTAAAAGGTAGACAAATTGCACACAATGTTTTGCTCACACAAGAACTCATCCAGAATTACCACAACACTACCATGAGACCTAGCTGCTCTCTCCAAATAGATATCAGAAAAGCTTTTGACAATCTGAGCTGGGAGTTAAAAGGTCAAAACCATGTCAAATAACAAGAAATGGCGTTAAAAGGTCAAAACTATGTAAAATGACAAGAAATGGTGTTAAAAGGTTAAAACTATGTCAAATAACAAGAAGTGGTGTTAAAAGGTCAAAACTATGTAAAATGGCAAGAAATGGTGTTACAAGGTTGAAACTATGTCAAATGACAACAAAATAGTGTTTAAAGGTAAAAACTATGTCAAATGACAAGAAATGGTATTGAAAGTTAAAAACTATGTAAAATGACAAGAAATGGTGTTAAAAAGTCAAAAACTATGTCAAATGACATGAAATGTTGTTAAAAGCTCAAAACTCTGTAAAATGACAAGAAATGGTGTTGAAAGGTAAAAACTGTGTAAAATGACATGAAATGGTGTTAAAAGCTCAAAACTGTGTAAAATGATAAGAAATGGCGTTAAAAGCTCAAACCTGTGTAAAATGACAAAAAATGGCGTTAAAAGTTCAAAACCTGGTAAAATGACTAGAAATGGTGTTAAAAGCTCAAACTTTGGGTTGATTTTGCAGAGCTCTACTGTGTGCGATTACACCTTCACTGTGTGTAATGCAATTTATGTCCAACTGTGATTGATTCATATAGATCTGGTGCTGATCTCTTCACCAGTGATCAGATGCCTTCTCCAGGGAAGTCTGGTAGCATAAAGAAGCGTGGCCGAAACAAACAGATCCTGCAGAGAGATGGGGATTTTTCAGTGGTGACCAAACAAGCTAGCTCAGCTGGGTTGCTGCCAGAAGTGGAGCTAGCTCAACTGCCTGAGGAGGAAGTACTACACCAACATGCGGAGGAGTGTGTGGATGCTCAAACACCAAGGTTGAAGGAAACAAAAGCCAGGGGAGATGCAGATCCAGTTGTGAACAGTACACCAAACAGTGTAGTGGGCTCATCCAAAAGCTGGGCTGACCAAGCTGAGGAGGTGGGGAAGAAAGAGGGGAGCTGGAGGAATCTTTTTGAACCCCTGTCAATTGAAGGTATAAAAATGGCTAAAATCTCTAAGGAAGAAGTAGAGGAGAGTGTCAAAGACTGGGAGTCAACCTTGGTATGCAAAATTTTAGGAGCTTTCCCACCTCATAGGGTCATGGAAGGTTTCTTTAATAGAATTTGGGGGTCTGCAAAAATACAGAAGGTATGGAGGATGAAGGATGGAATTTTTATGGTGAGATTTAGCCAGAAGCAGTACTGTGAGGAAATTCTGAGCAAGGGCTTGCTGTTTTTGATCATAAGCCAGTGTTGGTTAAAGCTTGGTCTAAAAACTGGTGGGAATTTGAAGCCACTAAAATTCCAGTATGGATCCAACTCCCTGAGCTGCCCCTCCCATACTGGAAGCCCTCAATCCTCAGCAAGATACTAAGTCCCATTGGTATCCCAAAGAGGATAGATGAGTGCACACTGAATCACACTAGGCTGAGCTTTGCAAGGGTGCAAGTAGAGGTGGAAATTGCAGATGTTGTTCCAATCTCTGTACCTTATATAGATGAGGAGGATATCATTCAACATCAGCCCTTGGTGTTTGAATGGCAGCCAGTGAAATGTGGTGAATGTGGAAGATTAGGTCACTTAAAAGAATAGTGTAGGAAGAGTGCTCCAGTTGCACTAACACAACAAAAGAAATGGATTCCTATATCCAAGCCAACTGCTTGGAGACTTGCCCCTAAAGTTGCTCAGCCAATGAGTCCAGATGATAAGGAAGGCAAAAGGGAGAAACCACAAAAGGCCAACCAAGATGAGGAGGGTTTTGAGGCTGCCACCAATGTTGCACACAGGCAGGGAAAACAGCCAATGGAGGAAGTGAGGGATGAAAGTTCAGGAGGGAGGTATCTGGCTTTGGCAGATCCACCTGATGAATAGCAACATTCTGGCATGGAACATCAGGGGTGTAAATAGGACTGATAAGCAACAAAAAATCAAAAATTTTTGTACAGCTTCTAGTTTTGGTTTAGCTGGCTTTATGGAGAATAAAGTTAAAAAGGCAAAAGAGCAGCAGGTATGGAAAGATTTTAGTAGCATGGGATGGAAATGGACAGCCAACAATGATGTCAATGATAAGGGCAGAATCTTGGTGGGCTGGAGGCCTGAGGTTTATGAGGTCATTGCAACTGCACAAAATGAACAATGGCTGGATGTGCATTGTTATATAAAGGAACTGAAGCAGGAGTGTTTTGTCACTTTTGTGTATGGCTACCACACAATAGAGGACAGAGGACCACTGTGGACCCAACTGAGGAAACTGGACCATGATCCTTATCCATGGCTGATCACAGGTGACTTCAATGCTCCACTACATCTGGATGATAGGCAAGCGGTGACCCCAGTACAGACAAAAGAGTTAATTGATTTTCAGGATTGTGTGCAAGACTTGCAGCTGATGGAGCTCAAAACAGTTGGTCCAAGTTACACTTGGGAGAAAAAAAGGGCAGTGGGAGAGAGGATATTCAGTAGAATTGACAGGTCCCTTGTCAATCATGCCTGGATCACCACTTTTCCAGAAACATTGTGCTTGGTCAGCACTACTGAAATCTCTGACCATTTCCCACAAATCATCCAGCTGAGGAAGAAAGAAAGGCAAGCCCCTAAACCTTTTAAATTTTATAACATGTGGAGCTCATCTCCACAGTTTCAAGACATTATAAAGGTTGTATGGGAGGATGAGGCTGTGCAGACAATGGAGGATCTTTTTAAGCAACTAAGGGGCATTCAATCACCCCTTTTATGCTTGAATAGAAGGCAGTTCTCATAAATTGAATAAAGGACAGCCATGGCAAGAAAAGAGTGGGAGCAGTCAGTCACAAAACTAAGCAAGGATCTCACCTCACAAAAGAAGCAACAACTGGAAAGGGACAAAAGGGGGCTACTGGAGTTCTATGCTGAAGCTGAGTACAAGTTTCTACAGCAGAGAGCAAATATTAATTGGATCAAAGAAGGTGACAGGCCTACCAAAATGTTCTACTCACTCTTGAAGAGTAGACAGTACCACAACCAAATTTTGTGCCTCTCTGATAGGGCTAAAATGATAGAAGGAAGGGAAGCAATTGAAATGCACTTACTGGATTTTTTCAAGAAATAACTGGAGAAACTAGCACGACTACACTGAAGATGAACAAAGAGTATGTGAAGATGGGGGGTACACTATCAGTAAGCCAGCAGGCCTCACTCATTCAGGACATTACTTCAGAGGAAATATATGGTACATTGAAGAGTATTGGCTCATCCAAGAGTCCTGGTCAAGATGGCTTTACCAGCCAATTTTTTAAGAAGACTTGGGGAATTACTGGTCCTGGTATCACAAGGGCAGTAAAAGGCTTCTTTGCTGGGGACACAATGCCTACTGACTTTAGCCAAGCAGTCTTAACCCTAATCCCTAAATGCCCCCTACCACAAATAGCCAATGATCTTAGGCCTATTGCATGCTGCTCAGTCTTATACAAGACGGTGGCTGAAATCTTATGCACAAGGCTGGGAGTGGTGTTGCCCTCAGTGGTTAGCTTGAATCAAGGTGCATTTGTAAAAGGCAGACAAATTGCACACAATGTTTTGCTCACACAAGAACTTATCCAGAAATACCACAACACTACTATGAGACCTAGCTGCTTGCTCCAAATAGATATCAGAAAAGCCTTTGACAATCTGAGCTGGGAGTTCCTGTTTGATTGGCTTGCAGCCTTGAAGTTCCCTCCACTGTTCATGACATGGCTCCAGACGTGTGTCCTTACATCCTCTTTTTGCATTTCAATTAATGGAGGTTATACTGCTGCTTTTAAGGTTGAAAAAGGAGTTAAACAAGGTGACCCTTCATCACCTTTGCTATTTGTTATTGGAATGGAGTACTTGACCAGAATGCTAGAGGCTCACTATCTGGACAACACTATCCAGTACCATCAAAGGTGTGGAAGGGTGGGAATTCACAGTTTAATCTTTGCTGATGATTTGCTACTTTTTTGTGGTGCAAATGCCCCATCTATGAGGGGTATAAAGGCCTGTTTGGAAGAATTCAGAAATACCACAAGACTGGGAATAAATGAAAAGAAATCAGTGGCTTTCTTCTCAGTGATGGATGAGGGAGAAAAGGATTTGCTGGCCTCAATTCTCAATGTATCAAGGGGTGAACTTCCCCTAAAATACTTGGGACTGCCCCTCTCAACTTGCAAATGGGACAAAGAGACTTGTGCAAGCTTATTGGACAAGATCAGAGTGAAGATAGCTGGCTGGAAGGGCAGACATTTGTCTCATGCAGGAAATGTGCATGTCATCAACACTTTACTACTTAGCCTGTCAAGCTACTGGTCAAGTGTTCTGAAAATTCCTGAAGAAATACATGAGGAGGTAGAAAAGATGTGTAGAGCCTTTTTATGGGGAAAAGATCCAAACAGCAAGTACTTCACACCTGCAGCATGGAGCTCCCTTTGTAAAGGAAAAAAATTTGGTGGCATGGGCATAAAAGATCCCTCACTGTGGAATTTTGCATCATTGTGCAAACATGTGTGGGATATTCAGCAGAAGAAAGACATACTATGGATAAGGTGGATTCAGGCCTTCTATCTAAAAGGAAAGTCTTTTGACACTTATCAAGCTTCAGAGGGGCACAGCTGGATATGGAAGCTTCTTGTGAGATTGAAAAATACAATGCTTGGCAAAATGCAGCTCTGTACAAGGAGAGATGGAGGTTTCTCTATTACTGCTGCTTACAACATCATGAAGGGGGCAGAAGAGGATGATATTTGGGCTAAGCTTATCTGGCATAGTAAACTACTCCCAAAACACAGATTCTTCTTATGGCTCATGCTAAAGAGAAAACTAGCCACAGTTGATAGACTCCAGAAGTACAAGATACTCCAGAAACAACCAAAATGCTGCCTATGTGGCTTGGAGGAGGAGACAGCCCAGCATTTATTTGCCAAATGCACCTTTTGTAAGGAAATTTTGCTATCACTAGGGCTGAAGGGATTGAAAACCTTAAGGGATCTGAGAAGAAGGCTTTTGATATGGTGCAGAACAGGGCAGGTCAAGAAACTCTTCTACCTAGTTGCTACACTCTACCATATATGGGAGGAGAGAAACAGCAGAATTTTTAGCCACAAGTCAGTACTGGCTGAAAAAGTGGGGAAAAGAATTGAAGATGAGTTCAACTGGTCCAAAGGTGTTTTCAGAAGTGATTAGAAAAGTAGTCTTTTTGAACCTAGAAATAGGTTAGGAATTTTGTAGTAGACTGGGAGTGAAGGTCTAAACTTGTAATAGTTTTTGCTTATCAATTAAGAAAAGGGTTCATCAAAAAAAAAAGGTTAAAAGCTATGTCAAATCTCAAAACTGTGTAAAATGACAAGAAATTGTGTTAAAAGGTACAAACTGTGTAAAATGACATGAAATGGTGTTAAAAGCTCAAAACTTTGTTAAATGATAAGAAATGGCGTTAAAAGCTCAAAACTGTATAAAGTGAAAAGAAATAGCGTTAAAAGTTCAAAACCTGGTAAAATGACTAGAAATGGGTTAAAAGCTCAAAATTGTGTAAAATGACAAGAAATGGTGTTAAAAGCTCAAAACTATTTCATATGACAAGAAATGGTGTTGAAAGGTCTATACTATGTAAAATGACAAGAAATGGTATTAAAAGGTCCAAACTTTGTCAAACGACATGAAATGGTGTCAAAAGGTTTAAACTATGTCAAATGACGAGAAATGGTGTCAAAAGGTTTAAACTATGTATAATGACAAGAAATGGTGTTAAAAGGTTGAAACTATGTCAAATGACAAGAAATGGTGTTAAAAGGTCAAAACCTGGTAAAAGGACTAGAACTGGTGTTAAAAGCTCAAAACTATTTCAAATGACAAGAAATGGCGTTAAAAGCTCAAACCATGTCAAATGACAAGAAATGGCGTTAAAAGGTCAAAACCATGTCAAATGACAAGAATATGCGTTAAAAGGTCAAAACCTTGTCAAATGACAAGAAATGTTGTTAAAAGGTCAAAACTATGTCAAACGACAAGAAATGGTGTTAAAAGGTCAAAACTATGTAAAATGAAAAGAAATGGTGTTGAAAGTTCAATACTATGTAAAATGACAATAATGGTGTTGAAAGATCCAAACTTTGTCAAATGACATGAAATGGTGTTAAAAGGTCAAAACTATGTCAAATGACAAGAAATGGTGTTTAAAGGTCAAAACTATGTCGAATGACAAGAAATGGTGTTGAAAAGTCAAGACTATGTCAAATGATAAGAAGTCGTGGTAAAATGTCAAGACTATGTGAAATGACAAGAAATGGTGTTCAAAGGTCAAAACTATGTAAAACGACAAGAAATGGCATTAAAAGGTCATTACTATGTAAAATGACAAGAAATGGCGTTAAAAGCTCAAAACTATGTCAAATGACAAGAAATGGCGTTAAAAGGTCAAAACCATGTCAAATACAAGAACTGACGTTAAAAGGTCAAAACCATATCAAATGACAAGAAATGGCATTAAAAGGTCAAAACTATGTCAAACGACAAGATATGGTGTTAAAAAGTCAAAACTATGTAAAATGACAAGAAATGGTGTTGAAAGGTCAATACTATGTAAAATGACAAGAAATGGCGTTAAAAGCTCAAAACTGTATAAAATGACAAGAAATTGCGGTAAAAGTTCAGAACCTGGTTAAATGACTAGAAATGGTGTAAAAAGCACAAAACTACTTAAAATGACAAGAAATGGTGTTAAAAGCTCAAAACTATGTAAAATGACAAGAAATGGAATTAAAAGTTCAAAATTATGTCAAATGACAAGAAATGGCGTTAATAGGTCAAAACCATGTCAAATGAACAAAAATGGCGTTAAAAGGTCAAAACCATGTCAAATGACAAGAAATGGCGTTAAAGGGTCAAAACTATGTCAAACGACAAGAAATGGTGTTAAAAGCTCAAAACTATATAAAATGACAAGAAATGGTGTTAAAAGGTCAAAACTATGTCAAATGACAAGAAATGGTGTTTAAAGGTCAAAACTATGTCGAATGAAAAGAAATGGTGTTGACAGGTCAAAACTCCGTAAAATGACAAGAAATGGTGTTAAAAGGTCAAAAACTATGTCATATGACAAGAAATTGTGTTAAAAGGTCAAAACTATGTCAACTGACAAGAAATGGAGTTAAAAGGTAAAAACTATGTCTAATGACAAGAAATTGTGTTAAAAGGTCAAAACTATGTCAACTGACAAGAAATGGAGTTAAAAGGTAAAAACTATGTCAAATGACAAGCAATGGTGTTAATAGGTCAAAACTCTGTAAAATGACAAGAAATGGTGTTAAAAGGTAAAAACTGTGTAAAATGACATGAAATGGTGTTAAAAGCTCAAAACTATGTAAAATTAAGAAATGGCGTTAAAAGCTCAAACCTGTGTAAAATGACAAAAAAATGGCGTTAAAAGTTCAGAACCTGGTTAAATGACTAGAAATGGTGTTAAAAGCTCAAACTGTGTAAAATGACAAGAAATGGTGTTAAAAGCTCAAAACTATTTCAAATGACAAGAAATAGCGTTAAAAGCTCAAAACTATGTCAAATGACGAGAAATGGTGTTAAAAGGTCAAAACTATCTAAAATCAAAAGAATTGGTGTTAAAAGGTTAAAAGCTATGACAAGAAATGGCGTAAAAAGGTCAAAACTAAGTAAAATGAGGAGAAATGGTGTTAAAAGGTCCAAAACTACGTCAAATGACAAGAAATTGTGTTAAAAGGTCAAAATTATGTCAAATGACAAGCAATGGTGTTAAAAGGTCGAAACTATGTAAAATGACAAAAATGGCGTTAAAATCTCAAAATAGTGTAAAATGACAAGAAATGGCGTTAAAAGGTCAAAACCTGGTAAAATGACTAGAAATGGTGTTAAAAGCTCAAAACTGTGTAAAATGACAAGAAATGACGTTAAAAGTTCAAAACCAGGTAAAATGACTAGAAATGGTGTTAAAACTCAAACTTTGTAAAATGACTAGAAATGGTGTTAAAAGCTCAAACTTTGTAAAATGACAATAAATGGTGTTAAAAGCTAAAAAACTATTTCAAATGACGAGAAATGGTGTTAAAAGCTCAAAACTATGTCAACCGACGAGAAATGGTGTTAAAAGTATAAAACTATGTAAAATGACAAGAAATGGTGTTAGAAGGTCAAAACTATGTAAAATGACAAGAAATGGTGTTACAAGGTTGAAACTATGTCAAATGACAAGAAATAGTGTTTAAAGGTAAAAACTATGTCAAATGACAAGAAATGGTATTGAAAGTTAAAAACTATGTCAAATGACAAGAAATGGTGTTAAAAGGTCAAAAACTATGTCAAATGACATGAAATGGTGTTAAAAGCTCAAAACTCTGTAAAATGACAAGAAATGGTGTTAAAAGGTAAAAACTGTGTAAAATGACATGAAATGGTGTTAAAAGCTCAAAACTGTGTAAAATGATAAGAAATGGCGTTAAAAGCTCAAACTTGTGTAAACTGACAAGAAATGGCGTAAAAGTTCAAAACCTGGTAAAATGACATGAAATGGTGTTGAAAGCTTAAACTTTATAAAATGACAAGAAATGGTGTTAAAAGCTCAAAACTATTTTAAATGACGAGAAATGGCGTTAAAAGCTCAAACTGTGATTGATTCATCCAGATCTGGTGCTGATCTCTTCACCAGTGATCAGATGCCTTCTCCAAGGAAGTCTGGTAGCATCAAGAAGCGTGGCCGAAACAAACAGATCCTGCAGAGAGATGGGGATTTTCCAGTGGTGAAGAAACAAGCTAGCTCAGCTGGGTTGCTGCCAGAAGTGGAGCTAGCTCAACTGCCTGAGGAGGAAGTACTACACCAACATGCCGAGGAGTGTGTGGATGCTCAAACACCAAGGTTGAAGGAAACAAAAGCCAGGGGAGATGCAGATCCAGTTGTGAACAGTACACCAAACAGTGTAGTGGGCTCATCCAGAAGCTGGGCTGACCAAGCTGAGGAGGTGGGGAAGAAAGATGGGAGCTGGAGGAATCTTTTTGAAGAGACTTCAGTTGAGGTAAACTTTGTTGAACCCCTGTCAATTGAAGGTATAAAATGGCTAGAATCACTAAGGAAGAAGTAGAGGAGAGTGTCAAAGACTGGGAGTCAACCTTGGTATGCAAAATTTTAGGAGCTTTCCCACCTCATAGGGCCATGGAAGGTTTCTTTAATAGAATATGGGGATCTGCAAAAATACAGAAGGTATGGAGGATGAAGGATGGAATTTTTATGGTGAGATTTAGCCAAAAATAGTACTGTGAGGAAATTCTGAGCAAAGGCCTGTTGCTTTTTGATCATAAGCCAGTGTTGGTTAAAGCTTGGTCTAAAAACTGGTGGGAATTTGAGGCCACTAAACTTCCAGTATGGATCCAACTCCCTGAGCTGCCCCTCCCATACTGGAAGCCCTCCATTCTCAGCAACATAATCAGTCCCATTGGTGTCCCAAAGAGAATAGATGACTGCACACTAAATCATACAAGGCTGGGCTTTGCAAGGGTGCAAGTAGAGGTGGAAATTGCAGATGTAGTTCCAAGCTCTGTACCTTACATAGATGAGGAGGATGTCATTCAGCATCAGCCCTTGGTGTTTGAATGGCAACCAGTGAAGTGTGGTGAATGTGGGAGATTAGGCAACTTAAAAGAGCAATGTAGAAAGAGTGCTCCAGTTGCAGGTCCCCAACAAAAGAAATGGATCCCTGTAGCCAAGCCAACTGCCTGGAGAGTTGCTCCACAACTGAGGCCAGATGCAAAGGATGGCAAAAGGGAGAAACCACAAAAAGCCAGCAAAGATGAGGAGGGATTTGAGGCTGTCATCAATGTTGCACACAGGCAGGGAAAACAGCCAATGGAAGAAGTGAATGATGAAGGTTCAGGAGGGAGGTATCTGGCTCTGGCAGATCCACCTAATGAATAGCAACATTCTGGCATGGAACATCAGGGGTGTGAATAGGACAGATAAGGAGAAAAAAATCAAAAATTTTGTACAGCTTCTAGATTTGGTTTAGTTGGCTTTATGGAGACTAAAGTTAAAAAGGCAAAAGAGCAGCAGGTGTGGAAGGATTTTAGTAGCATTGGATGGAACTGGATAACCACTAATGATGTCAATGATAAGGGCAGAATCTGGGTAGGATGGAGGCCTGATGTTTATGAGATCATTGCAACTGCACAAAATGAACAATGGCTAGATGTGCATTGCTGTATAAAGGCACTGAAGCAGGAGTGTTTTATCACTTTTGTGTATGGCTACCACACCATAGAGGGCAGAGGACCACTGTGGTCCCAACTGAAGAAGCTGGACCATGGTGCTTATCCATGGCTGATCACAGGTGATTTCAATACTCCATTGCATCTGGATGATAGGCAGGGGGGGACCTCAATACAGACAAAAGAAATAATTGATTTCCAGGAGTGTGTGCAAGATTTGCAGCTGCTGGAGCTAAAAACTATTGGTCCAAGCTACACTTGGGAGAACAAGAGGGCAGTGGGGGAGAGGATCTTCAGTAGAATTGACAGGTCCCTTGTCAATCATGCCTGGATTACCACTTTTCCAGAAACATTGTGCTTGGTTAGCACTACTGAAATCTCTGATCATTTCCCACAAATTATTCAGCTGAGGAAGAAAGAAAGGCAAGCCCCTAAACCTTTTAAATTTTAAATTATGTGGAGCACATCTCCACAATTTCAAGACATTATAAAGGTTGTATGGGAGGATGAGGCTGTGCAGACAATGGAGGATCTGTTTAGGCAATTAAGGGGCATTCAATCACCCCTTTTATGCCTGAATAGAAGGCAATTCTCAGAAATTGAAAAAATGACAGCAATGGCAAGAGAAGAGTGGGAGCAATCAGTCACAGAGCTAAGCAAGGATCTCACCTCACAAAAACAACAACAACTGGAAAGAGACAAAAGGGGGCTACTGGAGTTCTATGCTGAAGCAGAATTCAATTTCCTACAGCAGAGAGCAAAAATTAATTGGATCAAAGAAGGGGACAAGCCTACTAAAATGTTTTACTCACTCTTGAAGAGTCGACAGTACCACAACCAGATTTTGTGCCTCTTAGATGGTGCTAATTTGATAGAAGGAAGGGAAGCTATTGAGATGCATCTACTGGATTTTTTCAAGAAGCAGCTTGGAGAAATTATTAAGACTACACTGAAGATGAACAAGGAGTATGTGAAGTTGGGGGGCACACTATCAGTAAGCAAGCAGGCCTCACTTATTCAAGACATTACTTCAGAGGAAATATATGTTGCATTGAAGAGTATTGGCTCATCCAAGATTCCTGGCCAAGATGGCTTTACCAGCAAATTTTTTAAGAAGACTTGGGGTACAACTGGTCCTGGAGTAATAAGGGCAGTAAAAGGTTTCTTTGCTGGGGACACAATGCCTACTGACTTTAGCCAAGCAGTATTAGCCCTAATCCCTAAATGCCCCTTGCCACAAACAGCCAATGACCTTAGGTCTATTGCATGCTGCTCAGTGTTGTACAAGATGGTGGCTAAAATTTTATGCACAAGGCTGGGAGTGGTGTTGCCCTCAGTGGTCAGCCTAAATAAAGGTGCATTTGTAATAGGCAGACAAATTGCACACAATGTTTTGCTCACACAAGAACTCATCCAGAAATATCACAACACTACCATGAGACCTACTTGCTTGCTTCAAATTGATATCAGAAAAGCTTTTGACAATTTGAGCTGGGATTTCCTTTTTGATTGGCTTGCAGCCTTGAAGTTTCCTCCACTATTCATGACATGGCTCCAGAGGTGTGTCTTTACATCCTCTTTTTGCATTTCAATTAATGGAGGTTATACTGCTGCTTTTAAGGGTAAAAAAGGAGTCAAGCAAGGTGATCCTTTATCACCCTTACTATTTGTTATTGGAATGGAGTATTTGACCAGAATGTTGGAGGCTCACTATCTAGACAACTCTATCCAATACCATCAAAGGTGTGGAAGGGTGGGAATTCACAGTCTAATCTTTGCTGATGATTTGCTACTCTTTTGTGGTGCAAATGCCCAATCTATGAGAGGTATTAAGACCTGTTTGGAAGAATTCAGGTATACCACAGGGCTGGGAATAAATGAAAAGAAATCAGTGGCTTTCTTCTCAGTGTAAAATGACTAGAAATGGCGTTAAAAGCTCAAAACTGCTTAAAATGACAAGAAGGTGGTGTTAAAAGCTCAAAACTATGTCAAATTCAAGAAATGGCGTTAAAAGTTCAAAATAATGTCAAATGACAAGAAATGGCGTTAATAGGTCAAAACCATGTCAAATGAACAGAAATGGCGTTAAAAGGTCAAAACCATGTCAAATGACAAGAAATGGCGTTAAAGGGTCAAAACTATGTCAAACAACAAGAAATGGTGTTAAAAGCTCAAAACTATATAAAATGACAAGAAATGGTGTTAAAAGGTCAAAACTATGTCAAAAGACAAGAAATGGTGTTAAAAGGTCAAAACTATGTCGAATGACAAGAAATGGTGTTGACAGGTCAAAACTATGTAAAATGACAAGAAATGGTGTTAAAAGGTCAAAAACTGTGTGCGATTACAAAAAAAAATGGGTTGATTTTGCAGAGCTCTACTATGTGCGATTACACCTTCACTGTGTGTAATGCAATTTCTATCCAACTGTGATTGATTCATCCAGATCTGGTGCTGATCTCTTCACCAGTGATCAGATGCCTTCTCTAGGGAAGTCTGGTAGCATCAAGAAGCGTGGCCGAAACAAACAGATCCTGCAGAGAAATGGGGATTTTCTAGTAGTGAAGAAACATGCTTACTCAGCTGGGTTGCTGCCAGAAGTGGAGCTAGCTCAACTGCCTGAGGAGGAAGTACTACACCAACATGAGGGGGAGTATGTGGATGCTCAAACAACAAGGTTGAAGGAAACAAAAGCCAGGGGAGATGCAGATCCAGTTTTGAACAGTACACCAAACAGTGGAGTGGGCTCATCCAGAAGGTGGGTGACCAAGCTGAGGAGGTGGGGAAGAAAGAGGGGAGCTGGAGGAATCTTATTGAAGAGACTTCAGTTGAGGTAAAATTTGTTGAACCCCTGTCAATTGAAGGTATCAAAATAACTAGAATCACTAAGGAAGAAGTGGAGGAGAGTGTCAAAGACTGGGAGTCAACCTTGGTATGCAAAATTTTAGGAGCTTTCCCACCTCATAGGGTCATGGAAGGTTTCTTTAATAGAATATGGGGATCTGCAAAAATACAGAAGGTATGGAGGATGAAGGATGGAATTTTTATTATGGTGAGATTTAGCCAAAAATAGTACTGTGAGGAAATTCTGAGCAAAGGCTTGCTACTTTTTGATCACAAGCCAGTGTTGGTTAAAGCTTGGTCTAAAAACTGGTGAGAGTTTGAAGCCACTAAAATTCCAGTATGGATCCAACTCCTGAGCTTCCCCTCCCTTACTGGAAGCCCTCAATCCTTAGCAAGATACTAAGTCCCATTGGTGTCCCAAAAAGGATAGATGAGTGCACACTGAACCATACAAGGCTGGGCTTTACAAGGGTGCAAGTAGAGGTGGAAAGCAGATGTAGTTCCAGCCTCTGTACCTTATATAGATGAGGAGGATATCATTCAACATCAGCCCCTGGTGTTTGAATGGCAACCAGTGTAATGTGGTGAATGTGGAAGATTAGGCCATTTAAAAGAACAGTGTAGGAAGAGTGCTCCTGCTGCAGCTCCACAACAAAAGAAATGGATTCCTATATCCAAGCCAACTGCTTGGAGACTTGCCCCTAAAGTTGCTCAACCACTGAGGCCAGATGCTAAGGAAAGCAAGAGAGAGAAACCACAAAAAGGCAGCCAAGATGAGGAGGGCTTTGAGGATGTAACCAATGGTGCACACAGGCAAGGAAAACAGCCAAAGGAGGAAGTGAGTGATGAAAATTCAGGAGGGAGGTATCTGGCTCTGGCAGATCCACCTGATGAATAGCAACATTCTGGCATGGAACATCAGGGGTGTAAATAGGACAGATAAGCAACAAAAAATCAAAAAAATTTGTACAGATTCTAGGTTTGGTATAGTTGGCTTTATGGAGACTAAAGTTATAAAGGCAAAAGAGCAGCAGGTGTGGAAGGATTTTAGTAGCATGGGATGGAACTGGACAGCCAACAATGATGTCAATGATAAGGGCAGAATCTGGGTGGGCTGGAGGCCTGATGTTTATGAGGTCCTTACAACTGCACAAGGTAAGCAATGGCTGGATGTGCATTGTTATATAAAGGAACTGAAGCAGGAGTGTTTTGTCACTTTTGTGTATGGCTACCACACAATAGAGGACAGAGGACCACTGTGGACCCAACTGAGGAAACTGGACCATGATCCCTATCCATGGTTGATCACAGGTGACTTCAATGCTCCACTACATCTGGATGATAGGCAAGGGGGGACCCCAGTACAGACAAAGGAGATAATTGATTTTCAAGATTGTGTGCAAGACTTGCAACTGATGGAGCTTAAAACAATTGGTCCAAGCTACACTTGGGAGAACAAAAGGGCAGTGGGGGAGAGGATTTTCAGTAGAATTGACAGGTCCCTTGTCAATCATGCCTGGATCACCATTTTTCCAGAAACATTGAGCTTGGTCAGCACTACTGAAATCTCTGACCATTTCCCACAAATCATCCAGCTGAGGAAGAAAGAAAGGCAAGCCCCTAAACCCTTTAAATTTTATAATATGTGGAGCTCATCTCCACAGTTTCAAGACATAATAAAGGTTGTATGGGAGGATGAGGCTGTGCAGACAATGGAGGATCTTTTTAGGCAATTAAGGGGCATTCAATCACCCTTTTTATGCTTGAATAGAAGACAATTCTCAGAAATTGAAAAAAGGACAGCCATGGCAAGAGAAGAGTGGGAGCAGTCAGTCACACAACTGGAAAGGGACAAAAGGGGGCTACTGGAGTTCTATGCTGAAGCAGAATATAATTTCCTACAGCAAAGAGCAAAGATTAATTGGATCAAAGAAGGTGACAGGCCTACCAAAATGTTCTACTCACTCTTAAAGAGTAGACAGTACCACAACCAAATTTTGTGCCTCTCTGATGGTGCTAAAATGATTGAAGGAAGGGAAGCTATTGAAATGCACTTACTGGATTTTTTCAAGAAACAACTTGGAGAAAATAGCCAGAATACATTGAAGATGAACAAAGAGTATGTGAAGATGGGGGGTACACTATAAGTAAGCCAGCAGGCCTCACTAATTCAAGACATTACTTCAGAGGAAGTATATGGTGCAGAGAAGAGTATTGGCTCATCCAAGAGTCCTGGTCAAGATGGCTTTACCAGCCAATTTTTTAAAAAGACTTGGGGAATTACTGGTCCTGGTATCATAAGGGCAGTAAAAGGCTTCTTTGCTGGGGACACAATGCCTACTGACTTTAGCCAAGCAGTATTAACCCTAATCCCTAAATGCCCCCTACCACAAACAGCCAATGATCTTAGGCCTATTGCTTGCTGTTCAATATTGTACAAGATGGTGGCTAAAATCTTATGCACAAGGCTGGGAGTGGTGTTGCCCTCAGTGGTCAGCCTGAATCAAGGTGCATTTGTAAAAGTTAGACAAATTGCACACAATGTTTTGCTCACACAAGAATTCATCCAGAAATACCACAACACTACCATAGGACCTAGCTGCTTGCTCCAAATAGATATCAGAAAAGCCTTTGACAATCTAAGCTGGGAGTTCCTGTTTGATTGGCTAGCAGTTTTGAAGTTCCCTCCACTGTTCATGACATGGCTCCAGAGGTGTGTCTTTACATCCTCTTTTTGCATTTCAATTAATGGAGGGTATACTGCTGCTTTTAAAGGTAAAAAAGGAGTTAAACAAGGTGACCCCCTATCACCTTTGCTATTTGTTATTGGAATGGAGTACTTGACCAGAATGCTGGAGGCTCACTATCTGGACAACTCTATCCAATACTATCAAAGATGTGGAAGGGTGGGAATTCACAGTTTAATCTTTGCTTATGATTTGCTACTTTTTTGTGGTGCAAATGCCCAATCTATGAGGGGCATAAAGGCCTGTTTGGAAGAATTCAGAAATACCACAGGACTGGGAATAAATAAATAAAAATCAGTGGCTTTCTTCTCAGTGATGGATGAGGGAGAAAAAGACTTGCTGGCCTCAATTCTCAATGTATCAAGGGGTGAACTTCCCCTAAAATATTTGGGACTGCCCCTCTCAACTTGCAAATGGGACAAAGAGACTTGTGCATGCCTATTGGACAAGATCAGAGTGAAGATAGCTTGCTGGAAAGGCAGACATTTGTCTCATGCAAGAAATGTGCATGTCATCAACACCTTACTACTTAGCCTGTCAAGCTACTGGTCAAGTGTTCTGAAAATTCCTGAAGAAATTCATGAGGAGGTAGAAAAGATGTGTAGAGCCTTTTTATGGGGAAAAGATCCAAACAGCAAGTACTTCACACCTGCAGCATGGAGCTCCCTTTGTAAAGGAAAAAATTTTGGTGGCATGGGCATCAAAGATCCCTCACTGTGGAAATTGGCATCCTTGTGCAAACATGTGTGGGATATTCAGCAGAAGAAAGACATACTATGGATAAGGTGGATTCAGGCCTTCTATCTAAAGGGAAAGTCTTTTGACACTTATCAAGCTTCAGAGGGGCACAACTGGATATGGAAGCTTCTTGTGAGGTTGAAAAATACAATGTTTGGCAAATTGAAGCTCTGTACAAGGAGAGATGGAGGTTTCTCTATTACTGCTGCATACAACATCATGAAGGGGGCAGAAGAGGATGATATTTGGGCCAAGCTGATCTGGCACAGTAAACTACTCCCAAAACACAGATTTTTCTTATGGCTCATGCTAAAAGGAAAGCTAGCCACAGTTGACAGACTCCAGAAGTACAAGATACTCCAGCAGCAACCAAAATGCTGCCTTTGTGGCTTGGAGGAGGAGACAGCCCAGCATTTATTTGCCAAATGCACCTTTGGTAAGGAAATCTTGCTATCACTGGGGCTAAAGGGATTGAAGACTCTAAGGGATCTGAGAAGAAGGCTTTTGATATGGTGCAGAACAGGTCAAGTCAAAAAACTCTTCTACCTAGTTGCCACACTTTACCATATATGGGAGGAGAGAAACAGCAGAATCTTTAGCCACAAGTCAGTACTGGCTGAAAAGGTGGGGAAAAGAATTGAAGATGAGTTCAACTGGTCCAAAGGTGTTTTCAGAAGTGATTAAAAAAGTAGTCCTTTTGAACCTAGAAATAGGTTAGGAATTTTGTAGTAGACTGGGAGTGAAGGTCCAAACTTGTAATAGTTTTTGCTTATTAATTAAGAAAAGGGTTCATCAAAATAAAAATAGGTTGAAACTGTGTCAAATGACAAGAAACGGTGTTGAAAGGTAATAATTATGTAAAATGACAAGAAATATTATTGAAAGGTCAGTACTATGTCAAATGACTCGAAATGGTGTTAAAAAGTCAAAAAACTATGTCAAATGACAAGAAATAGTGTTAAAAGGATAAAAGCTATGTCAAATGACATGAAATGTTGTTTGAAGCTCAAAACTGTGTAAATGACATGAAATGGTGTTAAAAGCTCAAAACTGTGTAAAATGATAAGAAATGGCGTTAAAAGATCAAAACTATGTAAAGTGACAAGAAATAGCGTTAAAAGTTCAAAACATGGTAAAATGACTAAAAATGGTGTTAAAAGCTCAAAACTGTGTAAAATGACAAGAAATGGTGTTAAAAGCTCAAAACTATTTCATATGACAAGAAATGGTGTTGAAAGGTCTATACTATGTAAAATGACAAGAAATGGTGTTAAAAGGTCCAAACTTTGTCAATCGACATGAAATGGTGTCAAAAGCTCAAAACTATGTCAAATGACGAGAAATGGTGTCAAAAGGTTTAAAATATGTTAAATGACAAGAAATGGTGTTAAAAAGTTGAAACTATGTCAAATGACAAGAAATGGTGTTGAAAGGTAAAAACTATGCCAAATGATAAGAAATGGTGTTGAAAGGTAAAAAACTATGTCAAATGATCAGAAATGGTGTTAAAATGTCAAAACTATGTCAAATGACAAGAAATGATGTTCAAAGGTCAAAACAATTTCAAAAGACAAGAAATGGTATTAAAATGTCAAAACTATGTCAAACGACAAGAAATGGTGTTAAAAGGTCAAAACTATGTAAAATGACAAGAAATGGTGTTAAATGGCCAAAACTATTTAAAATGACAATGAATGGTGTTAAAAGGTCAAAACTATGTAAAATAACAAGTAATGGTGTTAAGAGGTTGAAACTGTGTCAAATGACAAGAAATGGTGTTGAAAGGTAATAACTATGTCAAATGACAAGAAATGGTGTTGAAAGGTTAATACTATGTCAAATGATACGAAATGGTGTTAAAAAGTCAAAAACTATGTCAAATGACAAGAAATAGTGTTAAAAGGCTAAAAGCTATGTCAAATGACATGAACTGGTGTTAAAAGCTCAAATCTCTGTAAAATGACAAGAAATGGTGTTAAAAGGTAAAAACTATGTAAAATGACATGAAATGGTGTTAAAAGCTCAAAACTGTGTAAAATGATAAGAAATGGCGTCAAAAGCTCAAAACTTTGTAAAGTGACAAGAAATAGCGTTAAAAGTTCAAAACCTGGTAAAATGACTAGAAACGGTGTTAAAAGATCAAAACTGTGTAAACTGACAAGAAATAGCGTTAAAAGTTCAAAACCTGGGAAAATGACAAGCAATGGCGTTAAAAGGTCAAAACCTGGTAAAAGGACTAGAACTGGTGTTAAAAGCTCAAAACTATTTCAAATGACAAGAAAATGGCGTTAAAAGCTCAAAACCATGTCAAATGACAAGAAATTGCATTAAAAGATCAAAACCTTGTAAAATGACAAGAAATGGTGTTAAAAGGTCAAAACTATGTCAAACGACAAGAAATGGTGTTAAAAGGTCAAAATTATGTAAAATGACAAGAAATGGTGTTGAAAGGTCAATACTATGTAAAATGACAATAATGGTGTTAAAAGATCCAAACTTTGTCAAACAACATGAAATGGTGTTAAAAGGTCAAAACCATGTCAAATGACAAGAAATGGTGTTAAACTGTCAAGACTTTGTCAAATGACAAGAAATGGTGTTCAAAGGTCAAAATTATGTAAAACGATAAGAAATGGTGTTAAAAGATCATTACTATGTAAAATGACAAGAAATGGCGTTAAAAGCTCAAAACTATGTCAAATGACAAGAAATGGCGTTAAAAGGTCAAAACCATGTCAAACACAAGAACTGGCGTTAAAAGGTCAAAACCATCTCAAATGACAAGAAATGGCGTTAAAAGGTCAAAACTATGTCAAACGACAAGATATGGTGTTAAAAGGTCAAAACTATGTAAAATGACAAGAAATGGTGTTGAAAGGTCAATACTATGTAAAATGACAAGAAATGGCGTTAAAAGCTCAAAACCTGGGAAAATGACAAGCAATGGCGTTAAAAGGTCAAAACCTGGTAAAAGGACTAGAACTGGTGTTAAAAGCTCAAAACTATTTCAAATGATAAGAAATGGTGTTAAAAGCTAAAAACCATGTCAAATGACAAGAAATTGCGTTAAAAGATCAAAACCTTGTCAAATGACAAGAAATGGAGTTAAAAGGTCAAAACTATGTCAAACGACAAGAAATGGTGTTAAAAGGTCAAAACAATGTAAAATGACAAGAAATGGTGTTGAAAGGTCAATACTATGTAAAATGACAATAATAGTGTTAAAAGATCCAATCTTTGTCAAACAACATGAAATGGTGTTAAAAGGTCAAAACCATGTCAAATGACAAGAAATGGTGTTTAAAGGTCAAAACTATGTCGAATGACAAGAAATGGTGTTGAAAGGTCAAGACTATGTCAAATGATAAGAAATGGTGTTAAAATGTCAAGACTTTGTCAAATGACAAGAAATGGTGTTCAAAGGTCAAAATTATGTAAAACGACAAGAAATGGTGTTAAAAGATCATTACTATGTAAAATGACAAGAAATGGCGTTAAAAGCTCAAAACTATGTCAAATGACAAGAAATGGCGTTAAAAGGTCAAAACCATGTCAAACACAAGAACTGGCGTTAAAAGGTCAAAACCATCTCAAATGACAAGAAATGGCGTTAAAAGGTCAAAACTATGTCAAACGACAAGATATGGTGTTTAAAGGTCAAAACTATGTAAAATGACAAGAAATGGTGTTGAAAGGTCAATACTATGTAAAATGACAAGAAATGGCGTTAAAAGCTCAAAACCTGGGAAAATGACAAGCAATGGCGTTAAAAGTTCAAAACCTGGTAAAAGGACTAGAACTGGTGTTAAAAGGTCAAAACCATGTCAAATGACAAGAAATGGTGTTTAAAGGTCAAAACTATGTCGAATGACAAGAAATGGTGTTGAAAGGTCAAGACTATGTCAAATGATAAGAAATGGTGTTAAAATGTCAAGACTTTGTCAAATGACAAGAAATGGTGTTCAAAGGTCAAAATTATGTAAAACGACAAGAAATGGTGTTAAAAGATCATTACTATGTAAAATGACAAGAAATGGCGTTAAAAGCTCAAAACTATGTCAAATGACAAGAAATGGCGTTAAAAGGTCAAAACCATGTCAAACACAAGAACTGGCGTTAAAAGGTCAAAACCATCTCAAATGACAAGAAATGGCGTTAAAAGGTCAAAACTATGTCAAACGACAAGATATGGTGTTAAAAGGTCAAAACTATGTAAAATGACAAGAAATGGTGTTGAAAGGTCAATACTATGTAAAATGACAATAATAGTGTTAAAAGATCCAAACTTTGTCAAACGACATGAAATGGTGTTAAAAGGTCAAAACCATGTTAAATGACAAGAAATGGTGTTTAAAGGTCAAAACTATGTCGAATGACAAGAAATGGTGTTGAAAGTTCAAGACTATGTCAAATGATAAGAAATGGTGTTAAAATGTCAAGACTTTGTCAAATGACAAGAAATGGTGTTCAAAGGTCAAAATTATGTAAAACGACCAGAAATGGTGTTAAAAGATCATTACTATGTAAAATGACAAGAAATGGCGTTAAAAGCTCAAAACTATGTCAAATGACAAGAAATGGCGTTAAAAGGTCAAAACCATGTCAAACACAAGAACTGGCGTTAAAAGGTCAAAACCATCTCAAATGACAAGAAATGGCGTTAAAAGGTCAAAACTATGTCAAACGACAAGATATGGTGTTAAAAGGTCAAAACTATGTAAAATGACAAGAAATGGTGTTGAAAGGTCAATACTATGTAAAATGACAAGAAATGGCGTTAAAAGCTCAAAACTATGGAAAATGACAAGCAATGGCGTTAAAAGGTCAAAACCTGGTAAAAGGACTAGAACTGGTGTTAAAAGCTCAAAACTATTTCAAATGACAAGAAATGGCGTTAAAAGCTCAAAACCATGTCAAATGACAAGAAATTGCGTTAAAAGATCAAAACCTGGGAAAATGACAAGCAATGGCGTTAAAAGTTCAAAACCTGGTAAAAGGACTAGAACTGGTGTTAAAAGGTCAAAACCATGTCAAATGACAAGAAATGGTGTTTAAAGGTCAAAACTATGTCGAATGACAAGAAATGGTGTTGAAAGGTCAAGACTATGTCAAATGATAAGAAATGGTGTTAAAATGTCAAGACTTTGTCAAATGACAAGAAATGGTGTTCAAAGGTCAAAATTATGTAAAACGACAAGAAATGGTGTTAAAAGATCATTACTATGTAAAATGACAAGAAATGGCGTTAAAAGCTCAAAACTATGTCAAATGACAAGAAATGGCGTTAAAAGGTCAAAACCATGTCAAACACAAGAACTGGCGTTAAAAGGTCAAAACCATCTCAAATGACAAGAAATGGCGTTAAAAGGTCAAAACTATGTCAAACGACAAGATATGGTGTTAAAAGGTCAAAACTATGTAAAATGACAAGAAATGGTGTTGAAAGGTCAATACTATGTAAAATGACAATAATAGTGTTAAAAGATCCAAACTTTGTCAAACGACATGAAATGGTGTTAAAAGGTCAAAACCATGTTAAATGACAAGAAATGGTGTTTAAAGGTCAAAACTATGTCGAATGACAAGAAATGGTGTTGAAAGTTCAAGACTATGTCAAATGATAAGAAATGGTGTTAAAATGTCAAGACTTTGTCAAATGACAAGAAATGGTGTTCAAAGGTCAAAATTATGTAAAACGACAAGAAATGGTGTTAAAAGATCATTACTATGTAAAATGACAAGAAATGGCGTTAAAAGCTCAAAACTATGTCAAATGACAAGAAATGGCGTTAAAAGGTCAAAACCATGTCAAACACAAGAACTGGCGTTAAAAGGTCAAAACCATCTCAAATGACAAGAAATGGCGTTAAAAGGTCAAAACTATGTCAAACGACAAGATATGGTGTTAAAAGGTCAAAACTATGTAAAATGACAAGAAATGGTGTTGAAAGGTCAATACTATGTAAAATGACAAGAAATGGCGTTAAAAGCTCAAAACCTGGGAAAATGACAAGCAATGGCGTTAAAAGGTCAAAACCTGGTAAAAGGACTAGAACTGGTGTTAAAAGCTCAAAACTATTTCAAATGACAAGAAATGGCGTTAAAAGCTCAAAACCATGTCAAATGACAAGAAATTGCGTTAAAAGATCAAAACCTTGTCAAATGACAAGAAATGGTGTTAAAAGGTCAAAACTATGTCAAACGACAAGAAATGGTGTTAAAAGGTCAAAACTATGTAAAATGACAAGAAATGGTGTTGAAAGGTCAATACTATGTAAAATGACAATAATAGTGTTAAAAGATCCAAACTTTGTCAAACGACATGAAATGGTGTTAAAAGGTCAAAACCATGTTAAATGACAAGAAATGGTGTTTAAAGGTCAAAACTATGTCGAATGACAAGAAATGGTGTTGAAAGTTCAAGACTATGTCAAATGATAAGAAATGGTGTTAAAATGTCAAGACTCTGTCAAATGACAAGAAATGGTGTTCAAAGGTCAAAATTATGTAAAACGACAAGAAATGGTGTTAAAAGATCATTACTATGTAAAATGACAAGAAATTGCGTTAAAAGCTCAAAACTATGTCAAATGACAAGAAATGGCGTTAAAAGGTCAAAACCATGTCAAACACAAGAACTGGCGTTAAAAGGTCAAAACCATCTCAAATGACAAGAAATGGCGTTAAAAGGTCAAAACTATGTCAAACGACAAGATATGGTGTTAAAAGGTCAAAACTATGTAAAATGACAAGAAATGGTGTTGAAAGGTCAATACTATGTAAAATGACAATAATAGTGTTAAAAGATCCAAACTTTGTCAAACGACATGAAATGGTGTTAAAAGGTCAAAACCATGTTAAATGACAAGAAATGGTGTTTAAAGGTCAAAACTATGTCGAATGACAAGAAATGGTGTTGAAAGTTCAAGACTATGTCAAATGATAAGAAATGGTGTTAAAATGTCAAGACTTTGTCAAATGACAAGAAATGGTGTTCACAGGTCAAAATTATGTAAAACGACAAGAAATGGTGTTAAAAGATCATTACTATGTAAAATGACAAGAAATGGCGTTAAAAGCTCAAAACTATGTCAAATGACAAGAAATGGCGTTAAAAGGTCAAAACCATGTCAAACACAAGAACTGGCGTTAAAAGGTCAAAACCATCTCAAATGACAAGAAATGGCGTTAAAAGGTCAAAACTATGTCAAACGACAAGATATGGTGTTAAAAGGTCAAAACTATGTAAAATGACAAGAAATGGTGTTGAAAGGTCAATACTATGTAAAATGACAAGAAATGGCGTTAAAAGCTCAAAACCGGGGAAAATGACAAGCAATGGCGTTAAAAGGTCAAAACCTGGTAAAAGGACTAGAACTGGTGTTAAAAGCTCAAAACTATTTCAAATGACAAGAAATGGCGTTAAAAGCTCAAAACCATGTCAAATGACAAGAAATTGCGTTAAAAGATCAAAACCTTGTCAAATGACAAGAAATGGTGTTAAAAGGTCAAAACTATGTCAAACGACAAGAAATGGTGTTAAAAGGTCAAAACTATGTAAAATGACAAGAAATGGTGTTGAAAGGTCAATACTATGTAAAATGACAATAATAGTGTTAAAAGATCCAAACTTTGTCAAACGACATGAAATGGTGTTAAAAGGTCAAAACCATGTTAAATGACAAGAAATGGTGTTTAAAGGTCAAAACTATGTCGAATGACAAGAAATGGTGTTGAAAGTTCAAGACTATGTCAAATGATAAGAAATGGTGTTAAAATGTCAAGACTCTGTCAAATGACAAGAAATGGTGTTCAAAGGTAAAAACTATGTAAAACGACAAGAAATGGTGTTAAAAGATCATTACTATGTAAAATGACAAGAAATGGCGTTAAAAGCTCAAAACTATGTCAAATGACAAGAAATGGCGTTAAAAGCTCAAAACCATGTCGAACGACAATAAATGGCGTTAAAAGGTCAAAACCATGCCAAATGACAAGAAATGGCGTTAAAAGGTCAAAACCATATCAAATGAATAGAAATGGCGTTAAAAGGTCAAAACCATGTCAAATGACAATAAATGGCGTTAAAGGGTCAAAACTATGTAAAACGACAAGAAATGGTGTTAAAAGGTCAAAACTATGTAAAATGACAAGAAATGATGTTAAAAGGTCAAAAATTTGTCAAACGAGGTGTTAAAAAGTCAAAACTATGTCAAATGACAAGAAATGGTGTTAATAGGTCAAAATTATGTCAAATGACAAGAAATTGTGTTAAAAGGTCAAAACCTGGTAAAATGACTAGAAATGGCGTTAAAAGCTTAAAACTATGTAAAATGACAAGAAATGGTGGTAAAAACTCAAAACTATGTCAAATAACAAGAAGTGGTGTTAAAAGGTCAAAACTATGTCAAACGACAAGAAATGGTGTTAAAAGCTCAAAACTATATCAAATGACAAGAAATGGCGTTAAAAGCTCAAAACTATATCAAACGACAAGAAATGGCGTTAAAAGGTTAAAACCATGTCAAATGACAAGAAATGACGTTAAAAGGTCAAAACTATGTCAAACGACATGATGATGAAAAGGGGGGCTTTGAGTAGGAGAGAGAATACAAGTATGTTGAGACTGTTTAGATTTGATGGAACATACCTTTCTTCATAGGTCCAAGGTGGTATTTATAGTGATGAGGTTATGGGAGCCCAACCGAAACACTGCGGTCCTGCCTGTTTGTCCTCATTTGGGGACAGGTCGTATTCACGTCCTTGTTGTCCCCATATAGCACCATTCTAGCTGACGCCATATTTTGACCCGACCATTGCTTGGGCCGGAACCTCTGTTGACTTTGCATTTGCTTATGCAAAGTTTGTTGCTACATTAACGAGTTTGTACTACCTTTCGGCCGTATCGACCTGCCACTTGTGGTTGCTGATGTCCCGTATTTTGAAGACCTGGATTAAATCTGGGATTTCGGACATTTAGGTTAACTCGAGATTCTGCCCGTTTGGGTTAACGTCGGGGTTTTTCCTATTTTGGTTGACGCAGGGGTTTTGCCCTAAATAGCTTGGCTTTGTCCCATCTATAATTCCTCGTTTATAAGGTTAATGGTGGATGTAATGTTACCCGCGAATGTATTCCCAGGATTTGACAATACAAGAGAGAAGGATTTTGTAATCCAGAAGGATTTTGTAAGTTTCCTTGTAAATGGCCAGGGATGTCGGGATTGTACCCCAAAATATCACAAGTTCTTGGGGAAGGAACCGTAAACTATGTTGAACCTGCAGTCATTATGGTTGGTGCGGTGGAAACCTCGGGGGTAATGGTGCTTTGTTGAACTAAGTTTGCAGCTGAATACCCGGGGTTCGGCCTACCAGTTGTGCCATTGCCATTTGTGGATTTGCATTCAACATCGTCACCCGGGCATTAATGAAATCTACCTCTTGTTGGTTCAAACTAACTATTTCTTGTACAGTTTACACTTGTTCCATGATCACTTGTTGTCGACGATGCCAGTGATTTTCCCAGATCTTTTAAGATAGAGCCTTAGCCTTGAGGAAATCAGAAAGTAACAAGGGATCTCCGGATCATCCTCTGTATCTGTAACATCTGTGAAGGCACTACCTTCACAGTTTTGCCTGGCATATCCTAGATCTGTACGAATCGTGATCCGAGAAAGCTCATGTATCATTGGTTTCTCTTGATGCAGCTGAGTGGAGGCATCGGGTTGAGAAAGATTAGCCGTCAGATCTGGCCAGGCTGACGCGGGAGACCCTTCTACGACGGATTAACTCCAGGTTTAGTTGGCTGTGTGATGACATCAACATTGGGGGAGGCCCCGCATTACCTGTCATTCTCATGGGCCAAATCCATGATAATTTCTGTGAGGGGGTTATACCCGGTACCGCCAACAAGTTTTTGGAGGCGTTCACTCATTCAAAGATTAAAATTTCTATCTGGCATGGTTATACGAAATCAAGAACGTGAAGCGTCCTCCATAGGGTGTGCCAAATTGATGGACGTTCAGTTTACAAGAGTCATGATCCGATATACTCACTACCATATCTACAAAACTAGCCCTCGGAGTTTCCCCCAAGACTCCTATTTATATACAAGGATGTCCTAAGTAATACAAAAGGAATTCCCATAATATAGGGAAAAACAAATATTCTATGACTAAAACAAAATATACTACAACTCATATACAATTAATAATAACCAATAATGATCAATCTAAATATTCTCTAATACCCTCCCGCAAGCTCATGTTCGGGCACGAACAAGAAGCTTGGAACGCAAGTCTTTGAATCTAGACGTCCCAACGGATTTAGTAAACACATCAGCAACTTGATCAACTGAGCTAACATGTCGAACCACAAAGGAACCATCACCGACTTGTTCACGAACAAAGTGAAAATCTAGTTTGATGTGCTTCGAACGGTGATGAAGAACAGGATTAGCTATGAGAAAAGTTGCACTCAGATTATCACAAAGAACTGTCGGAGGGCCAGAAAGAGCAATATTCATTTCCTTAAGAAGCTGTTGCAACCAGATTAATTCAGCAGCAGCAAATGCAATGGCATGATATTCGGCTTCAGTACTGGAGCGAGCAACAACACCTTGTTTCTTGGATGCCTAACTCACCAAGTTGCCACCATAATACAAGCAAAACCCATGCTGAGAACGACAATCATCTGGATCTGAAATCCATCCAGCATCAGTATAGCAAACAAGGCGAGAATCTGAAGCCGGGCGGAAATAAAGTCCAGCATTGATAGTGCCTTTGAGATAGCGAAGAATGCATTTGAAAGCAAGCCAGTGCTCAGTTGTTGGTTTGTGCATGAACTGACAGACACGGTTCACAACATAAGAGATTTCAGGGCGAGTGATGGTAGCATACTGAAGAGCTCCAACAATGCTGAGATAAAGATGCTGATCTGGATAAGGATCACTGGAAGTCTGGAGCCGTGAGCCAAGAGTAGCTGGAGAAGAAATTGGCTTAGCACCAGCCATGTTGCTACGATCCAAGAGATCCAAAATGTACTTCCTTTGAGACAGAAGTAAGCCTGAGGAAAGATGGTGCACTTCAATGCCAAGAAAAAAATTAAGACGACCAAGATCCTTCAGAGAGAAAACCGAGTTCAGGTAGAGAATGAACTCAACAATGAACTTAGAATGAGAACCAGTGATAATCAGGTCATCAACATAAACCAACACATAAATGACATGACCACCATGAGACTTGATGTAGAGGGAAGTATCCGAAATACACTGCTTGAAGCCGTGGTGGAGCAGAGCATGACTGAGCTTCTGAAACCAAGCTCGAGGAGCCTGTTTGAAACCATATAGAGACTTCTTCAACCTGCACACATAGTTCGGATGTGAAGAAGAAACAAACCCTGGCGATTTTTGCATGAACACAGTCTCAGAAAGATCCCCATTCAGAAAAGCATTGTTGATTTCAACCTGACGAAGAGTCCAGCGCCGAGTGACAGCAATACTGAGTACAAGACGAATAGTAGTAGGTTTGATAATAGGACTAAATGTATCAAAGTAGTGTACACCTTCCTCTTGGTTGAATCCCTTAGCCACCAACCGTGCTTTGTAACATTCCACAGTGCCATCAGCCTTCGTTTTAACCCTGAAAATCCACTTACAACCAACATTAGAAGTATAAGGCTTTGGAACTAAGTCCCAATTCCCATTAGTCATTAAAGCATCATACTCTAACTGCATTGCCTGTTGCCAATGGGGATGTTTGGCAGCTTGTGCAAAAGTTTTTGGTTCAGGATGAGAAGAGGCACGATTGACAGAATATTTGGTGACAATTAGAGCTTTAGGTTTAAGAGAATTGGTGCCTGCACGAGTGATCATGGGATGTTGAGATGTGTCTGATTGTCTGAAGTAAGAACGGACACGTGGGGAAGGAATAATGGCTAGAGAGGAAGAAGTGGACTGGTCAAAGTCAACGGTCTGGTCAAAGTCAACGGGTTGGTCAACGACCTGGTCAAAGTAAACGGTCTGGTCAAACCCAGAAACTGAAGACGCGACTGGCTCCAAGAACGCAGCAAAATCGTGTCTCGAGGATGACGACTGAGGGAGCCCTGACAGCGACGGACCTCTGGTGGACGAAGTTCCAGACGACCCAGACGAGGAAAGGGCGCTGGACGAGGACGGAACTCCGGCGGGCCCAGATGCCGACGACATGGGAGATGCAGTTGAGGAGGCGGTAGAACCTGGCGATGCGGTAGGCTCTGTCAGTGAACCGGCGACAACGGGCGGAGACTGAGGGCCGGTAAACACGGACAAGGAGCCACCTGACATGGGCGACGACTGATGGCTGCCCGACGACACAGAATCGGACGAGGATCCAGTCGGAAAAGCTGACTCCGACGATGAAACAGAGATGGGCTGGGCTGACGACAAAGCAGAGATGGGCTGGGAACGAGGCGCGACTGAAGGGGGAGCAGGGTGAGTCTCGGACGATGACTGAACCGAGCCCAACAAAGAATGATCATAAATTGGAGAAGTAGATGACGGAGATTGGGTAACATGATTAGGATATGGGAACTGGGATACATCAAACACTACGTGACGAGCAATATAGATCCTAGAAGATGGAACATGAAAACAAAGATAACCTTTGTGTTTTGCACTATAACCTAAAAATATACAAGCAACGGAACAAAACTCAAGTTTGCTATTATTATATGGCCTTAAGTAGGGAAAACATAAGCACCCAAAAGATTTTAAAAATTGATAATCAGGTTCCCGTTTATAAAGACAAGAGTAGGGAGATTTATAATCTAAAATATGAGTGATGGTTCTGTTATTTAGATAGATGGCAGTGTGAAAAGCTTGTTCCCAAAATTCCATAGGAAGATGGGAATGAGCTAACAGTGCCAAACCCTTTTCCACAACAATACGGTTCCTCCTTTCAGAAGCACCATTTTGTTCAAGTGTGTGAGGGGAAGAAATTCGATGTAAAATCACTTGATTTTGAAGAAAAGTTGATACATTACGATACTCACCACCCCAGTTAGATTGAAAAGCCTTTATTTTCGCAGAAAACTGAGTTCGACCATAGTTTTGAAAAGTTGAAAGGTAGAGAAAACCTGAGATTTAGTTTGGAGAAAATAAATCCACACAAATTTAGTGCAATCATCAATGAATAAAACAAAGTAGCTATTTCCATTTAACGAAGGAACATAGGCAGGACCCCAAACATCTGAATATATTAAATCAAAAGGCTCACTTGATGACACATGAGAAGAAGGTAAATGCAATCTATGACTCTTGCCTAATTGACAAGCACTACAAAGAGGTAAAGTTTTATTCGCAGAAACTGGTAGATTAAAAGCAGACAGCTGACGACGTAGAACAGACTCGTGAGGATGAGCAAACCGATGGTGCCAACAAGCAACAGAAGCACGTTCACCAACAAAAACTCTAGGGCTGGGAGATGATGGGGAATTCAGACAATACAGACCATTCTCAACGATTCCCTTAAGAAGTTTTTGACCCTGAGAATCCTTAACAAAAAAATGATCCGCAATTAATTCAACAGATACATTATTATCTCTACATAATTTTGAAACACTAATGAGAATTTTTGTAACCTTGGGTACAACTAAAACTTCATTAAGAGAAAGAGGTTTATTGGCAACATGCAACGAAGAAAGATTACGAGTACCGATATGAGTAATGGGAAGGGACTTACGATTGCCAACAACTAAGTTGTCAGTGCCAGTGTAGGGAGATTGAAGATTGAGAGCATCGAGGTCCGCTGTAACATGGTGAGAGGCTCCAGAATCCATCACCCAAGGATCAGTGAGAGCCGGTGGACTGGTGTACGCCACATGAGCCTGCTTGCGAGCTGGATTACGCTGCTTCTGACGTTCCGCTGATCGGCGATTTGTAGGTGGATAGTCCACATCGTTGAAGCGGTTGTGGCAGTTCTTAGCAGAGTGATAGGGCTTGTCGCAGATTTGACAGACAGTGCGAGGTGGATCACTTCCGGCGGTTGCCCCTTCTGACGGCTGAGCAGAGACAGTAGAGGCACGGCGGTGAGCAACGAGCACCGAGGGAGCCACGGAAGCACACGAATCTAGGATTCGTTGTTCCTCTTGGAGAAGAAGGTCAAGGAGTTCATTGGAGGTGACTGAATCACGCATGTTGATCGCCGTCTTGAAAACGGCGTACTCAGCACCCAGATCGAAGAGGACGTATGATACAAAGTCATCATCAGAGACGGCTGAGAGGCATTCCGCCAGTGAATAGAAGATGCCCCGTTTCTTCTCGACATACTCCATGACGGACATGGAGCCTTTGGGTAGAGACTGTAGCTACTGTTTGAGGTGATTCTGGCGTGCTCGCGTTTGAGACTGAAACATCTGGGAAAGCATGGTCCAGACATCAACGGCAGAGGTGGCACGAGCAACATGACCAAGTATCGGAATGGTGAGAGTGGTACGCGGCCAAAGGAGAACGAAATTGTCGTTTCGTTTCCAAGGTTTGTATGCCGGATTAGTGGTCGGCGTGGTTGACTCCGAGTCTCCCGTCGGTGCAATAATTTTGGCCGGAGTCTGGTCGGAGAGAAGGTGATCATCAAGCTTGAAGGCTTCAAGAGCCGAGCGCACAGTACCTTTCCACAGAGAGTAATTACTGTGGTCTAGGCGAATGGAAAGAGTGGGAAGCTGGAGGGTGATGGTGGTTCCGCCAGCAGCCATGAGGAGATTCTGCGCTGAAACTGAAGACGCAGATGATTGCGATGAAGCGGAAGACCTAGACGAGGCCATCGGTAAGGACCGCGTGCTAAGCTGATACCATATAAAGAATGAATTCGTACGTATGAGAGTCATCGTACGGAAGAGAATTAGTATTGTGCAGAAAAGGTTTACTGCAACATTAACTCAAGACTCCTATTTATATACAAGGATGTCCTAATAGTAATACAAAAGGAATTCCCATAATACAGAGAAAAACAAATATTCTATGACTAAAACAAAATATACTTTAACTCATATACAATTAATAATAACCAATAATGATCAATCTAAATATTCTCTAATAAAAGCTACATGTCACCGGTGATTTCATCTCAAAGTACATATATTAGTTTCAAGGAAATGAAAATTATGTTATCTAATTTCAAGGAATTACATCCTACATGGTCCCGAAATGAAAAAAATCTTGTAGCTAATTGTGTGCATCTTCATTCTTGTGAACTATCTTGTATGAAACGGCCATGCAAGAGGTCTGTGTATGAACCTTGAATATACGTATTGATCTTCATCAAATGCTTTGTCATGCTGATTTCCCAGTTTTGGCTTGCTCGATTGGTTTCTACCTGTGAGAATATCTCCTCAAAGCCCAAATTGAATGAAAGATGATGATGTGTTATTTTCTTGTTGGGCTAAGAGAGTTAGACCCAATAAGATTGAGTTAGGGTTTAAGGGGAGGTTTAGTATAAATATTATATATTTAGTTAGAGCCTCCATATTGGCTAGGGTTTTGAGTTCATGAGTTTGTGAGTTTGTGAGTTCAAGGATAAGGAGGATAGAAGAGTGTTGAGAGACATTGTGTGTTGAGAGATAGAGCATACATTGTAAGAACTCTTCTATTTTTCTAGTTGATTGGTCGTGGTTTTTCCCGATTTGGGTTTTCCACGTAAATTGGTGTGTTTGTTCTTTTCTTCTTTGATTTTCTTTGTGTTGATTGATATTGTATTCGAGCAGTGAGGGATGGTATCCCAAAAACTGGTATCAAGAGCTAGATTGAAGGGATCAACACGATCCAAAGACCTAAAATTGAAGAGGAAATTTTCAGATTTCAAATCGCAGTTTTGGTAGAATTGTGTTTGTGCAATAACCGACCGTTGGATCTTGTTGAAATTGTGGTAGCGTGTTTCTGATTTGTTTGTCTAAATTTTGAACGGTGGAGATCGGCAGCTGAGTTTTGGAAGTGCTTCTTTCGAAGTCAAACAGTAGCTGTAAATTGGTGACTTTTCTCCTCTTTTGTTATTTTTTCTTTGTTGTGGTTGTGGTTATTTTAATTTCTTGAAAATGTCAGAAACAAAGTTTCATATTCCTCTTTTTGATGGAAAGATGGATTTCACTGTTTGGCAGAGTACGATACTAGATGTACTTGTGAGGGATAATCTCGATCAAGCCCTTGAGGACGAGAAACCTGAAGGAATGACTGATCGTGCTTGGGCAAATATGAAGAAGAAAACTGTTGCCATGATCCGATTTGCCCTTACTCCAGAAATTAAATATGGTGTCATGTGGGAGGCAACACCGAAGGGTATTTGGGATAAGTAAGAGAGCGTTTATGCTTCCAAGTCAATGACAAACCGGTTGTGCATGAAGATGGATCTTTACACATTGAAGATGGAAGAAGGAGGTAATCTTCTTGATCATATTAATAATTTTAGTCAAGTAGTGTATCGACTTCAAAACACCGGTGAGGATATTAAAAGTGAAGAACAAGCTTTATTGTTGTTAGCTTCTTTAGCACCTTCATATGGCCCTGTTAAGCAATCTATGTTGGTTGGAAGGACCACTCTTAAGTTTGATGATGTTGTTGCCCAATTGAGAGAAAATGAGAAGATAATGGGAAAGAGCAATGTACCCACTGGGAATGAAATACTAGCCACTACACGGATGTCGAATCGAGGGAGGAGTCGTTCTATTATAAAAAATGACTTTGGTGGAAGATTCCAAACAGACCTTAGTACTGTTGAATGCTATTATTGTCATGATATGGGTCATTTTCAATCCAGGTGTCCAGACATGATGGATGATTTGAGAAGTTTCCGACAGATGAATAACAAAGGAAAAGAGAAAGTTGAAGAGAGTGGCAACTCTGCGGTAACTCATGATGATTCAGTGTCTCACGATGATTTTTTTGTGATGAAGAGTAATGGATCGAAAGACTCAGGTTGGGTGTTGGATTGTGCATCTTCAATGCATACCTGTCACGATAAATCTTGTTTTGAGACTTTGCAGGTTGATGGGGATCTTGGACATGTTACTGTTGGAAATGGTGAGAAGATGAATATCAAGGGTGTTGGCATTGCACGCTTCAAGGATCACAATGGTGTTGTTAAGAGATTGGCTGATGTGAAGTATGTACCAAGTTGTGGTGATAACATCATTTCATTGGGAAAGTTATGTTCTCGTGGGTGCAGATTCACTGGCGACAAGGATGTTTGCAAAGTTTTCAAGGGAGATGATTTGATCATAAAAAGAGTGAGAAGTGATCATAATCTCTTTTATGTTGGAAGTTCAAGGAATGGATCTTGCGCTAAGCTTGGCATTCACAAAGATGAGGAGTCTAAACCAAAGAAGAAGATGCAATTTGCACGCGTTGAAGATATTGTATTTGGGTCTTTGAGTCGAGGGAGGAATTGTTAGGATATCTCCTCAAAGCCCAAATAGAATGAAAGATGATGATGTGTTATTTTCTTGTTGGGCTAAGAGAGTTAGGCACAATAAGATTGAGTTAGGGTTTAAGGGGAGGTTTAGTATAAATATTATATATTTAGCTAGAGCCTCCATATTGGCTAGGGTTTTGAGTTCATGAGTTTGTGAGTTTGTGAGTTCGAGAATAGGGAGGATAGAAGAGTATTGAGAGACATTGTGTGTTGAGAAATAGAGCATTCACTGTAAGAACTCTTCTATTTTTCTAGTTGATTGGTCGTGATTTTTCCCGATTTGGGTTTTCCACGTAAATTGGTGTGTTTGTACTTTTCTTCTTTGATTTTCTTTGTGTTGATTGATATTGTATTCGAGCAGCGAGGGATTTTATCCCAACACTACCTTCAATTGTAGTGCTTCTGGTGTGCTCTCCATCTGTTTATTTAAAAAATTGAATGCATAAATTTGGCAAAAGATTGTTGACTATTTTTTCTAGTTCTATATAAATTTGATTACTAAGTTATGAATATGTAATGCTATTTTAATATAGAATCATTGAATTATTTCAGAAATTTATGGTCTAGAGGATGATTTACAAAAATAATGACCTGCTACTGGCTACTTGAGAATAATTAGTTGTTTGGGACCTAAGGCATCCAAATAATCTCGAGTAATAGAAATGTGTTTTATAAATGAGTAATTGATGAGTTCCTAAGGAGAGTAAAAATAACGTTGCTCTATTTCTTTTTAAAAAAATACTTTATTAGTTATTCAATGTTGAAAAGTACTTGATTAGTTATTCAATGTTGATGACTTCTTTTGGCTTCGAGGAAAACTCATGTGTGGACCATAAATTTGTTTTGATCTTCCTTCAAAACTTTTGTTTTTGTTTTGATCTCACTATTGAAAAAGACAAATTTAATTAATTTTTTCAATTCAAGTATTCAAGTCAGCTTGATCAGTAAATTTTATTGTTAAACAATTACTAAGTTGGCTAAACTTGCCTATATATATTATTAAACTAAATGGATGATTGTTTAATTGAATATTATATAATAATTTCAATTTTAGCTCAATATCATTCATATTAAGAAACAACCGTTTTGACATATTATATAATGATTCTCAATATTTTTAACTAAATATTTTTATAATTAGTATTTATAATGTAAAACTAGACTGAATCATTAATAATACATAAATAGAGAATTAATAATAAATAGATGCGGAAGATTAAAAGATAAATTCACGTGTTTGTTTACAAAAAATAGAGTCCTTTACATAATTTATATACTCTTCCGACTTAAATTTAACAAACTCACACTTAGTTATCATTAAATTTTAAAATTTGTTATTTATCGTAAAGGAAACTAGAAGCGTTATTGTTCTGGTCAATAAATAAATTAATAAAAGCATTAAAAAAAGAATGAAACTACGTAGTTTTGACTAAAGCCACGACATAGCCACTGCAAGTTCACCATATTCCGGCGCCTACCATCTTTATATATCCCTTTTATGTTTTCTTTTAATTTTATTGGTTCATTCTTCATCATGCTAAAATTAACACATATGCGAAAAGAAAACATGAATGTGCGATTTATGGAATATGCATGGAAATATTTTGTATCAATACAGAATAATGACACCGACGCAATTATCCATAATTAATAAGTATGAAAATATTACATCAAACACGTGTTATTATTATTATCATATTATTTATTATTATTATTATTCTAAAAGAGTTATTGCTCCGATAAATATAAATTAATAAAAAACATTAAACTACGAAGTTATAATTAAACATTTTTTTTTGGTAAACCATCAAAAGATGGAGGGATTATATAAGGCTTCCTAAGCCATAAAAACCACCAAAGTGGCAAAATTACATCAGCATGTAGGAAAAACTACAAGCCAGATGGCAGTAAGTAGCTAAAATTATATCTAGCCTGAGCTTCTAATTGAGGATCAAGACCTCTGTGCATTAAACCAAAACTTCAGAGTACAGTTGGTGATTTTTTAGCGAATTGCAAGCAAAACACAGGGCAATTCCCGACTGAAAACTGAGATGGATGCACACAAAAAGAAGAAGCTCTTCCTTGAGGATCAGAAAACTATACAAGTACTGTGGGGATGTCTTCAGCCTGGATCAGTCAGAGGGCCTCTATGAATTCTTAGTGTAGGGACTAGGAATGCATCCAGAGCCAGCAATCCTTTAGTGGAGGGGGGTAATGTAGCCTTAGAAAAAACTTCTGCAACTTGTACATTTGCTGCCCACCTTGCCAAGGAGTCAGCTGGTTGATTACCTTCCCCGAGTATATGAGTAAGGTGGAAGGGACTGAGAGTGGTGGCAATAGATTCCAGTAAAGTGGCAAGCCTCCAATGGCTTTTCAGAGGGTTGAGGATCATTTTTACAGCCCGCAGACAGTCTGATTCCACAGTGATCTCAGTGTATCCATAGAGCCTTCCAATCTCTATTCCAGCCCTGATTTCTAATAATTCTGAGTGTAGAGGATCAGTAGCCTCTAAAAAGTCTGTTCTTGCTTGTATGAAACCCCCTGAGTTGTTCCTGCACACCAAACCAATTCCAGCCTTACCATGCTGCCAGGAGGCATCTACATTTATTTTGAGGCCTTGGAACTCAGTGTTCCATGTAACAGGGATTATGTTAGGTTTAGGAGGGATGGACGGGGTTGGAATATATCCAGCAAGAGCCAGTTCAGAATCCACCTGCCAAGTGAGGGGCATAGGATGTCTGGTGAATGCCCAGTATACTTCCTGTTTTAGATCTTTTGTCAGCTGTTGCAGTGATGGTGGAGTGTCTTCAAAGAGACTCTTATTTCTTGCTTTCCATAGCAGCCAGCAGACCAGTGTAGGAGCAATATGATTCAGTCTGGTGTGAATAGATGATAGTCCCTGGAAAGCCCAAAAATTGTGGCAAGTCTGTCCCATAGATTATCACAGTGAAAATACCTGGAGAAACATATTGTGTGCATGACTTTCCATAATTCAACAGAAATGGGGCAAGTATTGTAAAAATGGTGTAGTGAGTCTTGACTGTTGCAGAAACAACATTTTGAGGCAAACTGAAATCCTGAGAAGGTAAGAATGTCATCAAAAGGTAGGAGGGCATTAACCAATCTCCACATAAAGATTGATATTTTTTCTGAAGGTGTGGAGACCAAATAATATTGAGCACAAGCCTGAGAGGGAGGGGTGGTCTCAGTTTGAGGTATGTGGATTTTACTGAGAATGCTCCTGTCACATCAAGCTTCCAGACCAGTTGGTCTTCTCTGTGGGGTGGGGTAGTGGCATTTTGAAGGAATTGGAAAATATGATTGGGCAGGTGCTGTTGTAGAGAGGGTAAAAAGGCATTTTTATTCTGAATGAATTCTGCAACAGTGACTTGGAGAAAGTCCTCTGAAGGTGGAGCATAGTAATCAATTATTGGACAATTGTCAGTCCAATTTAAACTCCAAAAATTACAGGAGCCTGAGCCAACAATGACTCTTGAGTTAGTTTCTGCAAAATTGTTAACTTTGCAGATTCTCTTCCAGTTCTGTGATTTTCTATGTGTATCAGGTAGGGAAGCCAAAAATTGGGACCATGGTGCAATCCCCAGTTGGTATTTCCACCACAATTTACATGAGAAAGCTGTAATTATGGTGGAAAGTGCCCTGAATGCTAAACCTTTTTGAGAAGTAGGATAACATAGTGCATCCCATTTTCTCCAAGTTTTCTTTGGTCCTTTATCAGTAGAGCCCCAAAAGAATATTGAGAATTTCCTCTCAATCTTCTTTATAATTTGTTTTGTTGGCTCCATAACTGACCATATATGTTGTGGTAAAGACTGTAAACATGAATTGATCAGATTCATTTTACCACCAGCAGACAACCATATATTTTTCCAGTTTTTCACTCTACTATCAATGGATTCCAGAATAGTCTGAAAATGGATATTGAGTGTTCTACCAGAAAAACTTTGTACTCCTAAATATTTGAATGGCAAGCTACCTTTTCTCATACCAAGTATACTCAAGACTTTTCTCTGTTTGTTTTCAGTTGCATGTTTGCCAAGAAAAACCTCACTTTTCTCAAAATTTATTTTTTGACCTGTGGTGTCCTCAAATTTGACTAAAAAAGCTTTGATCCTAATTCAATTGAGTCTGGAAGCTTTCAGAAAAATCACAGTGTCATCAGCATAGGATAAGTGAGATATATTGATGGCATGGGGTGGGAGGCTGTAGTAAATCAGTTTGCCAGTCTCAAAAATAAAGGCCATGCTTCTGGTGAATGCCTCAGAAAAAAGATTGAACAGAAAAGGGGAGAGGGGGTCTCCCTGTTTAATGCCCCTAGTGGCTTTGAAAAACCCTACTGGCCTTCCATTTATCAAAATAGAGAACCATGCATCAGATAAATTCTTGAGTATACAGTGTATAAACTTGTCATTAAGACCAAATTTTTGGAGTATTTTTTAAAAAAAGACCAGCTGACCATATCAAAAGCTTTCATTAAATCAAGTTTAAGAATACAGTTGGGGTCTCTATCTTTTTTATCCAGAAATCTGAACAATTCCTTCAAATAGATGACATTATCAGAAATGTCTCTATTTTGAAGGAAAGCAGATTGTTGTGGGGAAATTAATTTAGGCATCAAATTTTTAAGTCTTTCCATCAGAATTTTTGAAAAAATCTTGTTGGAAACATTGAAAGACTTATGGGTCTGTAATCACTAAAAGAGACAGGGGTTTCTATTTTAGGAATAAGAGTGATCCATGTGCTGGAAATTCCCCTATGTATATGTGATCTTGACAGAAAATCATTTGATGCCTCAAGTAAATCTTGGCTGATGATGTCCCAGCCCTTAATATAAAACTGAGCAGTGTAACCATCTGGTCCTGGACTGCTTGATTTATTAAGACTGAAAACAATTTGCCTTAGTTCCTCTGAGGTTACTGGCTTAATTAGCTCATCATTATCTTCCTTGGTCACTAAATTAGGGATTTTAGAAATAAAATGTGAAGCAAAAAGTTCATGCTCAGGATGAGGCTCATCAGATAACAATTTTTGAAAGAAAGTGATTGCTTCATTTTCTATGTCAGTTCTGTCATCAGGCCACCTCCCAGAGCCACTTTTAATTTTGGTGATTTGAAGTCTACATCTTTTTTCCTTCACTGATTGATGGAAATTTTTTGTATTTTCATCACCATCCTTAAGCCATTTAACCTTAGCCTTATTTTTCCAGAAATGTTTCTCCTCTTTTAGTGACCTAACTAAAAGGGCTCTGGCTTTATTCAGCTTAATTAGCTCATCAGTTGAGCTATTAAGCTCAAAAGCAACTTCCTTGATTCTTAATGTTTCTTCTGATTTAACTACATTATCAGTAATATTGCCAAAAATGTCTTTGTTCCATTTTTTCAAATGTACTTTGAGATTATTTAGCTTGATAAATAGTTTGAACATTCCTCTACCCTCCAGGGGATCATTCCAGTGAGATTTAATCAAATCCATGAAATGGCCTCTTTTAAACCAGGTGTTAACAAATCTAAAAGGTCTTGGAGTAGAAAGAATGTCAGATCCAATTCTACAGAGAAGAGGACAGTGATCAGAAGATAGCTTATTTAGGACTAGGACAGAGGTTTGTGGAAATTTTGATAGCCATTGGATGGAGCACAATGCTCTCTCCAATCTCTCAATAATTAGATTTTTTCCACCTTCCTTAGTTCTTCCATTTGTCCATGTGAAAAAATTCCCTACTATGTTCAGTGTGTGAAGTGCCATTGTGTTTATAAAATCATTAAAGTCCTGTATACTACCTAATTTAGGAGAAGTAGAACCTTTATATTCAGAAATTGTAGTCATGGCATTAAAATCTCCTATGTATAAATAGTCTGTCAGATTTAAACTAATAAGGTCTGACCATAATTCTTTTCTTCCTTTCCTTGATCTTAAACCATTCACAAAAACAGCATCCATTGATTGATTAAGTACATGGCTTTTAATCTGTACTAATAAGAATTGATTATGATCAAGCCTAAGATTTATTTCTAACTGATCATTCCACATAATCCAAATACCACATAAGGAGGAGTGCATGCAGTGTGAGAAATCAAATTTTTTACAATAGTCAAAAATTTCATGATTTTTGTGATGAGGTTCAATAAAACAAATAAGGTCCAATTTATGAATTCTTATCAGTTTTTCAATCCTTAAAATTGAAGTCTCCATACCCCTAACATTCCACACCAAGATATTAATACCTAGGGTTTTATTTATCATATTTACGGGCTTGGATACTTTTTGTAGCAGCCCTGGTAATGACTTTGTTGACTTGAGTGAAATAGGTAGAGACAGTACCTTGATTTTGTTCTGCTTCTGAAGTGCTATCTTTTGTGGTCTCAGTGAGTGTCTCATATGGAGGGTCATGTTGTTTATCCATCAAAGCATCTGTAAACTCTTCATCTGAGGTAGATTCCTGGTCCTCACTACCTTGCATAGTTCTGTTGAGAGCCTGATTCACCTCTCTGACAGGACTGTCCATAGTTTCTTCCAGTTCAGTTTGTTTCTTCCTCTTCCTGTATTAGTGGTATTAATCTATTGCTGCCTGTTCTTGGCTGAGAGTAGAAAGAAAACTTGTTAGCATTAACAGGGTGTCCAGGTGAGATCTGTGAGATACCTAAATGGATGTGTATGTCATCAGCTGCAAAAATTCTTGGATTTTTTGGTGTGGACCATTGAGCTGGTTGTGGTTGAGTAGGGGGAGGTGTAGAGTGGAGGGGCTGATCTGACTTAGTTTGTAGTGTGGTAGCAGGAGGCATGTCAGAGTGATTTTTAAGCAAATGGCTGAGAGGGGGGTCAACAGATTGGGATGCTTCTGATGGAATGAGAATTGCCTCAGTATTGACTTTGTCCTCTGATGTCTAGGTGATGTAGCAATCTTGATTCACTCCCAGTGGATCAGATAAAGTAGTGTCAAGGATATCAGCCATTTTCCGTTTGAGCTTCTGAGGAGATTGAGGTTGAACATCATCTATTAATATAGGAGAGACTCCCCCCTTTTGGACATATCTCAGTTCGGGTTCCTTGGTTTTGTGTATGGGTCTGTCTACCTTGGGGGTTTGGTTTCTCAGGGTTTTTTGTTTATCAGCATTAGTAGTGCCTGAGGAGGAAGCAGTCTGAGGTGTGGGATTTTGTTTTTGGTACTGAGTGTGGGAATTTCTTTGGGCTGGAGGATTGGATTTGAGGCCAGATTGATTGTTGAGTCTGGGATTGTCTGGGGCTGGCTTTAGGTCAGGTGTAAGATTCTGCACTCTATGGCCTCATGACCTAGTTTTTTACAATGCCTACAGTATAGTGGTATCTGCTCATATTCAATCTCAAAGTCTGCAACATCACCAGTTATACTAATAGTCAAGGTTACAGAGTTATGGATCTTGGAAAGTAGGTCTATCTCTACACACATTTTAACCGCTGAGGGTCTAGATAGAGTTGCAGTTGCCAAATCCATTTTGATAAATTTACCAATGTTGTTACCAATAGTTTCCAACATTGCAGTATTGTACCAGAATAAAGGAATATTGTGAAGTGTTACCCATATTGGTATGATAGAAGTTTCTGATTCCGGTGTGAAGTCTGGAGTCCAATTGAAGACCTTCATGACCGGACCTTTGAAAGCCCATGATTGCTTCATCCAGCATCTCCGATAGTCATCGGGATCCTCAAATCAGATCAGAACGTGCCTGAAATCCAGCGAGCCAAGTTGATATTTGCCGTTGAAACCCACTGATTTAAAAGCCTCATATAGATATTCCATTGACGGTTTCAGCCTCGGGAATTTGCCTACCGGGGCATTGCTGTAGTGAGATGACAATTGTGCGACTTCCTCCGGCGTAATAATGCAGGCGATCTTTCCTTTAAACTCTGTGATTGGCTGAATCAATGGGTCGGAAGGTAGGGAGGGTGATAGGGGTGGGGGTTTGGTGGTGAGAGCATGGAGGAAGGACATAGGTTTGGGTATTCCGCCACGGTCCGGCGGAGGTTCCGCCATGGCGCCGCCGCGGAAATGACCGTTACTGTCGTAAACAGCTAGAAATAACGGCTAAAAATAGTAAAAATGTAGAGAGAAGGCAGAGCGTATGTTTTTAGACAGAGGATTGACCATTTCCATGCATTTAATTAAACGGACATACTACGTAGTTAGTTAGTTATAATTAAACATCACCACATGACCACCATAACATATCACATAATATAGCGATTTCTTCTTCTTTTTTAATTTCGGCGCTCACAATATGTATATATTTCTTTTTAATTTCTTTTTTATTCAATGAATACATATATTTATTTCCCTTTTTTATCTTGCGTCTTCGGGTTTTTTTTAGTCTCCTTATTTTGCAACACCCAAAACAAGTCATGATTATTTGGCCGGGAAATGTAACATATATGTAATTGCCGTGTATATATTATTACCATATGTTATAATTGTCGTCTGGCTAAAATTGGTTACTCTATAATGTACCATATAATTAAATTCCTTTCAAACTAGCAATATAGTATAATTATCATTTATATATTATAATATATTGTTTACTTTATTTTATGTAATGGGATCTAGACTATTACCAACCTAGCATTGTGTGGTAATACCTATTGCGATGATATACTTTCCAATTTGGTTTAAACTAAACTTTATTGTATATACATCTTCTCCTTTTATTGTACACACTTCATTTACATGATATATTGTTTACAACAATATAGTATAATTATGGTAGCAAAATATTGTACATTAATGTCAAAACGACATCATATAAACTATATAATTTGAGTCTTTTCTTATTCATTGCTTAGCCTATTCTCTTGAAAAAACAAGTCATGACCACAAAGATGAAGAATTTGAGGGCTATATATACATCCATCATGTTTCTTCTAGGTTACATATATTAATCATATTTTTGGTTATTTTGTGCAGGATTTTTGTTGCAACTGATGACCGTGTTCCTCACATTTATGAATTTGGAGGTCTGTTCTTATTAACTTTGTCTCCTTTAGGATTTTAGATTTCAAGTTTTATTTCATGTAAGTTTGTATGAATAATTTTTTTACTAAATTGAAGTAGACTTAACAACTTGAAGAATTTAGATGCCTGAAGAGAGAAAGATGAATACTGTGACATAGTACAATGGTTGATAGTTGATGACTGGTAAATTTTCTTCATTCTTGACTCTTCAACAACAGGAACTAGACACATGCATTAACCTAGGGTTTGATTCCCGTTGGGATACTACTCTGATGGTGAATATTTGATCATTGACTGCGTCATCCTCGCGAAATCAAAGAGAGCTACTAACAAACCCACAAATCACATAATGCATAACATCATACAACCGTAAGGTATGATATCTATATATATATATATATATATATATAGTACCATGATTTTTTTATCAGTTGTAGGTACTGGTTTGATCAGTTTCAATTTTGTTATTCAAAGTGAGACCCAATAATATCAAACCAATTAGTTCCGTGTGTATTTGATTTATAATATTTATCACTTTGTAATTAACATTAGATGCATGAAATTCTAGGAAAATATAGAGATTCCCAGATACAGTAAATTTTTGCAGAAATAAGTTTTTAGTAAAAAGAGAGAAAAAAAAGATAATTTATACGGAATCATTGCATATCTCTGTTCCTATGTTATCGTATTAGATCACTACAAATCTAATGAGGAGACTTATTCTTTGGTATTTATTCAAAAGTTAATTAATACGCATATTACTGGAGTTACTATTTTAGATGAGCTCTGCTAAATTATAATATGAATATTTGTAAAATTTATTGTTTAGATAGGACAAAAAACAAAAAATCATCATAAAAAAAAGCATTTTTAAAGCCATTAAAATAAATCAATTAGGTTAAACTAAGTACCTAAAATTTTCACATTTCAAAACTACACAAAAAATTGAGCAATTGAAAAATTTTATCCTTCCAAAATTGGATATTCTTTAAATATGTATATATTAAAATAAAAGTTTTGATTAAAAAATAATTTAAAACCGCGCAACGCGTGGTCCATCAAGCTAGTTTTTTTTTAAAAAAAAATAATCCACCAATGGTGGGGGAAATATTATTAGGTTTCCCAAACCTTTGCCATAAATGGCCAAAAATGAGAGCAGTATGGGTAACTGCCAAAATTACAAGAGCAAGTTCTAAAGCACATCAGTGCCTCCAAAAATAGGTTACAACCTATGCTATGTTGACCTAAGAACTGAAACTACCATGAAGCTTATTAGAGAATTGTAGAACAAAACTCAAGGCAGCACCATAGTAAGCTACAGTCAAGGTATATTAGTACTATGAACAGGAAATAAACTTGTAAAATAAGCAGCCCTGTAAGTAGATGAGTAGCAGCTTCTGAATCATATCCTTATGGAAGGAAGCCCTGCCTTATCCAAAAGGCAGATGGCTTTGATGTCTGGAGGGAGATTGTCCCAGTTGAACACTGAAGTTGTCTTCTGATCTAGAGCCTTCTTTGAGAGTGCATCAGCAAGTTGATTGCCTTGTCTGAGTGTATGGATGAGTGGTACTTTGATCAACTGGTGAACTGAGTCAGCAAGCTGGAACAGTTTCCAATGGGAAGTAATGGGGTTTAGCACCATAGATATGCCATTCAAAGAATCTGATTCAATACAGATGCTACTGTGACCATAAAAAGCCCCAAATTGATAGCCAGCTTTGATTGCCTTAATTTCTGCTTCCAGTGATGATGAGGCAGATGAAAAAGTATTACCTGCTGCTATGAAATTTCCTTCTGAGTCCCTGAGCACAAAACCAAGACCACAGAAATGATCTCTAAAAACAGCATCAACATTCAATCTAAAGCCAACAACAGGTCTGGACCATGAGACTAGTCTAGGTCTTGGTCTGGAGGGCTTTATAGTATGAGGAAAGTGTGCCTGTGAGGCTAACTGAAGGTCAAATTGTTGTGAAATGCTGATGGTATGGGCAGCCAGGGAGAGATGCAAAAGGTGTTTGATCTCTTTAGTAATCAGGGATGTGCAAGGTTTGATCTCTTCAAAGATGAACCTATTTCTTGCTTTCCAGAGACACCAAACTATTATAGTGCATAACATCCTTATCAGTTTTGCTTGAAAATATGATAGGCCTGTATATGTAAGATAATAGGATAGTCTATCCCATATAGTGTCAAACTGAATATCTCTTACACCTATAGTAGCCAGCATATTGGTCCAGATTGACAAGGCCATACCACATGAGTTGAAAAAATGGTCTATTGTATCTGAGTTGCTACAGAAAGGGCATTTAGATGCCAGTGTAAAACCATAGAGCAGCAGCACTTCATCAAAAGGTAACAAGCAGTTAAACAACCTCCAGCAGAAGAAAAGGATCTTTTTTGGTACCTTAATGCTCCATAGTCTTGCCAAGAAGGGAGAAGGTGTTCTGTGGCTCTGAAAAATCTGATATGCACTTTTAAATGAAAAGGAGCCATTGAGTGAGGGTTTCCACACCAATCTGTCTTCTCTGTGAGGGAAAATAGCTGAGGATGTGAGACTCTCAAAAATGTCACTGGGAACAGCTCCCTGTAACAGAGGTAAAAATGAAGTTATGTTGTTGATAAAATCAGCTACTGAGCATGTGGTGGGAATAGTGGTGAGGCTTGGTAGAAAATGGTCTTCAAGGGGCTCCTTTCCAGTCCAGTTGGATTTCCAGAAGTTGCAAAGCCCCTTACCATGAATGACAAGGCTGTTATTCTCTCTCATATAGTTCACCTGGCAGATTCTCCTCCAGGTTTGGGAATTTCTAGAAGATTTGGGTAGAGAATGTATGAAATGTGTCCAAAGGGCTGTTGCATTCTGGTACTTCCACCAGAGTTTAAGTGAGCAAGCTTGGACTATGTGAGGAATGTACCTGAAACCAAGACCATTCTGATTAACAGGATAGCACAATTTTGACCATTTCCTCCATTTTTGTTTGCTTTGACAGGGGTCGATCCCCAGAGAAAAGTTGCAAACATTTTTTCTAATGTTTCCACAATGTGTACTGTTGGAGCCATTACAGTAAACACATGCTGTGGAATAGCATATAGAACTGATTGGAGTAGGGTGATTTTACCCCCAGTAGATAGCCACTTAAACCTCCAGTAACTCAGTTTTTTGCTTATCTGTTCTATCAGTGGGTTAAAAAATGCATTGAGCATTTTCCCTTGATAAATTTGACAGCCTAGGTATTTGAAAGGGAAAGTACCTTCCTTCATACCTAAAATATCACTGATCATATTTTTCTTTGCTAAAGAGGCATGAGTACTAATGTAAAAATCACTTTTATCAAAATTGATCTTTTGACCAGTGACCCTTTCAAAAGTTGCCAAAAAAGCTTTAAGATTGATGAGTGTTGCCTTATTGACTGAGATAAATATGACTGTATCATCAGCATAAGACAGATGGGAAACTGGAACTACATTTCTGGGTAGATTATAGTATGTCAGTTTCCCTGTCATGAAAATGTGTGCCAAGCTCCTTGAAAAAGATTTTGTGAATACATTAAACAGTAAGGGGGATAAAGGATCCCCTTGTTTGATTCCCCTTGTTTGATTCCCCTTGAAGATTGAAAAAATCCAACTGGTTTTCCATTTATAAGCACAGAGAACCATGCCTGAGCAAGGTTGTTCATTATGCATGTTACCAGATTTTTGTGGAAACCAATCTTAAGCAGAATCATTTTAAGGAAAGGCCAACTAACTCTATCAAAAGCTTTACTCAAGTCTAACTTGAAAATACAGTTAGGCTCTCTATCTTTTTTATTTATGTGTCTGACCAGCTCTTGTAGGTAGAGTACATTATCAGAAATGTCCCTTCCTTTTAAGAATGCTGTCTGATTTGGAGAGATGGTCTCATTCATTAGAGGGTTCATTCTCATCATAATCACCTTTGATCATATCTTGTTAATGACATTGGACAGACTTATAGGTCTGTAGTCATCAAAAGATATAGGTGTGTCTTTTTTTGGTATTAATGTAATCCAAGTGGCAGCAATACTCCTAGGTATTGCAGAACCACTCAGAAAATCATTCACTGCTTCTATTAAATCACTGGATATGATATCCCAAGACTTAATGAAAAAATAGGCAGAAAAGCCATCTGGCCCTGGTGTGCTGTTCTTATTTAGTGAGAATACCACAGTCCTAAGTTCTTCTGCATCCACCTGTCTGAGCAGAGCTGAATTTTGCTCATTGGATATGCAGGAGGGAACTTTGGACAGAAAATGTGAGGCAAAGTGTAAGTCTGCATGTGTCTGCTCACTGGATAGGAGTGATGAGTAGTAATTAATATCCTCAGTTTCAATTATATTCTCATCATCCAACCAGATCCCTGCAGTGTTCCTAATCTTGGAAATGCACAATTTGGACCTTTTTTCCTTGAGTGAATTATGGAAGAATTTGGAATTTACATCCCCTTCCTTGATCCATTTTAATTGTGTCTTATACTTCCAAAAATGCTTCTGTTCTTTAAGTGCTTTTTTGAGAAGGGCTTTTTTGAGTTTGAGAGTAATTAGTTCTGAATCACATTGATTGTGATCATACCTAATTTCCTGTACTCTCAACTGTTCCTCTGCCACTTCAACATTATTGTGTACATTTCCAAAAACCTCCTTATTCCATATTTTGAGTCCTTTTTTCAATCTTTGCAGCTTCAGAAAAATTCTGAGCATGCCCTTCTCTGGAAGATATTCATTCCAGTTAGATTGAACAAAAGGTTGGAATTCAGTTCTTTTATACCATGTACTAATAAATCTAAAGGACTTAGGAACAGAAGGCATTTGTGTATCTATTTGAAAATAAAGTGGTGAGTGGTCTGAATTTTCCCTATTGAAGACCAAGACTGAGGAATTTGGATACTTTGCATGCTAAGAATGGCTGCTCAGTGCCCTATCCAACCTCTCTAGAGTAGGTTTAAGTCTTCTATTGGTCCAGGTGAAATCATTCCCCACTGTGTGAACATGTATCAAATCCATTCTGTCAATGAATTTCTGGAAGTCTCTCATACTACCCAGTTTGGGAGTAGAGGGACCACTATAGTCAGAAATTGACAGCATGGAGTTGAAATCTCCAATGTAAAATGTATCAGAAACTGGCAAAGCTTGTAGATCTTTCCACAAAGCCTTTCTGTCCTTTCTGGATCTTGCCCCATAGATAAATATACCATTAATAGTAATATTTAAATTAGGTTTTTTAATTATGACACTTAGAAATTGTAGGTTTTCATGCAGCAGAGTCACTATAATTGAGTCTTTCCAAAAAATCCAAATTTTTGCATCATGTGAAAAGATGCAGTGATGAAAATGTAGCAGATTTTTGTAATGATCAATTTTAGTGTTTGGATGCCAGGGTTCTATCAAGCATAGCATTTCTATATGATTGTCTCTGATGAGTGCTGAAAGTCTATCTAGGGCTGTTTCCATCCCTTGAATATTCCAGACCAAAATCTTAACTTTATGATGGTGTACTAACATTAAAAAGATTCTTTTGGGGGGCTTTTTGACAAGGACTTTGAAAAAGAAATTGTTTTATTAAACTGAGTGAAAAAGCTCCCCAGTTTGATTTTTTGTGCAGAGGCAAGCTTAGGTAGTTTTGATGAACTTACCTCTTTCTCCTCTGGATTGTCTTTATCAGATTCAGTGTCTGATACAAAGTTCTCATGTCCATCTTCTGTATTACCAATAAGTGGAGAGAACCTGTTCCTGTTCCTATCTTGGGAAAGAAAAATAAGACTGTTAGCTTTAAACTGAGGGGGGAGATATTATGCATACCTGACTGGATGGTTGTATCATCCCTGGCATATGTTTTCCTCAGCTTTGGTTTGGATGTTACCATAGTGAAAGAATCCTCAGCAGGCCTGACTTCCTTATGCTCAAAAGTTGCTTTTCTGAATTTGATTGAAGGGAAAGTCTGTTTTGCCTGTGAGGAGGAGGAACTGCAGGAAGGTGTGCTGATTTGTGGGATTGTGGTGAGGGGCAGTGTATAGGATTGTATGTGGTGGAGTGTTTTTGGGAGATTGGATGTAAGGTTTGACAAGGAGATTTTTGAGGGAGGTGGTGATATGGTGGTTTTATGTGTAGGAGGTTGTGTAGTGTTGTCATTTGGGACAGAGGTAAGTTCCAGGTTTGTATTGGTAACTAGATGGTCCTTGACAGAAGCAGTGAGAGTGTGTTTTTTCTTTTCGGCTCTAGCCCTTTTAATTCTGTGCAGCTTCCTACTAGCAAAGGACATGACATGGTTGATGTTTTCCTTGTGAGTCTTAGGTTGCTGGAGTTGAGAGGAGGAGCTAGCAACAGCTGGGGTCTTATTGGTAGAGATATCATCATTTGGAGTGTCAGCTGGTGCTTGGGTTTGGGGAGTATTGCTGGCTTGTTTCTGTTGTTTCTAGGGTTCAGACTGGAGTGGCTTATGGTTTGTGGCAGGGTGCAAGTTCCTGCAGTTATTGGCATCATGTCCAACTTTCCTGCATTGACCACAATAGCTAGGCAAGTGATCATATTCCAGCCTAATTTTGGAACTATTAACAGTAGAGCCAAGTCTAATGTGTGTGGGAATAGGCTGAAGGAGATCGATTTCTACACATAGTTTTATGGCAGAGGGCCTAGTGATAAGTTGGGTAGCAGCATCTACCTTAATGAAAGTGCCAATGTGGTTGCCTAAGTCTTCTAGCACAGACTCATTGTAGTAATAGACAGGGGGGTTAAAAAGTGTTACCCAGACTGGAACAATGGAGGATTCTGTTTCTGTTGAGAATTCAGGTGTCCATCTGAGCACCCTCATAGGGTATCCTTCAATCGACCAGCTTGACTTCATCCAGCAAGCTAGTTGGTTTATATTGTTTTCATATTGATTAAATTTATTCTTTTGGCCCCAGCGAATGTCAAAAGGACAATTTTTAACCCCAACGTATATATTGCACTATTTATAGCCCCGCAAATAAATTTGATCAATTTATATCCCAAATCCATATATGTTTAAAAATTAAGTTTTATTTCAAAGTGTTTTAGTAATTTTATATTAATTTTCATTCAATTAATTCACAAATTAATATCTACGATCTTTAAAAACCAAAATAATGTTAAAAATATACACCAAATTATTTTTTAAAATAACGCAAGTTTTCAAAATTAGATATGTAAATTTTCTTTAAAAGAATTTATTAATCGATTGAATAACGAATATATAATTTCTCAAGTTCTCTTCTTTTATAACAAAATGTTATAAATCTAAATATATAATTCATTTTCCAGAAAACATTCCAGTTTTTTTGGAGTATTATTTTCCACAATTATTTTTATTTTAAAAGTGTTTTAGATTTATTTTTAAAAGGAAAAGGAAATAAATAAATTCACTCTAATACCCTTACAAAATGTTGAAATGTGACTTTGGGGATTAAATTGATCAAATTTATTTGTTAGGTCTACAAATGGTGGACTTTTATGTTGGGATTAAAAGTTATTCTTTTGTTATTATATATGGAGTTGGTCGTTGGAGTGACCGTCTATATTATAACTATAATATAGACTTAGGACTACATTAAAATATGGAAGGAAGGAGGTCCTTATTTGCAAAATTTGAATAGTACTGTTCACGTACACTGTTCACCCGCATTGTTCACCCGCACTGTTCACGCAAAAAATATGTACTCAAATCAGTTAATATTTCACATTAAAAGCTACAGTTTTCAAAGTAAAACACCCATATTTCATAAATGAAAGTATTTTAGACTAAAATATTATTTTTTCAAAGTAAAAGCATGAGATTTCATGAATGAACATACAGAAAATTAAAAGATCAAGTTTTTAAAGGTAAAACATGAGATTTCACAAAAAGTAAAAAGAAGCAGATCAAAAGGTCAAGTTTTCAAGTTAAATACAGTAAATTTCATAAAATTGAAGATGTGAATAGTCACTTTAAAACTGACTTAATTCACATTAAAAGCTACAGTTTTCATACTAAACAATCAAGTTTTCATAAATATGAAAATGTACAGTTTGTACACTAAAATCAATATATTTCAGGCAAACTAAGATCAATATATTTCAGACTGAAAAACCAAGTTACACAATTTTCATAGTTTTCAGACTAAACAATCAAGTTTCACAATCAAAGTTTCACCATTGTATTCAAACAGTCAAGTTGCACCATAGTTTTCAGGCTAAATAATCAAGTTTCACACTCACCACAGTTTTCAGCCTAAACAATCAAGTTTCCACAATCACCACAATTTTCAAACTAAATAATCAAAGTTTCCACAATCCCCACGGTGTTCAGACTAGACAATCAAGTTTCACCACAGTTTTTCAGACGTGAATAGTCACTTTAAAACTGACAAGATTCACATTAAAAGCTACAGTTTTCACATTAAACAATCAAGTTTTCATAAATATTAAAATCAACAACCTAAATCAAGCAGTTCATAAAACCAGCTCAATATCCTATAAGAAACTGAACACAAATCGGCTATTCACTCAAACAGAAGGAAAGGAAAACAACTAGTGTGTTGAAATCACTCACAGCGGCTCCATTTTCGGCAGCATCGAGAGCAATATCGTCATCGATTGAAGAATGAAGGACGAGATTGCGTCGGATTGCGCCGGAGATCGATTGAAGAATGAACGTCGGATTACAATCGATTGAAGAATGAACGTCGGATTGCGTTGGATTGCGCCGGAGATCGCCGGAATAATGACGGTTGGGTGACGGAGATTGAATTGCCGATGGGGTTTTGGAATGAATTGGGGGAAAATTTTGAGAGCCGATTGGGATTGGGATCTGGAATGAAGTGGGACAAAAAATAAAAGAAAATAGCTATATATATTTGTGAGGTAAGATTTGGAATTTACAGAAAAAGGACCCGCTCAAATATAAATTGCAAATAAGGAGCCGCGTCCAGTTTTAATTGCAAAAAGAGACCGTCTATATTATTGTTATAATATAGACGGTCTATTCCAAGACTAATATTTATATATGTTGGGACAATAAAATTTAATGCAGTCTTTCTTTCGTATTTGTATTTGTTGATTTTCGTAAAATTTCAAATATTTTAATATAATCTTTCAATTTTTGTGTAAATTACACTATTTTACGGAATATTGAAAATTATGTGATTATGAATGTTCTGTTTCGCACAGCACAAGAAACCTAAAAGACAATAAGAACAATTATTCTCATTTTTAAAGGTTACATGTCCAGTTACCTAAAAAGCTAGCATAAAATTACGTTTTTAACTTGGTTAATATAAGCAACCATTAACTAAGAATTCTGCTTCTTTCTACCAGAATAGAGATTTATAAAATATCAAATAGATAAAAGTCAATATTTTGTTAACACGACTGTAAGCATCTCCAACATGACTGTTCAATTTAATAAATATTAATTGACACGTCATAATGATAGATTTTCTATACAGAATCATGTCTCCGATCAATTCTCATTTAATATATTCAATCTTACGTGTTAAAATTTTCAAGAGATAATGTTATCCATATTTTTAGGTGATAAATGTCATGATATTATAAAATTTTAAGGTGACATTAACCCATAATTTTTAGGTGAAATTGGATTTTTAATTGGATTTCTATTTTCTGCATACCTTCAGCCATTCGTGCTTATTTACCTAAGTCTGACACACCAATTATGTCGCTGATACTACCAGTAACCTCCGGGATACCAGCTCCGGTACGAGTAATCCGGGGAAAGCTGGAATCCTAACCCGCGGCTGATCTCTCACCTTGATCCTGCAAAACAAAGCCCCCGGGGTCACCCGAGGGTAGACGCTCCGGCGTGATGATGAAAATTGGGCTTTATGTAGAGGAGAGAGAATATGAAGAAATACAGAGAGTATTTAAGTCTGATAAAACATACATATTACTGTTGGTCACTCCTCTATTTATAATGGCCAGGATCAGAGAGGGTTTAGGCTAAGTGGTCCTCTTCTTGTCGCACGTCCGGGGCTGCGGGGTCATTATCATGTCCTTCCTGTACCCGGGTGTGTCCAAGATAGCTGATGTCATGGGAGGACCACTGGTGGGCTGGACTCTCTCTTCTCCTTTGCCAATAGGCTTATCGGGCCAGTGTATAGGCTGAGGGCCATATCACCACTAGCCCCCCGAGACCCTAGCTTTCGGGGCTTGGCCCGGTAGGCTGGGTCTCTAAAATGGATTCCAGCGGGCTACAGCTTGTGTCAGCCCGTATCACCACGCGCCAAGCGTGCGTTTGTATCGTGCGCGTCTCCTCGCCGTCCGCACCCTAATTAATGCTGATTATTGCTTTTTCTCGAACATTGAGTTTACTTTTCCCAACTTCGAGAAATTCCTTGTATCCTTCTCTATAAATACCTGATCAAAGTTTCACTTTCACTTTCCCAACAAAGCGCTGTCACTTTCTCCCTTCGCACCACTTTCTTCTTCTATCCATCATCTAACATGATATGAGCAGCAACGCCTCTGCCCCGGTAGACGATCATTCTTTGGATATCGAGGATCTTCCCCTCCCCCGTCCGTCAGGTGGCAAGGGGTTAATGACTTTTAAAGTGACGGTGGCTTACGGTGCCCCGGTCCCTGCCAACCCGCAAGATCCTGGGATGACCCCGGTAGGCGATGCGGTCGAAGAACTTGTGAAAAAGATGTATGTCCCGTTATTCTACGATGCGGGGCTCGAGCCATTTGGCGGTGATATGGCATCCCGGGCTTGTGTCCCCCGGTACCATTTCCTTCATAGACTTACCTTCCCTTTGCCTCCGTTATATATCGAGTTTCTGAAGTACTACAACATATCCCCGGCCCAGGTGCATCCGAACGCTGTCAGCGTTATGATTGCCTTTCTCTACTCTTGCCACCAGGCCGGGGTGACCAGGACCGTGGACATATTCCGCTGCTTCTACTACCTATCCGCTACCTCAGTCCCCGGTGTGTTCAATGTCCTGCGTCGGAACAAAACGAAGGCCATCTGCTCCGGGAGGCTTGATTCTGTGAAGACAGGCGACTGGATGAACAACTACTCCACGTTCAATGAGGAGAAGTACTTAGTCCCGGCGTGGAATCAGCAACGGGCCGCGGAGACGAAGACTGCACTTCCCCCGGCTCAGTTTCGTCAAGTGTCCGAGAGCCATCACCAAATTTATGGATTCTTCGTCAATCTGAAGGATTACCAGAGGGTGGGTGGTTACGACTTCCCCCGGGAGTCGTATCCCGCGGAGGTGTTCACCTGCCGCCGCCTGTATGCGAAACGGAGCCTTGGTAATTTTCATTTACTGTTTTTATTATTTCTTCTAAATTTTTTGGATAACTGTGTTAGTTTACAATTTGTTTCTTATGTATCAGCCATATCTCCTCGGCCAGCGATAGCCCCAATCGGGTCGAAGTCCGGCGAGGGGGAGGGTAAGGGTGCTTCTGAGAAACCAAAGAAAACCAAGGCTGGGACCGAGATAACGGTCACAGAAACAAAGAAAAGGAAATCCGAGGAAGAAAGATCCGAGGGAAAGGGCCCCGGGGCTTCCAATGTTGTCGGGTCCACGGGGGTCCCCCGGCCGGGAGTCGCCGTCCTTTGGCGTTTGCTGTTCCTTCTTCCGGGGGCAATCCTCTCAAGAAGAAGAAGACCGAGCTTCACTCCGAAGGTTCCTCCCGGATTCCTCGGAAGGAGGAGAAATCCATTGCTGATAGCAGCCTCGGGCCTATAAAGGAGAACAAGGCTGGCTCCTCTTCCCAGCCTGTTTTGCTGGATGACTCACAGGTATGTGTCTCCCTATTCTTTTCATTTTGATTCTGTGTATGGTACATATGTTCTAAGTGTTTATACTTGTTTAGGATCATGCCTCCAAGCTTTTCGGGTTCCCCGGGTTGCGAGAACTAGTCAACCAGGCTTGTGACTCCTTGTCCGATAATCTTTCCCAGGAGGTTGACCAGTTGAGGTCGCAGAATGCCTCTCTCTACAAGGAGCTGTCTGACGCTCATAAGGAACTATCCCGCGCGAAGAAAGACAGTAAGCGTGGTCTGGCCCCCGCGCAAGAAGCTCTTTGTCAGGCGTTTGTTAACCGGGTTTTCAAGAGTCATTCCTTCGAGGAAAATATACTGGCTCTCTGTGATGTCTCCAACAAGGCAGCCCTGCACGCTGCCTACACATCCATCCAGGAATATATACCCCGGGAGAACAGGGCGGCATTCCGGGAGACCTGGTATCGCCCCAAGACGGACGGTCGATTCAATTACGCAGCGGACAAGCTGATGAAAGAAGGCATCGACGGGATATCCCCCGGGGTGATGTCTGTTTTTGAGGTGGTTCGGAGTGTCGATCCCCAGGATATCAGTGCTTATGTTGGCGATGCTGCCAAACTTGCTAAGGGTAGGAAGGATCCCGGCCCAGATGACTTGGCCAATCTTGCTGCCCTCGAGACCCCAGTGACCTCAGAAGCAGAGGATGGGGACTCCGACAAGGAGAATGATAAATCCCCCGTCCAGGAGCAGGAGTTCGAGCCGGTGCACGGGGAGGATGAAGAAGATCAGCTATCCTCGGAGAACGGCAAGGCCCAGCAGGAAGAGCAATCTCCCCGGGACGATGATGAGGACACTGATGCTGAAGTATAATCTAGATGCTTAGTCCTCTGATTTCGTTTTTTTATGTTTTTGTTTTGTTTTGAACTGTTGTCTCCCCCGGGCTCCTCCCCTGAACCGTTCTCTTTTGTAATTCAGGGAGGGAAAAAGAGCTCCGGGGATGAGAGCGAGGACTCCAATGATGTAACAGTCTCTCTCTTTTTCATTTTCAAGCGTAACATTCATTCCGACTTTATCAAATTTTTCGAGTTACAACTATTCGTTTTTGACATGCCTTATTCAAATTTATGCCTTATTTTAATTTTGTGTCTGAATTTCCTTACTTCTGAAGCCCCGGGACGATCCTTCCGGTACAGTTCCTTCCGGGGCGATTACAGATAATGAGAAGTCGTGCCCCCGGTGTGAGGAGTTAGAAGAACAACTGAGTCGTTCGCAATTGGACGGCATCCAGACTCGTTATCTTTTGGTTCAGTTCGGGATCGGGTCGGTGATAGATGAGTTCCGGGATGTTACTTCGTTGGTAACCAAACTTAGGGAAATATCAAATCAATTTGGATCCCTTTCCCGGTGTCAATCCCTGGCTCGAGACCGGGTGAATGCCGTTTCGGATGCAGATAAGACCATTTCGATGCTAAGAGCCGAGCACGATGCCTTCAAGTCCCGCCTCAAGGATGAGTTTGACTTGGTATGGTCCAAACTTCCATTTTATTGCGACAAACTCAAGTGGTTGGAGAGAAGGGGGGATCCCCTCAGAAGGAATCTAATGCTGGAAAGGGAGAACCGGGAACTGGCGGTCCGGAACCTAATCCTCCGGGAAAATTTGGTCACCCTTCAATTCACTTATCACTTTACCGGTTTGCGTTTGGGTCGGGTCTCTCCCCCACTTTATACCAACTTTCCTCGTGAGGTTGGAGCGTTGTTAGTACGCATGTTTCGTATGGGCTGGAATGACCCCGAGTCACGATACCGTCCTGCTTTCGAGGAAACCGCCGCTTGGTGGCAGCGTCAAAGAGAAGGGCAGTATCTCCCCCCGTCTTTGGTACTCATTCCAAGTCGAGTTTCCATCGATTTTACTGTCGAAAGGTATCTTGGGTTCCGTGTGTCAGTTGATCCGGAGGAGTCTGCCCGGAGAGTGTCTAGACTCCGTGAAGATGCTGCTAGAATCCGAGCCTTTATCACTTCCGAAGACGCCGCTAAAGAGCAAAGGCGTTTAGCCCGGGAAAAGAGCAAAGGGAAGAGCAAAGTCGTGGCCACAAAGAAGAAAAAGTCTCCTCGTACTCAAGGGCCTGTTATCATTGGAGCTCCCCGTAGGATATCATCACCTGAGGTTTCGTCCTCAGATGATGATTTCGATCCATATACCGAGGCTGGTCCTTCGGGGGCTGGTCCATCCGGTTCTCACCCGGCTGAGGATTCAAATGTCCCGGGGAACACTGTTACTAATAATCAGCCCAGTCATCCTGCTACTCAAGATGATCAGGGGTCTCCTATTAGTTGGGATGGTCCCCCTTCCCTTTGTTAGTTTAGTTTGCATATTGTAAGATTTAGAGTTGTAAATTTTGTAATTATTCATCACGGATTAATGATATGTGTGTATGTTATTTCCCGATACTTGTTCAAGTATTTGTTTCAACTGTCTCCCCGGGTCGCTTGTTCAAGCGTGCCCGGGTTCATTCCTGGTTTTCGTCCGGGTGCTTGTTCAAGCGTACCCGCTACTCTTGCACCAACCCCCCGGGCGCTTGTTCAAGCGGCCCCGGTTCAACTATACTTAAGAAAATTTAAACTTACAGAACAATCTTCATAAGCACAGTAATAAAATGCAAATAAGGGCCATGGGACAACCTAGGCTCAACCCTGGCCAGAGGTTCCCATGCCGCTATCCTGCTACCGTCCTAGGCATATCCCTTGCCAGAGGGGTACATACAGAAAATAAACTAGGCATAGTACCTACGTAAATTTGCAATGTTCCAGTGTCGCGGGACCTTTTTCCCGGCCTTGTCTTGCAACTCATAGCTTCCCCCGGGGTGGGCTGCTATCACCTTATAAGGCCTCTCCCAGTTGGGAGTTAACTTCCCGCTTGCAACCTGCTGGCTCTTGTCATTCCGGCGCATCACCCACTCCCCCTAGGTGAACTGCTCCTTGCGCACTCTCCTGTCGTGATATTTCTTGACCCGCTCCTTCACCCGGGCCTCGTGCAGGGCTGCTTTCTCCCGCTTCTCTTCCAGTAAATCATGATCCAGCAGCCGTTCATTCTGGTTTGCCTGCTCGTCCGGGAACTTCGATCGGAGACTGGGAACTCCAACTTCGGCTGGGATGACCGCTTCCGCCCTATAGACCAAGCTGTAGGGAGATTCGCCCGTGGCGGAGCTCTCCGTCGTTCTGCTTGCCCATAGGACACTTGGAAGTTCGTCAACCCAATTTCCTCTTGCTCCTTGGAGACGTGTCTTGATTCCGTTAACGAGGGTCCTGTTGGTTAATTCAACCTGCCCGTTAGCCTGGGGGTGGTAGACCGAGGTCAGCTTCTGTTCAATCCCGTACTCCTTGCACCAGGATTTGAAAGGATCATTCTCAAACTGTGCCCCGTTATCTGTCACTATGAACCGGGGGATTCCATAGCGGCAAATAATGTTCTTCCAGCAAAATTTTACACAAGTACTTCCCCTAATGTTGGTCAGGGGGGCAGCTTCTACCCACTTGCTGAAATAGTCAACCGCCACTATCAGATACTTGAAGCCTCCGGGAGCCGTCGGGAAAGGGCCTACCAGATCCAAACCCCAACGGATGAAAGGCCAGGTTCCAGATATTCCGATCATCTCCCCCTGTGGCACATGGATCAAGGGTGCAAATTTCTGGCACTGTTCACAGGAGCGGACTGCTTTTTGGGCGTCCTCAAACAACGTAGGCCAATAATACCCCGTACACATGATCTTCCGAGCCACAGTCCGGGCCCATTGATGACTTCCATTGGGACCCTCATGCACTTCTTTTAAAAGGTGGCGTGCTTCCTCCCCATCTACGCACTTCAGCCAAGGTTGAAGATATCCCCTCCGGATTAGTTCTCCGTCCAAAACAGCATACCGGGGGGCTTTGACCCGGATTTTCCGGGCTTTTACCTTGTCATCCGGCAGCGTTCCTTTCTCCAAGTACTCCAGAAGGGGTGTGATCCAGGACTCGGTTTCTCGAACTATCGCAACTTGGCCGGGTTGCTCATATCCGCAGGTGGTTATCATTTCCATGTACAGATTCCGATCTTGATCCGGCTTGAGCTCCGACGAGGCCAACTTACTTAACGCATCTGCCTTACAATTTTCCTCCCGAGGGATCTGTGTCAGCGTAACCCGGAGGAAACCCTGCATCATTAACTTCACTGCCTCCAGGTATTTCTGCAAACTTCTTTCTTTGGCCTCATATTCTCCATTGACTTGTTGGACCACAATGGCCAAGTCACTGTAGGCTTGTATCACTTTCGCACATGTCTCCCGGGCCACGCGTAACCCGGCGAGGAGGGCCTCGTATTCGGCTTAATTGTTGGTGGTTTTGAACTCGAACTGCAGCGCATACCGATACTCCTTGCCTTCGGGACTAACCAGCACGACCCCGGCCCCGCTTCCCCCGGCATGGGAGGAGCCATCCACGTGCAATTTCCACCCCGGTTCACCTTTCTCCGTGTCTTCCACGGCGTTGTCCGCCATTTCAACTAAGAAGTCAGCCAGAGCCTGCCCTTTGATAGACTTCCTCGCCTGATAAGTGATCTCATGCTCTCCCAGTTCGATCGCCCACTTCATCATCCGGCCCGATGCTTCCGGTTTCAACATGACTTGGCGAAGTGGGTGGTTTGTGAGGACTGTGATAGGGTGGCCTTGAAAGTATGGACGAAGTCTCCGGGACGCGTGCACTAGTGCCAGCAGCAAACGTTCTAGTGAGGAGTAACGCGTCTCCGGTCCTTGGAGGGCCCTACTCACAAAATACACCGGACTCTGTGCCCTTCCGGACCCTCGGACTAAGGCCGCACTTATAGCTTGATCTGTGGCTGCCAGGTATAAGAACAGTTCCTCCCCCGGAATCGGCTTGGACAAGGTCGGGAGCTTCCCCAGGTGCTCCTTCAACTCCTTGAACGCTTGATCGCACTCCGGAGTCCATTCAAACTTCTTTGCTCGTCTCAAGATGTTGAAGAAAGGCAGCTGTTTCTCCGCCCCCCGTGCCAGGAACCTGCTCAGTACCGCCAAGGACCCCGTTAAGCGCTGCTCATCTTTAACCTTGCTCGGGGAGGGCATGCTCGGGATGGCTTTGACCTTCTCCGGGTTCACGTCAATCCCCCGGTATGACACCATATACCCCAAGAACTTGCCTGCCGCCACCCCGATGGTGCTTTTCTCCGGGCTCAGCTTCAAGTTAACCTTCCTTAACACAACGAACAGCTCCCGGAGGTCGTCCAAGAAAGCGTCATGTGTCCTACTCTTGATCACCATGCCATCCAAATTGACCTCCATAATCCTCCCAAGCTGATTTTTGAACACCCGATCCACCATACGCTGATAGGTGGCTCCTGCATTTTTGAGACCGAATGGCATTTTCCTGTAAGAAAAAGTACCAAAGTCAGTAATAAAAGAGGTTTTCGGCCGATCCTCCGGGGCCATGACGATCTGGTGATAACCCCGGTGCGCGTCGAAGAAAGCTAAAAGCTGATAGCCCGTTATTGCTTCCACCAGCTGATCAATTGACTGCAGTGGGTAACTGTCTTTGGGGCAGCACTTGTTTAAGTCTGTAAAATCGATACACATCCTCCAGGATCCGTCATGCTTTTTCACCAGAACCGGATTGGCAATCCACTCCGGGTAAGTGATCTCTTTTACCATTCCCGCGTCCAGCATCCTCTTCACCTCCGACCAGACGAATTCTATCCGATCTGCTGCCAAGGCTCTTTTCTTTTGCCTAATGGGCTTCAAATCCGGGTAGACATTCAACCGGTGTATCGCAAACTCTTCTGGTATCCCCGTCAAGTCTTCTGTTCCCCATGAGAACACATCCTCATACTCTTTGAGCAACTTCCGGAGCTCCTCCTTCACATTCGCCGGGAGATGCTTCCCGACACTCACCTTTCCCCGGGATCCTACCTCCATATCTTCCACCTCAAAGGATGCAGGGTCACCGTGCACTGCTCCCACTGTGTTATCCTTCCCGGAACTCTCCCCGGGCTCCAAAGCGTTCAATTTTTCTGATCCTCCAGCCTTGGCCTCTTTTATCGCGGTTAGCATGCAGCTGCGGGCGGTTGTTTGATAGCCAATAACCGAATCAATTCCTTGATCCGTCGGGAACTTCATGGTTAAGTGGTAGGGAGAGCATATCGCCAGGCTTGCGTCAACCAGGGACGACCTATAATCATGTTGTACGGGGAAGAAGTATTTATGACCGCAAAGTTGCACAAAACAGTACATCTCTTGTTGATATCCAGGTGATCAACAAGGGTCACCCGTAGGGCTATTACACCTAGTGGGTGGACTGTCCGGCCCGTAAAGCCTGATAGTGGGGACAGACATGGCTTCAAGTTCTGTCGGCCAATGTGCAAATGGTCGAAACAGTCAGCGAACATAATCTCCACACTGCTCCCATCATCCACAAAAACTCGCTTTATCACCACATCTTCTACCTCGGCGGAAATCACCATGGGGTCAGAGTGAGGCACCTGGGCCGGGACCGCGTCCTCTTCTGAAAAGGTGATCGTCTCATCATGTTTAAACCTCTTTCCCTGAATCTCCCCCGGAGGAACATACCTACTCTTGGCCTTCACCGCCGACAGTGTCTGCGCCCCGTCACCCACTATACCGTTGATCACATTTATCGTCCGGGGTGCTCCAGGTCCCGGGACCCCCGGTCTATGAGCCTGTGGGCGGGGTTAGGAGCAATGTTAGCCTCTGCTGGGCGATTGCCGCCTTGGCCTCGGTTGTTTCTCCAATTCCGCTTCCTTCCCTGACCGGCCGGAGCAGCCACCGGGTGCGCATCTCCCGCCACACAGTCCCGGAGCTGACCCCGCTCCACCAACTTCTGAATATCCGTGTGCAAGACACGGCAGCCTTCTGTAGTATGACCGTAAGACTTATGAAACTCACACCATTTCTAAGCATTTGCCGGGGCCGGGACCCTTTGTATAACCGGGGGGTCCGTGAAGAGACCCCAATGGATAGCCAGAATCTCCGTTTTTGTCTTGGAGAGTGGAGTATACGTTGGTCTCACCACCAACGTCTGCCCCCCCGGCACAGGTGCCGCTCCCTGGACCGTGGGGCGTCTCACTGGCTCCTGGCGGACCCCCTGGTGAGGAGTCGCCCGGAGTGTGGTTGTTTGGGTTGTTGTGGCCGTGATCACCCGCTGCTCAAAGAAACCAACCGTGTTCATCCGAGTGTGGTTAGCTTCATGTACAGTACAATGCATTTCCACTGTCAACTGGAGATGGTAGAAAGTTTCCGGCATATTCTTCATTAACTCGATGTAGAACATCTCGTCTCTCAATCCGTTCACAAAGTTGCCGATTAGGGCCTTCTCATGCAAGTGCCTATCCTGGACCTTCATAGACTCAGCAATATACCGGACATAATATTACCAAGTAGATTCCGCCTCCAACTGTCGCATAGCCAGGACCGTCGCCAGGTTGACAAAGTTTGTCTTCATCGCTGCATATCGGTGTACCAGGACAGTAGCAAAATCCCAGAAAGTCTTCAGTGAACCCTGGGGAAGACTCTTGAACCAACTCAGGTTGTTACCCCGGAGGTAAGAAGGCAATAGCTTGCACTGAAGCGGCTCGTCAATGTCCCGGGCTCCCATGACACTAAGGTATGTGTGGACGAACTCCTCCGGATCCCCGTCACCATTGTACGTCGGAACTCCATCGGGCGCTTTAGTGCCTGTCGGCCACTTGTAGTTTAGCACCTCTGGAACCCACGGGGAATGAGGAACCATCCCCCGCCTCCCAATCAGCCTAGTCAACCGATCTTCAATGGAACCGTTGTTGAACGGGGTGTTATATCCACCGTAAAATGGTTGAGCCTACGGGTTTAAACCACCTGGGAACTTCTGATCCGGATACTGCTGCTGACCCGGAGGCATCTGCTGTCCCGGAAGAATCTGCTGACCCGGCGGCATCTGCTGACCCGGTGGCATCTGCTGATATCCGGGTCCTCCTCTTCCATCCTTCTCCAAGTCTACTACCTCGGGCACCTTGTTATGGGCCGCGGCCTTGGCCGCTTTCCATGCTCGAAATTCTCCAAATTCCGCAGCGTTGGTATGGATAGTTTTCGGGTCTCCGCGCTCCTCTTCCCCCCGGGTATTCTTCTCTAGAATCAAAATACTCCGGTTCGGATTCACCACCTTCTCTGAACGCCTCCTGGTCCTGCCTCTCCTTTTCTTGCCGGGTTTTCTCCCTCTGCTCCTTCTGCATCTCCTTGAGGGTACGCTCTGGCACCTTCTTCTTCCCTTGGCGCTTCTCAGCAGCCACACGGGCAGTCTCCTTGCGCGCCCGTTCCTTCTTCTCGGCCACTTTCCGCGCCTCCTGGGCAGCGGCGGCCCTCTTTGTCTTAGGGCCACACTCTGCCTGACTAGCTTTAGTGGGGGGTTCTCCCCATGTCTTTTTAGGTCTGCCGCGGGGCATGACGAAGCAGAATGAATCCCACTGGGCGTGCCAGTCGCAAAAAGATAAAGGCAAAGAACCTGAAATTCAGCTAAGAATTAGAACCTTAGCCAATAACAAGAGAAAATATTCTTCTTTTACGGAACGTAGGCAGGCTAAGAATGCTAAACGTAGAAAAGTAAAATGTACCACATCTACACCTACAAATACAACTGACCCTTTGGACCAGATCCCAAACACCCCTGATCTATTACCGACTGCACCAGATTGCAAACACTGTGGTGCAAAATGCATCCACTTAGAAACCCCCTCCTTCTGCTGCTCGCAGGGACAAATAAAGCTAACACTCACTATAATGCCTTCAAAACTACTCCAACTGTACCTCTCTAATTCTGATGATGGCACCCACTTTCGTGACTGTATCCGCAGTTACAACAACATGTTCGCATTCACGTCTATTGGTGTGGACTGCGATGCCACTTTATCTAGAAGAAACCAAGGAATATACACTTTCCGCGTCCAAGGTCAACTTTACCACAAAATAAGCCAGCTAACACCCCCAGATAACCACCCTAAGCACCTGCAACTTTACTACTACGACACTGAAAATGAAATCTCAAACCGAATGTCTATTAGCCCTAAATTTCATGAAAATCTTGTCACTGAATTAATTGACATCCTGCAGACAAACCCTTACTCCGCTTTCTTCCGGAATCTAAACAGTTATAATTTAGCTGAATATAAAATTGCTCTACGTGCTGACCCTATTTGTAATCCCAATGTCTTCAATAAACCTACTATGTCCCAAGTTGCTGCATTGTGGTTGGAATCAAATACAACCCAAGAGAACACAGGTCAGCATATTGAGGTGTATTCAACGGACAATAAATCTCAAACTATTAAACAATACTTTGCGTGTTATGATAGCCTGCAGTACCCACTTATTTTCCCTAACGATGAACCTGGTTGGCATAGAGGAATTAATAAATTCAGTAAAACAGGAAATACACGTCAAGATGTATATCATGATACTACTCATGATATTCGCAACTACATAAGTTCAGATGCTTTTTTAGACTATGAAAACCAAACTTCTACAAAAAAAGACACTGAAAAAAGAGTTTCATGCCGAGAGTATTATTGTTACAGACTGCAAATTAGAGAAAATGATAAATCTTTTCTGCTTCACACTGGTAGACTTTTCCAACAATATGTTGTAGATATGTACATTAAGATTGAAACCTCAAGATTAAGTTTTTTTTATAATGACAAAATGCAATGTCGTTTGCGAAATGAGGTGTACCATGGTTTACTAGATGGTATTGCACAAGGTTGTAAGACTGGGGCTGAAGTGGGTAAGCATCTTATTTTACCAAGTTCGTTTATTGGAGGCCCTAGAGACATGCGCAACAGATATATGGATGCCATAGCTTTGGTTCGGCACTACGGAAAACCTGACATATTTTTAACTATTACTGCAAACCCAAACTGGCCTGAAATAAAAGCTCTATGTTCACCTTCTGATGAAATCCAAAACAGACCCGATGTGGTTGCTAGAGTATTCCGTTCAAAACTTGAAATGCTAAAAAATGAGCTATTCAAAGAGAATGTATTTGGTGAGGTGATTGCTTATACTTATGTGATAAAATTCCAAAAAAGAGGTTTGCCCCATGCTAACTTCTTGCTTATATTGAGTACCGCTTCAAAGATATTTTCTCCTGCCGCTTTTGACAGAATCGTTTCTGCTGAATTACCTGACCCAGAAAAAGACCCATACTTGTTTTCTTTAGTTGTAAAACACATGATGCATGGCCCTAGTGGTGTCCATAACCCAACATGTGCATTCATGAGAAACAACTCCTGTAAGTTCCATTATCCCAAACAATTTTCAGAAACTACAACACTTGGCAGTAAGTCATACCCTATCTACCGTCGTACGGATAATGGATTTGTTCTAACAATAAGAGGTGCACAACTTGATAATCGGTGGGTTATACCTTACAACCGATATCTTCTTGCTAAATTTAATTGCCACATGAATGTTGAAATATGCTCAACTATTCAAGCTGTAAAATATATCTACAAGTATATTTACAAAGGGCACGACAAAATTTGTTATACTCTGCTTGCACATGGAGAGGATGCTGCAATAGATGAGATTACAACATTCCAAAAAGAAAGATGGATTTCACCTCCTGAAGCGATGTGGTGAATATCTAGTTTTGATCTTAACCAAATACATCCTTCTGTCATGTCTTTGCCTTTACATTTAGAAAACAATCAATCTATAACATTCCCTGCAGATCAAACTTTAGAAACTATTACTGAAAATCCATTCTTTACAAAAACTATGCTTACACAATTTTTTTGTTTGAATAAGTATGATAGCTTTGCTAAAAGCATGAATTGTTTGTATGTTGAATTTCCTCAATATTTTACTTGGTATCCTAACCACAAGCAATGGGTACAATGTAAAAGATCTGAAGTAATTGGGCGCATTGTGAATTGTAGTCCATCAGAGGGGGAAAGGTTTTACCTACGATTACTTTTAATGCATGTAAGATGCCCAACTTCTTTTGCCCACTTAAGGACAGTTAATGGAATTGTGTATGACACGTACAGAGATGCATCAAAAGCACTAGGCTTAACAGAGACTGATGATACTATTGAAATGTGTCTTCTTGAGGCCTGTACATATATAATGCCTGCTACATTGCGACAATTATTTGCTACAATTCTTATATACTGCACCCTCAAGACCCTAAGGAATTATTTTTGAAATTCAAAGATTGCATGTCTGAGGACTTTAGGCAGGATAAAACACTTAGTCCCACCGTAGTTAATCATAAGCTTTTAGACTCTCTAACTTATCTCCTACAGTCAATGAGAAAAAAATTAAAGATTTCTTCTATTTAGATGATGACACATACATAAGTTCGTATGACAATCTAGCTAGAGAGTTAGCAACAGAAAAAAAATATTTCTGTATCAGCTGATGACTTGGAATCTGTGCACAAATTAAATGAGGAACAAAAATTTGCTTTTGATAAGATGTTACATCATGTCTATACTGATTCTCCTAAAGTGTTTTTCGTTGACGGACCTGGAGGTACCGGAAAAATTTTTTTATACAAAGCCTTACTAGAGACAATAAGATCAACTGGTGGCATTGTGCTTGCCACTGCTACATCGGGAGTAGCAGCATCTTTACTACCAGGAGGCCGAACTTCCCACTCAAGATTTAAAATCCCCTTACGTGAAAATGATTCTAGCTCATGTTGTATAAGTAAACAAAGTACACTGGCTTATTTAATAAAAGTAGCAAAACTGATTATATGGGATGAGGCTACAATGGCAAAACGTAATATCATTGAGAAATTTGATGAAATGCTTAGAGATATAATGAGTACAAACCTAATTTTTGGGGGTAAAATAATTGTTTTTGGTTTCCGCCAAACTTTACCAGTTATCATTAATGGTACAAAACAGGGTATCATAGATTCTACAATAGTTATGTCCCCATTATGGAATCAATTTCAAAAGTTGAGACTTACTCATAATATGAGAGCAATACTAGATCCAGCATTCTCAGAATACTTGTTAAAAGTTGGTGACGGAATAGAGAATACTAACAGCCAGGATGAAATCCTTATCCCACCAGCAATTAATCTTCATTTTTCTGATGATATTGATTCATTGAACTTATTGATCGACATGGTATTCCCTGGAATTGGTCAGCCTAATTTTGATGTTTACTCTTTTGTGACAAGAGCTATACTTACTACCAGGAATGAATTTGTTTATGAAATTAATGAGGTCTTAATAACGAGACTTCTGGGTGACGAGGTAACATATTTTGCTTGTGACAAAAGTGTCAGTTCTTCAGGTTTACCAGATCAGCAGAAATTATATCATACTCTAACTCCTACAGGTCTTCCACCTCATAGGTTGGTATTAAAAAAATGCACCTATTATACTACTTAGAAATATTAATCCCTCTGAAGGACTTTGTAACGGTACGCGTCTAATTTGTAAGAGTTTCGATCGGAACATCATAAATGCTGAAATATCTGTTGGTTCATTTGTGGGAAAATGTGTATTCATTCCTCGCATAACTTTAGAGGCCCCAGAGGATAGCTTTTCATCAATTCCAACCTTTATTAATTATGTTTTCATCAATCACAAGGGCAAACTTTAGATTTTGTTGGTGTTTATTTAAAAGAACCGGTATTTTCACATGGTCAGCTTTATCTTGCATTATCTAGAGCTAAGACTATAAGTCAATTGAAAGTCCTTATTAGACCATTGACGCCATTGATTCAGAATACCAATTACACGAAAAATGTTGTCTATAAAGAGATTTTAGCAGCTGCTAATGTTTAGCTCCTCACATTAGTCGGTTGTAGCATGAAATTTATCATTACGAACATCCTAGCCTACAGAGGTACACTGGTTCTTCTTATTCCTAATGTCTTTATTTCAATTCTATTTTCATATGCAACCTAATTACTCTGCCCCAGTTTCAGCACCCTCAGACTGGTAGGTAAAGTTGGAACAAAAGCACACATGTACCGAAATTCGTGGCACTGCCTCATAAAAATTCTTTCTGAAGGATGCTCTCAGTTTGCAGACAGAGACCACCATGTAAGTTAGTTTTCTTAATTTATTTGTTTGCATCGTCATGGATAAGTGGTTATGAATTATCATTAGAAACTTATAAAATACAATCTTAAGAAGCTTGCTCAGATTTTCGCTGCAATCATCAACTCGCGCAGAGAAAGTGGCAAGACTGAACACGATAAGCTGCAGTGCTTCATCGACTCCAAGTACAAAGACAGTCGCCTTACTACACAGGATGAGGTCACCGGCCTTCTCATCGCAGCTCTCTTCGCAGGCCAGCACACCAGCTCCATCACCTCAATCTGGACTGGGGCCTACCTTCTCTGCAACTCTAAGTACATGTCTCAAGTTCAGGATGAGCAGAAGAAGATTTTTAAGGTGCATGGAGATAAGGTTGACCATGATATCCTCTGAGATGGAGGTTCTCCACCGTTGCATCAAGGAAGCTCTCAGGTTCCAACCTCCACTGATCATGCTGCTCAGGAGCTCCCTTTTAGATTTCTCAGTCACCACTAAGGAGGGGAAGGACTACTATTCTGCACCGGCCAGAAAGCTATATATGATGTTCAGGTGCCCTTATCATTCCACTGCATCTACAAATGGCGTGCCTTGTCTAGGTTATTTGCTATAATTGCATTAATGTTGTTGACTTTGCATTTAGGTTCGATGATCATGCTGAGTTTGCAGATGAATTAATTGTTCCAAAAAAACATTGACTGCTCTAGCTGTGCTACATTAACATCTGAATATTTTTATTCTCTCAATCAAGTTATAATCATTCCTCTTTCATATATTTTCTTGTCTGTTAGGTAGTGTTTCATGTTCAACGAGGTACACCCAGCCGTAGTACTAGATGGAGCAGAGATCACTTTTTCATCATGTAAGTTGAACTCCGAGAGTCATCTTCAATGGTATATTAATATAACCTTATTAGCCTTTGGCTCCTTACATCTCTAAATGGCCTCAGGCTCTCAGTATTCAGGTAGAGAGTTTGCTACTCTACTCTATTTTATGTGGATTGTTTACGTGGTGTAATGGTATTGAGAAATTAAAAGTTGTCTCATATGAATACAGGTTCAACCTGTGAATCTCCCAACAAGCTTCAAGCAGCGAGCAATGATGGTTGATGAAATCTGGCATGCTGTTGGTGATAATTCGACTGATGTTGATTGGTATGTTGATTGGTATGTTAAGCGAACGGTTCTTGGTGGGATATACTCTGCAACTGAACTGTATATGCTGACTGATACTTCTTCGGGTATCACGTGTTCCTGTTTTTTCTCTATTAAGACTATCTTACTTCTTAAGCAGTGAGGATACATTTTGGGGATTTCTGTTTTTGATCTCTATGCTTATAGATGAACTGATTAACTATCTTCTTGGTGCATGCAAAAAAAAGAGTTTCTAAGAAGTACTATTAAAAATTGTTGCAAATACATAAAATAAGCTTATTATGTGATTGTGTTAAATGTTTAGTTAAGTTGTAAATGTTAGAATGAATTTTTTATGTTTTAAAGATACCAGATTTATGTCCCAGTTATGTTCACATCTTATACGGGTTTATTTTATTCCTCGTGCTTCTTTGTTTAACATTCCTTTGGCTATCAGCTATTGTAGTGTTCTTAAAAAGATATGATTTTTCCCCGGCTTCTTCGGAAAGTGATAGTATAAGACATCCATGCTATTTCTCGAGTTATAGTTAATGTGCTTTTGTTTTTTAATAGACTTTCGTGATATTTGGACATTCTTGGATGGACAAATTAGAGATGCATTTGATTTGACTTCAAAAAGACTATTCAGGAGGTAACATCTGGTAGCTTTCCATGTTAGGCATTTGTCAGGTGATTTGAGTTTCTAAAGATGGTTGGTCCTCCTGGCCTTTTCAGGTCAAATATATTGCAGAAGCAGTAGGTGCTGGAATGGGAGGGCCATTGCAAGGACTTCTGTGCTCAGTCATGAAAATGAGGAATACAAGGAATTAGAGAAGTTTCACGTCACGTACTGAGGGCCACACCAAGTGTGGCATCCCTCTACTTGTTGAACAAAGAAACACACGGCGGCTTTGAGCTCTGTGGATTGTTCTTTTTGGAAAGCAGTGACTTGCATATTACAATCAAAGACGTATTTTGAAGACGTATTTTTGCATATATCCGATATACATAATTATTGACCATATTATATATCGAAGACGTATTTTTATTTTGGACTGCAAAATAAACAAAATACGGACTGCATATAGCATGCCCCATTAGATATCGGACATGTGAGAAATATAATACAATTGATTAAACATACAAAACTGAAATACTACACTTAAATTGTTTATAATGCATGTACCTTTGAAATTATTGAATTGTCGAATAACAGGCAGTAGAGTCGGTAGTAGAGTCGGTACGCAGGCAGTAGAGTCGGTAGAAGCAGAAACCAGACGCATTTTACAAAACCTTAATGCTGATATGGATTTGCTGCGAAAAAACAAAAACAAATTAAAAATTCAAGAAATTACAAGCTTGAAAGGAAAAGAAAAAGACGTACGTACTTGTGACCTTTTAAAGTGACCTTTTCAAGTTAGAAACAATAATGGATCCATTTTCACATCCACAGCACAGCATGTCTTCCCCGATATCAAGGGCAACTGCAGTTACAGGAATTGAAAATTCTCGAGTAATCAAAGCCTTTCTAATCACCATATCCCATATCTGAAGCAAACACATTAAATATTTGTCATAATAATAATAGTGTAATCCATATACACAAAATACTTAATACTTAATTTGACCTTGCAAGTTCCGTCCAGTGAGCTCGAGATGACAAAATACTTGGATGCTGATAGCAGTCCAGTTATTGCTCCCTTGTGCTATGTGTGAGATATTGTAGTCATCTTTCTTTTCCTTATTTGTTTATTTTCTGCAGTTATTTCTAGAAAATAAAGATGCCAATTCGCATCCGTAGGAAGTAGATATTTTCCTTTCCTTTTTCCGTATGAATTAGATTATTACAATTCCTTCTTCCGTAGAAATTAGATTATTTAGTTTCCTTCTTCCGTAGAAGTAGATTATTTCGTATTCCTTTTCTCTTTCAGAATTTGTGTATATAAAGGATGATATGAATAGAAAAGCAGAATTAAGTTTTCTGCACAACATCATTGTTCTTCTTTCTCCTCTTCTCGGCTTATCTCTGTAAAAGCCAACACTCTGCCCAGTAATTAAACATGTACGGGAAGCATTCTAACTTTCTCTCATCCAATAAAATGTAACTAGTGTAATACCCGTGCCATATGGCACAATTTTTCACATCTCTTGATATATATTTATTTTTTAAAAATATAATAGTTTTTTGAAAAAACTCTACGTCCATACCCTTGAGTCTTGAATCCGTACCCTTGAGTTTTTCCAAATACATCTGTATATTGACAGAATTGTGGTATAACTCGTCTAATTTTAAACATTCTTTAATTTCATTTTAGGGGATTAGACTAATGCAATTTAATTAATTTAATTAAATAGATGTCACCAATTGCATGGCATACTATATGAATTAATGAGATTAATGCGAAAATTACGCAATAAAGATTTAATTGAAAACCAAATAAATGCGGACAGTTTCGTTTTTAATGAAATAAAGGTGTCTCAAGGTTATTAAGTCCTGCATTTTTAGTATACTGAAACGGACGAACCTGAATAAAAATGTGTGCAAAAATTATGCAATAAAGAGTTAACTGAAATTCAAATAAATGCGGGCGGTTTCATTTTTAATGAAATAAAAGTGCCTCACGGTTATTAAGTAATACATTTTTAGTATATTAAAATGGACGAAACTAAATAAAAATGGGTGCAGAAATAATGCAATAAAGAATTAACTGAAAATCAAATAAATGCGGGCGGTTTCATTTTTAATGAAATAAAAGTGCCTCACGGTTATTAAGTCCTGCATTTTTAGTATATTGAAATGGACGAAACTGAATAAAAATACATGAACAAATTATGCAATAAAGAATTAATTGAAAAACAAATAAATATAGTAATTAAAAGTAACAAACGAAAATTGTAAAGGGAAAATAAGATGTTTAAGTGTCAATATCATGAAAAATAATTATGAAAAGCTGGAAAATTCTTCAAATCCTGAACTTCTTATGGGAAAAATGGAGCTCCTTCAGCACTTCCTTAAGTGTTCTCTTCAAAAATGTTTCCATGACAACAAAAGTAGCTGAAGCACCCCCTCTCCTTCCTTATTAATTAGTCCATACCATATTGTTTCATCGGTTCAAGAATACCTAAAACAACATCTAACAGTAGTCTTCTCTTCAGATGACATTTCCTCTTTTTATGTCTCTGATTATTCAAGGGCTGACCAAAAGGCTGTAAAAAAGATGGTGCACTTGTATAAAAACAAAACAAAAAATGACATCATGTGATCAATAAGCGTCATTACACTAAGTATGTACTGTCCCACAAATAATTTTACTTCATTATACCAGATTTATTAAACTAAATTATAAAAGCCTAACATAAAAAGCAGTATTTTGTTTGTATATAAAGAGAATATAAGTCAGTTTCAAAAACATTTATTAAAAATTCAAAAAGCATATCAAATTCAGAATTCTTACCTCAACTATAAAGAAAGGCCTTATATTTTACTCTAAACTTATAAAATTGCTAACTTTTAGGTACCTTATGAGTAGCAAGCTTTCAAGTCCACACAAAAATCACCCAAGATAAGAACAAAAATAAAATTCAGAAGCATTAAACATCGGAAGCATTACCCGAATGAGTTTGGGTGCTGAACATTCTTTACAGTTCTCTATCTCTCGAAACTATTGCATCGCCAGAGGCATCACCTGTTTGAGCATAAACTAAAAATCATAATTCGGTTACAAATTTGACCTTTTGATATCTTACTCGCAGTTTTCTAGGTCACAACAATAAAAGAAGAGGAAGGGAAGAGTATTGTAATTTATTTACCCGGTTGATATTTTCCTCCAGAGGGTTTACCGATTTTCCTCAATAGGGTTTACCTATCAAAGGACTCCATGTTTTAGTGTGTTGTTGACATCATAATTACATAGTAGTCTAGAGAAGGGAAGTGAAAGGTGGAGGGGGAAGCAACGTACAGAATATATCGATGGTGTCGAGTAAGAAAGAGAAGATGTTTTAATTAGGCTTGATTGGGAAGAAGTTGAGTTGGAAAAGGAAATTATATATTGGCAATGAAAGCGTAAGATTAATTTCAATTAATTGAAGTAATGAAAAGGAAGAGGAAGAGTTGGAAAAGGAAACTAATGGTAATGTAATGAAAGCTACGGTTAATTTTAATTAATTGAGGTAAAGATAAGAAGAGGAAGATGAAGATTTGGAACAGTAAAATAATAATGATAAGATAATGAAAACGTTCAGTTAAGGTAATAAATACTGTTAATTTCAATTAACTGGGGTAATATAAACGTACAGTTTAGGTAAGAATTAATTTCAATAAACTCTGTTGAAGAATTAGAAAGAAAAAAACACGTGTCAATTTATGGTGAGTTGTAAAAATAATTCAAAATTCTAAGAAAATTCCAAATCATTCTCTTTTAATAATATTTGTAAAAGGGAAAATAAGATGCTGATGTGTCAATTCCTCATTAATCCTAAAAATAATTCAAAATTATTAGAAAATTCTAATTCATCCTCTTTTAAAGTATAGTATAGGCCCTGTCAAGTTCAGCTGAACTGAAATTCACTTAATTAAGGTTCGTTGAAGTTCGCTGAAGTCTGCTGAAGTTCGCTGAAATCCGCTGAAATCTGCTGAAGTCCGCTGAAGTCTGCTGAAGTCCGCTGAAATTCGCTGAAGTCTGCTGAAGTTCGCTGAAATTCGCAGAAGTTCGCTAAAATCTGTTGATGTCTGCTGAAATTAACTACAAAGTGTTATAATAGTAATATTATTATAATAATTATTATTATTATTATTAATTTGAGTTCAAACATTCAACTTCAAATTTGATCATCAAATAATAAAGATTTTAAAGTAATTATTTTATTTGTACAATGGTTTTTCAAAAATTACACATATCATACAAATCAAAAAATGAAATACTTTGTTTCGCAGTAATTATTTGATCAAATAATAAATATTAATTTCAAGTATAAATTAGAACTATTAAAAATAACTTTATTTGATAAATTAAAACAAAATATATTGAAGAAATATTTGTTCACAATTAACTTCATTTGATAAATCAAAACAAAAGTATTTCATTGACATTTTTGAATTGTAGGAAATTTTATTTTAAAACAATTTAGTGAAAATAGGGATTTTTTTTTAATTTAGCTGAAGTCTGCTGAAGTCCGCTGAAACCTGCTGAAGTCCGCTGAAACCTGCTGAAGTCCGCTGAAGCCAGCTGAACTCTGCTGAAGTCCGCTGAAGTCTGCTGAAATTCGCTGAAGTCCGCTAAAGTCTGCTGAAGTCCGCTGAAGTCTGCTTAACTTAACTGAAATGTGCAGAATTTAAGCTGAACTTGACAGGGCATAGATGTTTAATATGGTGAATTAAGCCACTTTTAATTCTTTCAACCATTTCTTCTTTATAAAAAAACGTTTTTTAAAAATCAATGCATGATCATTAAGTGGAAGTTAAAGGTAGGATTATTGGTCTAACTTAAAGTAAATAATAATATTTGTAAAAGGGAAAATAAGATGCTGATGTGTCAATTCCTCATTCATCCTAAAAATAATTCAAAATTCTTAGAAAATTCTAATTCATCCTCTTTTAAAGTATAGCTAGTATAATGTCCCGTGCCGATGCACGGGAATTTAATTTTAAAATATTATAAATTAGTAAAAAATAATATAATGTAAGTTAAGTAATCTTGATCATGTATTATTTTGTGAAAGTAATATAATGCAATAAGCTTTTGGTAAAAAGAATTGGTCGTTAAAGTATTGTTACGTTTTAAAAGATCTAAGAAACTAATTAATTACGTAACCTTATTATCCCAACTTCTGAAATACTTCCTTATAAACTACATTAACGATACTATGGATCGGTTTATCATTCTTGTCAAAAATCAAAATCTTCAACCCCTTTATAATTTTAACTCTAGAGACAGAAACGTATAGTTGTCCATGAGTGAAAACGAACTTTGGGATGCATTTCTTTTCATTGATAGTTGTCCGACGTAAGAGTAGGTTTGATACATGCTGCATGATTCATCAAAAATAATCAATCATATAAATCAGACATATATGTGGTGGAAAAGGCAAATCTTGATAGCTTGTTTAAGAAGAAATATGAATTCAAAATTGGTAGATGTTTAAAGGGGATAACTAGTATAATAACCCGTGCCGATGCACGGGAATTTAATATTAAAATATTATAATTTAGTTTAATAAAATAATTACAATTAAATAATCTTGACCACGTATTATTTTGTGACAGTTAAGTAATACAGTGTAATAGCATTTTGGCAAAAAAATTGGTCGCTAAAACATTGTTACGTTTTCAAGAATTTAAGAAATTAAGAAATTACATAATCTTATTTTCCCAACTCTTAAAACACTTCATTATAAACTACATTGACGGTATTATGGATCGGTTTATCATTCTTGTCAAAAATCAAAATTTTCAACCATTTTTATATTTTACCCTAGAGACAGCAACTTATAGTTGTCCATGAGTGAAAACGGGTTTTGAGATGTAGTGTTTTTCATTGATAGTTGTCCGACGTAGGAGTATCTTTGAGACATGCTGCATGATTCATAAAAATTAGGTATAAATCAAAAATCAATCATATAAATCAGACATATAAGTGGTGAAAAGACAAACTTTGATAGGTTGTTCAAGAAGAAATATGGATTCAAAGTTGGTAGATGTTTAAAGGGGATGATTGTGACGGTGGTTGTTTGCTTTTGGGTGAAAGTATAGATAAATATATAATAGTTTCCTAGACGCTTCATAATTTCATACATTCATTGTAGGCTATAAAGAATAAACGGTGCATGACTTACCGCTACAAAACTAATAAAGAATCTGTGAAAATGATTAAGTGTGATTTTTATTTCAGGGAACGTTATGATGCAGGTTTTAAAATTAAGTTTTACCGTTAAAAAAAATAACAAAGAATTTGTGAGGATGATTATGTGCCGTTTTCATTTCAGGAACGTTATGATGCAGGTTAATTTTTAATGAAAAAATGCATGCTATAAAGAAGAAAGAGTACATGAGTTACCGTTACAAAAATAATAAAGAATCTGTGAGAATGATTAAGTGCAATTTTAATTTCAGGGACCGATATGATTGATGCTACCAGCTTCCAGTCCCGGTCCGGATACAAGATGGGTCTCCGGTCCGGATGAGACTTTGTCCGTGCTCTGCGCGCTCTCACCTAAAGACCTGCAAAACAACGCCTCGGAGTATCCCGAGAATAGCTACTCCGGCGTGATGATGAAAGAGGGGCCTTTGAATAAGAGAGAGAATAAGGATTTATTGTGAGAGTTTAATCTGATAGAACATACCTTTCTCCACAAGTCCAAAGCTGTATTTATAGGTGTGAGTGGTCAGCCTCTAGTCCAGAGGCAGTGGTCCTGTCTTTTTGTCCTTACCCGGGGACAGGTCATATTCATGTCCCCTTTGTCCCCGGATAACGCCATTCTAGCTGACGTCATATGGGCCGGACTACTCTCTGGGCCAGAGCCTAAATATGGGCCAGAGCCCATATCACCACTAGCCCCCCGAGACATGGGATTCGTCCGGAAGTGCGATCTGGAGGAGGGATCTCGTGTCTCATCACGAATGCTTTTCTTTTCTTTATCGGATCCGCCCGGAGGCATGTAATCCGTTCCAGGAGCTCAGTACCTGCCCAGATGCGTCTGGGCACGCGCTAGTCGTTTGTACTTCTTCCGCGCGTGTTTTCAAGCGCATTAATGAAGCGTGCTGCTGCGCCATAAATGCGTTGTCAATTCAAAAAATTCTGTTTTCTTTTTCAAAATAAATTCTTTTTCTCTTTTCAAGAGAGCAATCATGTCGCCTTGGGACTCGCTCTCCTTTTCGTCAGGCTTATCTCTATAAATAGTGAACGCTTTCAATCACTTTCGCCTTTCATTTTCTCACTTTTCTCTCCTGTTTTCCTCTGCTATCTCTGTCTATTTTTTTCTTCTTCATATTCTCTTTCCTCCTTAAATTCCTTTTCTCCGATCGTCATGCCCGCTGATGGTGTCGATGTTAGGATTGGGATGAATCCCGTCCCAGAAGCTGGTGATCCGCAAGCGGGAGAAACAGTGGATATCGATACCACTGTGAAAGAGCTGGTCCGAGCCATGGTGGTCCCTCTTTCCATCGATTCCCGTTTTACGCCGTTCACCGGGGATCATACGACTGTTGGGGCCATTCCCCGGAGCCATTTCTTTTACGGGATCACTTTCCCTCTTCCCCAGCTGTTTCTGGATATCTTCAAACACTACCAAATCTCCCCTGCCCAGCTACAGCCCAACTGTATTACCGTCATCCGGGCTTTCTTGTTGAATTGCTATCGTTGCGACGTAACTCCGTCCCTCGACTTATTCAGAACCTTCTACCATTTTGATGCCACCAAGGACGAGAAAGTCTTCACTTTCCAGAAACGGAAAGGGGTGAAGGATTGCAGCAAGGGCCGTCATGATTATTATGCGAACTGGCAGAAGAACTATTTTACTTTCGACATGGACAAGTATCTGTGTCCCGCGTGGAATAGCAAGAGGGAGAAGGAGAACAAGAAGGTATTCCGTCTGGACGGTGTGGAAGTGGTAGACATAAACAAGCTGAGCCATAACCAACTTGATCTGAACAAGTTTTGGATCAACGGGAAGTACATTTTCCCCTTGATGGCGTATGAGGAGGTCGTGTTCACCCGGTGCCGCTACTACTACCCCCCGGGACGATTCTTGTAAGTCCTTTTTCTCTTGTTCTTTATTTTATCTTTCTCATCACTTATCCGTTCCGTGTGCTTGCAGTGTTTCCTCAGATCGAGGCGGGTGTTGATCCCCAGTCCGGATCTGTAATAAGAACACAGCAGAAATCCTCCGCCCGGATCGACAAAAAATGCAGACACGGAGAAGCTAACAACCGGTTCGGGGACCGGCATGAACACCCCAATTGCTGATGAGGCGGAGCAAGATAAGGAGAAGAAGCGAAAGCGTAGGCTAGCGGTGCTTGCGGAGGAGAAGGCCAAGGCGGAGGCCTTGAAGAAGATTGCGGCTACGTCCGGAAAGCAGCCCCCTGTTTCGGGCAGCGAGGCTGGTGATCGGGCCGCTGCTGTCACCCTCGACAGTCCTCCGTCCTCCGACTCGGATGACGATGTTCCGTTATCGAAGAAGTCGAGGAAGAAGGTTCCATCTTCCCTCCGGAGGACTGAAGCGGGCTAGCACTCATCCGTAAACCAAGGGGGCAAGAAAGCGGAAATTCCGAATTTTTCTGTGAACAAGGAGACTACTCAGGACAGTAGTTACACTACTGGCCGGGTGAGCCAGGTAATTTCTTGTTTGTTTGATTTTTTTTTGAGAGGTAGTTGTCTGACTTGATCTTTCGTAGGACTTTGCGGCCTATCTTATCGCTGCTCCGGGCGTCTCCGAGTCCATCAACAAGGCATACCACTCTCAGCATACTCGGTTATCCCAGAAGATAAGTGGGTTGGAGCGGAGTAATGGGAACTTGACCCGTGAACTTGCCGCGGCAGAGGCCCGGACAGCCGAGGCTGAGACCCGGGCAGCCAAAGCTGAGGCCCGGGTTAAGGAGCTAGAGGAACTTTCTTCTCCGGGTGCGCAGCGGGATCTGTGTGTTGCATTTGCAGATAAGGTGCTTCACAGTGAAGCTTTTGAGAAAAACCTGCAAAATCTGTGCCTCGAGTCCAACAAGCTTGCAGCTCATCAAGTCTATCGGAAGATGATAGGCTGGGTTCCGGAGGTCCGGCGGGGAGTGTTCACCAAATGCTACTACCATCCGGATGCCAAGGCCAAGTACAACTATGATCTGGACCAGTTTTATCGCGGTGGAGTCGAGAAGATGCAGCCCTCCGTGTTGGCGATGTATGAGGCTCATCCGAAAGAAAGTCTGATCTCGGTGTCAGCTGAATCAGTCCGCGCCTTCGACGAGGGTCTGGTTAATCTGCAAGTTGAAGTGCCTCCTGTCCCGGAAAGGACCGTTCCGGAATCGCCCGTCAAGGCCAAGTATCTGAAGGTGTTCCAGATGTATGGCTCTCCGAACGCCAATGAAGACGACGGTGGCGATGCCCGGCTCGAGGACGATGAAGAAGAAGATGGCGATCATGATGGCAACCGCAACAGCGAGGACTCCGACGTAGAGCGCACTCCTTAGCTTCTAATTTTCTGTAATAGCTTTTCGTCCGGCTAGGTCTGATCTTCTTTTGTTTAGTGTAGGAAGGACAATAGCGAGGACTCGGATGGGGATGACAACCCTCCGGATGATGTAATCTTCTCTCTTTTTATAAAACGAGTCGTCTCCTTCTTCCAATACTTGTGTTTTTTTTTATATTCAATTTTGTATTTTTCCTTGTCCGCAGCCCAAAGGTCCAGGTCCGGTGCTCCGGACCGGAAGTGCGCGTAACTGTCATTCACCAGCTAGTTTCCAATCAACGAGCCCTCCGTGCCCTAGGTGCGCGGAGTTAGAGGCGGAACTGTCCGGATGGACGATGGAAGGGGAACGGACTCGTGAGCTTCTCGTCTGTTCCGGAATGGAGTCTCTAATGGAAGAGTTCCGAGACGTTCCATCTTTGGCCGCTTGCCTTAGAGAAATATCTGAAGAGTTTGGTACCCTATCTCAATGTCGGGATTTCGCTCGGGAGCGGATCTGTGCAACCCTTGACGCGGATGAGACAATCTCCATGCTACCAGCGGAGCATGAAGATTACAAGGCTAAACTGAAAACCGAGCTAGATTTGGTTTGGTCCGTACTGCCCTTTTATTCCGATAAGTTGAAGTGGCTGGCTAGTCGGACGGATTTTCAGCGAGACTACTTGAAGTTGGAGGAAGAGAATCGCGAGCTTACCGGTCGGGTGATGGTCCTCCGAGATAATCTGATGACTCTGCAACTGTCGTACCATTTGACCGGATTGCGTCTCGAACTCGTCGCTCCGACCATATACCGCAATTTTCCCCGTGATGTGAGTGCATTGATTGTCCGGATGTTCAAGTTGGGGTGGAATGACCGGGAGTCTCAATATCGTCCTGCCTTTGAGGAAGCCGTCGAATGGTGGAAACGGATGCATGCCGGTAGTTCTCTCCCTCCTTCGCTGACCCTCATTCCGAGTCAAGTGGCGATAGATTTTACCTTCGAGAGATATGCAGGCATCCAGGTATCCGTCGATCCGGAAGAGTCTGCCCGTCGCGTGGAGCGGCTTCGCCAAGATGCTTCTATCATCCGTCCCTTTATCATTAGGGAGTTAGCCGAATTGGCGAGGCGGCGTCAGGCTCGTATCCGGGGACGGGGTCTTGGCAGGGGGAGGAGGGGAATAGGAAGGGAGCTCAAAGACGCCCGTCGCGGGAACGGTCGGAACCTCAACTGCGTCCTCAATAGAATATCAAGGGGGAGAGGTGCTCAACAGGTGGCAAGGGGAAGGGGTGCTCAGTCAGTGCGCCGTCCCCAGGTCCCCGTCCGGATTCACTCTCCTTCACGGTATCCGAGCCAGAATCCGTTCCGTCAGTCGAGGGCTGGGCCTCCGGTCAAGGGCAAAGGAAAGGCTAAAGTCACAAGGGAGACAATGCGGTCCTCCGATTCTGACTCCGATGGGATATTTGGATCCGATCCGGATGCCGCCGGTCCATCAGAGCTTCCGCCCATTCCTCCCTTTCCGTACCGAGGCTCGGTGGGTCAGAGCAGTGGTGCCGAAGTCCACAACCTCGACGATGATATTCCGGAGCGGACCCCTTCTACCGGAAACCAGGATGGGGCCCAAGATCCAAGGCCTCCTTCTCCGGAGAATGGTGCTATGATACCTTCCCCGGAGCCTCCTACTCCGGAACCCGCCTCTCCTCCTATCAACTGGAACATAGATTGGCCCAAATAGATAGGTTTTATTATTCTTTAGTATCTGAGTCCATCCGGACATGTCAGATTGTATGTGTTGTATTTGTATACCAGTCTATTCAGACTCAATTTATCCTGATGTATCATTTATCCGAATGTGTTTTCTTTTCTGTCAAGATTTAGCTTATTCAAGCGTTTTTTCTTGCTGTTTGATCAAACTGTTTTGCCTTTTCGTTTTGCTCGCCCCTATCAGTTTATTCAAACGATTCGGAGGGTTTTGCTTGTCTTTGCCTTCGCTCACTCCGTCCGTTTGTTCAAACGATCCGGAGGATGGTAATTATGCAGAATTGAAAAATGGACAAGTATAAAATTCGACAATTCTTCCTTCATTAAAATGAGTGGACTCTGGTCAGACATACCCTTTGTCTAATGCGGCCGGAGCCAAGTACATAGCAAATAAAACGGAACGGAAACCTAGGCTCAACCCTAGCCAGAGGACCCGAAACTACATACTTTTGTTGAAAAAGCAAGCTAGAAAAGGAACTCTATCGGAAAGCATACCTACTCAGGATGCTCCGTAGAACCTTCGCAGGTTGGTAATGTTCCACCTTCTGGGGACCGCACGCCCGGACTGATCCGCCAGCTCATAGCTCCCGCACGGAAATGAAGCTGTGACTCGGTATGGGCCTTCCCAGTTTGGTGCCAGCTTGCTAGTGGCCTCCTGCAGACTTTTATCATTCCTCCTCATCACCCAATCCTCGGGGACGAATGATTCCTTCCTGACGCGTTTATCATGATAGCGCTTCATCCGTTCCTTTACCTTGGCCTCGTGCAGCGCCGCTTGTTCTCGTTTTTCCTCCAAAAGGTCCAAGTCCAGCAGCCTGCTTGATCCGAGCGGAGAGCTTCGTCCGGCTTGGTCCTCGTCCCAAGTGAGGGTCCGGAGACTGGGGACTCCCACTTCAGCTGGTATGACTGCCTCCGTTCCGTATACCAAACTGTATGGTGACTCGCCCGTGGCGGATCCTTCGGTTGTCCTGTATGCCCAAAGAACACTTGGCAGCTCATTGACCCAGTTTCCTCGTGCCCCCTGCAGACAGGTTTTCAGTCCGTTCACCACTGTCCGGTTCGTAACTTCCACTTGACCGTTAGCCTACGGATGGTAGACGGAGGTAAGCCGCTGCGTAATTCCATACTCTTTACACCAGGAACGAAACGGGTCGTTTTCAAACTGGGCTCCGTTATCCGTGACAATGTACTTGGGGATTCCGTAACGGCAGATGATGTTCTTCCAACAAAATTTGACGCAAGTGTTGCCACGGATGTTTGTGAGGGGTTCCGCTTCCACCCATTTGCTGAAGTAATTGATCGCCACTATCAGGTACTTGAATCCTCCCGGAGCGGAGGGAAAAGGTCCCACCAGATCAATGCCCCATCTATCAAAAGGCCATGAACCAGTGATCCCGACCCTTTCTTCTTGCGGAACGTGTATGAGCGGAGCGAACCTCTGGCACTGTACACAGGAGCGGACGTATTTCTGCGCGTCTTCAAACAAGGTCGGCCAATAGTAACCCGTACACATTATCTTTCTGGCTATGGTCCGAGCCCCCTGGTGACTGCCGTTCGGTCCCTCATGCATCTCCTTCACAATCCGATCTGCCTCATTCGAGTCCACGCACCTTAACCATGGTTGGAGATATCCCCGTCTGAGCAAGGTTCCGTCCACTATGGTATACCGCGGTGCTTTCTATCGGATTCTCCGCGCCATTGCCTTATCCTCTTGAAGCTTTCCGTGCTGCAAATACTCAAAGAAGGGCACCATCCATGATTCCTTCGAAACCTCCACTGCTGCCACCTGAGGGACGTCGTAACTCCGGGCGGATAAGGTCTCCATCATCAAGTTGCTCTACGGGTCCGGCCTGATCTCAGAGGAAGCGAGTTTGCTTAAGGCGTCCGCCTTTCCGTTATCCTCGCGAGGGATCTGTGTCATGGTAATGCCACGGAACTTGGCCAATAACGGCTTAACCGCTTCAAGGTTCTTCTGCAAGCTCCGTTCCTTCGCCTCGTACTCTCCGTTCACTTGCTGGAAAACTATCTGAGAGTCACTGTATACTTCGACGTCCGTGACCCCTATCTCCAACGCCAGCCGGAGTCCGGCTAGGAGCGCTTCATATTCAGCCTCGTTGTTTGTTGCACAGAAACCGAACTGAATGACATACCTATATTCTGTTCCTTGTGGACAGGTGAGCAAGACTCCTGCCCCACCTCCATTTGCGTGAGAGGATCCGTCTACATGCAGTTTCCACCTTTCGGAGGGTGGTTCTGATCCGGACGGATCTCCCGAGGGTTCGGTCATTTCTACCAAGAAATCTGCTAAGGCTTGCCCTTTGATGGCCTTCCGGGGATGATACTTAATCTCATGCTCTCCGAGCTCCACTGCCCACTTCATCATCCGACCCGAGGCTTCTGGCTTCAACATGATCTGTCTCAACGGATGATTCGTCAGAACCGTGATCGGATGACCTTGGAAATATGGTCGGAGGCGTCGGGAGGCATGTACCAGTGCCAATATCAACCTCTCCAAAGCAGTGTACCTCGTTTCCGGACCTTGAAGGGCCCTGCTCACAAAGTAAACCGGACGTTGGACCTTACCGTCCTCCCGGACCAAAGCGAAGCTTACAGCATGTTTCGTCACCGCTATGTATAAAAAGAGCTCTTCTCCGGGCAGTGGTTTGGACAGGGTCGGGAGGCTTGCTAGGTGGGCTTTGAGGTCCGTGAACGCCTGATCGCACGCTTCCGTCCACTCAAACGATTTAGCCCTGCGGAGTATGTTGAAAAAGGGGAGCTGCTTCTCAGCCCCCCGAGCGAGAAATCGGCTCAGAGTGGCCAGCGATCCGGTTAACTTTTGCACGTCCTTCACCCCTCTCGGAGGCGGCATTTCCATAAGAGCCGATATCTTTTCCGGATTGACGTCGATTCCACGAGCTGACACCATGTAGCCAAGAAACTCCCCTGCTCCAACTCCGATAGTGCTCTTTCCGGGGCTGAGCTTGAGATTTACCGTCCGGAGCACGTCGAACATCTCCCGGAGGTCGGACAGGAAAGACTCGTACGTCCGGCTCTTGACCACCATATCGTCCATATAAACCTCCAGGTTCCGCCCTATCTGGTTCCGGAAAAGCTTGTCCGCCATCCTTTGGTACGTTGCACCTGCGTTTTTCAATCCGAAAGGCATTTTCCTGTAACAAAAAGTACCAAAGTCGGTAATAAAAGATGTTTTGGGACGGTCATCCTTGGCCATCGTAATCTGGTGATACCCTCGGTGCGCATCAAAGAATGCCAACACTTGGTAACCAGTAATGGCCTCGACCAGCTGATCAATGGAGGGGAGCGGATAGCTATCTTTCGGACAGCATTTGTTTAGGTCTGTGAAGTCAATACACATTCTCCAAGAGCCATCGTGTTTCTTCACCAGAACTGGGTTTGCTATCAACTCCGGGTAGGATATCTCCTCCACGATTCCGGCACTTAGCAATCTACCCACCTCCGCCCGGATTTCCTCCACGCGTTCCGGAGCGAGAGGTCTCTTCTTTTGCCGTATAGGTTTCAGTTCCGGAAAAACGTTGAGCTTGTGGACCGCGATCTCTTCCGGAACGCCAGTCAAGTCTTTCGTTCCCCAAGAAAACACATCCTCATATTCTGCCAATAGGCGTCGTAACTCTTCCTTCACATCATCCGGCATGTTCTTCCCCACGCTGACTACTCCCTTCAGACCGACCATCATGTCCTCCACTTCATAAGATGGTGCTTCTCCATGGATGGCTCCTACCAAGTCTGCTTTAGCTTTTCCCTTGTCCGAGGCGGACATCTTGGATTGGCCCTCCCCGGACCGGGCATCCTTGATGGCGGTCAACATGCAACTCCGGGCGGTTTGCTGGTGCCCCCGGACGGATGCGATACCATTTTCGGTGGGGAACTTCATAATCAAGTGGAAAGGCGGGCAAATGGCCCGTGCCTGCGACAGCCACGGTCTTCCAATGATCATGTTGTAAGGAGAAACTGCATCAATGACAGCGAAATTACACTCCACCGTTGCCCGCTTTGTCGGATCCTGAAAATCCGTCAAAGTGACTTTCAAAGAGATGACCCCGAGCGGATGGACGGTCCGCCCGGTGAACCCTGAGAGGGGGGTTTGACACGGTTTAAAATTTTGTCGCCCAAATTCCGAGCTGATCGAAGCTTTCCGCAAACATAATCTCCACACTACTACCATCATCTACGAACACTCGTTTGATCAGTACTCCTTCAACATCAGCTATTACCACCATCGGATCCGAATGGGGAACCTGGGGGGTACCGGATCCTCATCCGAAAAGGTGATAGTCTCACTTGGCTTGAACCTCTTCTCTGGTATCTCACCCGGGGGCACATATCTGCTTTTGGCCTTGATCGCTGTCATGGAGCAGAGTCCATCTCCAACTATTCTGTTTATCACATTGATCATCTGGGGCTGAGCCGGGGGTTGTGCTGGTGCAGCTTGTCTCAGTGCCAAATTTGCCGGGTTAGCCTGGTTCCCCCCTCGGGGGCGATTGTTCCTCCAATTCCTCTTCCGACCTTGTCCGGCCGCGGCGGCTGGGGCTTGTGCCGGCCGTCCTTCTCCTGCCACACAGTCTCTTAACTGGCCTGCTCCAATCAACCTTTCAATATCCGAACGGAGCGCCCTACATCCCTCCGTGGTATGTCTGTGCGACTTGTGAAACTCACACCACTTGTCCGCATTTGCTGGGGCCGGTACGCCAACAATAGGTTTCGGATCCGTAAACAGACCTCGGTGGACCGCGAGGATCTCCGTACGGGTTTTTGAGAGAGAGGTGTAGGTCGGACGAGCAACGGCCGCCGGTGCTGGTGCCGCTACCGCTGGTACGGGTACGCGTCTGGCTTGATCGGTCCGAGCTGGAACCCGGGCAGCAGCGGTCTGGGTCCCTGTCACTATAAGAGACCTTTGCTCGGAGAAGCCCACAGTTGTCATCCGGACTTGGTTGGCATCGTGCACCGTACAATGCATCTCTACTACCAACTGGAGGTGATAGTATGATGTAGGCATATTCTTCATGAGCTCGATGTAGAAAGTGTTGTCCCTCAGCCCGTTGACAAAGTTGTGGATGATGGCCTTCTCCTGCAAGTGTCGGTCTACCACCTTCATCGTCGCGGCTATGTACCGGGTGTAGAATTCCCAAGTAGTCTCTGTTTCCAGCTGCCTCATTGCCAAGACTGTGGCAAGGTTCACAAATGTGTGCTTCATGGCGGAATAGCGCCGGACCAAAGCGATGGCGAAATCCCAGAAATGTCGAAACGTACCGTTCGACAAACCCTTGAACCATGTCAAGCAGTTACCTCTTAGATACGAAGGCACCATTTTACACTGCAACTCCTCCGGAATGTCCCTAGCAATCATGATACTTGCATAAGTATGGACAAACTCTTCCGGATCTCCTTCTCCGTTGTAGGTTGGGAGTCCGTCCGGAGCCTTGGTTCCGGTTGGCCATTTGAAACTCAATACTTCTGGAACCCAAGGTGACTGAGGCCCAATCCCATTTCGTCCGATGAGGCGGTTCAATCGGTCTTCAATGGAATCTGGACAGAAAGGTGTCTGAAACTCGAAACCTCCGGGAAGTCCTACTCCGGCAGGTGGCATTCCAAACATCATTTGCTGCTGACCTCCGGGCCCTCCAGCAGGTGGCATTCCAAACATCATTTGTTGTTGGCCTCCGGGTGCACCCATCCCGTAACCTTGTTGGGTTTGTGCTCCCCAATAAGGTGGTGCATTTGGATTCAAACCAGCAGTCTGCTGTTGATCTCCGCCCGGAAATGGGTTTTGGTTTGGCATCCTTGGTTGCTCCGGAGGTGGCTTATCCGCTTCAACTCGCTGAGCTACCTTCCACGCTTGGAACTGCTGGTACTCCGTCATGTTCGTCCTAAGGATATTGCCCCCAAGCCCGGAATCATGATGCTTACGCTCCTCCCTTCCGGCCCTCCGTCCTACTCGGTTCCTAGCCGATCGACTCTGAGCATCGTCCTCCATGCTATAATCTTCCGGATTGTTTTCCTCCGGATCATAATCTTCGGCGTCATCCGAGTCGGACCCCTCGGGATGACCCAAATCCGGCGTTCCTTCAATGTTGTCAGTGTCCCCTTCTGACGACTCCTGGTCCCCAAACTGGTTCTGCCTCCGTGCCTCCCGCTCGGCCCGCAGTCGCTCCCTGTTTTCGCGCTGTATCTCCGCCAGAGTCCGTTCGGGAACTGCCTTCTTCCTTTTCGCTTTCTCTATTGCCAAGCGCTGTCGTCGACGCTCCTCAGCTGCGGCCCTCGCCTCTGCTGCCGCCTCCTTGGCCTGGAGAATCTGTTCCTTTTCAGCCGCTATCTTTTGGGCTCTAATTGTAGCAGCTTTTCTAGTTTTTGGCCCTCCTCCCGCTTCCTCCTCTGCCGGGAGAGGGTTCTTCCTGGGCCGTCCGCGCGGCATGAACGCAACTTATAACTGGAAATATTTATGTCCCACTGGGTGTGCCAACTGATGCTACCAGCTTCCAGTCCCGGTCCGGATACAAGATGGGTCTCCGGTCCGGATGAGACTTTGTCCGTTCTCCGCGCGCTCTCACCTAAAGACCTGCAAAACAACGCCCCGGAGTATCCCGAGGATAGCTACTCCGGCGTGATGATGAAAGAGGGGCCTTTGAATAGGAGAGAGAATAAGGATATATTGAGAGAGTTTAATCTGATAGAACATACCTTTCTCCACAAGTCCAAAGCTGTATTTATAGGTGTGAGTGGTCAGCCTCTAGCCCAGAGGCAATGGTCCTGTCCTTTTGTCCTTACCCGGGGACAGGTCATATTCATATCCCCTTTGTCCCCGGATAACGCCATTCTAGCTGACGTCATATGGGCCGGACTACTCTCTGGGCCGGAGCCTAAATATGGGCCAGAGCCCATATCACCAATGATGAAAGTTTTAAAATTAAGTTCTAGCGTAACAAAAATAAAAAGAATTTGTGATGATGATTAAGTAGAGTTTTTATTTCAGGGAATGTTATGATGCAGATTAAGTTTTAGTAATTTTTAATGAAATAATTGCAGGCTATAAAGAAGAAAGGGTGCATGAATTACCGTTACAAAAATGATAAAGAATTTGTGAGGATGATTAAGTGCATTTTTTTATTTCATGAAACGTTACGATGCAGGTTTTAAAATTAATTTTTACCATTTCTAAAATAACAATGAAATTTGTGACGATCATTAAGTGTAATTTTTATTTCAGGGAACGTTATGATGATTTCAAAATTAAGTTTTGGTCATTTTTAATGAAATAATTGCAGGCTGTAAAGAAGAAAGGATGCATGCATTACCATTACAAAAATAACAAAGAATTTGCGATGATGATGAAGTGCAATTTTTATTTTAGAGAACGTTACGATGCAGGTTAAGTTTTAATAATTTTTAATGAAATCATTGCATCCTATAAAAAATATAAAGGGTGCATGAATTACGGTTACGATAATTAAGTGCGGTTTTTATTTCAGAGAATGTAACGATGCAGATTTTAAAATTAAGCTTTAATAATTTTAAATAAAATAATCGCAGGCTATAAGAAGAAATGTTGCAAGAATTATCTTTACGAAAAAAATAACAAAGAATTTATGAGGATGATTAAGTACATGATTTAATTTAGGAAATGTTATTATGCATGTTAAGTTTTGATAATTTTTAATGAAATAATTTCATGCTATAAAGAATAAAGAGTGAATGAATTACCGTTAATTTGTGCGCATATTTTCAGTGCAATTTTTATTGCAGGAAACGTTATGATGCAAGTTTTAAAATTAAATTTATTGTTACAAAAATAATAAAGAATTTGCGACTATCAATATGTGCAGTTTTTATGTCATGGGACGTTATAATGCAGGTTACGTTTTAATAAATTTTAATGAAATATTGGCAGGCTCTAAAGAAGAAAGGATGCATGAATTACCGTTACAACAATAATAAAGAGTATTATTTCAAGGAACGTAACGATGCAGGTTTTAAAATTAAGTTTTAGTGTTACAAAAAGAACAAAGAATTTGTGACGATCATTACGTGCAATTTTTATTTCATCGGATGTTATGATGCATGTTAAAGTTTAATAATTTTTAATGAAATAATTGCAGCCTATAAAGGAGAAATGTTGCAGAATTACCGTTACAAAAATAATAAAGAATCTTTGAGGATGTTTAAGCGCAATTTTACTTCAGGGAACGTTATGAGCATGTTTCAAAATTAAATTTTAATTTGTTTTTGAAATAATTGCTGCAAAAAGGGTGCATGAATTATTTTAATGAAATTAACAGAGAATTTTTGAGAATGGTTAAGTGTAGTTTTTATTTAAAGGAAATGTTACGATACGGTTTTAAAATTAAACTTTAGGGATTAAAGAATAACAAAGAATTTGCGAGAATGATTAAGTGCAGTTTTTAATTCAAGAAACGTTATTATGCAGGTTAAGTTTTAATAAATTTTAATGAAATAATTGCATGCTATGAAGAAGAAATGGTGCATGAATTACCGTTACAAAAAATAATAAAGAATATGTACGGATGATTAAGTGTAGTTTTTATTTCAATGAACGTTACGATGCAGGTTTTAAAATTAATTTTTACCGTTATAAAAATGACAAAACAATTGTGACGATCATTAAGTGCAGTTTTCATTTAAGGGAACGTCATGATGGTTTAAAAATTACGTTTTAAATCGTTTTTAGTGACAAAAGTGCAGGCTATAAAGAAGAGATTGTGCATTTTTGATTGGTGTATTCAACATTTGAAATAGTTTCTTTATAGTTTTTCTTGGTTATAAGTTCAGCAATAGTTTCTTTATAAAATTTTAAATTATTGAAAATAATTCATCTCTTAATATTTAATTAATTATTTGTATTTTTATTTTGCAACTCAGCACGGTTTTAAGTAAACAATTACTTGTATTATTATTATTTTATCTTTTTTACAATAAGATTTTATCGTTAATTTTAGTGAAACTTATTTTTAAACATAGAATATAAATTTAATGTACCACATTTTCCTTCGGTGTATTCAACATTTAGTAAATGTTCAGATTTCTTATTTTTTTGAAGGTTGAAGTTGGAGATGAAAAGTACTGTCCCAAATTTATTTTTAGAATTAAAAACTAATTACAAATAATATATGGTAAATTCCATCTTAATAACTACTAAAGCAGGCCGTTTTTGACACATGTCACTTCCACAAATTTTCCAACAACTTTTCGATTTTTTTTAAAACAATTCGATTCGTCTGCAAGCTTTCATCGGAAGCTTTACCATTCAATTCATCCAAACTTCCAACCTTTCAAATTCTCAATTGAATACTCTCCTTGAAATATGACGATAATTAAACTGATTCTTTCCCCAAAGCAGTCCATCTGTATTCCAGAAATTTGTGAGGTGGGATGGCAAAGGACGAGGAGCAGAGCCAGGAAGTCATGGTGGGTGGCTTGCCTTTGTGTGGGTGGCAAACTATGAAGATTGTTTAGTACGATGGCCATCGACGAGGATAACGATGATGGAAATAAAACATAATCTTTTCATGAGGATAAAGTGTTCGATATAATGTCAGTGAGAAAGATGGTGAAGACATAGAGTTGATTCTACTCTATCTCCTCCTCATAAAGCTTATGGGGTCAGCAAGGGTTCGATTCGAATCAGAAAACTCCAGGTATCTACTTGAATTTATTTTAGTGTTCAGGATTCTGAATATCCATGTTTTTGTTTGATCTCCAGTGTATTGATATGATATTACTAATAATTTCTATAGAAAAGTTTATGGGAAAAAGGTTAATTTGTGAGATTTTTTAGTGCTTTTGAGAGCAGTTTTTTTGTGTGGCAGTTGATTCTGGGGACAATTGATTGGAAGCTGAAAATGTTTGATCGCTACTCTTATTTCATTGCTCTAATATAGTGACTGATGAGGTAATAACAGATTATGTTATAAGCTCTAATTTAATTACCAGAGCCATTCAATCCCTAAGCCCTAAACCCTAAGCCATTCAATCCAGTACTTTCTTGCAGACTATTCTATTCAAATTAACTATACTTCAGTTTCTTTGTTTTGCTTAAACTTATAGAATATTCAGGTTTTTTGGTATATATTTTCTTGGCTACTATATGGAGTTTGAGCAAACTCTGATGTGCAAGTCCTTAACGATCGATGTTATGTCAGTTAGGGAGCTGATCAAGAGCCATAGAGCTGATTCTAATGCGCTTTCTCAAGTGAATCTCCTCACGAGAAATCATTTCATTAGCAAGAGATCAAAAAGGGATAATCTTGAATCAGCACCTCTGGAAACTACAGGTTATCTATTTTATTTCCGTTTAATCGTTATTGCTTTTAACCTTAAGTGTTTAGGATTCTGAAATATTCATGTTTTTGTTTGATATTTATCGTGCATTGCTTTTGATTTTATCATGCCCTTGAAATTTAAATATTTGGTGTTGAATTCCATCTGTAATCAGGTACAAACACATGTAGGCTTCAAATTTAAGGTCACGTATTTTATAGAGTTTAAAGTATAATCTAATTGTCATACTAATGGGAATTAAATTCGCGTATTGTTCTTATTGCATACTATGATTTTCCTTTTTAAATACTCATCAGCTTATTTCCAGGTGAAATAGAGCAGAATAGGAATGTGGATAAAATGGTTCAGGAAAATAGTCTTAATGAGGTCTCAGCGGCCATATTATATTTGACAATTTAGTTGTGTAATATAGTTTAAAACAATAGATTTGTAATTTTAAAGTTTGAGCTCTCTTGTGTAAATTCACATGTATGATGACTCTTTTGGATGTCAAATTTGAAAGTTTTTACATCCTTAACCATAGTTCAGATTGGATGAGAATTACTGGATTTGGATTTGTGTATTCCTTACAAAGCGATACAATGTAGGAACTTAACACTACTTCTTGATTAATATTAGATCTTGAAGTCCTAATGTTTATGGTTTGTATCTATACATTTCTCTAATTGAACTACCTTATGTTCATTTTGCGATCTTTCTTCTCAATGTTTGCTTGAGAAACTGCGTTTCGAACAAAGTTTGATATATTATCTTGAACTCAATGTTTATGAAACTTCATCAAGGTTGTTTATTTTGTTTTTTATTTTTCATACTCTCAATCTTCCTTACTTGTGGATTTGCTTCAACATGATTATTAATTTTATTTGAGGGGGTTGTTTTTCTTAATAAGTTTCATAATTTTTCCATAGGGCTCAGACTGATTCATGGCGACTCTCCATAGGATTGGAAGCGTGTGAAGCTATATCTTAATAACTACTAAAGCAGGCCGTTTTTGACACGTGTCACTTCCACAAATTTTTCAACAACTTTTCAATTTTTTTTTAAACAATTTGATTCGTCTGGAAGCTTTCATCGGAATCTTTACCATTCAATTCATCCAACCTTCCAACCTTTCAAATTCTCAATTGAATACTCTCCTTGAAATATGACGATAATCAAACTGATTCCTTCCCCAAAGCAGTCCATCTGTATTCCAGAAATGTGTGAGGTGGGATGGCAAAGGACGAGGAGCAGAGCCCTGAAGTCATGGTGGGTGGCTTGCCTTTGTGTGGGTGGCTTGCCTTTGTGTGGGTGGCAAACTATGAAGATTGTTTAGTACGATGGCCATCGACGAGGATAACGATGATGGAAATAAAACATAATCTTTTCATGAGGATAAAGTGTTCGATATAATGTCAGTGAGAAAGATGGTGAAGACATAGAGTTGATTCTACTCTATCTCCTCCTCATAAAGCTTATGGGGTCAGCAAGGGTTCGATTCGAATCAGAAAACTCCAGGTATCTACTTGAATTTATTTTAGTGTTCAGGATTCTGAATATCCATGTTTTTGTTTGATCTCCAGTGTATTGATATGATATTGCTAATAATTTCTGTAGAAAAGTTTATGGGAAAAAGCTTAATTTGTGAGATTTTTTAGTGCTTTTGAGAGCAGTTTTTTTGTGTGGCAGTTGATTCTGGGGACAATTGATTGGAAGCTGAAAGTGTTTGATCGCTACTCTTATTTCATTGCTCTAATATAGTGGCTGATGAGGTAATAACAGATTATGTAATAAGATCTTATTTAATTACCAGAGCCATTCAATCCCTAATCCCTAAACCCTAAGCCATTCAATCCAGTACTTTCTTGCAGACTATTCTATTCAAATTAACGATACTTCAGCTTCTTTGTTTTGCTTAAACTTATAGAATATTCAGGTTTTTTGGTATATATTTTCTTGGCTACTATATGGAGTTTGAGCAAACTCTGATGTGCAAGTCCTTAACGATCGATGTTATGTCAGTTAGGGAGCTGATCAAGAGCCATAGAGCTGATTCTAATGCGCTTTCTCAACTGAATCTCCTCACGAGAAATCATTTCATTAGCAAGAGATCAAAAAGGGATAATCTTGAATCAACACCTCTGGAAATTACAGGTTATCTATTTTATTTCCGTTTAATCGTTATTGCTTTTAACCTTAAGTGTTTAGGATTCTGAAATATTCATGTTTTTGTTTGATATTTATCGTGCATTGCTTTTGATTTTATCATGCCCTTGAAATTTAAATATTTGGTGTTGAATTCCATCTGTAATCAGGTACAAACACATGTAGGCTTCAAATTTAAAATAGTCACGTATTTTATAGAGTTTAAAGTATAATCTAATTGTCATACTAATGGGAATTAAATTCGCGTATTGTTCTTATTGCATACTATGATTTTCCTTTTTAAATACTCATCAGCTTATTTCCAGGTGAAATAGAGCAGAATAGGAATGTGGATAAAATGGTTCAGGAAAATAGTCTTAATGAGGTCTCAGTGGCCATATTATATTTGACATTTTAGTTGTGTATTATAGTTTTAAAACAATAGATTTGTAATTTTAAAGTTTGAGCTCTCTTGTGTAAATTCACATGTATGATGACTCTTTTGGATGTCAAATTTGAAAGTTTTTACATCCTTAACCATAGTTCAGATTGGATGAGAATTACTGGATTTGGATTTGTGTATTCCTTACAAAGCGATACAATGTAGGAACTTAACACTACTTCTTGATTAATATTAGATCTTGAAGTCCTAATGTTTATGGTTTGTATCTATACATTTCTCTAATTGAACTACCTTATGTTCATGGTGCGATCTTTCTTCTCAATGTTTGCTTGAGAAACTGCGTTTCGAACAAAGTTTGATATTTTATCTTGAACTCAATGTTTATGAAACTTCATCAAGGTTGTTTATTTTGTTTTTTATTTTTCATACTCTCAATCTTCCTTACTTGTGGATTTGCTTCAACATGATTATTAATTTTATTTGAGGGGGTTGTTTTTCTTAATAAGTTTCATAATTTTTACATAGGGCTCAGACTGATTCATGGCGACTCTCCATAGGATTGGAAGCGTGTGAAGCTATAAAAGAACTTCGTTTATTCAATATTCAGGTTTGCGAAGTATTCATTGTCACTATCCAGGCATTCTCTATAAAAGAACTTCAGGTATTCTCTATATAGTGTTCTGATTTTTTGGTGACTCTCATAGGTTAGGAGATTAACCTTATTTTTTGTGTTTTTGATTACTTAATCAGTATTATGATTGTTGGGATTGTAGACATAGAGCTGCTTTTGGTCGAATTTCACTTGCAGATGCAGAATTGGATTCTGGCACAGGAAATGCTATGTATAAATACAGTTCTAGCTTGCTACTTACCATTTGTTGGTGCTACTTTTGTGCAGAAAGTCTGAGTATGAAGATTAGCCACTTTTGTTTTGAAAGAAGAGTTCTTGGGATTCAATTCTTATTTTCTTCTGTTTTAGTTTCATAATTTGTATGTACCCATCATTTCCAAATGGTGTTTGGATTTGATATAAAGAACAAAATAACAGTTACATGTAATATTGATTTTAATGATTAACCATTCCTCATCACTTACTACAATATGTATGCACGATTTGTGTAATCTAGAATTGTAATATTTTCTTTATGTCATTTAAAAATATTCACTCTAACCTTTTGAACTTAAGAACACACTTTTCATGTTTTATAATATTTAAAACTACGATTTTTAAAATATCGATAATTTCATAGAATATACATTTAGATAAATTTTACAAGATCTTGAATAAGCGCTTTACATCAGATAAAGTAGTTAAAATTTATAGTCAAAGGTTAAAGTGAGAAATTAATAAAGAATTACAAATAATGATCAAAGATTAGAGCAGTTAGTTTTTTTTTAAAAGATAGAACAAAAATATACGTATATCAAAAGCTTAATTCAAAATCGTGCAGTATTGCACGGGGATTATCTAGTTAGTAGGTTAAATGCAATTACTCTGGTTCCTTTTACATCTCTAGAGTGAGGGTGTCATTAATTTGCAGTTTCTTAGAGCATAAGTATTACACACTTCAACTGCGCTAAGTATCTCATGCTTCAACACAAATCTAGTCATGGTCTGCTGGACATACGCATCAAATGAAATCTTGAAGCAATGGTTGAACATGGCCGACTAAGAATGAAAACTTCTAGATACTACTTGAAGTTTGCCTACAACTTGTACAGAAAATTTAACATGGCCGACTTTGGAGCAACTCACAAGCAGGAAGAAATAAAGTCGGTAAAAAAAATGATCATATATCACACAAAGCCCTACATAGAGAGAGAGAGCAGTTGAAATACTTAGAAACATACCAACCACAATTAAACATTGCACTCAAATGACAACAGATTAAAACATGTTAACTTCTAATTAATTAGTTCAAATATTAGCCATCAAAAGGACAACTTTACCTGAAAACATATAACGTTCTACCTGAATAGAAAACAAAAAGATGACCATCAAGATATACTTGGACAATTCAAGCATGAACAAAATTTTTTCAGATGTCGTAAACTCAATTTGACATCTAATGATATTAATATTGAAAGAAGATTTAACGGTTATTTGTAATTGATCTCTGTGCCAGAGGGTCTACCGATCAATGAATATTGTGACTGCATGTTTCAAGTGTGCTGATGAAGACGAATTTGACACCCTTTTAAACATAGAAGTCCATAAATGAGAAGGGAAGTTGAAGGGTAAAAACGGTTTGGAAATTGAAGGGATCCGGATAGTAACGGAATACAATTAAACTCTGTTAGAAGTAAAGGTTGATGTAAAGACTGATAATTATAATTATTGTGTGTTGGAGGAAAATTATATCTAACGTTTGAAACGGAAAAATGAGGCGCGGACAACTTATTTTGGAGTAAAGTTTGTAGAGACTGATTTATTTTTTTATTTATTAGGGGTAAAGTTCAAATAATCAGGAATGGATTATTAGTTAAATCAATCAATCAAACAAATTGAATAATTAATAAAGGAGATGATGTGTCAATTCCTCACTAATCCTAAAAATAATTCAAAATTCTAAGAAAATTCTAATTCATCCTCTTTTAAAGTATAGTATAGATTATGATGGTGGTTGTTTTGAGCGAAAGTATATATCATATTTTCCTACACGATTTATAATTTCATACATTCATTGCGGGTTCTAAAGAAGAAAGAGTGCATTAATTACCGTTATAAAAATAATAAAAAATCCATGAGCATGATTAAGTGCAATTTTTATTTCAGAGAACGTTACTGTGCATGTTTAAAATAAAGAATTTGTGACGATCATTAATTAAGTGGACTTTTTATTTCATGGAACGTTATGATGTTGACCAACCTGGTAAATTTTATAAGATTTCAAAAAAATCACCTTGTATTCATCAAATATAATATGTATACGTTCACCTTGTATTCGTCAAAATTTTAATAACTTTTCAAAATTGTAGGGAATCCGCTAAAATGCTTTCACATTGGCGGTTAAGCTTGTAGGGATCAACGGTTAAACTTTCACTTGTTGATAACATGAAAGAAAGAGAGGTTTACATTTTGAGCCAAACTCATGGGGCTCTGCACCTGTTTCGTGTTATTGAGCAATTCTAAGAAAGCCAGGGAAGTAATCATTCATAAGATACATCATAAATGTCAAAGTGTAATAAATAACAATCAGATTATGTGGTGGAAGAATGAGAGTCTCTCACAACTCAGGGTTCATGTGATGTGCATCGCAGATATAGATAAGCATAGTGCCCTCAGAAGTATAAAAACGTAGGTGAAAGATCATTGCAAGTAAGAAAGAATACAATAGAAAAGAATTACGTAAGCAAAATATGAAATTCAAAATACTAAAATCCTCAAACACAAACCAAATGAGTATGAACTTACTCAAAGTAGCAACTCATAGCAGAATATCCATAGACGCAAACAGAAATTGAAAAACTTGTCATCACCACTGCAGAAAATAGCCACACCAGTTCATATGCCACCCTTCTTCACAGCAGGCTTCAAGTAAAAACCATAGGACATGACTCAAGTTTTAAAAGATATAAACGCCAAACCATTTCGACAACTCCAGGATCAAGACTAAGATCATGTGTAACCTCTGAGCTGTCTTCTTTATACATGCAAACAGCACTGTAATGTTCCATAAATCCACAGGCTGGTTTGCTGTCGATTGAGCAGCTGCAGTCCTGAAGTTTGGGGCAGTGCAGTCCTGATGTTTGGGTCTGTCGATTCAGCAACCTGCATTCCTCGGCATCCCAGTAATGTGTACGCCGAGGCCGCTGTGCTTGCTAAAGCACTTGAAGCATGAAGATGCCGTTAGAGACCGACGCCATTAGAAACCTGAGCTCATAAAACTAATACTAACCATTGATCTTTGAGCAGAGAAAATAGCAATCATTATGGCAACATATCTGCAAAAGTAAAAGTTTTTAAAAAAATGATCAATGCAGAAACCAAGGAAATAAGCCTTGTTGTCAGGAGATCCATGCAGGCACAGTATCTGGCATCATTTTCACCAATATATCAGAGGGGGGGAATAATTTGAATCTCAGCCAAAATGCAGTAATGTCATAATCTGTCCAAAAGAATTCGACATTCAAAGTTATCATTACCCGAGGCTGAGGATGGCCAGCTCCTGATCGAAAAACCCTCTGAATATCTACCATCGTCTCAAGTCAAAGCAAACAACACAAAACTCACAAGTACAAAACTCAATATTTAAAGAGAAAAAGGATACAGCACAATGCCATGGAAAGCGAAGCCGATAGGAGCGAATGCTCAACTCAAACTAACAGTCTCCCCATCACTCGGCTTCAAATCATTCTCCACAAAGCTCTCCAATTTGGGTTTAGCCAAACACATAGCCACACAATTATAACCCAAGGCAATCACAACCACCTGGTTCAGCTGGTTCAGCAGCAGCACCGCATTCAAAAAAGCCAAAACCTGAATTCAAAAAACATGATTACAAACAGAAAATGAAACTCCGGCCAAAAGCAGTCCCGTAAAACACAGCAATGAATAGACACATTTATCTCAGAAACTTCATTAAAACACAGCAAGAGTACTTCATTAAAACACAGAACTTTAAGACTAATGAAACCAACCCTATTGACTTTAAGAGCATATATCAATTGAATCTGATATTCCATAAGCTTATGAGGTTCAAAATCTTCCACAGCATACAACATCACAGTAGTTGCAATCACAGATGGTAGATAATGAACCAATCGAGCATCTATACACACACATTAAGTACATTAATGACTACTTAAACAAAACATCATCGATAAATCAGCATTCATGATGGAGCAGGCAAGCTTGACCCCAAGCAGCATTGATTTCATCCCACTCAACCTAAATGATCATTAAAAAAAGGAACTTTGCATTCAAATTGGCAAGAATTGGAAAATATACAGCCGGGGTAGAGGATTAATGATTGGTAATGTGGTGGGCTTTGCATATTGCAATCCAAAGGTTTGTGGATTCAAACCTTATGGTAAAAATATGCTTCTTTATACCAGAAAACAAAGATATTCCGTGACTCACATACCGGGACTCTAGGAAGCCTTCCCAGTTGGAAATTATTGATTGTTCCGAATTCTCCATCGTGGCCGATAGGAAAGGCGTCATTGAGAACATTGGAACGCTTCAACAACTCTATATGAGCTTGCGAAACTTCAATCTTTGCCAGAATTGCATCCATTTCTTCCTGTTTGAAGTCAGAATCCAGTATACATTAAAGCAACATGTGTGAAGAAGAAAAGTAGGAACTTCACATGATGTTCAGTAATGGTAACGAACCTGATGTGATATTAATTTAAACTGAAAATTGTTCAATTCCTGCCAATACCTATCAAAAGGAGATATTTTGAGACTATGAAAAGCTTTCTTTTTTTTTATAAATCAAACATAATTCTACATATAAGTCAAACGCAAAAGCATACTCAATTCACTGACTCACCTTTCCTCCAATTCCTTGAAGCGACCAGACTTCATATCCAGTTCCTTCAATTGAGAATTAACTTCTGCACATTGTTTTTCTGTCTCATTAATGGCTGCTTCAAGCTTTCTTTCTTCTTCCTCTATATGAAAATTGAGTATATTAATAGTAAATTATGTACTCTTTTGACCAGACTTTAAAACCAAACTTGAGGCAGCAAGGTGAAATATGAACCTTAAGTTTCTCCTTAAGAAAATCAGCCTCACCGAGAGCGTTTTTCGCATCCCCTTCCAATTGTTTCAGACAGGATTCGTAAGCTTCTATGTCCCTGTTTACATCCTCAACCTCTTTTTCAAGCTTATCAGAAAGTACCCAAATCAACCTCTTTTTCATGCTTATCAGAAAGTACCCAAACGTGATCAACGAACGAAAGAGGCGTGGCTAGCATCATCTTCCAATTAAGAGTAGACATCACCAACAGTTCAGTCCTCTGAACAGTCCAGGCTCAAAGATAAATCTCGCATCTTCAACCTACCACAATCACAAACACAGACATGGCCAATCCAAATCAAGAACCAAACAAAAATGGCAGAAAATCAAATTAATTCCCACATTCATATCCATTATCACATCAACAAAACAGACAACAAAAAAAGCTTGTAAATTTCAACAATCAACATACTTGGAAGTCTATAAGGAGCACTTGGATCTCCTCCATCTCGGCAGCAATAAAAAGGCAGGCAACAGCAGCCAACTGGTTCTTCCAAGGCTTATCATTCAACATTTCTAAAAATGTTCATTAAAACATCTAGTTTCAGTGATTCTACAACCTCCAATCTCTACTTTATTAAATTTCAGTAATACTTTTTGAAAACTGAAATTAAACAAACTCAACGGAGCGGAGGAAATGTTGCTCGATCAGAGACTGGAGCCCGTGACTGCAGAGTGTTCGGACGGTCGAAATTAGCTCCGGCGAGCTCCGGGAAAAATCGCCGCCGCCATTCAGTATCGCCTCCATGGATTTGCAGAAGGCGTCCCAGCTCTGAACGATTTCGCCGACCGAGTAACGATCTGCGCGTAGCTCTGTTCCCGTGGGCAGACTTCGGACACATCATCCCTTACCTAGAGCTCGCCAAGTTCATCGCCGGAAAGGGACACAGAGTAACCTTCGTTTCCACCACCAAAAACATCAACCGCATCCCAAAAATCCCTACAGATCTAGCCTCTCACATCACCTTGCTCGGGAGAGGACGAAGAAAAGGGTATAAATTGTGGTTAAATGATTGGTAACGTAAGAGGAAGAGGGGAAGAAACGGCAATTCAGAAAGAAGAAAATAAAAATAATTCTGACGTGTAAGGTTTAGGATAGGCTGATGTGTCAATTTTTAGTAATTTTAAAAATAATTCAAAAATCTCACAAAATTCTAAATCCTTGTTTTTTAAAGTATAGTATAGATAGATATAGACATCAGAAAAATTAATAATCAAAAAACCGACGACTGATCAGTAGTAAATTAATTAATAATCAGAAAAATGCTGCATTTACTTGATCACGGGCCACACCCCGATGGTTCCGTTCTCTGAACCTGACACGAGGAATGAATCATCCTCAGTAAACACCAGACATGTTACTGCTTTACTATGGCCACACCATTTTCTCTGAGTAATCTCCCACTTGTAACCTGCCATTCATCCAGATCAGCTTATATATACATACATACACATACTAGTAGGGAATGTACTTAATTACTCCCACATATATATATTTCCTGAGTTTGCTCCTCCACCTACAAGATAAATTCCATCTCTTGTGCTCGAAAGGGGTGCGATGCCTTCCATTACATTATTCGTCCTCACACCTCCTTGTTGCTGCAAATAAATACATAAGATCCATCTTTATCAAACATTTGTGTAATATACTTTTGAATATTTTGGATCTAAATTAATAGTATGTGTTAGCTTTCACACAGATAAGCTGAGAAGAGGAGAAAGAAGAACAATGATGTTGTGCAGAAAATTTGATACTGCTTTTCTATTCATATCATCCTTTATATACACAAACTCTGAAAGAAAAAAGGAATACGAAATAATCTACTTCTACGGAAGAAGGAAACAAAATAATATAATTTCTACGGAAGAAGGAAATGTAATAATCTAATTCCTACGGAAAAACGAAAGGAAAATATCTACTTCATACGGATGCTAATTGGCATCTTTATTTTCTAGAAATAGATGCAGAAAATAAACAAACAATGAAAAGAAAGATGACTAGAATATCTCACAAATCACCCCCATAATCTTGTCATCACTTTATCTCTGCAACTCCGATTCTGCCCCTAAGTTCCTGAAAACGAACTCGTCCGAGAGGCTTTGTCAGGATATCAACGAGCTGAGCTTCTGTGTTGATGTAGTCGATGTCAATATCGCCCTGCTCCAGATAATCTCTAATCAAATGGTAACGTATATCAATGTGTTTACTTCGATCGTGAAACACAGGATTTCGGTTAAGATCGATTGCCGATTTGTTGTCCACTAGTAACGTTGGTGCTTATGGCTGTTCACCTTGCATTTCACCAAGCAATCTACTAATCCAAACACCTTGGCAAGCGGCAGTGGCAGCAGCAATATACTCTGACTCGCACGAAGAGAGTGCCACCACCCGTTGTTTCTGTGATTGCCAACTCACCGGAGATTGACCTAGGAAGAAAACTAGCCCCGTCGTGCTCTTCCTATCGTTGACGTCTCCGCCCAAATCAGCATCACTATAACCTGCCAAGAGTAAAGGTCCAGCACTTTTTCCATATGAAACTCCAAACTCTAGAGTTCCCGCCACATAGCGTAGAATATGCTTCACTGCTGCCATATGCTCAACTCTTGGCTGCTCCATGAATCGGCTAACATAACCAACTGCAAAAGTAATGTCTGGCCGAGTATGAACTAAGTACCTGAGGCTTCCCACCAAGCTGCGGTAGTCCGTGGCGTCCACCGGTCTCCCGTCTCCCGTCTTGCTTAGTTTGAGTCGTGCCTCCATTGGTGCCGCGCATGGATTGCACTCTTCCAGTCCGGCCTTTTGTAAAAGCTTCTTTGCATAAGATGATTGGCAAAGAGTGACCAAACCCTTCCGTTGTTGCACTTGGATGCCGAGGTAGTAACTCAGTTCGCCGAGGTCGCTCATCTCAAATAGATTCGTCATCTCCTTCTTGAACTTCGTCAGTTCTTCGATTGAAGTTCCGTTGATGATCAAGTCATCAACATAAACTCCAACTAGCAGTTGCTCCTTCCCGTTGCTCCGGCGATATACCGCGTGCTCGGCTTCACATCGTACAAACTCCAAGTCGCGAATACTCTTGTCAAGTTTGGCATTCCAAGCCCTCGGAGCTTGACGTAGTCCGTAGAGAACCTTCTTAAGCCGAAGAACCTTGCCTTCGTTGCCTTGAATTTCGAAACCCGGTGGTTGCTTGACATAAACCTCCTCACTCAGATCACCGTTGAGGAACGCGGTCTTGACGTCCATGTGGTGGATTGGCCGCCCGTGGTGTGCAGCGAGCGCGATCAGAACCTGCACCGTCTCCATTCACGCAACTGGAGCGAACACTTCCTCGTAGTCCACCCCCTGCTGCTGCACGTAGCCCTTTGCCACTAACCGCGCCTTTCGTTTCACCATCTCCCCGTTCGCGTCCTTCTTAAGCTTGAAGACCCACTTAAGTTCGATGGCGCGGTGTCCCGGTGTTAGATCGGTGAGGCACCAAGTCTGGTTTGCCTCGATGCTTGCAAGTTCCTCCGTCATCGCCGTTCGCCATCCTTCGTCCTTCTCGGCTTCAGCTAGGATCGTTGGTTCGTCGACTGTGAGAAGACAAAGCTCCTCATCCTCAGCTTCAATCTTCTCGGTGGCGTTGAGAAGGTCCTCCATGGTTCGATACCGTCGTTGTGCCTCAACTCCGGAGGGTGGTTCCGATGCGTTTGCCGGAGGTGACACAAATTCCATGTTGGGTGGTGGTGATGCACTTGGGGTTCGTGGACTTGACACCAAAACTTCACTTCTAGGCCTGCTTCTGGTGAAATTCTCATCGTCTGAACGAAGAATTTTCTGGGCTGGTTCGCTATCTACACCAAAAGAGACAAAACGGTCGAAGTTGGAACCCTCACCATGCCCGTGGTTTTGTTGTTGTGTCGATGTGGTCCAGTCCCATGCCGTGTCTTCATCAAAGACGATGTCTCGTGATACTTTCACCCGGTCTGTGGCAGGGTCGTAGACGCGGTACGCCACAGTTCCAGTTTCATACCCAAGTAGCACCATCGGATTGCTCCGGTCCTCCAGTTTATTCAGCCCTGGCTGCGTGGCCTTGACGTGGGCGACACAGCCAAACACCCGGAGATGGCTCACGCTCGGCCGGCGTCCGTGCCATGCTTCGTAGGGTGTCTTGCCGGTGACACTCTTCGTGGTTCCCCGGTTCAGGAGGTAGACCGCCGTTGTCACTGCTTCTCCCCAGAATCTCATCGGCATGCCTTTGGCCTTCAAGAGGCAACGTGCCATGCTAACCACCGTTTGATTTCATCGTTCGACCACGCCGTTTTGCTGGGGCGAGTATGGCGCCGTTGTTTGTCGATGCACACCGTGGTCGGCAAAGTACTCGCTGAGTTCTTGAGACGTGAACTCACCTCCACAATCGGTCCGCAGCGTCTTCAACTTGCACCCGCTTTGTCGTTCGGCTGCTGCCACGATCCTTTTGATGGCTTCCGCCGCTTGATCCTTCGAGGTCAGCAAGACTATCAACATATATCTACTAAGATCATCTACAATTAGTAGAAAGTATCGTTTAACTCTAGGAGTTTGTGGCTCGATGGGTCCACACAGATAGGCGTGCACGAGGCCAAGGCGTTCGGTCGCTCGGTTCTTGGCTTGGCTTGGGAACGAGCTGCGTTTCTGCTTCCCGGCCAGGCAGGCGTCACACAAGCGCTCAACGTCATCGAGCAGCGGGAATCCGTCCACCATCTTGTTCCTGGCCATGCGACGAAGGGCCTCGAAGTTCATGTGGCCGTATCTCGCGTGCTATCGCCGCCCATCCTCGCACCCATGCACCGCAAGGCATACTGGTCGTGCCAAACTCAGATGAAGGAGGTAAAGGCGCCCTTGGCCTCTTGGCACCCGCGCGAGCAAGCGCCCGCCTTGATCCCGTAATGTGAGCCACCCGTGCTGAATCCTCGTGTCGTACCCATCCTCGTCCAGCTGACCGAGGGAGATGATGCCGCTATGGAGCCGAGGTATGTAGTACACATCATCCAACTTTAGGTGCTCGCCGTTCCGGCACGTAAAAAGGATCGTGCCAGTGCCTTCTATTTCCACGGAGGTGTCGTCTCCCAGTTTGACCGAGCCTCGTACATCTGTGTCTAGCTCGGAGAAGAACTCCCGTCTTCCGCACATGTGGGCACTCGCACCGGAGTCGAGGAACCATGCCGTGTCACTCTGTCCGGGCTCCTTCGTTGACCGTGCTTTAGATCGCGTCTCATTGAGACGGACGTGCTCCTTGGTGGCTGAGTTCCCGAACGTGAGTGAGTGAAGCCTTGCCACGAGGAGACTCTGTTCGTCCACTTCAGCTTGCACGAGGTTGGCACGTCCATTCCGTTCGCGCCGTGGCTCGGGGTAGTCCTTAGAGATGTGGCCGGCGTATTTGTAACAATTGTAACACTTCAAATTCATTAAGTCTCTGTCACCGCTCACCGCCCGTTGGTTGCCGTCTCCCCTGTGGCTGGGTTTCTTCCCCTTCTAAAAACCCTTGCATTTGCCTTTGTTCCCGGAGCTAGAGCCCCGGCCCCGTGCGATCCACTCTTGCTCCGTGAGCAAAACTTGGCCGTTGGAGTTGTTCGTGGTGTTGATGGAGCACCGACATGCTGCTGACCTGAGCCTGCCGATGAGTTCCTCCACTGTCATGCCGTTCAGATCGAGCAACGTTTCGATCGAGCAAGCGATATGGGCGTACTGGCTCGGCACCTCCCGCAAGAACTTTTGAACAAACTTTGATCTCTTCTAGAGATTCACCTAAAGAACGAAGGTTATTGACGATACCTGTAATCCGCATGCCGAAGGCGTCGAGCGACACCCCGTCCTTGAAGGCGATTTGCTCGAACTCTTTGCGTAGACGTTGTGCTGTGGCCTCACGCACTCGATCCACGCCGACTCGCATCATCCGGATTGCCTCCCAAGCTTCGTGTGCCGACGTTTTGACAGCTAGCGCCGGTACCATCTTCGGTGGCACCGCCTGAATCAAAACCGAGAGGGCCGCCATGTCTTCCCGTTCGGACGGATCTTCAACATCGGAAGTGGCCTCCCATAAACCTTGTGCTCGTAGGTTTATCTTCATCACGAGGGCCCATTCGATGTAGTTCGTTACCGTCAACGTGGGGTACACAATGTTGGCGCCAAGGTTGGTACGTTCTTGGATGACACGTTCGTGGATGACAACTTCGCCGCCGTTGCCGCGTCGTGGCCTGCTGCGTCCTCGTCCTCTCCGTGGTTCCGTTCGTGCAGGAGATCTCGATGCGTCCGCCATAGGATCGTCGAAACTCTTGTTACCACTTGTTAGCTTTCACACAGATAAGCTGAGAAGAGAAGAAAGAAGAACAATGATGTTGTGCAGAAAACTTGATACTGCTTTTCTATTCATATCATCCTTTATATACACAAACTCTGAAAGAAAAAAGGAATACGAAATAATCTACTTCTACGGAAGAAGGAAACTAAATAATCTAATTTCTACGAAAGAAGGAAACGTAATAATCTAATTCCTACGGAAAAACGAAAGGAAAATATCTACTTCCTACGGATGCTAATTGGCATCTTTATTTTCTAGAAATAGCTGCAGAAAATAAACAAACAAGGAAAAGAAAGATGACTAGAATATCTCACAATATGTACATTTATGTTTTACCGTATTCAAAGGCCACGTAAAGATAGCACCATCGCCAACCGAACCGGTTCTCTCAACCTGGGAAGCAACAAGATATCGATTTCCCGGAACATTGAGTCCGTTGGATTGTGTACAACAACTTGGAAAAAGGCGGAGGCGTACGCCATTTTGTAAGTCCCGGATTTCTAATCCAATTCCAGGATTTTGATTGCAGCACACCACCATAGCATCCATACTTCTCTCAGATCAACTCAACTTCTCACAATGCTATATAAAATCCCCGTAATCAAATAATAAATGTGTAAATGTATACTATTTCTTCATAGGTTTCCAATCTAATTTATATCTACCTTTAAATATAATATAATTGTAGATAAAAATTAATTATTCCACACCAACGTTCCCTTTTAAACTTTTGGCGTAGACTTTTCTAAGTTATTTGCGGATAAAGTAGACTTTTATAAGTCAAGTGTGGATGACTTTGACCATAAACATACATCAATATATACCTCAAACTGAATTCCATATCATCCTTTTAATAATTTTCAATGCAGACGTTTGACTATAACTATCTTTTATTACGTATATCAAATAAAAAGTCTGAAAAGAGATTGTCTATATTACATAAAAATTGGTTTGATTTATAAACTAGAGAGGTAAAATGTCCTTAGCTGCAATTAACAATAAGTTACCTCTATCGCGCGTGTGTAAAATAAAGAATTATGATCTTAAATCCAGGTCAGGTTAACAAGTGGAACCTGCAATTAATGTAACTCACCAAATAATTCTTACGCAAAAATTCCTACATTCAACTCTAGGAAAGGGATATTGAGCATATTAAGGCATATATCTTTATTCTTTAATCAAATTGAGGTAATTCAAGTGGCACCTCCATTGGCCGTTTCTCAAGATTGTACCTAAAAGGTGCAGCATTATAAGATGAGCTAGTCTATTGCCATTGGAATAGATTCCTAATTGACCGGAGACAAGATCAGAACTGTCGAAATTGCCTTGAAGTTGATTAATTGAATTGCCCATTTCTGCTGCGTCACCCCTACCATCTTTGCCGTCAGGACCGGCCATAAGTATTTAAGGGGCTGAACCGAACATTTTAAGAAAATCTCAACAGAGAATTCGGTGGTAAAATTCGGTTTGCAAGAGAAAATTTAATATGTAAAGAAGAAAAAGACTAAAGATAAACTAATATGATGGCTTTAAAAGAAAAATTATTTTTTAAATATATAAAATTTAATTTATTTTTTAAAAATGGGACCCCATTTTAACCCATCTTTTGGGGGTCTGAACCAAAAGGTTCACTTGTTTCAGTAGTTGAACCGCGCCTGTTCGCAGTCGTGCTGTTCTGTAATCCCTCACCGGTTGTCGCCGCCTTGATCGGCGATTGCAGCGTCAGATTGAAGCTTCCGATCAGAATCAAAGTTTCTTTTTCCTACATATGAAAGGACAAGCGACTCAGTAGCATCTCAAGATCGACTGCATTATATCAAATTTATGGTTGGTCACAACGTTCGGCTGAATCTTTCTGAATCTCTGATTCACCTTCCATTATGCATTCGTTGCCGTTTCTCATCAAAGTCTCATTACATGCTCCAACATTTACTCCAAGTGATTGAATTTCTCTTCAATGCTCGACTTCGCCGCTACGAGCTCGGCCAGTTTTTACTTCTCCGCTTGCTTCGTTGCCATTGATTTTAAGCGGCCGTATGACTCTGTTACCAATTGTCAAGGATTGCAGAAGAGATTTGATATTTTTGAATTTTATTTAACAAAAATGGAAAAGCATAATAAAGGGAACACACATCGGTGTCATAGTAAATTACACCGCAAAATTCAGGTTGGTCATTAAGATTGTCGCCGCAGAATTACACTTCCTAAGGTTGAGATGCTAAAGGTATCCAAGTCAACTGGCCAGCTGCGGTCAAAGAGGCCGGAGAAGTACACGCGTCGCGAGCCGTGTCCCACATAGCGAGTTACGCAAGGCATGAAGACCGCGAGCAGCGGATTGCCCGAAAACTGAGAGCCCAATTGTTTTCACGGGCCGAACAGGCCTAATATGACTTTTCATGCAGTTTAAGTACCTTAAACCCTATGCTATGGAATATTGGTATAGTAGACGGGATTGAAGAGAGCTGCAACTTTTCTCTCTTTCTCATTTCCCTGGTTCCCTCTTTTCATAGAGTAGATTCCATTTTCTTAATCATGCACTTTAAGATTATGCTTAGTAGCTAAACTCAAGCATCTTGGGCTGGTTGTTTTTTGTTTTTTTTTTTTTTTATAAATACTTCACTCAATTTCAGAATTCTGGAAATCGTCCAGAAACAAAATGACAAGAAGCCTGGGGAGAATCCCAAGCATTAAATAGTAACGTATTAGTCTTAACAAAGTCTGCAAAAGAGCGAGCTACAATATCATGGCTACGAGGTACCCAATAGGACATTCACATTATACACCCTCTAACATAATTCTGAGTCTAGTTATTGTTTCCAAGCAGTTCATCGTGCATTCCACCTCCCCTTGTACCATTGAACGACCTCCTACCAGACTGATCGGTTGCGGGAGTTCAGAAATCATGAGGATTGCCTCCTTCATCACCAGACACTCTGCGAGAATCGGATCTGACACATTCAATGTTCTCCTTGATGTAGCCTGAATGAATCTGCCCTCTTGGTCCATTGCCACAACCCCCCGCTGTAGCATTCCCGCGGAGGATGCCTGCATCGAATACAACCGCTCTCCGTCATCAGCAGGTCGTAACAGCGATTGTGGCATCAGGGAATCCGATAAGCTCCTTCTCATTTTGCGCCTCGTTCCTCAGGGTTAGCAGTTACTCCCCCAGCCATGGTATCTGCTTGTTTCTTTGAGACAGTATGCCGTCACATTGCATGATAACGGTCGCAAAGAAGTCCTCATATCCTCCTTCAACAACTCACAGAACCAATACCTTTCCTTTTGGACTCAACTTAGGTTTGATAATGACCAAAAGTTTCTGAATGAATCCATCTACATTTGTTGTTTTAGCAACAAAATCAACATCAAATATTTATCAAAAAAAATATCGCAAAAGCCAATCATTTAGTTTGTGTATCCACTTGAATCAATTTCAAATCTAGCAGTTTGTTCAATGCTAATGCTAATCTATGCCAATGTTAATCTAAGCCAATGCTAATCTAATCAATATCATAATACTCGAGAAAACAATTCAACCATGCACGTCAATAGATTTTCCTCGATTCAAGTTGTGCATAAAAGCATGGCAAACATGTCCTAGGATAGGAACAGCCACAACCTGCACCAGATTGGTCAGTCATCATAGACTATTTATGATTTCGAGTCACATCCTACGACAACGAAAACCTAATTCTATTAGACACTTAGACATGGGCAAAAAGTAGTGACCTTTTTTGCGGTAGGAAGTGGTGGAAGAAGGAAGTGAATGATCGCGACAGAATTTACGGAAGTGATTTAGCCGGTGCTGTAATCTAGAACTGATATAGTCCCGGGGAAGACCCGGTCAAGTGTTGAAGAAAGGTGGAACTATATATTGCTTTACAAATTCAAAGAAAGTAACTAAAGAAGAAGAGGAATTGGCATGTAATTAAACGCATTACATAAGGACGGAGAGGAAACTAAATCAAAATTTAATATATTTAGATGTTGCTGAAATTAATCTTAATTGAATTAGAGTAAATTAGTGAGCTCAAACCAAATTGAATTGAATAAAAAATGAGCTGAATTATAACTAAAAATAGTGGTATAAATGTCTTTAATTCAAAGATTAAATTACATGAATATATGCTAATAAATTACCGCTATTTTTATAAACTATGTAAAAGTTACACCCCACTTTCAAATTATGAAACTTATACCGCTCTTAATCAAAATTTCTAATTTATTTTAATATATATTTAATGATAAAAATTTATTCTAAAACAATATAATGGCACGAAACAAAATTTTACACAAAGTATGAGCTCTAAAACTGGCAACATAAAAATATTTTTTAATTAAAGTATTATAGAAATCTCATCCGTATTGTTGTTAGAGTAGAAAAGAGGTTGCAAATTATAAGAGATTGCACATCCTACAAAAAAATGAATATTAAATAATGCTTGTGTGAATTTTCAAATTTGTAATGCAAAACAAAGACCATGGTCTGGGAATTGAGAATGACTCTACCAGTAAGACACTGGTAGATTTACCCAGAGGTCTTGGGTTCAACTCTCAGGGAGGAATTTTATTGGGGGCTCACTTGAATTATTACCAAATTAAAAAAAGAAACAAGGGTTGGTCTCTTGAGTGACGGTCACTATATAGTGACGAATGACTATATTAAAGTTTGGAAGGAAGGAGGTCCTTATTTGCAATTTTGAAAAAAGTGATACTGTTCACGCATCACTATTCACGAGATTACTATTTCACGCGCATTGTTAACGGGATTACTATTCATGAGATTACTGTTCACACGTGTTTTATTTTGTAAAACAAGCATTTTAATCTAAAAATAAGACAATTTAGACCGGAAAACATAGAAGCATTTTATATGAAATCAATTACACAGTTAAAAAACAAGCAATTTATTCTAAAAAGAAGACTCTTTACACTGAAAAAAGAGAGTTTAAAAAACAATCAATTTATTCTAAAAATAAGACAATTTAGATTGGAAAAAAAAAGTTTAAAAAACAATCATTTTATTCTAAAAACAAGACAATTTAGACTGAAAAAATAGAGTTTAAAAAACAAGCATTTTATTCTAAAATTAAGACACTTTAGGCTGAAAAAAATAGAAACATTTTATTTAAGCACAACTAAAAGTTAAAAAACAAGCATTTTATTCTAAAAATAAGACACTTTAAACTGAACAAATAGAGTTTAAAAGCAAGCATTTTATTCTAAAAACAAGACAATTTAGATTGGAAAACATAGAGTTTAAAAAACAAGCATTTTATTCTAAAAACTAGACAATTTAGACTGAAAAATAGAGTTTAAAAAACAAACATTTTATTTTAAAAATAAGACATTTTAGGCTGAAAAAAATAGAAGCATTTTATTTAAGCACAATTACAAAGTTAAAAAACAAGCATTTTATTCTAAAAATAAGACACTTTAGACTGAAAAAATAGAGTTTAAAAACAAGCATTTTATTCTAAAAATAAGACAATTTAGATTGAAAAATATAGAGTTTAAAAAACAAACATTTTATTCTAAAAACAAGACAATTAGCTGAAAAAAATAGAATTAATAAAAAATTATTTTAATCTAAAAATAAGACACCTTAGGCTGGAAAAAATAGAAGCATTTAATTTAAGCACAATTAATAAGTAGTTTGAATAATTTGCAATGGAAAATTACAAGGTTTGAGGGGAGTAAATCATGGTGGGCCCTGCCATATAATTATTCATGGCATATAATGCAGCCTCCAGGCGAGCGTGATGAATGAAAGGAAAAAAAAAAAGCGCGCGTGAAAGAATTTAAGAAACGGGCAGCGCGTGGCCTATGCGTAAATTAAGGTAAGTTTTTAAAATTGCAGATGAGGGGCCGCCCCCAATTATCTTTATAGTTGTTAACCGTTACTATATAATGACCGTCATTTCGAAGATTATTTTAAAAAAAAAAGACCATGGTCATTTATAATGAAAATCAATATGATTATTTATTTTAGAAAAACTTTACAAATAATTTGCTCATGGACTATGGACTTTTAACTTTGTAAAAAGAACAATCTTGATGAAGGGTGTGTTGGTTCGTCAGATTTTTGAGAGTCTGACTTTTGTTTTTGGTTTTTGGGAGTTTGGGTTTTTGTTTGAGATTTTGAGAGTCTGGTTTTGCAAAATCCTTGTTTGGTTGGGTTGGATTTTGTGAGTATGAAACAAAATTTTTGATTGGTTTTTAGAATTTTGCAAGTCTGGATTTTGAGAAACTTGGTGAACCAAACAAGATTTTACAAAACTGAATTTGGATAGTCCAAGTTTTGCAAAAACTTGCCCAACCAAACACACCCTAAAGGTTTCTAAAATTTCATAAAGTTTTTATTTTGCATATACGTTTTGGGAATTTAGGACTACTTTAAAATTTCAAATCAACCAAAGAAGAAAATTTCAAATTGGCTCTTGACGAAAAAGAAAAGATAATTAAGTTATAATTTTCTTTTATTATCTCATCATCCAGGTGATATCTGGTTAAAACATAATCTAACAGGAGGAGCGTCAATAGAGCCGTTACCCAAGATTCTTTGGTCTTACATCAGATAAACAGACGAGTCGAGTGAGAAAAATGCGGTCTCAGGTGGCGAGATTGTACCTCCAGGATGACCGTCGATCACGACCCACAATCCTTCTCTGATCACCGTCGATCACGACCCCAACGACGAGTTCCGGTGTAATCTCCGTCCTTCACCACCGCAACCTCCTCCATCCGGCCGCTGGAAACCAGAATCGGAGCCAGGCACACCGACAAGAGCTTCTTGCACAATCTGGTATGGCCGCTCTAACCCCCTTGCGTAGTATAATTTTGCGATTTGGGGGGATCCAATTTCTTGGGTTTTCTTTCATTGATCTGATTTCTTCTGATGTTCATTTATCATCTGAAATCTCCTCTTTTTCATCACCAAATTGACTCCGACAATGTGTTATTACGCCTCCAAGATTCTCCGATTTTCGCTCAGATGAACAGACGAGAGAACTGGAGCCAGGCACACCGACAAGAGCTTCATGCACATTTCTTGCACATTCTCATATGTCCGCTCTAACCCCTGCCCCTTTGCTTGTGATTTTTTCGATTTGGAATTGTGATTTCTGATTTTTGCTCTGATTTGCGTTTATCATTCACATTGTTAACTCCAGGATGGAACACCTGGAACAATGCAGAGGAAGTCCAGGCTTACTACCAGGCCTAAATGGCCTGAGTTTGAAGCAGCTTAAAGGGCACGGTCTATGAATATAAAAAGTTCCGCTGAGTTAAAGGAAAATATGATGGCTAAATCCCTGAGTTTAAAACTCGGCCATTGAATAAGAAGCTATTATCTTGATTTGTTTGCATAAATGTTGTGTTTTTGTTATATTATGCCTTCCCTTCCATTGCAGATTCTGGAGACTCCAACTTCGCCTGCAATGCCAGTTCCTGAGTTAAAGGTAAACCTCTCTAATAAATATTATAAGAGTTAGTTATTAAAAGGAGGATTAATGCGTGTCTGATTCCTTGTATATCAATAGGATGTAGGTCTTATGAACCTCACCAATCACTGTCTGAGCTTTGAGCGATTGTGTTTGTGGAAGTCCAAAGTGAGGATGCTCCTATGCTTGGAATGGAGTTTGATTCACTCCCATCTGGTGCATTTGATGATAGGTAACTTATTATATTCAACTTTTTTGAAATTGATTTGTGAGTTTCTGTTAGTTGATTTTTTTGTTTGATTGTTTCACCAATTCTACATGGTTTAGAGGAGTAAATTTGTGCTGAAGAAAAGACATAAACTGGAACATGTAGTAGGTTATTGTTGGGACTGGAACAGTCAAAGTTAAGTCTACCTATAATTTCATAATTAATGCCAAAGTATATTTAATCCAGTGGGTGAAGGATGTAGAAAAATGAATGCTGACTTCTCAGCCACCGTGTATATAATCATATATTCACTCTCTACCATTTGCAAATTTCACACAGCTTATATATTTACTCTCAACCATTTGCAAATTTCGTACTGCTCATATATTCACTCTCTACCTTTGATGGTTGATTTCAAAGCTGAAAGCAATTTCATGGTAAAACTGGAGCTGCTCCTGAGAAAGTTATTGCCAAAATGCGAGAAAGTGGTATCTCGAATCTCCGGAGATCTAGACACCACTTAATACCTGGAACAGTCAAATTCGATGCATTTCACTTTTTGAAGGGAGGCGAGGGAACCACAATAATGGAAGCCATAGATAAGATTCAGGTAAGGTCTAGACTCTAGACCAATACTCGCATATCTTTTTCTTTTTCTTTGTCAGTTGCCTCATTATACCTTTTATCCTCTTGCTCTGTCATATGATATGATCTGGTCTTCCAGCCCTTACAGTAAACAAGACTCCAGAGGTGTGTGTTTTCATTGGAAGAACAGTAGAGTAAGTAATGTTTTCAGGTGTGGGTTTGAGTCCTCTCTTTGCAAACACACTCAGATAAGTAATGTTTTTGTTCTGGAAATTGCAGGGATCCCATTCAACTCCCAGAAAAACCACGTATTCCTCTGATCGAAATCAGGAATTCTGTCTTCAGGTGCCAATGCATGTTATTACAGAAACGAAAATGATGTACTGAAGTATAAAGATTGTCAGTACCACTAGGCCAACCTGAAGGGCGTGAACCTCACCTCTCCAGCAGACAGATGCTAAGATGAAGAAAGTCTTTCAGCCCTGAAGTCATGATACGAGGCTCAACAATCCCAGTGTGACAAAGGCTATTAAACACGGTTTTGTTATGTTTATTTAAGTTTCATATTGTTGTCACCAGCTCTACAGAACCCACTTCTAACGTATCTCTTTTCCTTTCCTCTTCTTGCAGGGAAGCAAATAAGTTTTTAGCTGCAGAGACTCCCTCAGGAAAATCAAGCCATAAAGCGGAAAAATTTGGAATTGGTGAAATTAAGGAATGTGTGTACTAACTGTTCTAAGCGGTTTACATTTGTCATTAGTACTCGCTACCCAAAATTTTATGTTGATTAAACATTTGTCTAACTTTATGATCGTATAATCCAATTCAGGTACTTAATGACAGCCTCAAGTATTGCCTCACAAAGCTAAGGCTGGGGTCATCAGTAGTGGTTCGAACCTATGCTCGTTGACTACTGAACACGACAAGGAGGGTAGGAATGTGTTTACAAATTATCTATTTATCTTAGTTGCCTTTTTTGTAAGATGGAGTTTACTTGCCTAATTGTGTTGACTTAATTTCTGCATGTGTCAGTGTCATATCAGGACCAATGCTATGATAATTATGAATTAATATAATGCCAAAAACTACAATAAATATGTATGTTCAGATAATTTGGATGAAGAATCTTGCAAAAGAAGGCCTCAACTCTTACATTCACTCTCACTGCTATAATCAAGGTATTGTAGATTCAGTCCATTCTTGCAGATAATCATCTTGCAAACAGAAGGCCTCAACATCCACTCTCAGTGCAGAATCAAGGAGGAGCTTGTGGGCTAGCCGCTATGTGACTAATGTGGCGGTGTTCACTGAATATGCTCAGGACCTTTATAAATTCTACTAGGTTGCCGAGGTACGGAAAACTTGCTTCTGTTCTTTAGCTTATAATTTGCATTATTGATTTAGTAATGAAGTAGTCTTAATGCATTCCCAGCCAGTAAAACGAGGGTAGCTCTGATAGCTAGCTGACTGAAGTTCACCACAAACACTACCTTTTAATGTTAAGACACACTAAATAAGCTATGCAATGATAATTTTCAAAATTAGATTTTTGTTTGCAAGGTCACTGGAGCTGCAATCAATTAAGGTAACAATTGTTGCATCTTTCATTATTCAAATTTCTGGGATTTCGGAATAGAGTTTAACTACGTTGTTTTCTTTATAGTATTAGGTTCCTCCAGTAGACCAGTTTAAATAGTGGACTTGGTACAATGAGCACAATGATCACTCATTTTGTGGAAGGCAAAAATATACATACGGAGAACGGACATAAACAGGTCACTTCCAACACTTGGTTTTGTTATACATATTTTCTCTTAACTGTAGTCATTTAATCATGTCTTGGATATTGTATTTATGAATCCACATGTTTAGCAAGCAAGGTTGATGATGAATTTCAGTGCATTTCACTTCACCTATTAAGGGAGGAGAGGGCACTACAGTAATGGAAGCCGTACATATGATTCAGGTAGGTCTAGACTCTAGATCAATACTCGCATATCTCTTGCTTTCTCTTTTTCAGCCGTCTCTTTTTGTCTTTCTCTTCCTCTGTCATATGAAGTGATCTGGTCTTCCGGACCTTACAACGAGCAAGACAGAAGCATCCATTGTCAGGGATATGAAACTTTTTGAGAGAACTGCACCCTCTGCTTATAAGTGCGTGCCCCTTGTGTCTTCTTGTAGATTTGATATCTGAGTTACCTCTTGCAGTGTGAAAACTATCCTATGAAGCATGTTCATTCAGTTAATGGTTATAATGCATTCTTGTTTAGAACTTGTTCCGTGGGTTGAATATGTGATAAATTTAATTTAATAATATAAAGCTTCGAACTCTTATCATGCCGTTTGACACCTAAAAACTAATTTTCTTATTAAATACTCACATAATTTCTTCTTTAATGGTTTGGATGCCTTTCATAATTTTCACCTGTCTTTCTTATGATTACTGCGTTCAGTGTTAGTAAAAAATAAACGTTATTTGTAGATGTTTATCTGCTAGGGTGCCATGAGTTCCTTCCAGAGCAACCATCTATCAGAGAAACACGGGAGAAAGCAGTTTCAGTTGATCAACATGGCTCAAGATTCTGGCTAGCTATGACATTTGTGCGCAACTTCTAGCGATCCCTTCCACTCCCAGCCAGAGAGACCACCCATACCTTTGACCGAAATTCCGAATTCAATCTTCAGGTGCCAAATTATGCTGTTGACTGGGCTCAATTTGATAAGAAAAGGGAATTTCCTTTATTAGAAACTAAAAAATGCAACTGGTGATTACAGGTACAGAGAGGAATCCATCATGAAAGCTGAAGTTTGTACTCCAGCCCCACCAAACCTCTACAGCAGAATGATGTTAAGAAGCAGCAGACAGCCAAGAAGATTGTCAGTTTTCTCAGAAATCCTTCAGCATTGAAGTCCAACGATCACAGTGTGACAAAGTCTATTAAAACACCTATTTCGTTATGATTTTTTAAAATTTTCATATCATGGTCACTTCTGTACCAAATCCTTATATATCCTTTTCAAATTGTTTCCCTTTCTTGCAGGCACAAAAATAGCTACAGAAACTCTCAAGTTTCCTCAGAGCGGCAAAAATGGGAAGTGGTGAACTCGAGGCATGTTGACTGTTCCAATATGTTTTAAACTTGTCATTGGTACTCAGCATTTGAACTATTGCTTTTATTTTTAACTTTTGTCTAACCTTATCACCACCTGGTACGATTCAGGTACTTAATGACAAGCCTGAAGTATTGCCTCACAAAACTAAGGCTGGCCTCAATTGTGGCTGTTTAAACCTATGCTCATTGACTACTTAACCCATCAAGGAGTATAGGAATGTGTTTACTGGTTTGTTATAGCTGCCCTTGTTTGGGAATCAAGTTATATATTCACCTGAATAAACCATGTTAATTTCAGGACTATAGCAGAGGAAGCCAAAGCCTACATTGACCAGGCATAAGAGGCTATATTTCCAGGAGTTCTCAATGTGATTTGGAGAAAGAATGGGAAGAGGATTTCAAAAGCTCTATTGTAGATTTTAAGCACCCTTTGCTTTTATTCGTTTACTAATGTGTGCATTTCCTGTGGGCAGGTCCCACCAAAACCAGAGCCCTAAGCCTTGCATAAAACCAGAAACTATCAAATTGCATGTCTTCTTATCAGGAAGTACCAGAGGGAAATGCGGCAGAAGGAATTGGAAGAAGCCCAAATGAGAGTTTTCATTGGAAGAACAGTAGAGTAAGTAATGTTTTCAGGTGTGTTTGAGTCCTCTCTTTGCAAACACACTCAGATAAGTAATGTTTTTGTTCTGGAAATTGCAGGGATCCCATTCAACTCCCAGAAAAACCACGTATTCCTCTGATCGAAATCAGGAATTCTGTCTTCAGGTGCCAATGCATGTTATTACAGAAACGAAAATGATGTACTGAAGTATAAAGATTGTCAGTACCACTAGGCCAAACTGAAGGGCATGAACCTCACCTCTACAGCTGAAAGATGCTAAGATGAAGAAAATCTTTCAGCATCGAAGTCAAAATACGAGGCTCAACAATAACAGTGTGACAAAGGCTATTTAGCACAGGTTGTTATGTTTATTTTAGTTTCATATTGTTGTCACCAGCTCTTCAGAACCAACTGCTAATGTATCTCTTTACCTTTCCATTTCTTGCAGGGAAGCAAATAAGTTTTTAGCTGCAGGGACTCCATCAGGAAAATCAAGCCAAAAAGTGGCAAAATTTGGAATTAGTGAAATTAAGGCATGAAACTAACTGTTCTAATTGGTTTAAATTTGTCATTGGTACTCGCAACTTAGCATTTTTTTTTAATAAAACATTCGTCTAACCTTATCATCGTCTAAAGGTACTTAATGACAGGCCTCAAGTATTGCCTCACAAAGCTAAGGTTGGGGTCATCAGTGGTGGTTCAAACCTATGCTCCTCGACTACTGAATACCACAAGGAGGGTAGGAATGCATTTACTAATTATTTATTTATCTTAGTTGCCTTTTTCGTAAGATGGAGTTTACTTTCCGAGTTGTGTTGACTTAATTTCTGCATGTCTCATATCAGGACCAATGCTGACAATAGGCCAAAAACAGCAACAAATGTGTAGGTTCAGACTCGGACAATTCGGGCAAATAATCATCTTGCAAACAGAAGACCTCAACATCCACTCTCACTGTCAGAAGCAACACTCAGGGCTGTGTAGATTAGATTCAAGGAGGAGCGTGTGGGTTAGGCATGCTGAAGATGTGACTAATATGTTGGTGTTCACTGAATGTGTTCAGGACCTTTACAAATTCTACAAGGTTGCCGAGGTAATTAAATTAGTAAGGGTGAATATTATAATAGTTAGTTATGAGAAGGAATCAGACACGCATTGTAGGCAAAGTTAGTTATAATCAGATCTAGTTATCTGTATTGCTAAATTGGATGAAGGACTAAGTTTGCTGTCAATGAAACAAATTGACTATTGTTGTGGGACTTGAGGCTTCATGCAGAAACTGTCCAGAGATTGCTCACCTATTGGAATTCAATGCATCTGCCCGTTGTTACAGAACTTAATAGTGCTCAGCCAGAAGCATACGTTGAGGTAATAAGTTTCTTTTAAAACTATTAAAAGAGATTAAATTGCAGAATGAAATATTGTTTGTAATTCTATGTAGAAGGACTTGTTGAAGATCCAAGTATGGTGTTGTCATCATATGTTGGATCATATGCGCATCCTAAATTTATTTATGCATGTGTATAAAGTTATGAAGTGTGATAATCAATATACAGTCATAAACTCAAAAATAAAGACGAAACTGCATGCCAACTTCGGTGTACGTACTCGTTTCTTATTTTATACATATGTTATTTTCTAATAATTTATCATATTTTTATCATGTATTTTGGTAGATTTGTTTTTATTCTTTTAGTTTTGCCCTTACTAATTTAATTATGTTCTGCAAGAATAATCTGGTGAAAAAGTACAAGATGATTATATGTTTTGTGTGGATAGGAGTGGCGGTATCGTCGCCGGCGCCGGGGAGTCCTGGTGGCAGCCACGAGAGCGGTGTAGATAGCACGAGAGGTGTTAGGGAGCAGGACAGGTTTCTCCCGATAGCTAACATAAGCCGGATCATGAAGAAGGGGCTTCCGGCGAACGGAAAGATTGCTAAGGATGCTAAGGAGGCTAAGGAGACTGTTCAGAATGCGTCTCCGAGTTCATCAGCTTCGTCTCTAGCGAGTATGTTCAAAAATGCGGAATTTAATTTGTGTGAATACTGTTTTAGTGTGTTTGAATTTTGAGGAAGTGTTTATGAATGTGTGTGTTTGGATTGGAATGTTAGGGCTAGTGATTAGTGCCAGAGGGAGAAGAGAAAGACTATCAATGGAGATGATCTGCTGTGGGTAATGGCGACCCTCGGGTTTGAAGACTATATCGACCCGCTCAAGGTTTACTTAACTAGATTCAGAGAGGTACTTATAGTTTGAGTTTTCTGGTCCTTTGTTGACTGTATGCAAGTTATTTGATTGATTGTGTGTACCATATCGCTGACTGATTTTTCTTTGTTTTGCAGCGTTGATCCATTTGGTGGCTGTAGATGGAGGTAAAGTTCTTGTTATGCAACAAATTTAGTTCGTATTTGTTTGTTTGATCATATGTTATGAATGTTTGTTTGTTTGTTATGGTGAACATGTAATTCAACGTATGATGCTGGAGACTATTATGTCCTGAATTTAAAAAAGTCTTCTTTTATTCATCAGAAGGGCAAGCATCCACATTTTTTATACATAGTAACAAAATTTTATATTCTATTATTCTTTGTTGTATTTGAAGAAAACTGATCTATTTTGTTTGTCCTACAAGCATATTATTTGCAAGGGTGCAGAGAGTAGTCAGTAAAATAAGAACAGTAAAATATTATTCGTGAACAAAATCATGCACTTTAATATGAAAATTACTTTTATTCATACTTTATGTAACATCATTTATACAGTACACAGGAAAGCAGCTCTATATCGAGAGCAAAACAGGTAAGTAGATCTGATTATAACTTACTTCGCCTACAATGCGTGTCTGATTCCTTGTATATCAAGAGGATGTAGGTTTTATGAATCTCACCAACCACTGTCTGAGCTTTTTGAGCAATTTTGTTTGTGGAAGCCCAAAGAGAGGATGCTCCTATCCTTGGAATGGAGTTTGATTCACTCCCATCCGGTGCATTTGATGATAGGTAACTTATTATATTCAACTTTTTTGAAATTGATTTGTGAGTTTCTGTTAGTTGATTTTTTTAGTTTAATTGTTTCACCAATTATACACGGTTTAGAGGAGTAAATTTGTGCTGAAGACAAAACATAAACTGGAACATTATTAGGTTATTGTTGGGATAGGAACAGTCAAAGTTAAGTCTACCAATAATTTCATAATTAATACCAGAGTATATTTAGTCCAGGGGGTGAAGGATGTAGATAAATGAATGCTTAGTGCTCTCAGCCACCGTGTATATAATCATATATTCACTCTCTACCATTTGCGAATTTCACACAGCTTATATATCTACTCTCAACCATTTGCAAATTTCGTACTGCTCATATATTCACTCTCTACCTTTGATGGTTGATTTCAAAGCTGAATGCAATTTCATGGTAAACTGGAGCTGCTCCTGAGAAAGTTATTGCTAAAATGCGAGAAAGTGGTATCTCTCCGGAGATCTGGGCACCACTTAATACCTGGAACATTCAAATTCGCTGCATTTCACTTTCTGAAGGAGGCGAGGGCAACACAATGGAAGCCGTAGATAAGATTCAGGTAAGGTCTAGTTTCTAGACCAATACTCGCATATCTTTTTCTTTTTCTTTTTCAGCTGCATCATTATACCTTTTATCCTCTTGCTCTGTCATATGATATGATCTGGTCTTCCAGCCCTTACAATAAACAAGACTCCAGAGGCATCCAGGGCCCTAAGCCATACATAAAACCAGAAACTATCAAATTGCATGTCTTCTTATCAAAAAGTACCAGAGGGAAAGGCGGCAGAAAGAATTGGAAGAAGCCCAAATGAGAGTTTTAATTGGAAGAAAAGTAAGTATAACGTCATTATGGTCATGTGTGTTTGAGTCCTCTCTTTTCAAACACTCAGATAAGCAATGTTTTTGTTCTGGAAATTGCAGGGATCCCATTCAACTCCCTTCATAGAAATTAGGAATTCAGTCTTCAAGTGCCAATGCATGTTATTACAGAAATGAAAATGATGTACTGACGACCTGAGGTATAAAGATTGTTATCACCTCTAATATGAAGAAAATCTTTCAGCATTGAAGTTATAAGACGAGGCTCAACAATCACAGTGTAACAAAGGCTATTAAAACGGTTTATTTTAGTTTCGTATTGTTGTTAGAACCCACTTCTAATTTATCTCTTTCCCTTTCTCTTTTTTGCAGGGAAGAAAATAATAAAGTAGCTGCAGAGACTCCCTCAGGAAAATCAAGCCATAAAGTGGCAAAATTTGGGATTGGTGAAATTAAGGCATGTATGTATGTACAACTGTTCTAATTGGTTTTAAATTTGTCATTGGTACATCATTTTGGGATTGGTGAAATTAAGGCATGAATGTGTGCGCAACTCAGCATTTTTTTAATTAAACATTTGTCTGATACAATTCAGGTACTTAATGACAGGCCTCAAGAATTGCCTCACAAAGCTAAGGCCTGGGGTCATCAGTGGTGGTTAGAACCTATGCTCGTCGACTACTAAACACCACAAGGAGGGTAGAATGTATTTACTAATTATTTATTTATCTTAGTTGCTTTTTTTGTAAGATATAGTATACTTTCCGAATTGTGTTGACTTAATTTCTGCCTGCATGTGTCATATCAGGACCAATGCTGACCATAGGCCAAAAACAACAACAAATGTGTAGGTTCAGACTCAGACAATTCGGGCAAATAATCATCTTGCAAACAGAAGACCTCAACATCCACTCTCACTGCTAGAAGCAAGACTCAGGGTTGTGCAAGGAGGAGCGTGTGGGTTAGGCATGCTGAAGATGTGACTAATGTGTTGGGTTTCACTGAACAAGGTTGCCGTGGTATGGACAACTTGCTTCTGTTCTTTATCTTGTAATTTTTGTTTTTGATTTAGTAATTAACTAATCTTAATGCATTCCCAGCCTATAAAACAAGGGCAGTTGTGATAGCTAGCTGACTGAAGACACTCTACCTGCCTATAAACATTAGTCGATCACTACCTTTTAATGTTAAAACACATTAAAGATTGTCATTTTTCTCAGAAATCCTTCAGCATTGAAGTCCAACATTCACAGTGTGGCAAAGTCTATTAAAACACCTATTTTGTGATATTTTTAAATTTTGGTCACTTCTGTACAAAATCCTTATATATCCTTTTCAAATTGTTTCCCTTTCTTGCAGGCACAAAAATAGGTACAGAAACTCCCAAGTTTGCTCGGAAACATCAAGTCATAAAGAGGCATATTGACTGTTCCAATAGGTTTTAAACTTGTCATTGGAACTCAGCATTTGAACAATTGCTTTTATTTTAAACTTTTGTGTAGCCTTATCACCTGAAGTATTGCAGGTACAATTCAAGTACTTAATGACAAGCCTGAAGTATTGCAGGTACTTAATGACAAGGCTGGCCTCAACTGTGGCTGTTTAAACCTATGCTCGTCGACTACTGAACCCTTCAAGGAGGATAGGAATGTGTGGTACTGGTTAGTTATAGCTGCCTTTGTTTTGGAATCAAGTTATATATTTACCTGATAAACCTTGTCAACTTCAGGACTTGTAGCAGAGGAAGCCAAAGCCTACATTGACCAACTTCAGGACTTGTAGCAGGAATTCTCTGTATTTTGGAGAAGAGTTGGAAGAGGATTCCAAAAGCTCTATTGTAGATTTTAAGCACCCTTTACTTTTATTCGTTTACTAATGTGTGCATTTCCTGTGGGCAGGTCCCACCAAAACCAGAGCCCTAAGCCTTGCATAAAACCAGAAACTATCAAATTGCATGTCTTCTTATCAGGAAGTACCAGAGGGAAAGGTGGCAGAAGGAATTGGAAGAAGCCCAAATGAGAGTTTTCATTGGAAGAACAATAGAGTAAGTAATGTTTTCAGGTGTGTGTTTGAGTCCTCTCTTTGCAAACACACTCAGATAAGTAATGTTTTTGTTCTGGAAATTGCAGGGATCCCATTCAACTCCCAGAAAAACCACGTATTCCTCTGATCGAAATCAGGAATTCTGTCTTCAGGTGCCAATGCATGTTATTACAGAAACGAAAATGATGTACTGAAATATAAAGATTGTCAGTACCACTAGGCCAGCCTGAAGGGCATGAACCTCACCTCTACAGCAGACAGATGCTAAGATGAAGAAAGTCTTTCAGCCATGAAGTCCTGATACGAGACTCAACAATCCCAGTGTGACAAAGGCTATTAAACACGGTTTTGTTATGTTTATTTAAGTTTCATATTGTTGTCACCAGCTCTACAGAACCCACTTCTAACGTATCTCTTTTCCTTTCCTCTTCTTGCAGGGAAGCAAATAAGTTTTTAGCTGCATAGACTCCCTCAGGAAAATCAAGCTGTGAAGCGGAAAAATTTGGAATTGGCGAAATAAAGGAATGTGTGTACTAACTGTTCTAACCAGTTTTAGAGTTGTCATTGGTACTCGGTACCCAGCATTTTCTGTTGATTAAACATTTGTCTAACTTTATGATCGTATAATCCAATTCAGGTACTTAATGACAGCCTCAAGTATTGGCTCACTAAGCTAAGACTGGGGTCATCAGTGGTGGTTCGAACCTATGCTCGTTGACTACTAAATACGACAAGGAGGGTAGGAATGTGCTTACTAATTATTTATTTATCTTAGTTGCCTTTTCTGTAAGATGGAGTTTACTTGCCTAGTTGTGTTGACTTAACTTCTGCATGTGTCATATCAGGACCAATGCCTGACCATAGGCCAAAAACAACAATAAATGTGTATGTTCAGATAATTCTGATGAAGAATTTTGCAAAAAGAAGGCCTCAACTCTTACAAAAAAATCATCATTGCTATAATCAAGGTATGTGTAGGTTCAGCCCATTCGGGCAAATAATCATCCGCTCGGGCAAACGGAAGGTCCTCAACATCCACTCTCACTGCTAGAAGCAACACTTGGGGTTGTGCAGAATCAAGGAGGAGCGTGTGGGTTAGGCATGCTGAAGATGTGACCTTTACAAATTCTACTAGGTTGCCGAGGTACGGACAACTCTCTTCTGTTCTTTAGCTTGTAATTTGAATTATTGATTAGTAATGAAGTAGTCTTAATGTATTCCCAGCCTATAAAACGAGGGTAGCTCTGATAGCTACCTGACTGAAGTTCACCACAAGCACTACCTTTTAATGTTAAGACACACAAAAGAAGCTATGGAATGATAATTTTCAAAATTAGATTTTTGTTTGCAAGGTTTTCGGAGCTGCAATCAATCAAGGTAATAATTGTTGCATCTTTCATTATTCAAATTTTTAAAAATCTGGGATTTAGTTTAAATTAGTTGTTGTCTTTGTAGTATTAGGTTCCTCCATTATACCAGTTTAAGTAGTGGATTTGGCACAATGGTCACAATGTTGGAGGATCATCATGTACGCAATATGGTTTTAGCAGGAAAGAAATCAAATTATCAACAGGTGAAAAGAGAACACTTCCTCCTTGTTTGTTTTGTTCCTGTAATAACAAACGATCTTTTCTTTCTGTAATGAAGAATTGCACTTTTTGTTTCTTAAGTTGGATTTGGGGCACTGCATCATGCAGCACTTTTCCATGGGTATTCTTTTTCCTAGAGGGAGTGAATGAATAAAGTTTCTGTAATTGTTTCTGAACATAACTGGGGGGTATTGAAATATTGTTTTTAAAAAACTAGGAATATTTGCAATATTGTACTTTAAAAGTACTGTTCTATGGTTATCATCCATCTAGGTGATCTCGCAGACAGATAATGCCGCTGAAGACCATTACTGATACTGCCATCTAGATGATAACATGTACATAAATAAATTATTGGAACAAAGTATATCCTTTTGTGGAAGGTGAATTTGATGATCACTCATTTGTATGTTATTCCTTTCACGATAGGCAAAAATATCTATATATGGATACGGGGAACGGACATAAACAAGTCACTAACAACATTTTGTTTTGTCGTGCATATTTTCTTTTAAAAGTATTCATTTAATTAAATCTTGGATACTGTACTTAAGAATCAACATGTTTAGCATGCAGGGTTGATGATGAATCTTAACACTTCATGTGACGCATAGAAACTCATGGCTCACCTTTTTGCTAATGGTAAAACCTCTGACTAGTAACTCATAATGTTTACATGTTAATTCTTTAGTTCTTTAATGAATGGACCTTATATTACAACTCATGACTCTAGATTATGTAAACTTGCAATGGAAAAAAAAATTCACACATTATCTGTCAAATTTTATATTCGGTTCTCTTTATTCAATTGAATATTCAAAGACACATCTCATGGAAAATTTATATCCTCCAATGTGTTAAATCAAATCTTACAAGAAGTTTGATATGTAGAGAATATAAATTTCAAGATCTGTAACAAGCACGGGTGATGCATAATTTATACATAAATAAAATTTATTATTGAAATGTCACTGTTTCGAGTTTCAGTGCAATTTTACTTCTTGGAGTGTGTCTGTTCACAAATAGTTTCAGTTACGGTCATAACATTTTCTTAAATTAAATTTTAGTCGTGATCCACTTACTACTACAGGGCAATATGGATCATCATTATTCATCTTTACTTAAGAGTAAGTAGAGTAGCCCTTTTATAACAATTTAGTTCTTATTGGCAAACAAAATTATATGCTCTGTTTCAGCATGTTATGTAGTAGGGCTTAAATGGTTGAAATTCCGTTGTCATATAAATTGGTGGGTGAACATTTGTAAAACGTTTTGTGCTATGATTTTTTTGTTTGCATCTTTCGTTTGATTCTGATTAATGTCTGATCTTTTAGGTGAGGCCACATGTTTTGCACAGGTTATGGCATTATCAGTACTGGTCTTCATGCAGATAAGTTTTTGATCTCGTAATCGAATCTTGACAACTTAGTTAAATGTGCTTGTTATCAGCTACAATTGTTATCGTAGTTAGAATATTTTGAATCATGTAAGTTCTACTGAAATTTTGCTTATTTAATTTCTTTCTTTGTGCCCGTTGGCTCTCAAGTTAGTCTCACTAGGTATTTCTCTGAAAATATGTATTTGACTTTTTTTTTAATATGAAAATCTAATTCTATGAATGACTAGAGGATGCATCAGTGTGTCATTCTGTCAGAATGGTTCCCATGTTATAGTGCAATATTTTTGAATATGGATAAGTTAGATCATTTGAGTGCCCAAAGGGGGGCTGGGATGGAAAGCTAGAGTATGTTGTAATTTTGAGGTGACTTGCCCTTTTCAAGTCTAACTTCTGGCACTTTGAATTAATTGAGAGTGAGTCACTGCCCTTTGAACGGCTTATAACACTTCTCCATTTAGGCATGATTATCTAATTTTGTGCAATTTTGTGTTATAGGTGAACAGAATTATGATAATAGTATTACGAAAGGTTGAAGATATGGTAATTGTTGAACTGAAAAACTTTCCGACTGTTTACATGTTGAATATAGTTTAGATGGTCTGTCCAATTATAATTGTTGATTTGTTTAAGGGTGGTCACATGATGTAGTTAAGGGAAGTTCAGTCTTTATTTCAAAACAAATATTAAAACATGAATGAGTGGATCAAGACTATAATGCTTGTTAGATTTGAATAGCAGAGTATTTGTTTTTTTCTAAAATTAAAAACCCGTTGATTATTGGATGGAAAATTATCACAGAAAAAGGCTAGTACTGAAGTCACAGGCTCAACAACAATACCTCATGTTACCAGATTCTTATGTATCTCCCTTTTATACTTGTTTCGACATGCAGGAAAGCAAATAAGAAAATAGCTGCAAAAATTCTGAACTTTGCTCAGGAAAATCAAAGCCATAAAGCGGAACAAATTCGTCCAGCCTTGTCATTGTCTGGCACAATTCAGATACTTATTATCAAGTATCAAGTACTGCCTCACAAAACTAAGTTTGGCCACAAACTTATTCTCATCTAGTACTGTTTACCGCAAGGAAGGCAGAAAGTTTTCTTTTCCTTATTTATTTGGGTATCAACTTATGATCTCACTTATAATTATGTTCTCACTTATAATTATGTTCTGTTTTCAGATCTATGTTAGAGAAACTTCTGCCACTCCATCTTTTTTACGGCTGAAGTTGCGAGGATGTTTCAGTCTAACACAAGGGACTTGTCTCATGTGAACAATTCACTTTCGCATGTAAGCCAATGATGCTTTCGTCTTTCTTTTCCATTGCTCTTCTTTCTGTGCAAACTTTTGAATATACATTGTTAACTCCAGAATGGAGCGGCTGGAACAATGCAAGGCCAAGCTTACATTGACCAGGCCTAAAGGCCAGATTTTGAAACAGATAAAAAGGCATGATCAGTGAAAATGAAGAGTTCCGCTGAGCTAGAGGAAGAAATGATGGTTGAAATCTCTAACTTTAAGGCTTGGCCATTGAATGGCAATCTTGATTTCTTTGTTAATAAATGTCAAGTTTTTGTTACATTATGCCCTACCTTCCCTTCCATTCCAGGACTCCAAATTTGCCTGCATTGCCCAGAAAAAATACACCAGATACCGAGTTTTAGGTAAGCAAGAAATATTTTAAGAGCTGCAGTGGGAGGAATTTTTTATTTAGGACACAGGTGCAAACTTCAATTTAATTGTATTTATTACAGAAGTTCCACCTTGAAACAATGCCAAGGGCGGCCAATCAGAATTCAGAAACCTCTACTGTAGCATTGGTTGAGTTGTCTCAGGTATTAGCAACATAGTTTTTTTTTGCATAAATAGTCTTCCGAAATCTGAAGAAATTTTGGACATATGATCAAGAGTCAAAACTGGAAGCCAAATCATTTCACCTCCCAGCATTAAAAGCTCCCAACTGGAAAAGGAAGAACAAAATGGTACCTTCTCACACACCTATGGTCTCTTATTCAAGTTCTACATCCTTGTGCTCCCTACTAACTCTCATGAAATAAACATATATTTGAGAGCAAGGATGGTCAGGGGATATACTGCAACAAGAAAAGGAAGAATACTATACTTAAAGAACTCCATATTGCTATAGATGAGCGGATCCCACCTCCAACAAATATGCTGACATGTTTGATAAGGTAAGGACCTGCTACATAACAATGTGTTGTCCAATTTAGATGAATATTCTAAGTATGTTCATATAAACCGTGCTTATTTTGTATATCAGCTGTCAATTAGATCAGATGCTGAATGCGAGAAACCTATTCCAAGAGACACCACTCTTCTGCCTTTCCAGTTAAGGTATGATTACATATTGAACTGTGACAAGGATGCAATTACATTTCATATTCAAATCCTAATTAATGATATCATATCATGGGCTTTAAATTGGCAGGAAAGAGGAAGGTGAAGGTGGTGAGGGAATGGACTAATGAAGTTTTGCAATAAGAGTGTGAAGAGGAATCTGCTAGGATTCGAATGGTCACCCATGTCCTTTCACCACAAACTATCATTCCAAAGAGGTGTGATCTTTACTTTAAAGTACACGAGATTGTGTTAGTCCTTTGCATTTATTCTTTCATTTATGTGAGTGTTTCGTTGAGCAGGTCCAACCGAAACCAGAGCCTAAGCCATGCACATAACAGGAACCTTATGAATTGGAGAGCCTAAGCATGAGGAGGAATTACAGTGGGAAATGGAAGACAGAACAAATGAGAGTTTTCAAGGCTCAGCTTATATTGAAAGATTAAGTATAACGTCTGGTCTGACTAATGTGTGTCTGATTCCTTGTAAATCGAGGGGGTGCAGGTTTTACGAGCCTCCCCAAGCAATGTCCGAGCTTTGCATTTTTGGAAGCACAAAGGGAGGATGGTCATGTCCTTGGAATGGAGTTTGATCCACTCCCACCTGCTGCATTTGATGATAGAGGTAACTTATTTTATTCAACTTTTTTGAAATTGATTTATGGGCTATTTTTATCAGTTTTTTTTTAATTGTTCCTTCAATTTTACATATTGCAGAGGCTAAAAGTAATACGAAATCGTCTATGGAGTTAATTTTTGCTCAAAAGGAAATAATTATGAAACACGTAGGGAGGTTGTTGGTGGGATAGAAAGAGTCAAAGTATATTTAGTCTACCAATCATTCATAATTACTGTTTGACTATATAGACTACAATGAGTATTGACCTGCACCAGAAGACTTGTGATAGTTTATGATCCCAGCTTCATGAAATGGCTCTAATTGAAGGGACCTGAGCAGCATCAAGAACTAGAAGACCCTTCACTTTGCTGGGTAATGAACTCCAGAAATAGAATTGAGCTCCAGTCTAGGCAATTTTGTTCCCTTTCCACTCTTCCAATTCCTTGTAACGGTTGTGGCGGCTGAATTGCTCTTCGTTTAACGTTGGCTAACAAGCTTCTATAATTAGATTGCAAGTTTAAATTGGAAAAGTGAGGATGACACTTTTTCTGTCATCTAAAGGTTGAGTTTTTGAGTGCCTAGTACTCTAGGTCTTGTCTGTAACAAACTGAGCTTGAATGCTCCTTATTTTTGCTGTTTCTTTTCATTTTCGGCTAAATTCCCCTCACCTCTTGAGGTGACATTAAAAAAAAAAAAACTATTTGACTATATTTATTATATGCAGGTCCAATTTACTTCTGCAGGTCCAATAAAAGTGGAAATATACCATAATTACCCATTCGATTATTAGTTTTTACAAATATATTTCTAAAACCGTAACCTTGAATGCATAAACCCGTCTATGTAATGATTTAACGTGTGTACAAATTATAAATTATTTTTTCGTGAATTATAATACATATTTAAGGACATTATTGTCATTTCAAATTTAATTTAGACCTGCAGAAGTAAAGTGGATCTGCATTTAGAACCTATTTAATCCAGGGGTGGGGTGACGGATGTATTATGTTTGCATGTGTGTTTCTTTGGGGGATCTATTGAAGGACTAGAAAAGACGATAACTAAATGTTCATTTGGAATAGTTTCAGCCGTTGTGTGCTTACTCTGGGTCCATTTACAAATATTGTATTGCTCATAGATTCACTCTCTAACTTTTGATTGTTAAATTTAATTTTAAGTGCAAATTCATGTTGAAACTCGGCAGTTGCTAAGTAAGTTCTTGCCAATATGCGAGAAAAGAGTATCTCACATCTTTGGAGATCTACACATCTATAAACACTCAAATTCGGTGCATTTCACATATTGAGGGAGGCAATGACACTACAATAATGGAAGTCGTACATAAGATTCAGGTAAGGTCTGGACTCTAGACCAATACTCGCATATCTTTTGCTTTCTCTTTTTCAGCTGCCCCATTATACCTTTTCTCCTCTTGCTCTGTCATATAAATTGATCTGGTCTTCCAGCCCTTACAACAAGCAAGACTCTAGAAGCATCCATTGCTGCTGCATTGTCTTGTATACAGAACTTTTTGAGAGAACTGCACCCTCTACTTATAAGTGCATGCCACTTGTTTCTTTTTGCTGAGTTCACATCGGAATTGCCTCTTGCAGGGTGAAAACTATCCTATGAAGCACGTTCATGATTACCTTTCATTCAGGTAATGGTTATAATGCATCCTTCTTTGAAATTTGATCCATAGTTGGAATATGTCATAAATTTTATTATATAAAGCTTCGAATTCTTATCATGCCCATTGACACCTTAAAACTAATTTTCTTTTTAAACACTCCTATGTGTATTATACATAATTTCTTCTTTAATGGTTTGGATGCCTTTCATAATTTTCATGTGTCTTTCTTATGATTACTGCGTTCAGTGTTGGTCAAGAAATTAAACGTTAATTTGTATCTGTTTATCTGCTAGGGTGCCAGGAGTTCTTTTCAGAGCAGCCATCTATCTGATACGAGTATAAATGGAAATCTAAATTAATTATGAATTATTCTCTTACAAAGAATTTTCCTATAAAAATGTATTTTAATTCAAGTAAGAATTTAATTATTTTCCATTATAGTTATAGAATTAGATTTATTATTCCCAGATTAATGTTAGGATTGTGATTTTATTTGAGGTTATAAATATAAACCTCAACCTTGTAATTTTATACAGAGATTTATTATAAAGAAAAAGGAGGTTTTCCGGATTCATTGACAGTTGTTCAATTTCAAGATTCAGTTGAGTCGCCCATGACAGGTGTTCGTGGTTTCTAGTTAATTGGCTGACAGCTGTTCAAGCGATTTTCATATATCAAAAACAATTTATATATATTACACTGCAAGAAAGTAAATTACCAAGAAAATACGCATCAAAGTGGTATCAGAGCAAGGCTTCACGAATTCTTATTCGCGAACGATCATGACAGGCAAAGAGAGTATGATAGAAAAACGTATGGCTTCATTGGCAAAAGACACGGCTTCGTTGGCAAAAGACATGGCGCTTGTGCTAGAAATTGTGAAACAAGATTTTAAGTTGAATTACCCAAAATTCGGAGACAAAATTGATCTAGAGTATTATCTGAATTGGGTCCGAAAGATGGATCATATATTTGAGTTTACAGAGTTTGATGATCGCACGAGGTGCAAGATTGCTATACAACAACTCACAGCGCGTGCATCCTTGTGGTATGATCTTTTGGAATTCAAACGAATGTTTCAGGGAAAATCAAAAATCAACTCATGGATTAAGTTGAAGAAATATCTTGATCGTAGATTCTTACCTTCTATCGATATGTTAAAAAAAGAGTCTCATTCTGTGGTTGAACTTGTGGTGAGTAAGAAGCAATGTGAGGCAAAGAATGATGTTGATGGAGGTGTTGATGCTTATGTTGAAGATGTCGTTGAGGATGGTAAAGAGGATAATTCTACTTCTCCAACTGAAGTCAACAATGTTAATGATTATTCTACTCCTCTGATTGAAACCGAGAGTGTTATGTACTCATGTTCTACAGTCTTTAATGTTCATGATGTGATTAAAGAAGAAGATCTTCATAGCAGTGACATGAAAATACTTGATATTGATATAAACGAGGGAGATGCAGAGAAAGAACTGATTCATTCTATAACTGTTGAAGGTCGATACAAAATTGATGAGAAAACAATATCTATAGTTTCATGGAATGATCAATTAATTTCTTTTCTTGAGAATGATGGACTTTGGAGTCATGTAAATTTTGACTTTGGAAAGACTGACGACTTTGCTACGCATCACAACTTTTGTCATGTGTCATTTGGTCGATATTCGAAAGGTTGCAAGTTCGACAAGGGGTCACTGAGAGGACGAATTCAAAGGAGAATCCATTCAAATTCGGGAAGGATGATACAAGATGGGATTGGCAAAAGCAAGTACATTGCGTTTCAAATATATGGAAGCCACTTACTCAAATTAGTTGGAGATGAAAAATATCAAGAATTGAGGACAATTCTTTTCGAAGAAGAGGAGAATGATACGAGTATAAATGAAAATCTAAATTAATTAGGAATTATTTTCTTACAAAGAATTTTCCTATAAAAATGTATTTTAATTCTAGTAAGAATTTAATTATTTTCCATTATAGTTATAGAATTAGATTTATTATTCCCAGATTAATGTTAGGATTGTGATTTTATTTGAGGTTATAAATATAAATCTCAACCTTGTAATTTCATACAGAGATTTATTATAAAGAAAAAGTAGGTTTTCCGGATTAATTGACAGTTGTTCAATTTCAAGATTCAGTTGAGTCGCCCATGACAGGTGTTCGTGGTTTCTAGTTAATTGGCTGACAACTGTTCAAGCGATTTTCATATCCCAAAAACAATTTATATATATTCCGCTGCAAGAAAGTAAATTACCAAGAAAATACGCATCACTATCAGAGAAACAGGGGAGAAAGCAATTTCAGTTGATCAGTATGGTTCAAGATTCTGGCTAGCTAGGACTTCTATGCGCAGCTTCTAGCGATCCCATTCCAATCCCATCCAGAGAGACCGTCATACCTTTGACCGAAATTCCGGAATTCAATCTTCTGGTACCAAATTATGCTATTGACTGGGCTGAATTTGATAAAAAGAGGGAATGTCCTTTATTAGAAACTAGAAAATGCAACTGGTGATTACTGGTACAGAGAGGTCTCCATCAGGAAAGATGAAGTTTGTACTCCAGCGCCACCAATTTTTTACAACTAAATGATGCTATGAAGCTGCAGACAGCCAATAGCATTGTCAGTTTTCTCATAAATCCTTCAGCCTTGAAGTCCAACGATCACAGTGTGACAAAGTCTATTAAAACACCTGTTTTGTTGTGATTTTCGTTTTCATTTTCATATCATGGTCATTTCAGTACCAAATCCTTATATTTGTCAAATTGTTTCCCTTTCTTGCAGGCAGAAAAATAGCTGCAGAAATCCCCAAGTTTGCTCAGAAACATCAAGCCATAAAGCGGCAAAAATGGGAAGTGGTGAAATCGAGGCAAGTGTACTGACTATTCCAATAGGTTTTAAACTTGTCATCGGTACTCAGCATTTGAACAATTTCTTTTATTTTAAACTTTTGTCTGACATTCTCATCGTCGGGTACAGTTCAGGTACTTAAAGCCTCAAGTATTGCCTCACAAAACTAAGCATGGCCTCAATAGTGGCTGTTTAAACCTAAGATTATCGACTACTGAACCCAGCAAGGAGGATAGGAATGTGTTTACTGGTTAGTTATTTATCTTAGCTGCCTTTGTTTGGGAATCAAGTTATATATTCTCCGATATAAACCTTGTTAACTTACATGACTGTAGAGAGGAAGCCGAAGCCTGCACTCAGTGGCGGAGCCACATTAGGGCAAGGGTGGCAAATGCCACCCACTTTTTTAAAAATATAACTAATACCAATAACAATTTCTGGGGTTAAAATCCAAAATTCCCAAAATTTCTCCTCCATCTTATGTCTTCTACTTGCTTTACTCTAAAAACTTTTTTTTTGCCACCCATTCTAAAAATCCTGGCTCCGCCTCTGCCTGCACTGACCAAGCATAAAGAAAAGAGGCTACGTTTCCAAGAATTCTCAGTGTGTTTTGGAGAAAGAGTGGGAAGAGGATCCCAAAAGCTCTATTGTAGATTGTTAGAACCCTTTGCCTTTATTCGTTTACTAATGTGTGCATTTCTTGTAGGCGGCAAAAGGAATTGGAAGAAGCCCAAATGAGAGTTTTCATTAGAAGTACAGTAGAGTAAGTATAACGTCATTATGGTCAATGTGTGTTTGAGTCCTCTCTTTGCAAACACTCAGATAAGTAATGTTTTTGTTCTGGAAATTGCAGGGATCCCATTCAACTCCCAGAAAAACCACGTATTCCTCTGATAGAAATCAGTAATTCAATCTTCGGGCGCCAATGCATGGCGTTATATACTGTAGGTAACTTAGAAACTAAACAAAAATGCAACTTGTTATTACAGGTAAAAGAAATGAAAATGATGTACTGAAGTATAAAGATTGTCAGCACCACTAAGCAAACCTAAAAGGCGTGAACCTCACCTCAACAGTTGACTGATGCTAAGATGAAGAAAAAATTTCAGCATTTAAGTCATAATACGAGGCTCAACAATCACTGTGTGACAAAGGCTAATAAACACGGTTTTGTTATGTTTGTTTTAGTTTCATATTGTTGTCACCAGCTCTTCAGAACCCACTTCTAATCCATCTCTTTCCCTTTCCCTTTCTTGCAGGGAAGCAAATAAGAAAATAGCTGCAGAGACTCCCTCTGGAAAATCAAGCCATAAAGTGGCAAAATTGTGGAAATGGTGAAATTAAGGCCTCAAGTATTTACTAACTGTTCTAATTGGTTCTAAATTTGTCATTGGTACTCGCAACTCAGCATTTTTTTAATTATAAATTGGTCTTACCTTATCATCGTCTAATACAATTCAGGTACTTAATGACAGGCCTCAAGTATTGCCTCACAAAGCTAAGGCCTGGGGTCATCAGTGGTGGTTCGAACCTATTCTCGTCGACTATGAATGTGTTTACTGATTATTTATATATATCTTAGTTGTCTTTTTTGTAAGATGGAGTTTACTTGCCTAGTTGTGTTGACTTAATTTCTGCATGTGTCATATCAGGACTAGTGCTGACCATAGGCCAAAAACAACAACAAATGAGTAGGTTCAGACAATTTGGGCAGATAATCATCTTGAAAACAGAAGGCCTGAACATCCACTCTCACTGCTAGTGGTAAGACTCCGGGTTGTGTAGAATCAAGGAGGAGCGTGTGGGTTAGGCATGCTGAAGATGTGACTAATGTGTTGGTGTTCACTGAATGTATTCAGGACCTTTACAAATTCTACAAGGTTGCCGAGGTATGGACAACTTGCTTCTGTTCTTTAGCTGGTAATTTGCGTTGTTGATTTAGTAATTAACTAGTCTATATAGCTGACTGAAGCTCACCAAATGCTTGAGTTCAGCTAGGAGACACTCTACCTGCCCAATAACATAGCCGATCACTACCTTTTAATATTAAGACACGCTAAAGAATCTCTGTCATTGCCATAGGTTTACGAGGTTCCCGAATTAGTTAACATAGTTGTCCGTATTTGTCCGTCAATGTTATTTTTTGTAGTAGTATGTGCCGTTGCCATTGATTATTATTGAAGTGAATGCATATTTTTTTATGTAAATGCTACTGTTTGATTAACTCGAGATTGACTTGATTAAATTTGAATTACTGCTTGCTTGCGATTATAGACCGTCTCCATAAGCAACTTCGTGTGTGTTGAGACTTATGCTCCATTATGCAATGAACTTAATAGTATAAATAAGAAGATGAGTTATAATTCAGTTCGGCCCCATGATAGTAATGCCAATGGATAATTTATATTGTTGATTCAAGAAGTTTGGTACTCTTTTGTAGGTTATAATTAGTGTAGTAATCATTTTTTACGTGTTAGTTTATTACTTTGTAGCACAGTTAAGATTAGATGTGTTTTTTTGTTCAGTAGTGATTAGTATTAGTTTAGCTGAGATTTTTCTATTTTGGTTTATTCATTTTCAGCATAGGTTTAGATTAGTTGTGTTTTGTTTTAGTTTATTAGTTTTTAGCATTAGTTTAGTTGAGCTTTTTCGTGTGCTAGTTTATTAGTTTTTGTAACTTAATAGATTTTGTTATTTATGACCCCTATCCAGTTGAGATGCTAAGTGTTAACTGCTTACAACTGCTAAAAACTAACATGACATCAGTTATTAATATTATGGTTAGAGTTAAGTTGAATTGAAAATGGAACCGGTATATTATATATTTTTTAGTCAGTTTTTGTCTTTAGTTATGGTACCTGTATTTTATTTTAGTTCATACAAACTTTCTTTCATGCACTACTACAAAGGGGTGGATGCAAGGCACATATTTAAGGCGTTTGATGGGGGCGCGTTTTTTTACGCCTTGATTGAAAGTAGCGAGTTCGCTACCTCTTCAAGCTAGCAAAAAAAATTACATTCAAGACGGAAAGAGGCAGTTAAAGGCGGAAATGGGATTTGACGTTAAAAAATACTTGACCAAGGCGGAAAAAATGTATCCGCCTTAAATTGAATTGGTTGTTGCGATCTCGTAACCTTTGTAGTAATATAAACGTGTCTGTAGCGATTTCGTAGGTTAGCTCGTTAGTTGTAGGTTTGTGCGTTGCGATATCGTAAGCTTTGTTAAACCCTAATTTTAGCAGGCGAGGATATGGGAGATGTCGTAACTGGGACGCTAGTATATTGCGTTTGATGTTACGATATCGCTTCTGTGCACGTCAAATTTGTCATTGTTCAATGTACAGTGCATGTGAGGGTGATTGAAATGTTACGAGTTCGCTGGCTACTCAAAGGTGTTAGCGAGGTAGTAGCGAGTTCGCAAGAGACTCTGTATGGGTCACAGATTTAAGTTAAACTGGCCGTTCTAACTCCCAAAACAAAAAAACTTTAAAAGGGTCTAAACAGGTGGGTATTGAAGGGTGATCAGTTGAAGTTTGCTCGGAGGTCTCATTGTTCCCGTGTTGGTGTAGGTAAGGTTTAACTTGCGTAATGTACTGGCTTGTCTCTTGATTTTGGTTTATTTTATGCATAATTTTTGGTTGCATTTTGGTTTATCTTGGTTGTTTTGTTAATGCAGTGTGTAGTTTATGTGTTGATCATCTAAAGTCAGTGGGTTAGAAGTATTGTGTAGCTGTTTGTCTGATTTGTGAATTATGGACCGCGAAAGAATAATGAAGGAGAATGCTCGATTATTGAAGGAGTACTTAGATTTGGTTGAACATTTCTTAGATGTTGGGCTGCGACATTGTAGACAGAACAGCATAGGAGGGGTTAGATGTCCATGCAACAAGTGTAGAAACAACGCCATATTTGAAGATATTGCTGTCGTGCGTGAACATTTAATTTGTCAAGGTTTTGACAAATCCTACACAGAATGGGTTTGGCATGGGGAAGGCCATTATGGAAGTGACCAGGTGGAGATGGAGGAGGGAAGCGCCGAGGAAATCCTGCAGTATAATGAACAGCTTTCAGACATGTGCGACGATGTTGTTATGGAGTTTGTTGGGAAGAAAAGTATGCTGGAGGCAATGTATGACGATAAAAAAGACAAGCTTATATGTTGGGGCTATGCATTCTAGACTGGGAGCAACATTGTTGTTAATGAACCTAAAGGCAAGGCATGGTATTTCTGATAAAGGAATGACGGAATTGCTAGAGTTGGTTAAAGAGTTACTTCCTCAGGACAACTTATGTCCTGACAGGGTTTATGCTGCGCGGAAGATATTGTGTCCTATGGGCATGGAGTTTACTAAGATTCACGCATGCCCGAATGATTGTATGTTGTATAGGGGGATTGTTGATTCCTTGAGGGATGATTGCAAGGTATGCGGTGAGTCTAGATGGAAAAAGAAGGAGGGAAAGGTCGAGGTATGTGGCGAAACAGTGACAACATCGACAAAGCAAGGTCCTGCTAAGGTGATGTGGTACATGCCCTTGAAACCGAGATTGACGCGTTTGTATGCCAATCCAGTTGATGCAAAATTGTTAACATGGCGTGCCGATAGGGTTCGAGAGGAAGATGATGATATTATATCTCACGCTTCTGATGGTGATCAGTGGAAGAAGATGGATGCTATGTACCCAGAATTTGTTGACGAATCTAGACACGTGCGCTTAGGACTATCTACTAACGGAATGAACCCTTTCGGGAACATGTCCAGCACCCACAGTTCATGGCCAGTGATGCTTGTTATTTATAATCTACCTTCATGGTTGATGATGAAACGAAAGTATGTGCTTTTGAACACTATGATCTCGGGGCCTAAGCAACCTGGCAATGACATTGATGTATATCTAGCACCTCTTGTTGAGGAGTTGGAATCCTTATGTAAGCATGGGATTCATATTCCTGACGGAAGTCGAGGGGACGCGAAATTCAAACTTAAAGCCATGTTGATGTGGAGCATCAATGATTTCCCTGCTCTGGGTAACCTTGGAGGGTGTTCTGTGAAAGGGCATTTTGCATGTCCCGTTTGTGAGAGCCATACTAGTCATTGTCAATTAAAGCACGGTGGTAAGCCTGTTTATCTAGGTCATAGACGATTTCTACCTAGAAGTCATCCGTGGAGGAGTGCAAAGAAGTGGTTTAATGGTCAGGAAGAGCATGGTTTTGCCCCAGTCCCACTATCAGGTACTGAAATATTAGAAAAGGTAGCGGGCATGGAGTTTGTGTTGGGAAAGGGAAAAAAAAGCGCTCAAACTACGATTTGGAAGAAATGTTTGATATTTTTCAAGCTCGATTATTGGGAGAACTTGGATGTACGCCACTGTCTAGATGTCATGCACATAGAGAAGAATGTATGCGAAGCTTTGGTTGGGACGCTATTGAATACACCGGGAAAGAGTAAGGATGGATTGAAAAGTAGAAAGGATTTAGTCAATCTTGGCATAAGGACGTCACTTGCTCCCGTGCAAGAAGAAGCAGGTACGACATACTTACCACCTGCTTGTTATTCCTTGTCATCTGAGGAGAAGGAGAGTTTTTGTAGAACTCTAAAATCAGTAAAGGTGCCTTCTAAATATGGTTCGAACATTAGTAGTTGTGTATCTACCGCTGAGTTGAAATTAGTGGGAATGAAGTCGCACGATTGTCACAACCTGATGCAGGATTTGAATGTCATTGCTCTGAGAGGTTGCTTGCCTTCTCACGTTGGAGACGCAGTTGCAAGGCTTTGTTATTTTTTATAACAAATATGCCGCAAGAGAGTAAGCCGTCGTAAGTTGGATGAATTGCAGGATATGGTAGTTGAAGCACTGTGCAGGCTAGAGATGTATTTTCCTCCTTCATTTTTTGACATAATGATTCATTTGATAGTTCATTTGGTGCGGAAGGTGAAGGTGTGTGGACCGGTGTACTTGAGATGGATGTACCCATTTGAGAGGTACAATAGCATTTTCAAGCATTTTGTTAAGGATCGTTATCCACCAGATGCCAGTATAGTGCAGCGATATGTCGCGGAAGAGGTAATAGAATTCTGTACCAACTATTTACAGGATGTACCTACTATAGGACTGCCAGTCTCCAGACACGATGGTAGATTGGATGGTGTCGGACTACGCCATAAGTCTAAATTTAGCCCTTCTTCCGATGAAATATCTACAGCACATCTGTACATTCTGCGCAACCATCATTCAATGAGTCCTTATGTTGATGTTCACCTTAATGATATTAGGTCAGCACACCCGAGCTGGTCGGAACCTAGAGTTCTAGAAGCTCATTGCAGAGACTTTACTAGTTGGCTCAAAATACATGTGCAGAATGGCGGTGAACACCCCGACGTTGTAAAATGGGTTGCCAAGAGACCCCTAGGCACAGTTACGTCGTTTAGCGGGTATGACATCAATGGATACACGTTTGGTACTAAGTGGAGTGATGATAGATCTGCAACCCAAAATAGTGGCGTATCAGTACCTGGAGAGGGTGATAATGGTTTTTTTGGTACCATTACTGATATATGGGAAATGGACTTTGTTCATGTCCGAATTGCATTGTTTAAATGTGAATGGGTAGATCAAGGTGAAGGGGTGCGCACAGAGGATTTAGGCATGACTCTAGTTAATAGAGGAATTCTCGGGTCTAGGGATGATCCATTCATCATGGCGGCTCAAGCTCATCAGGTATTCTATGTGGTAGATCCAATTGATGCTCGATGGGAGATCGTTGTTGATGGTAAGAAAATATTCATCTATGGTGACGGCTTGTTCGACGATGACTCCACTGTTTCTACCGACACCATTCCGCCCTCGGTGTACGAAACTCTGGAGGAGGATGATGACATTGTTTGTGCGTCGGTGTGCGGAATGGATCATGAGGAAGGCATGTAGATTAATCCTGCGGGGAAAACTATAAAGAGGAAGGGGAGGCAACCAAAGAAGAAGAAGAATAAAAAGATTAAAAAACAAAAGTAGCTATTTGATAACCATTGTTTTTGAATGTTATGCTGTATTTCATAGTTCATGTAGTTAAATTTTGATTTAATTAATTTTAGTACACTAAATCTTCTACTTCTTAAAAATTTGTACACTGCTGTAGACGTGGCGATACCGTAACTAAACACGCTAGAAACCAATGCATGTTAACTTGTTGCGTTGCGAGTTCGTAACATTGACGAACCGGTTACGCATTCGCAACGCCAGGCTGAAATTCGCAGATGAGCTTCTGTCTCTTGAGTCTGACAGGTTACGATCTCGCTTGATGGGTAAAAGTTTGTATAAATATGATTAACATGATACTAGCGAACTCGGTAGTAGCTCGCCAGGTGAGTAACTTGATACTGGCGAGCTCGCTAGTATAAAGCCAAATACCAAAAATTTAAGTTTAACTCCTTAGTAAAGTGGTGTTATATTTTGAAAATTTAGCCACACTAAATAAATAATGGAAGTTTAAATAATCAAATATACATAATAAAATAGATGACATTCAAATTCAAATATTCTTTGCAATGTTGTTAGAGAAACTGACAAAAACAAATTGAAAATGAAATTGTTTGGATTTGAGTACAACTACTAGCCAACATGAACGAATGCAAATCTAATCATCATTGCTAGGAGGTGGTGTCTGTGATGGTGCTGGTGGATCCCCCTTCGATTTTTTCCTCGCACTAGCCCTTTCAATGCCACGTATCACTTTCTCCGTTAACCAGTTTGCGCGATTGATTTTGGCCACTTTATCCCTGAAAAGGTCGACCGTGTCTTCTACACCCTTGTAGTATGCCTCTGAGGGTACACCTGTTCATGTATGTGAAACATAAAAAGGGTGAGTATAGCAAATAAATTGTATAAAACAGAAATTAAACTGTAGGGGTAACCTTCGACGGTTTAGTGTGGCTAACCTTCGACGTTCTCTCTGACTTCTTCAGGATTAAACTGTAGTGGTTTCTTGGGTCCATCCGCTACTTTCTGCCACACACCATCAATCAACTCAAACTTACCTTTCCTCTCAAAATATGACATCGTATAGAAGCAACACTCCTGGGCTATTGGAGATAATTTTATCTTGGGATGCAGTGAGGTAAGAAACATGGTTATGAAATTACCGTAAGGGAGCTTCTTGACTGTCCTATTATTTTCGACCACACTTTGTCTCATGTGCTCGAAAATGACATGGCCCGGGTTCAACTGTATCTCCTCCATGACGCAGTAAAATATGCTCACAGTAGTATAGTTCATCTCGGTGATCCAACCATCCTTAGGCACGACACTCCTAGCGACCATCTCATAAACATTCCTCTCCCCACCACTAAGTTTATCCAACTTATAAGATCTAGGCACCCCTAAATCGTCAGCATCTCTATCAAAGTACTTCTTAGCATACTCTACAACTTGGGCTCGATCCAAAACCCCACACTCAGGCCATTGTTCTCTAATGTAAAACCCCGGAGGGGGTTGAATGCTATAGTCCTCATTAACAGCATAGGACACGTTCAATGCCTTGTTAAAAAACTCCTCTCCAATCTCGTAGTCCTTCTTATTAACCCTGGTTAACCATCTACCCGTCTCCTTTTGTTCCTCAATCAACTAGTGAAAATTAGCATAGAATTGGCACGTCTCATCCTTATGTGCCGGATAATTCAAACCTAACAAGTCACCCAACTCATGAAATTGAAATATCTTTAACACATTCCCCAAACCTAGTTCTTCTATCTGATTAAAATCAACAACATAACAATCTAGCAATTGACTATACTCCATGTAATTAGAATAGGCCTGGGATGCACCCAAACTTACAAATCTTTGCTTATCGTATTTGGTTGAACTTGTTCCCGCCGTCGCCCGTGGCTGAGATCCCGAAGCCTGACCTTCATCACGTCGGGCACCCTGCACAAACGGATTGGGTGCCAAATTCTTCGTCCTTGCCATTACTCTTGTCGGATGGGTATGTGAGATTTTGGTTGGTTTATTTTTTCTAAGCTCTGAGACGTTCAATCGATGTTTGAAATCAGAAGATCCCCAAATTTGATATTTAAAGGTTTGCGTCTTGCGATATCGTAACTACCAAGACAAATTATATTCAAGTTGGTTGCGATATCGTAAGTTTCCACGCACAAAAGTAAACGACGCCGTGTAACATGCTACTAGGGTTTAATTCTCAGCAGTAATACAAGCGATATCGTAACTAATTAAATTCATAATATATTAATTCTCAGCAGTACTACTAGCGAACTCGCAACTAATTTTATTCATCTTAACCTAGTGAGGTCGCTACTATGCCAGTCATAAGTTTTGTTGTTCTATGTGTCAATCTTTGTTGTTATGAATTCGCAAGGGTAGACAAAGTACGCTGCGACATCGCTACATATTCTCTAACTAGGCTCTGTTGACTGAATACGGCATGGTGCGATATCGTGAGGACCTCGTAACCAGGCGCTAGTTAGTTGCGAGTTCGCTTGGTGTTCTGTTAATAATAAATCATCATGAAACGTGACAGTGACGAGATCGCTATGACCACGCACTATACAAAAAGTAAATGATTTTGCTGATACGATATGGGCTCTTAGGATGAAAAAATAAAATGTAAGGGACAAGATATCAAAACAAGAAAAAATAAAATGTAAATGTGCCAAAATGGAAAACACAAGTTCATTACAATCGAAACAAACTGGTGATACAAAAATACATAGTGAAGAACAAACAACTAATACTAGTAGATCGTTCGTTCACCGAGGACATGAAGCAGTTCCTGATCGCAAGTGCATGCATCACAGGTGATGTCCGCCGGATCAAGGGGTGCCCAGGGATCGTACCTCACAAACTTATTGAGGCCAGCATGCGGATTGCAGCAGATCGGCCTAGGCCTAACTGCTGCTTCTGAGAAGTACCTGAGGTAGTGTCTCCAACCCCAAGCGTATCTCAGACCTCTTTTGACGCGTTGCCGAGCTAGACGGAGGCCCTGTTTGTCGGTTCTCTTCATGGTTGTGATCACATTCATGCCTCTTTGAATGTCACCTTCGCAGATTGCAAAAACAGCCAACACATAGGTCGACGGTGTGTGACCTACTGCAGAAGCTTCGGTGAGCCACTGTCGAGCCCACTCGGTCGCTCTTCCGCTCACGTAGCGATGAAGAACCCAGTCGAACATAACACGAATCATTACCAGATTTATCATGTCATCTGGGAGGGCGTTGAATAGAGACACATCCATGGGAAGCAGAAGGCAAGGAATATGAGAAGGCAGAAGGGAATGTGGGAATGAAGGGTCTAATGAGGTTCCAAATGGAGAAGGGGTTGATATTTAAAGGGTTGAGGTGCTCCATTATTCAAAAATATGTCAGAGTTCCTAGACAAAAATCAGTCATTATGGTATTAATGGAAGGAAAATGTAAAGGCATTCTCACCTTTCCATGGACACCCCATGCAAACCCCCAAAATAAATTAATTACTGATGGAATTTCAAAGGTTTTTACTGATGTCACAGGTCAGACAAAGCCCAATACTTATACTATCACTACTACTACAGCCCAATATACTACCAAAAGCCCTTATCTCGTTGCGATATCGCTAGAGAATCGCCAGCTAGGCTCTGTTGACTGAGTACGAGCTGTTGCGATATCGTTAGGACCACGTAACATATAAGCGAGTATGTGACGAGTTCACTTGTGTTGATTCTACTAATAAACGTGACACTGACGATATCGCTAGGAACACGCACAATAGCAACAGTAAATGATTTTGCATAAAAAGTAACATTTATGATGAAGCTAGTGATTTAGCGAGCGATTTTGCTGAAAAAATAACCGTTACGATGAAAAAGTAAAATGTAAGGGACAAGGTTTCAAAACAAGAAAAGCTATTCAATAATTAAATTAATGAGCCAAAATGGCAGACATAAACTTATTACAATCCTAACAAATTTTACATAAAAAACAATAAAATAAAATAAGAAAGAAACTACAACATTTCAAGTGGCGGAGGGGTTAGAAGGACGTGGAGCACTTCCTGCTCGCAAGTGCATGCATCACATTCGATGTCCGCTGGATCAACCCTCGTGTAGCGACGGTACCTGAAGCCGCCATTGAGGTCAGCATGTTCATGGCAGCATCTAGGCCTAGGCACTACTACATCGAGGTACCCGAGGTAGTGCGCATTGCCCCAGGCATAAGCCAATTTGGCTATGACGCGTACCCGAACTTCCTTGAGGCCTTTCTTGTCGGTTCTCTTCATGGTGGTGATGACATCCATGCCTCTCTGAGCATCACCTTCGCAGATTGCAAATATAGCCAAGGCATAGGCCGACTCTCTGTGACCTATTGCAGAAGCCTCGGTGAGCCACTGTCGAGCCCAATCGGTCGCACTAAAGCTCACATACCGACGAAGAACGTGTCTGAACGTAACACGAATCATTATAAGATGAATCATGTCATCTGGGAGGGCGCTGAAAAATGTCAAATCCATGGGAAGAAGAAGGCAAATAATAGGAGAAGGGAGAAGGGAATATGGGAATGAAGGCTCTGATGGGGCTCTAAAGGGAGAAGGGGCTGATATTTATAGGGGTGAGGTTCTACATTGGTCAAAAAAATGTGAGAGTTCCGAGACTAAAATTAGTAATTGTTGTATTAAAAGAAGAAAAATGTAAAGGCATTCACAACTTTTCATTGACCACATTCACACCCCCAAACAAAATAATTACTGATGGAATTTCAAAGGTTTTTACTGATGGGTCCGTAGACTGTAGCGATATCGCTACTCTCCAAGCCTAACAATTGTTTGTCAGGTGTGTCAAGATTTGTGGTTACGAACTCGCTAGAGAATCTCAAGCTAGGCTCTGTTGACTGAATACGACTTGTTGTGAGGTCGCTACCATAAGTTACACAGGTAGCGAGTTCGCTAGTGAGGCGCCAACTTGGCTCTGTTGACTGAATACGACTTGTTGCGATCTCGCTACTTTTCAGTTACACAGGTAGCGAGTTCGCTAGTGAGGCGCCAACTTGGCTCTGTTGACTGAGTGCGACACGTAGTAATCTCGCACGTTACACGTACACTGGACGAGGACCAAGCGATATCGCTAGGAGCACGCGCTATACCAAAGGTACTTGATTTTGCTGAACTGAAGTAACAACAACTCTATAAAAAATTGAACACTATACATCTAAAAATTGTAAAATTTATTGACCACATTCTTGTAACCAAAACGGCATCTTTGGTGACGCGTACACAAGTGATCATAATCCAAAAACTAGTTAATATTCAAAAAAGTAAATGTTTAAACCAAACTAAACTACGAAATCACAGGCCGGCGACTAACATATCATGCAAGTCATCAACACACATCTTGTCGCTGCCTTCGGCCTTCTCCCCCGAACTGCCTCCATCGTTTTGCTTGTCTTGCTCGTTCTGGCCTGCTGGTTGAGCTTCAGTCTCGATGCAGGTGTTCTCTTCTTTGCCTTTGCCCGGTTCAACATCCTCGTCGGGTTCTCCGATCAGCATCTCTTTCCTAATCATCTCATACCTCGCCGGCTCATCTTCTGCATCAGAGTCGCTGTCATGATGATCACCATCATCACCATCATCACTATCCGCATCTGCATCCCTTACATGATCAGCAACAAGCTTCCCATCGGATGGTTCCTTCTCGCTGGCTGTAGGAAAATCTTCGCTAGGACCCGCGGTGTCTTTTTGCTTGGGAAATATGGTGCGGAAATCAGGTACCTCCTCCTCATCGCTCAGATCGCACTCCACTACCCCGCTGGATATCAGTTCGCCGAGCCGTTCGTTGTTAGCACATGCCCTTTTCTCGGCCATTTGAATCTCATTCAATAACTGGGCCTTAGACACCACAAGCCTACCACGGGCATCAAAAACAGCATCTACACAAACAAATCAAGGTTGATAAGAACCAATTATTAACAAATTAAACAACTTGAACCAACTACAGTTAATAACAAGCTAGAATCATACCTGATACTCCCATCCTACCCCTTGCCCTTCTGGCTGCCTCTTCAGCTTCTTTCTTTCTCGCGTACTTCCCATCAGCCTTCAACTCTAACCTCTTGTGCTTGAGCCACTCCTTGTCGTATTTGCCGAGTGGCATGGGACGGCCTCTTGGAAAAATACCCGCTTTCCTGATCAGAGCTACAATCAAAAAACCATACGGAAGCGCGACGTTCTTGTGTCTGGCCATCTTCATCATTTGAGTCAGAATTGTGAAGCCGGGGTTGATTGGAAGCTTCTCCATGATATAGTAGAACACCATGAGACTGCAAACTGTGGGCTCACATGCATGCCCTAGGGACGGGACCACATTACCGCAGATTAGCTCAAAAACTAATCTCTGCTCCTCGGTAAGCCTGTGGATCGGGTAAAACCTAGCTGTACCCGGCCTATCAGAAGTCCTTTTAAACCACTTCTGACCCATCTCACCGGCCTTCAACGGTTGCTTGGGGCTAACAGAAGGAAACCTCTGCTCGTAATGTACCTCGTACGGACCATCCTTTTTGGTAGGCCTCAGCTCGTTACGAGACAGATAAGGACATTTCAGAACTTCATTGATGCTAAAATTATCGACCGTAAACTTAACACCCCGCACCATTGTAGTTATTTCCTCCACCCCTTCCTCTAAACCTAGGTTCGCATAAAATTGGAGAACCTCTTCATGGTAAACAGGCTCAGGCAACATAAGCAATGTATCTAGATGTTGTGCCCTAAAATGGTCTAGCACGTAATCTAGTTGCAGCGAAGGCACCACACTACTATCAAACGCATTATTATTTACAAGTTTCCGAGAGGAACAACGCTCATACCTAGCCATGGCGGCGTCGTTGAAGAACTCAGGAGTGTCCTCCTCACTGGAACTGCTGGGCCCTTCCCCACCATCATTTCCGGCAGCAGCGGCGGCGGCAGGGACGACTGGAACTTCCGGCGACGGCGGGGCGACTGAAACCTCTGCCTGAACCTCAGCCTCCTCAGTCCGACGCCGTTTATTTCCCACCGGCGGACCACTTCCCCGTCCACTGTCCGAGTCTCTATCACCCCGTCCCCGCACCGCTTCTCTGGTCTTTGGCCGCATTTTGTCGGAGAAGTTACAGGGTCGTCGCCGGTGATAATGGCAGTAGGGTTTTCAATTTGGGGCTAATTAATTTTAGCCCGATCCCCCCTTTTTTTATTTATAGTAATGTTACTTGCGATATCGCTAGTTGATACGCTTCTACATGCTGCGAGATCGCTAGCTCACACGCATCTGTATGTTGCGAAGTCGTTAATATCTCGCTCAAGCCTGAGTATCTAGTAGCGAGTCTTAAAAGTCTCGCCAGGCAAGAGTTCGAGTAGCAAACTCGCTACAGAAGAATCATTCGAATTAGTAGCGAGGTCGTAACCCAAAAAGCCTTTTTTTATTTGAACTACTAACTAGCGCTATCGCAACCCCGTCGCCAACTGGTTTTCTGGGTTATGTGGGTTTGTGGGTTTGCGGGTTTGTGGGTTTAGGGTTTAGGGTTTAACTGTGGTAACGTGTATACTAGCGATTTCGCTACTACACAAGCTAATTAGATTGTAACTAAAAAATAAAACTTTTTAATTTTTTATTAGCAATTTTCACATTCTAACATATATATATTTTTATATAGATGCAGTACAATACTCTATTTGTTAAATATCCATCATGATATTCACTCAGGTAGAGTACATCTTTGTACATAAGCAGTATGACATAACTCTATGTAAAACATCAATAATTCGGTTTAAATTTTTAAACGCAATATCATATTCTTAAATATGTACATTTTATATCCAAACAGTATAATACTCAATTTGGAAAATATCGAACATCACATTATGTCAAGCAGAGTACATCTTAGTACATCAGCATGCAATGTTATTAAGCAATACTCGGTAGTTTGATGAGTGATGACAGTTGGTGAGTGAACGTGTGCATGATACTTTGTTTAATTCAAGAATAGTGCTTGTAATCACATAAATGAGTTGTAATAAACAAAGTATCTCTAATGAAATGCACGTGAACTGCGCATATATATATATATATATATATATGTAGTTCATGCGTGAAGCTCTACTATGCTGTTGTCACTAAAGGTATGTGATGGATAGCGTTTTCAAGCGTAGACATGATGTGTAGAGTTTCTTATTGTCTTACAATTAAAGACTAAGTTTCTTAAAACTCTTTCAAATTATGTAATTGCAGATTAAGTGACCAAATCCCTATCCCGTTATACATGAGCATACGACGGAACAAACGAAAATTATTTTTAAAATAAAATGATTAGTGTCTTATACCATCATTTCGTTTAAATCGTTTAAATCATGATTTAACAATGTATGAGTGCATTTTTTAAAAAATATCTTAAGTAGGGTTCTAGTGAGCATCCGTAACAAAATCGCAACATCCTCGTAACATACTTTATGTCAGCTTTTCAGTTACGATGTCGCTAGAAGGATAAAGTAGACCATAAAAGGCAATCACATGAGCACGTAACGACTTCGTAAATAGCCCGGTCAGGTGTAACGAGAGAGTTCCGATTTCGCAACAAGGTAAGCTAGAATAAAGTAAACACGTTATAGAACAGAAAAACACTACACTTTTGGCATCTTATCCATCACTTCTTACGGGTTTCATCTCCAAAAGTTCAAACTTTTGCACATCTTCTCAAATCTCCTTAACTTTCTTCACATCAAATCTCCATTACCCATCCCATACATGTTGGACACATCAATTGTGTCAAAACAAAGTGGAACTAGCCACTAATTGCATGCAAAAGATTGGTAAGTTTTGCAATAAATTCTCAACGACATTTTTGCCTATAGTTTTTGCAATTAATGTCAATATTTATTTGTTCTTGTTCAATTTGGTAACATCCTTTGTTATGGGTAGGAGAGGGACAAACAAGGTAGACCATCCCCAACCAAAATAATCAATTCTACCGACACAACTTTGTCATATACCAAAGGTACGATTGTTTTCATTCTTATTTGCTAAAATTTTGATTTTCTTGTACATAGTGCCTCCATTTATCATGTTATTACTAAATATCATGTCAGAAGCATGTCCTGAACGAAAATCAAGATTTTCTTTTAAAATTCTCCATACCTTGCTTAGCCCTAAATTTTAGTTTTATGAAATATAATGTTTTTACTACAAAGTACAACTTTGATTTATTAGTATTGTGTTAGTCATTAACTAATTTCAATACACAAAGGAAAGCTTAATGGAGAGCCCTTCAAGTTCCGTTAACTCCGACTCAAGTGGGGGGGGAGGGGGGGGGGGAAATGTTGTTGGCGGTTCAACTGAGGTTAGAAGACAACGAGAAGTGACTCGCGCATCGAAAGAAGCTCAACTCCTCACACATTGTCGCGAATTAGAGATTAGGATCGATAACAAAATTCTAACACATGTCAAGTTTAATGACATTGGTGTTGCTATATCACCCGACGATGATGCCGCGCGATGGTCGAGTTGGTGTGCTAAGACGGGTAGGATACCCACACCATTAGACACAACGGATTGGAGGCTACTAAGCATCGACATCAAAAAGGATATATGGAAGGAATGCAAGGTTAGTGTGGTACTTGTTATTTTTAATTTCAATTGAAAATTGTGAGTATGACTATTTTTATGATCACATTTGTAGCGCCTCTTTATTATCGAGGCAACATCCTATGATCAAGTGAAGAAGAAGGCTCTTCAAATCGCATTAAAAGCTCATCGAGAACACAAATATACCCTTGCCAAGGATTATATCAAACCGAAGGGCACGAGGTTTGGGGAAGATCCAAGTACGCGTTACAATCACATTGTAACCCTTACTTGGGAGGCATTCAAGAAACGATGGTTAGAAAATGACGCAAAGGTTAGTTTACTTACCACATCTTGCAATAATAGTGTCATGCGAATTAGCCAAATATTTTTGTTTCGGTTAGTGCTTTATTCCTAAAATAACATAGAATCTTTAAAAGGGTTTGGGGGATAGGAAGCGCAAAGCCAGTGCTGATAATGTTATGCCTTACACCGGGGGTAGGGCGGGGTACTTGGGTGTGGGGAAGAAGACTTCCAAAAAAAAACATGAAACCGAGGTGAAAGAGCTCGTGGATGGGGGCATGGACGCGGAAGAGGCGAACAAGCTTGTCATTGCCGAAGACCCTACAACATATAGTAGACAACAATTATTCGTCTTGGGTAGAATTAAAAATGATGGGACTTTCTCAAGTGATGAGGATAAAAGGGTGGCTAATCGAGTGGTACGCTTTACCTACTACGCCATACCATGTTCCATTTTAGTATCTACAATCACACCATCAAACACAACAATTGATGACGATAATAACTTTTCATTTACTATACTACCTTTTTTGGACGAGGTCGAGCGTGAAGTTGAAGAAGGCTTGTTCATCCCTGTCGGTAAACACGATGTGCTACGTAGGGCTCTTGGGAAGGCCGAGCATCCGGGAAGAGCTAAGGGAATTGGTGGTTATGTTACTCAAATAGAGGCGTTTGGTATCAAACGTAGTAGGAAAGACCCTAAACCATCCAAACTCCAAATAGTATTGAACCAAGCCAAAAAATCCGACCAAGAGTCAAGAAATTGAAAACAATGTTGGCCAATATATGTTCTTTTATAAAGTATCCTCTTCCATCCGATTTTTGTGACACCGATCCAATCAATGGACCCTCGTCTAGAGGTTCACATCCTTCCCCACCACAACATGAGGTTGACCAACCTATTTTTGACCAACCTATTTTTGACGAACCTATTGTTGAACCCAACAAGGAAATATGTACACCTTCGGCCCCTATCAAAGAGCAAGTTCACATACAACCATCCGATCCCAAACCAAAGGTACATTTAATTACTTGCACCTCAATCAAATGAATAATTCTACACAACTCATGATTATTGATATTTTTTAAATATACTCTTCCTACATATGTCTAATTCGACCTAATTAAACATGCCTTATTTGTATATTAGAACTCCCCTTCTTGCAAGTTGTACGCTGAATGTGGGATGAATTCTCAACCCCGCCACGTTGCAATGGGAAATTCATATCCTGATATGGCACTACATCATGAAGCCAAAGTCCCTATTGGTTTCGTTAGGGTTTCTATACTACATGTGTTAGTCGAGGATGGGTTGGTACCGGTCGCGGATCAAGAGTGCACGACAGTGGGTAAAGGTTTGCGCCGTTTTTTTGTGTGGCCCAAATGGTTGGTCGTTGATGTGAATTCTAATTTTATCCCAATTAATAGAAACACACCTTCACCCGTCGTAGACCCGCTACATTTTCCGGTAGCTAAGAAACCGATGGCGGTGGGAGAAGTTGGATTCATAAAATCACTCCCGGGATTCCTTCGCACATTTTATGATCTGGTGGGCCACCATAGTCGGGATTCTGTTTACTATTTCTACTCCAATAAACAGGTGTTCGGCGAAGCGAGGGAATTAGTCGTTCCATGGGAAGACTTTGCCCTTTTCTGGCACTATAAAACCCTTCCCTAAACAATCCTTATACTACATCAAATGTAAGCTACTTGATCTCATATCTTCTATCGTATTGCAAGTTACGAATTTTCATGTACTTGTGCACTATTATACGTTCATATCCCATCTATTGTTTATTTAGGTACATGCAATGCCTTGCTCTAAATGCAAAGACTTTCATTGGGTTTTTGCACCCAATATGCTTGCAAGAAATGAATGAAAGTAATCAATCGCGACTTGCTTATCTCTCTAAGATCCTTAGTGACAAGACCAAGACAATTTACATAGGCCCATATCTAGAGGGGTTAGTTTTCTTTGTTACAATTGGATATTTGCACTTCATAAACATTATAATCTTCGAGACGAGTTCTTACATTTTCATTTCTTAAAATATGTAGCGGCCATTGGAGTTTTGTAGCTATGATACCATCGTTGAAGCGAGTGTATTGGATGGACCCGCTACACTTTGGTCCATCTACAAAATTTGCAGATTTATTAGAGGTTGCTATGCATAGTGCACATGACGACACACTACTTCCCTTCAACCTTATACAGATTCTGGTGACATTACAAATCCAATGCTCATTTATTTCCACTATGATTTCATTTCAAATCATTTGTTATACTTCTTCACTTTCAGCACCGAAAGCAATTGTCAAATTAGGAGTGCGGTTACTATATGATGTTGTACGCAAGCGAGTGTGTAGCTGGCCTTGTTCAAGATAATTTGGAATTACATCGCGTAAGCATTCTTATAACCTACTTATTGTACCTATTACTATCTACGTTGCATTTAATAGTATTAAAAAAACATTTCATATTCTTAGATTATCGAGGAAAATCATGCACCGTACACCAAGAAGGAGTTGGAGGATGGTAGAGATGCATTGGCTAGACACTTGGTCCTTATTAGATCTCGGTACATCTCTAGGCCTCACATTCCCAATAAAAGCTAGTTTCTTTTTTTGTCAAATGGATGCATATACTTTTGAGTTCCATTACTTCCATTAGTTTATAAAGTGTGGCTTGATAGTGTTTCATGTTCATGTTTTGTGCTTAGATACCATGCATCTTGCGATTGACAGCTTAGACAATTAAAATAAAACCCAATTTTAGTGGAAATGGGTGGAAATGGCTCAAATCCTATAATTTTGTGATACTTACGAATTCCCTGCGAGATCGTTACTTCTCTCGCCCGTAACATTAAAATAGTTGCGATCATCTTGTACTATCGCTACTTCTATCGCCCGAATTATATTTCTGAGCTTAGTTTTTGCGCCCTCGCTACCCAATCGCTCGTTCTTCTCTGCCTCTCCAATCTGAACTCTGTCGAGCTCGTAACCATACACGCCAAATCCAGGCGAATGTCTAGCTTACTCGTAACGTCATTTTTTTTCTCGCTCACCCAGTGCTAAACCGACGTTGTTTAATGGTTCTGAGCTTAGTTTTTGCACCCTCGCTACCCAATCGCTCGTTCTTCTCTGCCTCTCCAATCTGATCTCTGTCGAGCTCGTAACCATACACGCCAAAGCCAGGCGAATGTCTAGCTTACTCGTAACGTCATTTTTTTTCTCGCTCACCCAGTGCTAAAACGACGTCGTTTAATGGTAGCGAGATCAGTAGCGAATTCATTACAATACACATAAGCGATTTTCTTACTATATCGTTAACTCTCTCGAACCAACAACTTTTATCATATTTTTATAATATCATTTTTCCATTTTTTATATTTTTATAATTTTTATGAAAAACAATTGTTCGGTTGCGACCTCGCTACGGTGTTACTAGCGAGTAGCTAGTGGCTGTCGTAACCTGGATCGTTTTGATTAACCAGAAATGTTTAATTTGGCTTGTAACGAGTTCGCTACTTATGACCGAGCGATTCGCCTATATTTGTCGTAACCAGTCTCGTCAGCAGATAAATATATGACAAACTAGGTTCACTTATGAGATCGTAACCAATATTAGCGATCCGCACGGTGGAAGTCGTAACCAGTCTCGTACACATTCATAACATTCTAGGCTTTTCAATGTAGCGAACTCGTTAGTATTTCATCTGGCGATCCGTAAGCTTTTGTCGTAACATAACAATCAACCATTTGTTTGGGACTAGCGTTTGCTAGTTACGGTATCGCAACAAGTCAATTCATATCATACAGACTTTCACGCTAGCGAGTTCGTAAGCTGTTAGCAAGGCGTATAAGCCTACATCCAAGGCGGAAACAAACGCCTTAAACCCAAAAACATCTAAGGCGGAAGAGGAACCGCCTTAGATGATTTTTCTCATTCAAGTCACTACCAGGGAAGGCATTTGTTTTCTGCCTTAACACATGAAGGATGAACTGCCTTAGATGGCTTGATATTCTAGTAGTGATGGTTCCTTCTCAATTTTCAAGGGTTGCCCGGCGTGGCTTGAGGAAGTTATATCTAAGGATAGAGGTAAAGTGCAATCACAACATAATCAAGTCTAAAAGAGAAGGTTTAGTAGGAATATAAATCACAAGCCAAAAGGATAAAGATGAAGGTGAGACAACAAACAGTTAGCTGAGATTATTAGAAATATGTCATGTAATTTTGGTGGATAGAAAATGAGTAGTGATGCGTCTCAGTTTTGTGAGATTTGAACCTTGTATTTTGACATCTTGCAAGTATGGGATTTAAAGTAGGTTTTTCAAAATTCATATTGTGCTAAGACCATGTATGATATGAGGCATTTGGTTTTAAGTTTTGTAAATTGATAAATTAATAATCTATGTATGTTTTTGTATTATTATTTTTGGAGTATATTTTTCTAATAGATGGCTTCAAGATTTGTGAAAAAATATCCATATGTAATTTTAATAATTTTATTAAATATAATTATCTTAATAATTATATTAAATTTTATTATTTGAAAGTATATCTTATGAAATTCGACTGAGTCATTCAATGTGATCCAAATATAAAACCGGGCAAAGATTATTAATTAAAAGTATATATAGGTTTGGAATGTATAAACTTTATGTAGGGGTAGATAAACTCAACCCAATATTAAATCTTATTTTATATAATATTCAATTTTGGATCAAGCCGACTCAATTTAAATAAAATATTTGATTTCTTCCAACTTAGATCAAGGTAAGTTTACAATTTGAATTATTCACAAATTATGAACTAGTCAATTTCGGTAATTTTGACCCAATCCATTTCAAAATTAAATATTTTATTAAATAACATTTAGAAAAGTAAATATCATTTTTGAGTCTATATATATTGAAATAAACAATGTAATTATATTGTAAATGTAACACTTAAAAATTAGCCTAATCTGGGTTTGGTTTTGGTTGTTACTCTTAAACCTCAAAAACTAAAATTTGTGCAAAATAGACAAGGTCTTGGATATTTGAGAGTAAAACCGAAAATTCAAGAACTCCTAGATCCTAGAACACACGCGTCTTAGATAAGTAGAATACATGTACATATGTTTATAATAGTAGTATTTGATTAAAGAGATGTGTATGATTTCATTCCTGCAATTTATATTTTACAAGGCAGAGTTTAGGTATTGCAAGACAAACAAATAAAATGTTATAGAGTATTGATAGTGAAAATTTTCTTGCTGTAAAATTCACTACCATTTTAGTTCGTGTACACAGAGTCCATAATTCCACGGCTTCGAATATCAGTTTAATTAAATGTATTACTAAAAAATTAAATGTTATACTAACTAAATGAAACTAAAATGTAATTAGTTTGAGTTCATGTTTATAAGTATTTAGTATGATATTATCAGATTTGACGAAAATTTTCTTCTAATAATTGAAGATGTAGTTTCTTTATACAGGAGACCTTAGTAAGTGATTTGAACTATTACTTTTGGTGGAATTTTTTTCCTAAAAGTTTGATAAAAAATGTAGCTCGTGTCTACTGACCTTTAATGTTAAATTAACTAAATTAAACTGATTTGTGTATATAAATAATTAAGTTCGGCTATTTAACAGACTGGAAATTTTTTTGTTTTCTTTCACAGTAGATGTGATTAGCTTGTTCGCAAGACTAATACAATCAACTAACAAGCTGAAAACTGCAAATGATTTGCTTGTTTTCTTGCAAATACTATTACCAAACTTGTCAAACTTAGGGGAAGAATCCTTAAATATATCAATGTGAGTTTTTCTGATTGGTAAATTTTTAGGACTAAATTCTTCATGTCCAAATTTTTCATCATCATTCATAAGAGAGCACAACCTAATGTAGTGTTTAACCGTCATTTGTCAGTGCTAATGAGGAAATTTGATCCCGATTCAGCGTGGGAAAGGGAAACCTGATTGTAAATGGACAATGACCACGTCACTTGGATCTTGGATATCATGAGGTGGCTGGCAGCTGGTCTACAGGCAATGATGGGTGGAGATTCCGTCAACTAAGCAGACCATGGATGCAGGGGTGGATCTAGGATTTTTAAAAGAGGGGCCGGAGAGTTTTTTGCGTAAATAACCTTATTTTTGAAACTAAATTTCAAAATCATAGTCTTTCGAAACTAATTCCAAAAGTAATACTCCTATTTATATCCTGGGGCAATATTATAAATTACAAGAACTCTTGGGCTAAACTTAATTAATATTATACCCATAAATATTTACATATTCAAATTAAACCCACTAATTTATAATTTTTCCAATATTATGAACTTCAAAAACACCCATGTTTATACGAGGAGAGAGAGGAAAAAAGCCTAAAAATCAAACTTTGGAGTCAGGGTCAGGGGCCAAAGTAACTAGAAAAGAATTGGTAATCAGTTAAGAAAAATAACATTGGCTACAGTAGTGTTTAGCATTGAACAACTATAGCTCTCAAATTGAGGGTCAAGCTGCAGCCCATGAAGGAGCTTCTAGGCATGGTGATAATCTTGACAACTCGAACGTGACCTCTCAGCTTGGCCAGCCACCGCATCTTCACCAGTTTCTCATTTGCCACAACGTTGATGAAACCGTAATTATTTGCTAAATTATCGCCTGCCTTGATCTCGAGGGCAGCGTTGATCTTGTCGTACTCCTCCCAAGGACGAGGTCACACTTGATGCCAAGCTTGTAGAGAGCAGTGGTGCTATTCCCATTGATCACGTTTATGGTCCCCTCGGTATCGGAACTTGCCCAGGTTGAGGTCAGAGTTGTGGAGGCTGAGCACCGCGGCTGCAGTTAGTCTGAGGGAGACCTGATTGAAGTTACTTGTGACGCCGGAGTTGAGGCGGGTGACCTGGACATACCCAAGGGTGAGCTTTGGCATGGGCCTACCAGAGGAAGTCGGCACAGACGAAGGCAGCGATGCAAGATGGGAGGTCGTCGTTGTACCTCTCCAAAAATACGATTTATATTTCACTCACAAGTTCTACACACAACTAAGCATATAGTGGCAAGCAAGGTTCGTTTCCACAGAGAAGAGGAGATTTTCAAGTATCTCAAATAGATTTACTACTCTAACTACTATAAAAACAATAATATATATATATATAAGCGATGTAAATAGGAGGGGGGGGGGGGAATTTTGAGTTTGGTTGTAGAAAACACTACAATGTTATGCTCAGCTATAGCTAAAGACACAACTAAACTATAGAGAAAATGGATTAACTATGAGGTTACTAGACTTGGGGGCATTCGACTTCAACTTTCGACTAGAGATTAATCCTTGAACTACAACACATTGTATTTTAGGGTTTACAATTACTTATCAAGATTAACTACTTTCGAAAGCGAAGGTAGATAATCATTCTCTCGTTTATAACCAAGAAACAATGTAGCATTATATCAAAATTCTCACCTCTAGATATAACAAGTGAAAGCACTATGTTCAATCTAGTGAAGGCATTGGATATGAGAATCGATAAACATGTAAGCAAGGAAATTGAACACTAGATAGGGAACAATGGGTGAAAGCATACAAAACACTATTCCTCTTAGCTCTAATCATCAATTAGGCAAAATGGAAGCATTCTACCCATGGATTTAGCAATTATTCAACACATTCTACAATTAGGAAGAAAGCCCAATCACTTCATGCATCAAATTCATATGAAATCATCACATTCAATTGCTAATCACAATACCCATAAACAATTCATAAAGAGTTCTCATAATCAAAGATCGAAAGTCTACATCGAATGCTCCCAAGAGTTATTTAGCCTACTACACTCATCATAATCATCATAAACATGTCCACATAATCAAATTGAAAGAAAAACTAGAAGGAAAATGGAAAGAAGGAGTTCTTGGGGTGAAAAACCGATCCCTCTCCTTTGGGATAAGAGGGGCTTTTATAGCCACAAAAGTCAACCCACTGGAGGGGTCAACAAGCTGGAATTTTAGTGACACTTGTTTAGCGACGCTTGTTTTGGTTGCTGTTTCTTGGCTCCACTTCTTCATAAAGAGCGACGCTTTTCTGGGCTTAAGCAACACTTCCTTCAAGCATGAGTGACACTTCCTTCAAGTCTGAGTGACACTTCTTTGGGAATGGGTGACACTTTTCTGGGCAAGGTCGACACTTTTCTAGGCAAGGCCGACACTTTTCTGGGCAAGACCGACACTTTTCTGGGCAGCTTCCATCACTTCTATCCCTTCCATCAAGAGCTTCCAAAACATGTACTTTAACATAGGATTTTACAAGTCTTACTCATAGAGCATTAAACTAGTAATCGACTTCAAAATCCTACATTAAGTGTCAAATAGAGTTCGATATAGAGCTTAAATGTGCTAAAGATTAGAGTATATTCATGGCACATCACAATAGAATAAGATAAGGAGGAACAAGTAGACGGAGCATTTGCTGGAGTTGATGCGTCTGATTTTGGTGTCTCCAATGTTCTTCTGTGCCATTATGTCGGTCCAACGCTCCTCGTCGCTTCTCCATCCATGGCTCAAGCTTCTCAGAAGATGCTAAGAGTGCTTAAAGTTTTCATCATTTTGTATCACATAATTCAATTGGCTAATGCTAAACTACCAGCACTTGCTCCAGCATTATATAACAAAGATTAGTAGGCTCCATTCTGACGAGAGAGTGGAGCTCGATCAGAGTGATGATCGAGTAGATGATCGGGCAGATGATCAGAGAAAGCATGGTGATCAGAGAAATCATGGTTATCAGAGAAATCATGGTGATCAGGCTGATGATTATAGCTCCACAACATCACGCGTGTCAAATGCAACACACCCAACCTTTTTCCATGCTTGCAGTATAGTTCTGTAACTGCTTCAGACACTACTTTCCTGGAATGTTTTTCCTCTTGACTATGTTGAGGATTCCAGCAAGCAAAACAATCACTAATGGCAGACCTTGGCAAGCCCCTGCGGCACGCTTTAAGACAGCTAACTAGTTATGTTAATCCGGCATGATATGTAAACTAACTAGTTACATCATTTTGGAAAGACTATAAATTAGTGGGTTTAATTTAAATATATAAATATTTATGTGTATAATACTAATTAAGTTTAGTCCAAGAGTTCTTGTAATTTATAATATTACCCCAGCATATAAATAAGAGTATTACTTTTGGAATTAGTTTCGAAAGAGTGTTATTTTGATATTTAGTTTCAAAAATAAGGTTACTTAGGCAAAAAACTCAGGGGTCAGAACTCGATGATTTGAATTAGTTATTAAAATAATGTAAAATACGACAATTTATTGAGATGTCAAAAAATTGATTTAATACAATAAAGACAAACATTGCTAGATGAATTTAAAAATTGATGATTTTAACATCATATATGTGAACCACTATTCAAGTCGCACATTCCTATCTGAAAGCCCACTGAAAGTATCGATGATCGAATCAATGCGATATCCTTTTGATATAAACTAATAAATAATGTTGCAAAAAATCAAGTTCCACTCGATTGCGAAGACTTGTTTTCACAATTTTCATTGCTGAAAAAAGCTCGTTCCGATGTTGCAGTAGATGCTGGAAGAGTCAAGACGAGGTACGGTAGTGTATAAAGTAAAGGATACATGTTTTTCATGTTTCATTACTCAAGAAACGTGTGGGACCTCCCCCTACCACTACTATAGATGTACCAGAAGCAGATGTGGTTGTTCCCTTACAACCCGGGGAATATTTTGCTGAGAAGACTAGTGTCCAGAACTTGCCACCACCGCTCCGCCGTAATGGCGGATTCACCGTCATTTAACTGCCATAAGACTTTCCTTTCCGCCCTAAAATCCAAATCTCCTCCCCTCTTTGCAGGTTTACCGACTAGTCCGGAAATTAAAGCCACGTCGGAGTATAAAGGGGAGCTAGCGTGCATCTTAATTTACATCGGAGCAGATTGAAATACTCAGCCGGCCATACCGCAATGCCCTCATTGGGAAATTTAGCAAGGGACGCCCCACCATGCCTGCGATTGAAAGGGCTTTCAAAGCGGCGTACTTCACCAGAAATTATCAACTCGGGGCAATTGACCACAAGCACATCCTCATCCGCTTCTCCAACAAGGAGGATTTCCAGAGATGTTGGGTGAAATCTAACTAGACCATCGAGGGATTTCCGATGCGGGTTCTCAGGTGGACGCCAGAATTCTTCACAGAGTTTGAATTTTCGATTGTTCCGGTCTGGGTAACTCTATACAAACCCCTGTTTACTATTACAATGAGTCAGTGCTAGAGCAGCTAGGTAACCGCATTCATACTTTTATTAAAATTGATGCAGCCACACAACTTATAACCCGACCTTCTGCCATCAAACTGTGTGTGGAGATTGATCTCCAGCAACCTATACCTCTAGATATTAGGCTGGGTTCAACTGAGAACTGTGCAAGAGCTAAACTAGAGTATGAAAACTACCACAATATTGTTCTCACAGCAGGAAGGGAGGTCATGATACAGTCATTTGCAGAGATCTCCATCCTGACCTCAACCAAGAGAGACATGCCTCGCAGTAAGCCACTACATCTAAGCCTACTGTCCCAGCTAAACCACAGATCAATACTGCACCAGCTAAACCACATGTCACTACTATACCAACTAGAGCTCCAACAAAGGCTACCTCATCCGAAACTCATGCCACTGCCTCTCTGGACACATCAAAATCCAAAACTCAATCCTCCACCCCTGCTTAGAAATATAGACAACCATCAGAGCCTCAAACCCTGTCTTTGGAGTTAGAAAGTTACACATGGTGGTTTAGAAAAAGAAAACTAGAAAGAGAAAGGGCAATGCTACCACCCCTGCCATCCTGGATCATACTGCACCAACTAGAATTTTAACTGCAACTACCAATGCAGCAACAAGCCCTTCTTTATACAATGTGGTGCACAAGAGCTGTCAACCTGGGTATGGAGCTATTCCTGATTCTACACCATCCAGGGATGCCTCCAACCAGTTCATACCAAAATCCATAACTCCATATTTCTCTCCCATTGCTATCACCTCCTCTACCACCCCAAAAACCTCAAACTCATCTTTCTCACAACCATCTTCCACCACTTCTACCAAGCCAGTAATGAGGAAGGCAATCCTTGCCATAAAACAACCACCAGTCCCACCTGAAAACCCCTTTACTCTAGTTACTGCAAAACCAAGACTGAGGAAAGCATATGCTAAGGATGATACTGCTGTATCATCAGGCTTACATGACATCTCCCCTCCCCACTTCAGAGCTAATAGTTTACTTTTTCTGTCTCATGATAGGAACAGAAACAGTTTTGCTCCATTACAAGATGCAGAAAATGAGGAGGAGGAGGTGTACATGTCAGACACAGACTCTGTAAGAAACTCAGAGGATCCTTAGGTTAATAGTTCTAAACTACCTAAACTAGGCTCTTCACAAAAATTTAAACTGTAGTCCTTTTTTACTCAGTTTAATAAAACCCTTTCCTTTCAAAGTCCATTAAAAAACCCACTAAAAATAGTTTTAAATGATTGATCACAGCCATAAGATAAACTGTTTAGTGTGGAACATTCAAGGTATGGAAACAACCCTTGATAGATTATATTTACTTGTTGTTTATAACAACATTGAGTTAATATGTTTAATTGAACCTTTGCATCCTAACTTTTAGTGCAATCACTACATGAAACTTCTTCATTTTTCAAACTGTATGTTTTCAGACACTGGAAAAGTTTGGCTTTTTTGGAAGGATTCGCTAAACATAACCCTTTTACTTGACATACCCCCAATTTTTGCATGTTGCTATAAAAAAAACAAACATAAACATATCCATGACTGGAATCTTTGTGTATGGTCTTAGATCCAGAAAAGGCAGAAAGGCACAGTGGAAAGATCTCTTTGCCTTGCCAGCTTCTGACACGTTTTATATTGGTGATTTTAATGCCATGTTATCAATTTCTGATTACAAAGGTCCCCCAGCTCCTAATCTGGCTAGTATGAGGTACTTTCAGATTCGCATTGATAAAATGTCAATAGTTCACATTCACACAGTGGGAAATGATTTCACTTGGACCAATAAAAGACTGAAACCAACTTTAGAAAGGCTAGACAGAGGACTGTGTAACCAATCTTGGTTCTCACATTTCCCTAATTCATTAATCATGGTCCTAAATAGGGAAAATTCATACCACTCACCTCTATTTATTAGAATAGATATACAGGTCAAAACAGTCCCAAAATGTTTCAGATTCATTGCAACTTGGTACAAAAGAACTGAATTTCAGAGTTTTATCAAGTCCAATTGGGACATCCATTTGTTAGAATCTGGTATGCTTTAAGTTTTTTCTTAAGCTTTTGAGACTTAAAAAGGAACTAAAAGTCTGGAACAGGGAGGTTTTTGGAAATGTACATAGGAATGTAGAAGTTGCTGAGGAAGCTGTTAGAGTTTAAGAAATTATTTATAATCATAACCAATGTGATCAGGAACTAATTTCATTAAAACTCAAAAGGGATAACCTCAAAAAAGCAATCAAGGAACAAAAGCATTTCTGGAAATATAAAACTCAGCTAAAATGGTTCAAAGAGGGAGATATCAACTCCCAAAATTTTCATGACTCTTTGAAGGAAAAAAGATCAAAGTAGAGAATTTCCAAGATAAGGAGTAGTGCAGGGATCTGTTTAGAGGAGATGGTAGACATAGAAATGGAAGCTATTCATTATTACTCCTATCTTCTGACCAGTGAGCACAAGGACTCTGATGACCAATATGCTTCACATTTCCTTTCACAAGTTCCAAAACTGATAACAGCAATTCAAAATACTGAATTGCTGTAGCCAGTAATACTAGAGGAACTGAAAAGAGTAGTATTTTCTTTAAACAGATCTAGCACTCCATGACCTGATGGTTATAACGCTTGTTTTTACATTAAATCATGGGACACCATTTCTCTTGATTTAATGGAGGCAGTAAATGATTTCATGAGTGGCTCTAACATCCCTAGAGGGATTGCTGCAACCTGGATCACTATAATACCAAAAAATGACACACCCATCTCTTTTGATGATTACAGGCCAATCAGCCCACTACTACAAAGGGGTAGATGCAAACACATATTTAAGGCGTTTGAGCCTGCCGCTAGGGTGTGGCGATTGACGTTAAGGTATCGCTTCTTTGCACGTCAAATATGACCTTTTAAAATGTACAGTGCATGTGTGGGTGATTAAGTTGTTACGAGTTTGCTAGTTACTCTAGTTTGTTAACTGGAATGTAGCGAGTTCACAAGAGGCTCTGTATGGGTCACAGATTTAATCTGAACTGGCCGTTCTAACACCAAAAAAAAACTTAAAAGGGTTTAAACAGGTGGGTATTGAAGGATGATCAGTTCAAGTTTGCTCGGAGGTCTCATTGTTCCCGTTTTGGTGTATGTAAGGTTTAACTTGCGTAATATATTGGCTAGTATCTTGGTTTTGGTTTATTTTAAGCATAATTTTTGCTAGCATTTTGGTTTATTTTGGTTAATCAGTTAATGCAGTGTGTAGTTTATGTGTTGATAATCTCAAGTCAATGGGTTAGTAGTATTGGGTAGCTGTTTGTCCGATTTGTGAATTATGGACCGCGAAAGAATAATGAACGAGAATGCTCGATTATCGAAGGAGTATTTAGATTTGGTGGAAAATTTCTTAGATGTTGGCTTGCGACATTCTAGGCAGAATATCATAGGAGGGGTTAGATGTCCATGCAACAAGTGTAGAAACAATGACATATTTGAAGATATTGTTGTAGTGCGTGAACATTTAATTTGTAAAGGATTTGACAAATCCTACACTGAATGGGTTTGGCATGGGGAAGACCATTATGGAAGTGACCAGGTTGAGATGGAGGAGGGAAGCGCCAAGGAAATCCTGCAGTATAATGAACAACTTTCAGACATGTGTGACGATATTGTTATGGAGTTTGTTGGGAAAAAAAGTATGTTGGAGGCAATGTATGACGATTAACAGACAAGCTTATATGTTGGGGCTAGGCATTCTAGACTGGGTGCAACATTGTTGTTAATGAACCTAAAGGCAAGGCATGGTATTTCTGATAAAAGAATGATGGAATTGCTAGAGTTGGTTAAGGAGTTACTTCCCGAGGACAACTTATGTCCTGACAGGGTTTATGCTGCACGGAAGATATTGTGTCCTATGGGCATGGAGTTTACTAAGATTCACGCATGCCCGAATGATTGTATGTTGTATAGGGGGAGTGTTGATTCTCTGAGGGAGGATTGCAAGGTATGCGGTGAGTCTAGATGGAAAAAGAAGGAGGGAAAGGTCGAGGTATGTGGAGAAACAGTGACAACATCGACAAAGCAAAGTCTCGCTAAGGTGATGTGGTACATGCCCTTGAAACATAGATTGACGCGTTTGTATGGCAATACAGTTGATGCAAAATTGTTAACATGGCATACCAATAGGGTTCGAGAGGAAGATGATATTATATCTCACGCTTCTGATGGTGATCAGTGGAAGAAGATGGATGCTATGTACCCATAATTTGCTAACGAACCTAGACACCTGCGCTTAGGACTATCTACTGACGGAATGAACCCTTTCAGCAACATGTCCAGCACCCACATTTCATGGCCAGTGATGCTTGTTATTTATAATCTACCTTCATGGTTGATGATGAAACGAAAGTATGTGCTTTTGAACACTATGATTTCAGGGCCTAAGCAACCTAGTAATGACATTGATGTATATCTAGCGCCTCTTGTTGAGGAGTTGGAATCCTTATTTCAGCATGGGATTCATATTCCTGATGGAAGTCGAGGGGACGCGAAATTCAAGCTTAAAGCCATGTTGATGTGGAGCATCAATGATTTCCCTGCGCTGGGTAACCTTGGAGGGTGTTCTGTGAAAGGTCATTTTGCATGTCCAGTATGTGAGAGCAATACCAGCCATTGTCAATTAAAGCACGGTGGTAAGCCTGTGTATCTAGGTCATGGACGATTTCTACCTAGCAGTCATCCGTGGAGGAGTGCTAAGAAGTGGTTTAACGGTCTGGAAGAGCATGCTGTTACCCCTGTCCCATTATCAGGTTCTGAAATATTTGAAAAAGTATCGGGCATAGAGAACATGGTGAGAAAAGGAAAAAAAGAAAAGCACCCAAACTACGATTTGGAAGGAATGTTCGATATTTTTCAAACTCGGTTATTAGGAGCACTTGGATATGCGCCACTGTCTAGATGTCATGCATATAGAGAAGAATGTATGTGAAGTTTTGGTTGGACGCTCTTGAATACACCGGGGAAGAGTAAGGATGTATTGAAAACTACAGAGGATTTAGTCAATCTTGGCATACTGACGTCACTTGCTCCCGTGCAAGAAGAAGTAGGTACGACATACTTACCACCTGCTTGTTATTCATTGTCATCTGAGGAGGAGGAGAGTTTTTGTAGGACTTTGAAATCAGTGAAGTTGCCTTCTAAATATGGTTCGAACATTAGTAGTTGTGTATCCACTGCCGAGCTGAAATTGGTGGGAATGAAGTCACACGATTGCCACAATCTGATGCAGGATTTGAATGTCATTTCTTTGAGATGTTTCTTGCCTTATCACATTGGAGACGCGGTTGTAAGGATTTGTTATTTTTTAAAACAGATATGTCGCAAGAAAGTGAGTCTGCGAAAGTTGGATGAATTGCAGGATATGGTAGTGGAAGTATTGTGCAGGCTAGAGATGTATTTCCCCCCTTCTTTTTTTGACATAATGATTCATTTGATAGTTCATTTGGTGCGGGAGGTGAAGCTGTGCGGACCAGTATACTTGAGATGGATGTATCCATTCGAGCGGTACATGAGCATTTTCAAGCATTTTGTTAAGAATCGTTAACGACCAGATGCCAGTATAGTGCAGCGATATGTCGCGGAAGAGGTAATAGAATTCTTTACCAACTATTTACAGGATATACCTACTATAGGACTGCCGATCTCTAGACACGACGGTAGATTGGATGGTGTCGGACTATGCCATAAGTCTAAATTCAGCCCTTCTTTCAATGAAATATCTATAGCCCATCTGTACATTCTGCGCAACCATCATGTAGTGAGTCCATATGTTGATGTTCACCTTAATGAGATTAGGTCAACACACCCGAGCTGGTCAGAACCTAGGATTCAAGAAGCTCATTGCAGAGACTTTACTAGTTGGCTCAAAATACATGTGCATAATGGCGGTGAACACCCCGATATTGTAAAATGGGTTGCCAAGAGACCCCTCGGCACAGTTACGTTGTTTACCGTGACATCAATGGATACACGTTTGGTACTAAGTGGAGTGATGATAGATCTGCAACCCAAAATAGTGGCGTATTTGTACCTGGAGAGGGTGATAATGGTTTTTTTGGTACCATGACTGATATATGGGAAATGGACTTTGTTCATGTCCGAATCGCATTGTTTAAATGTTAATGGGTAGATCAAGCTGAAGGGGTGCGCACCGAGGATTTAGGCATGACTCTAGTTAATAGAGGAATTCTTGGGTCTAGGGAAGATCCATTCATCATGGCGGCTCAAGCTCATTAGGTCTTCTATGTGGAAGATCCAATTGATGCTCATTGGGAGATCGTTGTTGATGGTAAGAAAACATTCATCTATGGTGACGGCTTGTTCGACAATGAATGCACTGTTTCTAAAGACACCATTCCGCCGTCGGTGTACGAAACTCTGGAGGAGGATGATGACATTGTTTGTGCGTCGGTGTACAGAATGGATCATGAGGAAGGCATGTGGATTAATCCTGCGGGGAAAACTACAAAGAGAAATGGGAGGCAACCAAAGAAGAAGAAGACTAAAAAGAGTAAAAAACATAAGTAGCAACTTGATAAACATTATTTTGGAATATTATGTTGTAATTCATGATAATTATAATTATAATTATAGTTAAATTGTAATTGAATTTAGTACATTAAATCATGTAATTTTAAAAAAATGTACCCCGTTGTAGCAGTTGAGATACCGTAACTAACCTCGCTCAATACCAATGCACATAGCGAGGTCGTAACCCTGGCGTATTAGTTGCGAAATCGCAACAAAAGGTTGCAAATCGCAAGTGAGCTTCTGTCTATTGAGTCCGATAGCTTACGTACTCGCTTGCTGGCTTTGTTGTTGAATATATGTGCTTAACTCGCTAGTAGATCGCCACGTTCCAAGAAATTAAATTTTACTTCTTTATAAAGTGGTGTTATATATTGTGTCAAACAAAATGTAATCGTAACTAATGGAAGTTGAAATTTTCAAATAGACATAATAAAATAGAAGTCAATCAAATAGAAATATTCAATACAATATTGTTTGAGAAACTGACAAATACAAATTGAAATTGAAATTGTTTGAATTGAGTACAACTACTATCCAACATGAAAGAATGCAAATCTAATCGTCTTTGCTAGGAGGTGGTGTCTGTGTTGGTGCTGGTGGTCCCCCTTCGCTTTTTTTCCTGGCATTAGCCCTTTCGATTCCTCGTATCACCTTCTCCGTTAACCAATTTCGTGATTGATTTTGGCCACTCGATCCCTGAAAAGGTCGACCGTGTCTTCTAGACCCTTGTAGTATGCCTCTGAGGGTACACATGTTCATGTAAGTCAAACAAAAATATGGTGAGTATAGCAAATAAATTGTATAAAACAGAAATTAAACTGTAGGGGTTTAGTGTGGCTAACCTTCGACGTTCTCTCTGACTTCCTCAGGATTAAAATTTAGTGGTTTCTTGGGTCCATCCGCTACTTTCTGCCACACGCCATCAACCAACTCAAACTTACCTTTCCTCTCAAAATATTGCATCGTATAGAAGCAACACTCCTCGGCAGTCACAGATAATTTTGTCTTGGGATTTTCGGAGGTAAGAAAGATGGTAATGAAATTACCGTAAGGGAGCTTCTTGACTGTCCTATTATTTTCGACCATACTTTGTCTCATGTGCTCGATAATGACATGGCCCGGGTTCAACTCTATCTTCTCCATGACGCAGTAAAATATGCTCATAGTTGTATAGTTCATCTCGGTGATCCAACCACCCTTAGGCACGACACTCCTAGCGACCATGTCATAAACATTCATCTCCTCACCACTCAGTTTATCCAACTTATAAGATCTAGGCACCCCTAAATCTTCAACATCTCTATCAAAGTACTTTTTAGCATACTCTACAACGTGCGCTCGATCCAAAACCCCATACTCAGGCCATTGTTCTCTAATGTAAAAACCCAGAGGGGGTTGGTTGCTATTAAACATGTCCTCTCCAGTCTCGTAGTCCTTCTCATTAACCCTAGTGAACTACCTACCCATCTCCTTTTCTTCCTCAATCAACTGGTGAAAATTAGCATAGAATTGGCACGTCTCATCCTTATGTGCCGGATAGTTCAAACCTAACAACTCACCCAACTCATGATATTGAAATATCTTTAACACATTCTCCAAACCTAGTAATCAACAACATAACAATCTAGTAATTGACTGTGCTTCATGTAATTAGAATAGGCCTCGGATGCATCCAAACTTACAAATTTATGTTTGTCGTATTTGGTTGAACTTGTCCCCGCCAACGCTTGTGGTTGAGATCCCCCAGCCACAGCTCCATCACGGCGGCTCTGCCCGAACGGATTGGGTGCCAAATTCTTTGTCCTAGCCATCAGTTCTGTCAGATGGATATGTGAGAGTTTTGTTGGTTTTTGATCTAAGCTCAAAGATTTTGATCGTGGTTTGAAATCAGAAGATCCCCAAATTTGATATTTATAGTTTAGGCTGTTGCGATAAGATAAGTTTCAAGCCAGCTTATAGTTGAGTTGGTTGCGATTTCGTAAGTTTCCACGCACACAAGTAAACGACGCCGTTTAAAATGCTGCTAGGGTTTAATTCTCAGCAGTAATACTAGAGAGTTCACAGCTAATTTAATTCATATTAACCTAGCGTGTACTACTGGCGATCTCGCTACTATATAAGTCACCAGTTTTGTTAGTTCCATGTGATGATTTAGGCTGTAGCGCGTTTGTAAGGTGGCTCGCCAACATTTGTCCCATATCGCCTAATTACAAGGAGAATGTTCTGTTTATATACACATACATTTCAAAAGAGTTCGATAAGTCGCCGACCCGTGCAAACGGAACATGAAATACCAGCTAAGGCCCAATGCAACAAGGCTTAGGCCCAATACTTACACTATCACTACTACTACAACCCAATATAGACCCAAACCCAAAAACCCTTATTTGATGGGTTCTTATGATGTAGCGAACTCGCTAACAGCCACGTCAAAGTTTAGTTTTTGAATTGTGTCATTCTTTGTTGTTACGATCTCATAATGTAAAGCAACAATGATCAGATTTCGCTACGAAATCGCTTGCTAGAGTCTGTTGAAGTTTTACGAGTGGTAGCGAGATCGTAAGTACAAAGTAAACATAAGCGAGTAGGTATCGAACTCATAAGGTGTTCTACTACAACTCAATTGTCCTAACACGTGTCAGTTACGAGCTCGCTAGTTGCACGCAGAAAACCTAAAGTAAATGGTTTTGCTGAAATGAAGTTACAATAACTCTAACAAAATGTAATAATATACATCTAAATTGTGTTAAATTCAATGACCAGAGTCTTGTTAGCAAAACAGAAAATTTAATTACACAACATAAGTGTTAATATTTCAAAAACTAGTTAATATTCAAAATAGTAAAGGTTTAAAACTAACTAAACTATGAAATCACAGTCCGGCGACTAAAATATCATGCAAGTCATCTTGACACATCTTGTCGTCATCTTCGCCCTTCTTTTCAGATGTGCCTTCATTTTCCTGCTTGTCGCCCTCGATGTCCTTCTCTGCTGATTGAGTTTGACTGTCGGTGCAGGTGTTATCATCTTTGCCATGTCCCGGTTCAACATCCTCGTCCGGTTGCTCTCCTATCAGCCTCTCTTTCCTCCTCATCTCATATTTTGTCTGTTCATTTTCTCCATCAGATGAGTCGCTGTCCTGAATCCCATCACCATCTTCACTTTCTTCACCTGCATCCAATGGCTCCTTCTCGCTCGCTTTTGGCAATACTTGGCTAGGACCTGCAGAGTCTTTCTTCTTGGGAAATGTGGTGCAGAAATCAGGTATCTCCTCCTCATCGCTCATATCGCACTCCACTACCCCGCTGGATATCAGTCCGGCGAGCCGTTTGTTGTTAGCACGTGCCCTTTGCTTGACCAATTCAATCTCATTCAATAACTGGCCCATAGACACCACAAGCCTACCACGGGCATAAAAAACAGCATCTACACAAACAAATCAAGAATGATAAGAACCAATTATTAACAAATTAAAAAACTTGAACCAATTAAAGTTAATAAAAGACTAGAATCATACCTGATACTCCCATCCTACCCCGTGCCCTTCTAGATGCCTCTTCAGCTTCTTTCTTTTTCGCCTACTTCCCATAGGCCTTTAACTCTAACTTCTTGTGCTTGAGCCACTCCTTGTCGTACTTGCCGAGCGGCATCGGATGGCCTCTTGGAAAAATACCATCTTTCCTGATCAAAGCTACAATCAAATTACCGTACGGAAGCGCAACGGTCTTGTGTCTGGCCATTTTCATCATTTGTGTCGGAATCGTGAAGCCGGGGTTGATTAGAAGCTTCTCCATGATGTAGTAGAACACCATGAGGCTGCAAACTGTAGGCTCACATGCATGCCCTAGGGACGGCACCACATTCCCGCAGATTATCTCAAACACTAATCTCTGCTCCTCGGTAAGCCTGTGGATCGGGTAATTCCTAGTTGTACCCGGCCCATCAGAATTCTACCAAACCACTTCTTACCCATCTCACCCATCTTCAACGGTTGCTTGGGGCTAACGGAAGAAAACCGTTGTTCATAATGAACCTCGTACGGACCATCCTTTTTGGTAGGCCTAAGGTCGTTCCTTGTCTAATATAGACATTTCAGAACTGAGTTGATGCTAAACTTATCCACCTTAAACTTAACACCCCGCACAATGGTAGTTATCTCCTCCACCCCTTCCTCTAAGCCTAGGTTTGCATAGAATTGGACAACCTCCTCATAGTAAACAGGATCAGGCAATTGCAGCAAAAAATCTAGATGTTGTGCCCTAAAATGGTCTAGCACGTTATCTAGTTGCAGCGAAGGCACAACACTACCATCAAACACATTATTATTCACAAGTTTCCAAGATGAACATCGTGCATACCTAGCTCTGGCGGTGTCATTGAAGAACTCTGGAGTGTCCTCCTCCTCACTGGCATTGCTGGGGCCTTCACCATTATCAACTCCGGCAGCAGCGGTGACGGGCTTAGCAGAAACTTGTGGGGCGACAGGTGGCTCCTCTGCCTCAATCTCTTCCTCCTTAGTCCGCCGGCGTTTGTTACCCGCCGCAGGCCCCCGTCCCTGTCCACGCTCTGAGCCTCTACCACCCCGTCCCCGCACTAATCCTCTAGTTTTAGGCGCCATTTCGTCGGAGATGTTGCAGCTTCGTCGAGGTTTTTTGTCGGAGGTGTTTCGGTAGGGTTTTTAATTTGGGGCTAATTAATTTTAGCCCGATCTCTTTTTTTATTTATAATTTACTTACTAGCGACATCGCTAGTATACACGCTTCTAAATGTAGCGAGATCGCTAGTGGACACGCTTCTATATGTAGCTAGATCGTTACTATCTCCTCATGCATAAGTTTCTAGTAGCGAGATTTGAAAAGTCTCGCCAGGCAAGCGTGCCAATAGCGATTTCGCTAAAAGCAAATGTCAAAATATGAGCAAAATCAATCTAATTGGTAGTGATCTCGTAACTAGTCTCACCAACATTTATCCCACATCGGCTGATTAGAAGGTGAATGTTCAGTTTATATACACTTACATTTTAGAAGAGTTCGATAAGTCACCGACCTGCGCAAACTGAACATGAAATACCACGGCTAAGGCCCAATACAACAAGGCTTAGGCCCAATACGTATACTATCACTACTACTACAACCCAATATAGACCCAAACCCAAAAACCTTTTTTTAATTGAACTAAAAACTAGCGATATCGCAACACGTTCATGGGGTTTTGTGGGTTATGTGGGTCTGTGGGTTTAGGGTATAGGGTTTAGGGTTTAACTATGTTAACGTGTAAACTAGCGATGTCGCTAGTACACAAGCTAATTATAAGATAACTCAAAAATAATTCTGTTGAATTTTTTTAAAGCACTTTCATATTCTAAAATATATATATTTTAAAAAGAGACAGTATAATAATCAATTTGGAAAATATCGATCATGATATTAACTCAAGTAGAGTACATCTTTGTACATCAGCATGGAATGTACATGAGCAATATAACATAACTCTATGTAAAACATCAATAATTCGATTTACATTTTTTAAAGCACTATCATATTCTAAACTATATATATAGATTTTATATATAGAAAGTATAATACTCAATTTGTAAAACATCGATCATAATCTTATGTCTAGCAGAGTACATCTTAGTACATCAGCATGCAATGTAATGAAGCGATACTCGTTAGTATGATGTGTGATGACAATTGGTGAGTGTACGTGTGCATGATACTTTGTGTAATTCATGAATTGTACTTGTATTCACATACATGAGTTACAATAAACTAAGTTTCTCTAATCAAATGCACGTGAACTGCACATGTATGTATTTCATGTGTGAAGCTCTACTATGCTTTTGTCTTTAAAGGTAATCGACGGACATCGTTTACAACTGTACAAATGATTTTTAGACTTTCTTAATGTCTTACAATTCTAGATTTAGTTTCTTAAAATCTTTAAAATTGTGTAAGTGCAGATTAAGTCAACCAATCCCAATCCTGTTATACATCAACATATGACGGAACAAATAAAAATTATTTTTACAATAGAAGAATTTGTATTTTATTCCATAACATCATTTTGTTTATATCGTGATCCTAGCATGTATGAGTGCATTGTAAATAAAAATCAAATTATCTCATGTAGGGTTCTGGCGAGCATATGTTGCGATTTCGCAACTACCAAGTCACATGTTTTATTTCAGCTTTTCAGTTACGAGCTTGCTAGAAGGATAAAGTAGACCATAAAAGGCAATCACATGAGCATTTCACGATCTCGTAACAACCCTCGTCAGGTGTAACGAGAGAGTTCCGAATTCGCAACAAGGTAAGCTAGAATAAATTAAACACGTTAGAACAGAAAAACACAACACTTTTGGCATCTTATCCATCACATCTTACGAGTTTCATCTCCAAAAATCAAACTTTTACACATCTTCTCAAATCTCCTCACTTTTCTTCACATCAAATCTCCATAACCCATCCCATACATGTTGGGCACATCAATTGTGTCAAAACAAAGTGGAACTAGCCACTAATTGCATGCAAAAGAATGGTAAGTTTTGTAATAAATTCCCAACCACATTTTTCTCTATATTTTTGCAATTAATGTCAATCTTGATTTGTTCTTGTTCAATTTGGTAACATCCTTTGTTGTGGGTAGGAGAAGGACAAACAAGGTAGACCATCTCCAACCAAAATAATCAATTCTCTCGACACAACTTTGTCATATAAAAAGGTACGATTTTATTCATTCTTATTTGCTAAAAATTTGATTTTGTTGTACATACTATCTCCATTTATCATGTTAATACTAAATATCATGTCAGAAGCATGTCCTTAACGAAAGTCGAGACATTATTTTAATGTTGTCACTTGCAAGCTTAGCCCTAAATTTTAGGATTATATTTTATAATGGTATTACTAAAAAGTACAACTTTGACTGATTAGTATTGCATTAGTCATTAATTAATTTTACTATACAAAGGAAAGATTAATGGATAGCCCTTCAAGTTCCGGTAACTCCGACTCAAGTGGAGGGGAAAATGTTGTTGGCGGTTCAAGTGAGGTTAAAAGACAATGAGAAATGAGTCGCGCATCGAAAGAAGCTCAACTGCTCACACATTGTCGCGAATTAGAGATTAGGATCGATAACAAAATACTAACACATGTCAAGTTTAATGACATTGGTGTTGCTATTTCACCCGACGATGATGTCGCGCGATGGTCGAGTTGGTGTGCTAAGACGGGTAGGATACGCACGCCATTAGACACAACGGATTGGAGGCTACTAAGCATCGACATCAAAAAGGATATATGGAAGGAATGCAATGTTAGTTTGGCACTTGTTATTTTTAATTTCAATTGAAATTTGTACATGTGACTATTTTTAAGATCACAATTGTAGCGCCCCTTTATTATCGAGGCAAAATACTATGATCAAGTGAAGAAGAAGGCTTCTCAAATTGCATCAAAGGCTCATCGAGAACACAAGTATACCCTTTCCAAGGATTATATCAAACCCAAGGGTAAGAGGTTTGGTCAAGATCCAAGTACGCATTACAATCACATTGTACCCCTTACTTGGAAGGCATTCAAGAAGCGATGGTTTCATGACGCAAAGGTTAGTTTACTGCATCTTGCAATAATAGTTTCATGCGAATTTGTCAAATATTATTGTTTCCGTTAGTGCTTTATTCTTAAAATAACATATAATTTTTAAAAGGTTTGGGGGATAGGAAGCGCAAAGCCACTATCGAAAATGTTATGCCTTACACCGGGAGTAGGGGGGTACTTGGGTGTGGGGAAGAAGACCTCAAAAAAAACCTAGGTGAAAGAGCTTGTGGATGGGGGCATGGACGCGGAAGAGGCGAACAAGCTAATCATTGCCGAAGACCCTACAACATATAATAGACAACAATTATTCGTCTTTGGTAGAATTAAAAAAGACGGGAATTTCTCAAGTGATGAGGCAAAAAGGGTGGCTAATCGAGTGGTACGCTTTACCTACTACGCCATACCATGTTCCGTTTTAGTATCTACAATCACACCATCAAACACAACAATTGATGACGATTATAACTTTTAATTTACGATACTAATTTTTTAGGACGAGGTCGAGCGTGAAGTTGAGGAAGGCTTGTTTATCCCAGTCGGTGAACACGATGTGCTACGTAGGGCACTTGGAAAGGCCGAGCATCCGGGAAGAGCAAAGGGAATTGGTGGTTATGTAACTCAAATGGAGGCGTTTGGTATCAAACGTAGAAGTAAAGATTCTAAACCATCCAAACTCCAAATAGCATTGAGCCAAGCCAAAAAATCCGACCAAGAGGTCAAGAAATTGAAAACAATGTTGGCCAATGTGTGTTCTTTTATAAAGTATCCTCTTCCATCCAATTTTTGTCACACCGATCCAATCAATGGACCCTCGTCTAGAGGATCACATCCTTCCCCACCACAACATGAGGTTGACCAACCTATTTTTGACCAACCTATTGTTGACCAACCTGTTGTTGAACCCAATAAGGAAATATGCACACCTTTGGCCCCTATCAAAGAGCAAGTTCACATACAACCGTCTGATCCCAAACCAAAGGTACGTTTATTTACTTGCACCACAATGAAATGAATAATTATACACAACTCATTATTATTGATATTTTATAAAAATACTTTAACTTTCTACATATGTCTAATTCGACCTAATTAAACATGCCTTATTTGTCTATTAGAATTCCCCTTCTTGCAAGTTGTACGTTGAATGTGGGACGAATTCTCAACCCCGCCACGTAGCAATGGGAAATTCATATCCTGACATGACACTACACTACAGAAAAAACGCGTCTGTTTCAACGATTTTTTTTGGTGTATCAACGGTTGTTGACCGGTCAACAACCGTCGAAACGTTTCGGTGATATCTCATGTTTTTCATAATTTCCGTTGAAATGTTTTTCCAGGGGACCACGCATTCCACGTTTGTATCAACGTTTCATCTGAGTAGACATTCCACTTGATCGAATGTTTCAACATTTTAGAAACCGTTGAAACTTATATTATTGAAAACAAAAAAATATATTAGTGAAAATGGAATTTAGATTTCCCCAAATTTGATGCTGAAATTATAAGAAAATAGAAAATCAAAATAGAAAATCAGAATTAAAATTTTTCTATTAAAATTCCAAATGGTTAAATAACATATGTTACACTAATTCAATTACAATTCTGCACTAATAACTAGGATTAAACAGGAAAAGCTAATTTCTACTTGAACATATATTTTATATTCATATGCTATAGCCTTGTACCACCATCGACCTCCAAATTCCAAAGCCATATTCTGCACAGCTCCCTGGAGATATTCTTGAATTTCCCCAGTTCCGCAACACTCTCACCACTATGAACATGACTCTCATCACGGGAGTCTAAATAGTTGTATCATATTTCTGCAATAAAACAAGTGCAAACACATGAAATAAGAACCAAATACTTCAGATAGAGTTAAACTAAACCAACAAAAAAGGATTCCGCCAAACAAAAGGCATACCTGATTGGAAGTTCTTATTGAAGTTGCCAGACTCCTTGTAAAGCTGCTCAAAATGAGGTTTGCAATACAAAACACCTTCCATTGATGAGTAATTGCTGAGCTGAAAAAATCAAATGCAAGCCACGAACAATAATCAATAGAACTGAATCAAATCGAACCAAAACTCAACGATCAAATGCAATCAAAACAGAGAGATCAAAGTGGAAGCACTTGAAGCAGTATTTGTGGTAGTTGATGCCATCAGCAGAAAGCAGCTCCACTGGATACACAGTCTTGTCACAAGCCTTGCATTTCTGCTGCATCCCAGTAAAAGACATAGCTCTCTCATTCCTAGATCTGATCCGAATTCAACGATCTCCACACTTCTACAATAAAAATCCAATCTTTTCAATAATCACATTGCAAACAAACCATCATTTAAGTTACACATGTATATAAAATTATATATCATTTATTTACATATTTTTCAAGCCAAAATTCTTATCCCCAAACTATTTTACAATTCCATTTTGGATTTGCATATATAGTTTGTCAAAACAAAAATGTAGAAGTATTTATAAAACCCATTCCGGCCCGCTAGACCCGACTTACCGGCTTTGTATAGCTATTTATTTACAAACAAAATTCGCAAAACCTCCTTACTCCAGTACGAATCGGGGATTAGGGTTCTGCCATTGCAAGGTTAGAAATCAATCAATTGCTTGATTGCAAACAAATCAATCAATTGCAAACAAATCAATCAATCACAAACATTCCCTCTTCCACACCCATAACACAAACAGCAAACAAAAAAAACACAAATTTCCCAGATGAATCAGTTAGATCATACCTAGCAGGATGCAGCCCACTTGATCTATGAACTGATGAGCAACAACTTGGCAGCATACTTGTTATTGCTTAGAATGAAAGGAATATTAACGATTAGCGGGTGGAAGAAGAAGTTCACCGTGGATTCACCGTGGAGAATCGATTGGAAAGCTGGATCCAAATGTGATAGGATCGATTTAAGGAGTCAACGATTCGCAGATTGAAAGCTATCTTTTGTTTACAGAGTGATTGAAAAGAAAGAGGATGAGAATAATTTAGGGTTTAACTAATATATAGCTCTGCCTTGGTGATGAGTGAATGAATGGAGTGTCCCCCAAGGCACAGAAGAAGCTTTGAAGCTTTGCTTTGACTGGTATAATGGCAGTTGTATTCTTGGTGACAACTGCACTATTGGTTAATATGCACTCAAATAATCACTCAAAGCAATATCATTCTAACATTATTGATCTAATATGGCATGTGTGTGATGTAATATTTTCATACTTAATTAATTAATTATGGATAATTGCGGCATTCATGTTAATTGTGTGATGTAATATTCATGCTTTCCATTCGTAGACGTGTTCATTAGGTGGAATGAATTGTACTTGTAAAAATAGAAGCCGGAAACTATTTAGTATGCTATAAAAATATGCTATAATATATGCATACCATATATTATATATATTGAAAACACAAACAATTATGCTAACTGAACCACCAACCAAAACAGCATATAAGATCATCACGTCCAATCTAGACCCCAAAAACAGAAAATCCCATAAACTTGAAATAATGAGAGATTGTGATTACCATATATAGTTGGGAACTTTGCTGTTTTGAAATATTCCGTGCGTGATTGGGGTATGTGTGTTGATTAATTAAAAGAAACAAAAAAAAGTAACATATAAAAATGGTAGCGCCGGAATATGGTGAACTTGCGGTGGTTATGTGGCGGTTTTAGTCAAAACTACGTAGTTTCATCCTTTTTAATTCTTTTAATTAATTAATTTATTGACCGGAGCAATAACTCTTCTAGTTCCCTTTAGGAAATATAAAATTTTAATAATTAAAATTTATGTTGAGAAGGTATATTTCACAAATATCTATTATAATAAACTAGCTAAAAATCATCGTGCATTGCACGATATATTTAATTTTTTTATGTAAATATTATGAAAACACTTATGAAGATGAGGATGAATTATGTTTAAAGAAAAAATCTGTAAGATAATTAACAAAATTATAGTGGCAAATTTCAAAAGATTATGAAATTGTCAATATATCATAATTTCCAGGTTATTCATCAAAGGTAATTATCATAAAATAATATATATTAAGATCAAAATGTAAGAAATTTATTTAATATTAAGTTAATAGATAAATATTTTTCTAAGTACACATTTTAAGGAAAAAATGCTTGTGATCCATGCATAATTAACATAGAAACACTATAATCTATATTTATAGTCTAATATATTTATATAATCTATAGTGTTCATGTAGTAATACAGAATATTTCCATGCATATTTTATATATCGCACATTCATGTTTTCCTTTCGCTGACGTGTTAATTAGCATGATAGACTGAAATTATCGTGTAAATTAGGATTTTATAGGTGGTATGAGTTGTATTTTAAAAAATAGAAGGCGAAATATATAAAAATGGTAGGCACGGAATATGGTGAACTTGCGGTGGTTGTGTGGCGGCTTTAGTCAAAACTATGTAGTTTCACCCTTTTTAATGTTTTTTATCAATGATTTATTGACCGGAGCAATAACTCTTATAGTTCCCTTAAGGAAAATGGTTTTTTTAAAAAAATTATGTAGTTTCAAATATACATAAATATTTTATCAAAACATAAAGTTATGGTGAGGAAAGAAACTGTTTTGTTTTTAAGAAACATTAAAATTACATTGGGTAGGTGATCGGAACATATATTTGGCGTTCTCAAACCAAAAAAGATGCCTTTAAAAGGCATGTCATCACAAAAACCATAGAAGTAAAATAATGCTTTTCTTAGGCAAGATAATGAAGAGTGCATCTAATCTATTATTACATTTGAATAACTTTATATTCAAGAGCATGTTAGCGAATTGACTAGCAAAACACAAGACGACCCCTGGTTAAAAGAAATTCCAAAAATCACATAAAACATTGCACCTAAAGAGTGAATCCTATATTGTTATCAAAGGAAAAAAAATATAAAAAAGAAATATGGTATTCTGTGGCGTAAAGAAAAAATATAAAAAGGAATCAGAAAATTGGGTTGGCTGCCCGGTTGTGTTACGGTTGGTTTTGCTATATACGACGTCGTTTAAAGTCTATAGTATGTCAATACCTAGTAGAATAACTTTTCTAATTTTCTTTAAAATTGTTATCAAATATTGTTTATTTTTATACATACTATGATTTTCTTCAATGTATTATTGATGAATCTTATTTTTTTTGTTAAATTGATAAAATAGATAACCACGTGCTGATACGCGTTTTTTTTTGTTAAAACATCCAAAGGATGGGGGGATTATACAGGGCTCCCCAAGCCAAGAAAAACCACAGAAGTGGTAGAATTACATCTCAAAATGAGCTAAGGATGGCTAAAAGTAGCTATAAAACTATAGCCTAAGTTTCTATATGAGGGACTAGACCTCTATACACTTTACAAAAGAGTTCTCGTGCTATGTTGGTGATTTATAAGCTAATTGCCTAGGAAAAACACAAAGCAACCCCCAACTAAGTTGAGATAAGTGTAGTCAAAATTGAAGCCATTAACTTTGAGGAGTTTTCCTGTGTATAACATTCCAAGATATGAGGAGTTTGGAATATCCTCTTTGAATTCTAATGGTAGGAGTATGAGAGGTATCAAGAGTTAGAAGGCCCTTGGTCACAAAGGGAAGGTTTAAGCTGGAGAAAGTGCTTTCCGTATGGGTCTGGGCTGCCCATTTTGGCTAAGGAATCTGTAGGTTGGTTGGCCTCTCTGAAGGTGTGACAGAGTGTGAATGGGGGGAGCATTATAGAGATAGCATCCAATTCCTCTTTGATGAATTGAGTATCAAAGTGGATTTGTGGCTATTGTTAGTGAAGTTTTAGTGAAGATTGCATCAAATTCACAGCTTGCAAGCAGTCAGACTCTATAGTTATGTCTGATGTGTTTAGTAATTTTCCTGCTTCAATACCTGCTTCGATGGCCAAAATCTCTTAGTGGAGTGGATCTGTGGCTATTGTTAGTGAAGTTTAGCCTGCAGAAGCCTCCCTGAATTGTCTCTGATTACAATACCAATTCCATCATGTTCTTGATACCAGGATGCATCCACATAGATCTTGATCCCCTGAAATGATTTTTTCCATACTATTGGAGCAATATTTTTTTTAGGGGGGAATGTAAGGTGTGGGAATATATCTAGCATTGGCAAGTTCTGTATCAACCTGTTTGGAAAAGGGGAGAGGATGTCTGATGAAAGCCCAATAAAGTTCCTGTTTCAGCTCTTTACTCAGTTCCTGCAAGGAAGTTGGTATATCTTGGAAAAGCATTATGTTTCTTGCCTTCCACAACAGCCAACATACCAATGATGGAGCAATATGATTGATTTTGGTGTGAGTTGGAGAAAGACCTGCAAAAGCCTACATAGTAGCAAGTCTATCCCATAAGCCGTCACAAGTAAAAAATTGTGAGAAACATATGTTCTGCATAATCCTCCATAGTTCAACTGAGATGGGGCAGTTGTTATAAAAATGATGGAGGTAGTCCTAGCTGTTACGCAGGGCCGTCCCTGTAATTTTCGGGGCCTAGTGCAAAAAAATAAATGGTGATCCTTCAATTTTTCTCAAAGTTCAATTTTTTCCCAATTTTATTAAAATTTTGCAAATCATTTGTATTATACCTCATCTATAACGAAATATATATATATAATATAAAATTTTTGAGACCTCTCAATCTTTCTCTAGTTTAATTTCTTTCTCTAGTTAAATCTCTAGAAATCTTTTCCGAATATATCTCAAATTAAACGAAATATTTAGAAAATATTAAAATTCGGGGCCCCTCAAATTTGGAGGCCCGGTGCGGTCGCACGGACCGCACATGTTAAAGGACGGCTCTACTTGTTACGGAAGCAGCATTTTGATGCAAATTGAAACCCTGAGTATGTTAGGATATCCTCAAAAGGAAAAAAGGCATTCAGAAGTCTCCACATAAAGATTGAAATTTTATTTTTGCAGTTGTGGAGCCCAAATAAATTTAAGGAGTGGCCTTATAGGGAGTGGTGGTCTCAGGATTTGGTAGGATGATTTAATGGAGAAGGAACCTAACAGATTAGGTTTCCATATTAGCTGATCTTCTCTATGGACTGAAATCGAGGCATTCTGAAGAATTGAAATGGCGTTAGAGGGCAAAAACTAATGCAGAAGGGGTAATATAGTGAGCTTGTGAGTGACAAAGTTTACAACAGTGAGTTGAAGTAATTCTTCAGAATGAGGCTGGTATAGGTCAATAAGTGGACCCAAATAAGTCCAATTGGAGGACCAAAAGTTGCAATTGCTTGAGCCAACAATGGCCTTGGAATTTTCCTCTGCAAAGTTGTTAACTTTACAGATTCTTTTTCAATTCTGAGACTTTTTGTGTGTATCAGGCAGGGATGCCAGAAATTGAGTCCATGGTGCTATCCCCAGTTGGTACTTCCACCACGATTTACAAGAGAATGCTGTAATTGTGAAGGAGAATGACCTGAATCCTAAACCTTTTTGGGAAGTAGGGTAGCACAAAGCATCCCACTTTCTCTAGGTTTTCTTTGGTCCTAATGCACGTTAAGTCATCATGGACTTTAATCATTTTCAAATCATTTGAAATTCGTATAGATTTGCTAGTTTAATTATTTGATCATACGTGAATATATTATATATATTGATGAATACAAATATAATTTATATTAAACTAATATAAATATAAAATTATAATTTTTAAATAGATATCAGTAAATCGGCACGAAAATTATAGTAATATATATATATACAAAATAGAAATTCTCAAAATAGACAGTCCAAATTATAAACTAGACTCAATGTAAAGAAAAAAAATGCACGGGGCTATGTTGAAAAGACATGAAATACGCGGGGACTTCTTTTTCAATTTCATAAAATAGTATAGTATAAATATAAAAATCCTCTTTCTCTCTCCCCACTTTTCATCTTCTCTAGAACCGCTCTCGTTTTTCCCCAAATCCAAACCCTAAATTTCTTCCCAATCTGATGCGATTTTTTGATTCCAATAGCGATGACAATGTGCGCGCTATCAAGTAAAGTTTCTGATATCTTTAATTTCGTCATCTTTGTCGATTTGTTCGCGGATTTTCTTTTTTTGTTTTTGATTTGTTAGTGTTCTGTATTGTAGATCGGAGCGTCATGGTGTACGTGTTCATGTTTAGATGTTTAGATGATTTTATTTGTTCAGATGTTTGTGTTCATGTTTGGGACTATAATGTTGACCTTATGTGCTTAAAACACCATGTTCTGGTATGTATGAGGCATGAATGGCCATATGTGAGGTTTGGTGTGTGCAAATTGTCTAGGGTAGCATGTTTAGATGTTCGTGTTCATGTTTGGGACTATAATGTGGACCTTATGTGCTTAAAACCCCATGTTCTAGTCTGTTTGAGGCATGAATGGTCAGATGTGAGGTTTGGTGTGTGGAAATTGGCTAGGGTAACATGTTTAGATGTTCGTGTTCATGTTTGGGACTGTAATGTGGATCTTATGTGCTAAAATACTAATTTTCTTGTATTTCCCATGTAGTCCATGTGTATATTATATACAAAAATTTCACTTTTAGCATGAAAGCTACAATTTTTCTTTTACTAGGCTAACTGTACCGCGCGTTGCGCGGTTTTTTGATGTAACTGTAAAAAAATAATGAGTATAAAGTAAATTTTGATACAAATAGTATTGTAAGTAATAAATTATTTAAACTGAATAATTTTTGTAATGATTATTCTAAAGTATTGAAACTAATAGTTATTTTAAAAATAGTCATTTTTAACCGTGTTACACAAACCATTACTCCTGTAACTTTAAATTTTAAAAAAATAAAATTGATTTTCTTTAAGTTAAACCACCAAGAAATCAGTGGAGGGAACTTTTATTAGGCATCCCTAGACCGTGAAATGACAGAAATAAATACAGATAACTCCTAAAAAGGAGGCAACAAGTGCGAATCTCCACAAGTGGAGGCGATTTGTGAGATCAGAGAAGTTTCTAAACATATAGCTACTTTAAATCTTCTTTGTCTTAAGCTTCAAGTACTAAAGCCAGGGCGGCATATTAAAAACAAACAGATTTTCTTCCTCCTCCTGAATATAGACACTTCACTAATATACATCATTCGAGGGCTCCAAGAATTCACCATCTCAGTTTACATTGCCAAAACAGCCGGTTCTATTAAAATAAAGACCCTCTACCTGATTTATAGACCCTCTAAAATAAAATTGATTTACAGCACACTCCAGGTTTACCGTTCTCTGAATTCATTTTCTCAATCTCTATATATAGATATCCAAACATTCTCTCATCAAATTTTCTATTATGAAAAATGAGACATAGATTCTGTTAGGTTCCAAAATCTCTAAAATTAGTAAAAAAATCTCTATTTCAGAAACACGGTTGGACTTGCTCTTAATAATTAAAAATATACCTTAATAATTTCCCATGATGATATCAACTATACCTTAATGCACATAAATATGAAATCCTACAAAAATTCATAAACAAAAATATTGGGACCAATATCAGGATTATATTAATAAACTTAAATACCAATAAAATAAACAAACAAAACCCGTGCATTAACCATGTGAGTTGGAGAATGTGAAGAGAATTCTAGAGCCTTCCATTCTCAACTATAAAAGGGGTGCTCTTGGAAGAGATTTGATCATCCAAGTCTAAACCATCCTTCTAGCCTCCTAGTGAGAGATAGATAGCCACTTCTAAAGTGAGGAGTTAGAGAGAGTTTTCATCCTCTCTAATTAGTCTAGTTATCCACCATTGTGTGAGAGTGTTCTTGTAATCCATCCACCTTGGGTGAGATCTTTGTAACCCTACTATAAGCATATAGTGGAATAGTTGGACTTCTGCAAGTCCCGTGGTTTTTCCCGATTTGGGTTTTCCGCGTAACCAAATTTGGGTGTCTTGTTTATTATTTTCTTTATTTTCTTTGATCATTTTAATCACACAAAGAGGGAAATACTCAATTTTTCCCAACAGTGGTATCAACCTGTATTTCCCTCTTTGTGTGATTAAGATGATGAATTAAAATAAAGTGAATAATAAACAAGACACCGGAATTGGTTACGCGGAAAACCCAAATCAGGAAAAACTGCGGGACTTGAGAAGTCCAACTCTTCCACTATATGTTAATAGTAGGGTTACAAATGTCTCACCCAACTTGGATGGATTACAAGAACACTCTCACACAATGGTGGATAACTAGCTAATTAGAGAGGATGAAGACTCTCTCTAACTCCTCACTTTAGAAGTGGCTATCTATCTCTCCAACTAGGAGGCCAGAAGGATGGTTTAGACTTGGATGATTAGAACTCTCCCAGAGCACCATTTTTATAGTTGAGAATGGAGTTCTAGAATACCTTTTCACATTCTCCAACTCCCATGATGAATCCATGGAGTGTTCTAGAATGTGCCTCTAGAAATTCCACACACACCATTCATCTTCATCTCCCTTCTCCTAAAAGTTCTAGAAGAATTAGGGAGGAATCCCAACAAATCTCCCCATTCCGACCTAATTGGAAGGAATCGTCACACCGGCGCCATTGCAGCAATCATCAAACTTCTTGCTTGGAAGTGCCTTAGTAATCATATTAGACCAATTATCATTGATGTGGACTTTCTCAAGTTGTAGTCGCTTTTCTTCCAACACATCTCGGATCCAATGATACCGAACATCAATGTGCTTTGTTCGGGAATGGTATGCTGAATTCTTGGCTAAGTGGATGGCACTCTGATTGTCACAATAGAGGACATACTTCTCTTGCTTTAGCCCATGCTCTAGCAGAAAATTCTTACAAGCTTCCGTGGCAGCAATGTACTCCGCCTCCGTCATTGAAAGGGCAACACATTTTTGAAGTTTTGACCGCCAAGAAACAGCTCCCCTGCAAAAGTAGTTAGATACCCCGACGTTGATTTTCGAGATATCAATTCTCCGGCCATGTCAGCATCTGTGTATCCCTCCAACACAGGTTGTCGAGCTCTAAAGCGCAAACACCTATTGGTTGTTCCTCTGAGATATCGAAGTATCCACTTCACAGCATCCCAGTGCTCTTTCTCAGGATTTGACAAGAATCTGCTAACCACACCAACCGCATGTGTGATATCTGGCCGGGTACATATCATGGCATACATGAGGCTTCCAACAGCGGAAGAATATGTAACGCCTCGCATTTCTTCATCCCTTCTTGGCTTTTTTTTCCCATCAAACTTGAAATGTCCAGCTAGTGGTACACTTACAGGTTTGGCTTGTTGCATGTTGAATCTCTCAAGACTCTTCTCAACGTATCTTTCTTGAGATAGCCAAAGTAGATTTTCGGATCGATCTCGCGTGATCCGCATCCCAAGAATCTGCTTGGCCGGTCCCAAATCTTTCATGGAGAGAAAGTATACTTTAATTCATGCACACCCTAATTCCTACAAAATTCCATAAACAAACGAATTGTGAAAATATCAATTCTACCTTAAAGAGTAAAGTTTTTTATCCTATTTAATATTTCAACAGACCCTCATATTTTCAAGAATCCATACGGCAAACAATGACCTTAATTCATTCAATGCAAAGTCTCTTGAAAAGACCAACTATCCTAATTGTTATGGAACTACCACTATGTATTTAAACTCAAATGATATAGTTTTGTGTTAAAACATTGATCGTTTTAAAGTAAATATATAGTAAAATACATTTTAATGCAAAAAATCAAGAAATATTATATAATAAAAATTAAAAGAATTCAAGTAATGAAATCTACAGTTCAACTTAAAAGGTGCTAGTATCAGTTAAAACGTATAAAGATTTTAATGGAAAGTCAGGAAATTTGGGAGTTCTAGAGATTTTCTCTTGATATCATGCAATTTCAAATAAATAAATCAATGACCTGTAATCAGGAGATGGGAATTAGCCAATTTGCAATATACAAAACAAATTAGTATAGTATTCTCAGTAGTTTGCAAGAAGGATACAAATTGGTGGTTTATGGTTAATATATATTGATCAAATAATCCAATGCTACGGTTTAGATGCATATTCCACACAACCAAAAAAAAATATCTTTGCTTACTTATGTGTGTATGTCAAGCCAATTTATACTTGCTCATCTTATAAAAAACATACGTTTGTTTTATCATATACCATGCATGCAATACGTATTAATCAGCCTAGTTATATTAACTTTGCTAAAACTAACTGTTGTGTGTTTAAAATTTCTCACCAAACTAATTGGTTTATGATACAAATTTCACTGCAACTCATGAATATTTCGGAACATCTGCATGCTTTTTTTATAGTTACAGCAAAGCACAATCAAGATTTGAGGTAGAGACACGGGCTCATCTGTTCACATATGGCTATAAAAATTGCAAAAAGTAAGCAAACTACAAAATAAAACCCCTAAGAAGTCAAGATGTGGAAAACCGACCAATCGACATTGGCAGACTCCATCAATGGAACCAAAGAAGGAGAGAATACAGTGGCTTGAGAGAATTACAGTACATGACTTGAGAGAATATCACCAAAACAATTCAGATCACAACAATGATGTATGAATGACGTACGATTGAGTGAAGCGTACTTGTGAGTTGTGACGTACATATTCGGTGTGCATTCGCGCAACTGATCTATAAGCGAATATTGACGTCCATATTCGGAATTATAAATCCTATTATGTGAATTATAAGCCAAGTGTGCATTCGCGCAACTGATCTATAAACCATACAATCTTGAGAGTTTATCGAGGCGGAACAACAACCTGAGACAGCGCTGGCAACCGAAAAGCAATGGAGGTATTCATCAGGAAGATCATAAAATCCCACAGTTGTGCCATAGATTTCAACTTACGCATATATAATGCAATAATTCATGTGGAAAATATACTATGCCATACATACAATATAACAATTTGGAAAGTTGAGGTGGTTAATTCCATATAAAATCTGATTAGTTTTGGTGAATTCCATATAATCATATGAGTTGAAAAGGCATGGATGGCGGTGTATGATTTCCATGTATACGGAGGTGGTAACTATATAAGGAAAATATTGAATTTAGAAGTGTGTGTATATATATATTACTCGAGAACCTTGTCTCGCGCCTGCTGCGTACTCTATGAAATTATTTTTATTTTTTCCTCAAGCTGATGTCTGGAGTAATTTGTTTACGACCTTATGAGATTGGAGTTTAAATGGTTTATTTGAGCAGTGCGGGATCGGAGTAGTATTTGCATTTGTTTGATTTTAGTGTTTGCATGTTGTAGTGAGGTTTATTTTGGATTTTATTATGGTGAATTTGGCTTTCTTATCACGGGCGGATCGCTCTAATAGCTGGATCGTAGATAAGGCGAATCATTTGAATAATTTTGATCGTAGTCGTTTTTCGAACCAATGGATTGTAGATTCTGGGGCTACATCTCATATGACTGATAGTTCTTGTTATCTTGGGAGTGTAATTCCTTACTTTGGTCCACCTGTTTATGTTGGTAATGGTCAGCCTATAACGGTATCTCACATTGGAGAGTGTAACATTTCTGGGTTATCCATTCGCGATGTACTTGTGGTTCCTCAGATTACTAAGAGCTTGTTGTCAGTTAGTAAACTCACTATTGACTTGCCAGTGAGTATCACATTTGTTGACGATGTCTTTTCTATCCAGATAAAAAGACAGGACAGATAGTTGGTAAAGGCCTCCATATTGCGGGTTTCTATTATTTGGATACTGGTGATTCTTGTTTTTCAAGCGAGTTGCGCTCTGGAAAGCTCCGGGGCCCGTTTGAGCTATGGCATTCTCGTCTTGGGCACGTGTCCTATGACGCTGTTCAGTTGCTGAACAAGAAGGGCTACATTTCTGCCACTTCACCTTTACCTGCATCCGTTAGTTGCTCCCCTTGTCAGATGGCCAAGAGCAGTCAGTTACCATTTTCTGTTAGTGATAAGAAGGCAACAGGCTTGTTAGAGAAGGTGCATTGTGACTTATGGGGACCAGCTCCAGCCTATGCTGCATCTGCACATGGTTTTTCTTATTATGCTGTATTCATTGATGATTTTTCACGATTCACATGGTTTTATCCATTACGGCATAAGTCGGATTTTTACGACACCTTTCTTCGCTTTCAGAAATTTGTTCAGACCCAGTTTTCTGCGAAGGTCAAGGTTTTTCAGACTGATGGTGGTACTGAGTTCACTAATCATCGTTTGCAGGCTCACTTTGTTTCTTGTGGCATTCATCATCAGATGTCATGTCCCTATACACCTAGTCAGAATGGCCGAGCTGAGCGTAAACACCGTCAAATTACAGAGACTAGCCTTGCTATGTTATATCACTCATCTGTGCCGCATTCTTACTGGGTGGAAGCATTCTCTTCGGCTGTTTACATAATCAATCGTCTCCCCAGCTTAGTTCTTGGTGGTAGATCACCCTTTTAGACTGTCTATGGGACTACTCCGAACTACATAGTCTTTCATCGTTTTGGTTGTCGTGTGTACCCGTGTTTGCTTGCGGTTGCTGAGAATAAGTTTGCACCTCGCTCTATACCATGTGTGTTTATTGGTTATAACCCCAGTTACAAGGGTTTTCAGTGCCCCGACCCTACTAGTGGACGTGTTTATTTCTCTCGCTATGTCCAGTTTGACGAAATATGTTTTCCCTATGTCTCAACTTCTAGGGAAAGACCTGTTTCAGATTTGGAAGTCTCGTCATTTTTTGAGCCCGCAGGTGCACTAGTTGACCGTTCGCCAGTTATACCAGCTGAGCCTTTGTTGGCTACACCGGTTGAGTCTTCGTCGCCCGCAACATCGTCCTCCAGGTCTTGTTCTATCTGCCTGTCAGATGATCATTCCTCATCTCCAGCTACTCCGACTGCTCCTTCACCGAGGTTGCGCGCTACTTTATCACCACCACCATCTCCTCCATCCCCACCATCTCCGGCATCTCCATCAGGTTCTCCGACTTCTTCTGGATCTGATTCCGACTCTACCACTGATTCAAATTCTCCTTCTCACCGCAAACATCATATGGTTACCAGGAACCAGGATGGTACTCACCGTGTGATATCTCGCCCAGACTTTGTTACTACCAGTTTTCTTGCTCAGGTTATGGACCATTCTGAGCCTCGGGATTATCGTGCAGCTCATAAAGACCCGAAATGGGTTCGTGCTATGGATGAGGTAATGGATGCTCTTCGACATCACAAAACTTGGGAGTTGGTGCCTTGACCATCGCATGCAAACATAGTTGGCTCCAAATGGGTATTTCGGCTGAAGTATCGAGCTGATGGTAGCTTTTAACGCTACAAGGCTCGACTGGTTGCTCAGGGATATTCTCAGATTCCAGGTTTTGAATTTGACCACAATTTCAGTCCAGTGGTCAAAGCTGCAACGGTGCGTACAGTGATTGCCATTGCTACTTTGAGACAGTGGCCTCTCCATCAGCTTGATGTCAAGAATGCTTTTCTCAATGGTGTTCTTGACACTCCGGTTTATATGGCTCAACCTGTTGGTTATAAGGATCCATCTCGGCCTGACTATGTTTGTCGACTGCAGAAGGCCATTTATGGACTCAAACAGGCTCCTCGTGCCTGGTTTGATCGGTTCAGCTCTTATCTCCGACAAATTGGATTTTGGTGTAGTTCTTCTAAGACGTCGTTGTTTGTCTTCTCACGAGGTTCTACTCTACTATACTTGTTGGTGTACGTGGATGATATCATTCTTACTGGTAATGATGCTGGAGCCATTCGCCAGTTCATCACACGGACTGATCGAGAGTTTTCGATCAAGGATTTGGGGTACTTGAATTACTTTCTTGGCCTTGAGGTCTCTTCTACACCATCTGGCCTCTTTCTTGGACAGGCCAAGTATGCCAGAGATATTCTTAGTCGAGCGGGTATGACGGATGCTTCTCCGGTAACCACTCAATTTGTACCACTTTCGCAGCTTCACAGTAGCACTAGTGCACCATTCAACAATCCGACTCTCTACCAGTGTTTTGTTGGTGCACTTCAGTATTTGACCATTACTCGTCCTGATCTGTCATTTGCGGTGAATTCTGTTAGTCAATATCTCCAGGACTCTCGCGAGGATCACTTTGCTGCAGTTACCCGGATACTACGTTATGTGGCTGGCACGCCTCATCATGGTCTCACATTTCGCTCCGGAGGTTCGTCTACTCTTTGTGCTGATATTTGTGCTTACTCAGACGCTGATTGGGCTCGTTGTTTGGAAACTCGACGATCGACCTATGGCTATGCGGTGTTTTTAGGCGGTAACTTGGTATCTTGGAGTGCCAAGAAACAGCCTACAGTATCTCGTTCGAGTTCAGAGTCCGAGTACCGTGCACTTGCCAATACAACGGCAGAGGTTGTCTGGCTCTGTCATCTTCTTCGAGACTTACAGTTATTACGTGACAACAACATCGCCATTTTCTTAGCTGAGAATCCAGTGGCTCATAAGCGTGCCAAGCGCATCGACATCGACTATCACTTTGTTCGGGAGTTAGTTGCTTCAGCTAAGGTCCGTGTTAGTCATGTTCCTACTTCGGTGTAGTTAGAGGACATCTTCACTAAGGGTCTTCCAAAGTCTTTATTTGAGTTCTTTAGATCCAAACTTTGCGTCTCGGTTAACCCGACGCTTAGCTTGAGGGGGGGTGTTAAATAGTATTATGGGCCTAGAGCCCAATGTGTATTAGCCTAGGGTTTAGCTAGGGTTTCTCGCTTTCCCTTTGTACCCTTGTACTGTCGATATTATTGTGAATATCAGACACACCGTAGAGTACATGTTTGTATGTCAGCATGGAATGTACATAAGCAGTATGACATAACTCTATGTAAAACATCAATAATTCGGTTTAAATTTTTAAAAGCACTATCATTTTCTAAAATATATACATTTTATATGTAAACAGTATAATACACAACTTGGAAAATATTGACCATCATATTATGTCAAGCAGAGTACATCTTAGTACATCAGCATGCAATGTTATGAAGCGATACTCAGTAGTATGATGAGTGATGACAGTTGGTGAGTGTACGTGTGCATGATACTTTGTTTAATTAAATAATTGTACTTGTAATCACATAAATGAGTTGTAATAAACTAAGTTTCTCTAATCAAATGCACGTTAACTGCGCATATATGTAGTTCATGTGTGAAGCTCTACTATAATTTTGTCTTTAAAGGTAATCGATGGACATCGTTTACAAGCGTACACATGATTTGTAGAGTTTCTTAATGTCTTACATTTATAGACTAAATTTCTTAAAAATATATAAAATTGTGTAAGTGCAGATTAAGTCAACAAATCCCTATCCCGTTGAACATCAACATATGACGGAACAAATGAAAATTATTTTTACAATAGAATGATTTGTGTTTTATTCCATACCATCATTTTGTTTATATCGTGATTTAAAAATGTATGAGTGCATTGTTAAAAAAAATCTAAGTATCTTATGTAGGGTTCTGGCGAGCAGTAGTAGCGATCTTGCAACCACCTAGTAACATACTTTATTTCAACTTTTCAGTTACGAGCTCGCTAGAATGATAAAGTAGACTATAAAAGGCAATCACATGAGCATGTCACGATCTCGTAAATAGGCACGTCAGGCGTAACGAGAGAGTTCCAATTTCGAAACAAGGTAAGCTAGAAAAAGTAAACACGTTATAGAACAGAAAAACATAACACTTTTGGCATCTTATCCATCACATCTTACGGGTTTCATCTCCAAAAATTCCAACTTTTGCACATCTTCTCAAATCTCCCCAACTTTCATCACATGAAATCTCCATAACCCATCCCATACATGTTGGACACATCAATTGTGTCAAAGCAAAGTGGAACTAGCCACTAATTGCATGCAAAAGATTAGTAAGTTTTCCATTAAATTCCCAACCACATTTTTATATATATTTTTTACAATTAATGTCAATCTTTATATTTTCTAGTTGGTGTGCTAAGACGGGTAGGATACGCACGCCATTAGACACAACGGATTGGAGGCTACTAAGCATCGACATCAAAAAGGATACATGGAAGGAATGCAATGTTAGTTTGGCACTTGTTATTTTTAATTTCAATTGAAATTTGTACATGTGACTATTTTTATGATCACATTTGTAGCGCCCCTTTATTATCGAGGCAAAATCCTATGATCAAGTGAAGAAGAAGGCTCTTCAAATTTCATCAAAGGCTCATCGAGAACACAAATATACCCTTGCCAAGGATTATATAAAACCAAAGGGCAAGAGGTTTGGGCAAGATCCAAGTACGCGTTACAATCACATTGTACCCCTTACTTGGGAGGCATTCAAGAAGCGATGGTTAGAAAATGACGCAAAGGTTAGTTTACTTACTACATCTTGCAATAATAGTTTCATGCGAATTTGTCAAATATTATTGTTTCCGTTAGTGCTTTATTCTTAAAATAACATAGAATTTTAAAAAGGGTTTGGGAGATAGGAAGCGCAAAGCCACTGCTGATAATGTAATGCCTTACACCGGGGGTAGGGGGGTACTTGGGTGTGGGGAAGAAGACCTCAAAAAAAAAACCGAGGTGAAAGAGCTTGTGGATGAGGGCATGGACGCGGAAGAGGCGAACAAGCTAATCATTTCCGAAGACCCTACAACATATAATAGACAACAATTATTCGTCTTTGGTAGAATTAAAAAAGACGGGACTTTCTCAAGTGATGAGGCAAAAAGGGTGGCTAATCGAGTGGTACACTTTACCTACTACGCTATACCATGTTCCATTTTAGTATCTACAATCACACCATCAAACACAACAATTGATGACGATAATAACTTTTAATTTATAATACTACTTTTTTAGGATGAGGTCGAGCGTGAAGATGAAGAAGGCTTGTTCATCCCTGATGAGCCCTAAATATACTCTTGTTTTTATGAAATTTTAGATCTAATTTGGGTAGCATTTGGTGCAAAGTAAGGAGCTTTAAAGCTAAACTTGTCGAAGTTACATTTTGAAGAACAATTGATGCACTAATGTTTTGAAGCTTGATTTTGGAAATGTTCGCAAATGAATTAGAGAACATGGATCATACCATTGGATTCCTCTCGTCAAGAGCTTCGAAATGGACTACTAGAAGATGCAAATCGGATGAATGGTTAAAGTGCATGGCCCTTCACAACCAGTGCTCTACCTGGTGCATGGCCCCTGCACTGCTGCATGGCCCTTCACAACCAGTGCTCTACCTGGTGCATGGCCCCTGCACTGCATTCTATAAATACTCCTTATCCTCTCTAAGAGCAAAAACGGCCAACATGATGTAGATCTCCATTTTTCTTCATCTTTCTTTCCCTTTTCTTCCATTCCTTTCCATTAGATTAGTAGTTTGATTCCATGTATTGTAGTATAACTTAGTTTGATCCTTGGGAGCATTTGAATTCATTACCTTGAAACTTTGAGGGCCTTGTATGCTTAAACTTGAGATTTGGATTATCATTTGATGAACTTGAATTCTTTGTGCATGAATGTTGTTCAATCTTGCTTAATTTGTTATGGGCTTTGTGTTTTATATCAATTGCATGCCTCATAGTCACTAATTAGAGTAGATTAGTTCTATGGTCAAGGTAATATAGTCTTACAGTAATTCTAGTGTAATTGGAATGGTGATGAATTGTAGTGTAATGTAATCTCTAGTTTGTAGATTAGTGACTATGGAAGGGTTAGAGTGATGACAAGTTCTTCCCCTTGTTGTGTGATTGTAGTTAAGGAATGCCATGATAAATATAAGTTGTTAGAAGTGGAAATATTATGAACTTGCATGATTAATCAATTATGTGTTTAGGTAAGGATTGAATGTTATCATTGGTCCCCCTAATATGTGATTTTATACTTGAGTTGAAGATTCCCTTTTAACGTATGATTGTTATCAACGAATAGCTAGATTTGTGGGTAGAACGTTATCGTTCACTCCAATATCATTAAGTGGTAAAGTAGGAGTCAAGACATATATGTTATCATCGTCTTGGTTCTTGCTAGTTATCAAATGTCTTATTTGTATACTCTCGCTATTGCGGGTGTGTGAGTAAGTTTGTCTCTCTCTAATCCTAATACCATTGTTGAGTTATCTATGATGTTATCATCTAGGTGAATCAACAATGAGAGCTTTTGAGTGGTGTTATCATCCTCTCTAGCTACATTCGAGAGAATATGATGCTTTCATCCTTGACAAATGGTCTAAACTTCCTTCTAATTGCATTTGCTCGGTGATAAGTTGATAGTTGGAAATTGAAGTCATTTGCCTCCCAAGGCCTCATAATCCTAGTATCATCCCCTTAGCTTAGCTAATGATAGTTTAGTTTACTTTCATAGTGTAATCAAAACCAACCTCAAAAACCCCCCTTGTTTACATTGCTTTCTATATAATATATAAGTATGCTTATTTTGTACTTTAAAACACTCTTACAAATCCCTTCTCCTTGTGGTTCGACCCCTACTTCCCACTATCTACTTTCTAGTAGTTAGAAGTTGTAGGTGATTTATAAATAGTATTTTGATCTCGCGGAGTCTCATTTAACGACGTGGGAAATCGCTTGTCAAAATTGGCGCCGCTGCCGGGGAGAAGGCGTATTTTGTTTTTGTGTTTCATCGTAGATTATATTTCTATTTGTAGTTTTTCAAAAACAATTATATTTTCTTGAAGTGTGTATTGCTTGAGTACTTTTGTGGACGACACCATTTATAGTGTGTACCGATCTAGAACTCTTGCACTACAAATTTCAAACTTTTATTATTATGTTTACTTTAAGTAGGAAAGATTATATAGAATTCCTTGCCTTTAAAGGAAAGGATTAGGAATAATATGGCAAGCTAGAGTGATACTTACAAGTCAAATAATTTTTCCGAGCCTTGCAATTTTGACTCATGTGATGAGCACTACAATAATGAAATGTCTTTTGGTTCTTCATACCAAAGTGACAATCATGATAAGTGCTATAATGAGGATAGAGTTGGATTTCAAAGTCAAGAAAGATATAATCCATACTACAATTCTTATGAGCCACAAGGGAGTGATCATTTGAATTATGGATATCTAGATGAAAACCAACCCTATGAGTACCAAGACATGCCCCCACCTTGTTGGGATAGGCCTCAAGAGGAAGATCCGATAAATGATGAAAAAAATCATCATTTTGAAAATCTTGAGAGGTGAATGCATGAAATGGCCTTAGAGGTAAAGCTCTTGGTAGCTCAATCTTTAGAGGAAGATTCATCCCAAATGGAACTTAATACAAATGTTTTGGTGAGTGATGCCACCATTATGTATGAGAAACAAGTTCAATGGGATGAGGAGTTGTGTGTTGACTATAGTGAATTAGAGAGGGAGGTGATCGCTATTCTTGAATTTTTACCATCACCATTATCATCCTTGACTCTACATACAACACAAATTCCCCAACTTCCCAAACCATTAGAGGGGCTAAGTAGGTTGTTTGAAGAAGTACCATCCCACATAGAACCTATTCCAAGTACTTTGGTGAGTGAAATCACCTCTTTGTATGAGGAAGAAGTTAAATGGGATGAGGAGTTGGTTTTTGAATCTATTGAAGTAGAGAGTAAGGTGGTTGTTCTTGAATATTTACCATCACCATTGTTTTAACCACCTCCACCTATACTACCAATTCCACCACTTCCATCAATTTTGGAGGAGAGTAGAAAGCCACATACATTCATACTTCAAATTATCACTACTCCTCCAAGACCTCAACCATACAATCCTCCTTTTAAACCTCTTTCCTTTACCTTCCATGTGAGGGTGAGGGATTTTATTCTTTTGTTATTTGAATAACATTAGGGTCGTGACGACGACCTTAAACATACGTAGTTTCTCTTGAGGCACCCATTGCACCATTCGGATGAACCTCCCATATCGTGTCGACGACATTAAATAAACTGATTTTGATCATAGCTCCACGATTTTAATTTTAATTTCTTTGGAATTTCATATTTTCTTCCTCTTTAGTTGCTTTGTAAAAAAAAAAAAAAAAAATTCTTGCCTTTATTTTATTTGATTATTATGATAATTTTATTTATAAGATCTTACACTTTGGTAGTGTTTTGATGCAGGAAAGGATGCATATGGGCATGAAATTTAAAAAAAATAGAGAGAGAGAGAGAGAGAGAGAGAGAAAACCAAAAAACAAAGAAAAGAAAGAAAAAAAAACAGCAAAAAACAAAAAAAGGCGCATGGGCCTTTGTAAATCAGAAATATTTCGATCTACCTACCGCATGGCCCTTGCGGTGTTTCCTGGAGGGGGATTTCAAGGTTTAAATGCATGGGCCTTTGAAGGGTGTTATACCTAGTGTTTGGCCTATGCACTTTTGAATTGATCAGTTGACTTTTGACCTTAAAAAAAAAAAAAAAAACCCTCTCTCCTCTCCCCTCCTCTCCCACATCAGCCCACATCCTATCCCTCACCCCATCTCCATACCCGACCACCACAATCACCACCTTCCACCACCATCTCCGGCCACCTCCACCACCACTCCGCCGCAGGCCCACCACCCCTCTCCCGCCCACCACCACTTTCCGGCCGACGCGACTCCATCTCCACCTCCGATCCCGTCGCCGGCCACTCCTCTGCAAGTCCACCACTCCGCCGCCGCCAATCATCCACCTCTCCCGATCTACCACAGCCCAACCACCACCGTCTCTGCTGTTTCCCGTCACCCCCATCTTCTCATCACCTACATCACCTCTCACCGGTCAACTCCGCCGCCGTTAACCGGCCACCCTAACACCTCCACAGACCCACCTCGCCACCACCCATGTCCGATCTATCTCCATCGGGCCGGGACATCCCCATCCATCTCCGGCCACCTCGTCATTCAACCGGCGACATCCCGATCAGACCGGCGGCCTGCTCCAATCACCACCACAGTCGCCCATCACCGCCGGCTCAGCTCCATCGCCGCCACCACAGTCATCACGCCGCCACGGATCAGACCGGCGGCCTGCTCCAATCACCACCATAGTCGTCCATCACCGCCGGCTCAGCTGCATCGCCGACACCATGCTCATCACTACATCACCATCACGCTGCCGCCACCAGTCCTTATCCAATCTGCCCAGCTCAGTCTCCGGCCGGCTGAACCCATCGCTGATCACCACCTCTGAACATCATAACCACCGACCTCCACTACTGAGCTTTCAAATCACCGCTGTGCTGCCATCTCCATCTCCGCCAGTATCGTGGTGATTCACTGTTCGGTATCACATTCTACACCTCCTTATGCTTTGTGTGATGATTTGCTGCTATTCTATATTATGTGAGGCTGTGTACTGAGTTTTATATGCTAAGCATGGGCCTGCCGCCACTAGTTTAAAATCATTGTGCTCAAATTGATCTTTTGGTGGCTATTGTTTTAGTGTTCTCTTCTCATAGAGTAGGTTGTGCTTTAGTAGTGGTTGAGTTTGTGAATACTCCCTATCCTTGATATTGTATTGTTCTAAAACATTGAGGATAATGTTTAGTTTTAAGTGTGGGGGAGGTTTAGTATTTACGTTTTGCTTAGCTTCTTATTGTAAAAATGCACTTCTTTTGAAAGAAAAATGAGTGAAAAGCCCGGATAGGTCAAAACATTAACAAGGCCTAGAGGCAAAAGTGAGAGGCTTGTGCGGAAAAATGAGAGGCTAGGTATAACCTAGGCAAAAGGAGAGTGTGCGTAAAAGAGAGGCTAGCTATAACCTAGGCAAAAGGAGAGTGAGCGGAAAAATGAGAGACTAGGTTATAACCTAGGCAAAAGAAGAGAAAAAAAAAAGAGGGGCTATGTGAAAACCGAAAGGCGCATAGGTAAAAGGAGAGGTAAACTTGCTATTGTTTCGGTGGTCTCATTTTGATGAAATTTTTGTGATGTGTTTTGTGGTCTCTTTTTGGTAAGGTTGTGCCAAGGTAATTATTGTGCTTTTGTACTTGTAAATTGGCACACTCTTGGTTCTTGATAAAGATATTGGGGTTGGGTAGAACTTTCTTTAGGATTAGGATATGAGACATGATTCTTGTGTTTTCATCTTAAGGAAAGTTTGTATTTTGTAAAGGTCTCAAATGTCTTGTTGTGAAATTGATAGGAGTATGCACTTAGACTTTAATCGTTCTTTCTCGAGAACGAGAAAGGTTTAAGTGTGGGGGTATTTGATGAGACCTAAATATACTCTTGTTTTTATGACACTTGAGATCTAATTTGGGTAGCATTTGGTGCAAAGTAAAGAGCTTTAAAGCTAAACTTGTCGAAGTTACATTTTGAAGAACAAGTGATGCACTAATGTTTTGAAACTTGATTTTGGAAATGTTCGCAAAGGAATTAGAGAACATGGATCATAGCATTGGATTCCTCTCGTCAAGAGCTTCGAAATGGACTACTAGAAGATGCAAATCGGATGAATGGTTAAAGTGCATGGCCCTTCACAACCAGTGCTCTACCTGGTGCATGGCCCCTGCACTGCTGCATGGCCCCTGCACTGCTGCATGGCCCCTGCACTGCTGCATGGCCCCTGCACTGCTGCATGGCCCCTGCACTGCTGCATGGCCCTTCACAACCAGTGCTCTACCTGGTGCATGGCCCCTGCACTGCATTCTATAAATACTCCTTATCCCCTCCAAGAGCAAAAACGGCCAACATGATGTAGATCTCCATTTTTCTTCATCTTTCTTTCCCTTTTCTTCCATTCCTTTCCATTAGATTAGTAGTTTGATTCCATGTATTGTAGTATAACTTAGTTTGATCCTTGGGAGCATTTGAATTCATTACCTTGAAACTTTGAGGGCCTTGTATGCTTAAACTTGAGATTTGGATTATCATTTGATGAACTTGAATTCTTGTGCATGAATGTTGTTCAATCTTGCTTAATTTGTTATGGGCTTTGTGTTTTATATCAATTGCATGCCTCATAGTCACTAATTAGAGTAGATTAGTTCTATGGTCAAGGTAATATAGTCTTACAGTAATTCTAGTGTAATTGGAATGGTGATGAATTGTAGTGTAATGTAATCTCTAGTTTGTAGATTAGTGACTATGGAAGGGTTAGAGTGATGACAAGTTCTTCCCCTTGTTGTGTGATTGTAGTTAAGGAATGCCATGATAATATAAGTTGTTAGAAGTGGAAATATTATGAACTTGCATGATTAATCAATTATGTGTTTAGGTAAGGATTGAATGTTATCATTGGTCCCCCTAATATGTGATTGTATACTTGAGTTGAAGATTCCCTTTTAACGTATGATTGTTATCAACGAATAGCTAGATTTGTGGGTAGAACGTTATCGCTCACTCCAATATCATTAAGTAGCAAAGTAGGAGTCGAGACATATATGTTATCATCGTCTTGGTTCTTGCTAGTTATCAAATGTCTTATTTGTATACTCTCGCTATTGCGGGTGTGTGAGTAAGGTTTTCTCTCTCTAATCCTAATACCATTGTTGAGTTATCTATGATGTTATCATCTAGGTGAATCAACAATGAGAGCTTTTGAGTGGTGTTATCATCCTCTCTAGCTACATTCGAGAGAATATGATGCTTTCATCCTTGACAAATGGTCTAAACTTCCTTGTAATTGCATTTGCTCGGTGATAAGTTGATAGTTGGAAATTGAAGTCATTTGCCTCCCAAGGCCTCATAATCCTAGTATCATCCCCTTAGCTTAGCTAATGATAGTTTAGTTTACTTTCATAGTGTAATCAAAACCAACCTCAAAAACCCCCCTTGTTTACATTGCTTTCTATATAATATATAAGTATGCTTATTTTGTACTTTAAAACACTCTTACAAATCCCTTCTCCTTGTGGTTCGACCCCTACTTCCCACTATCTACTTTCTAGTAGTTAGAAGTTGTAGGTGATTTATAAATAGTATTTTGATCTCGCGGAGTCTCATTTAACGACGTGGGAAATCGCTTGTCAATCCCGGTCGGTAAACACAATGTGCTACGTAGGGCACTTGGGAAGGCCGAGCATCCGGGAATAGCTAAGGGAATTGGTGGTTATGTTACTTAAATAGAGGCGTTTGGTATCAAACATAGTAGTAAAGACCCTAAACCATCCAAACTCCAAATAGCATTGAGCCAAGCCAAAAAATCCGACCAAGAGGTCAAGAAATTGAAAATAATGTTGGCCAATGTGTGTTCTTTTATAATGTATCCTCTTCCATCCGATTTTTGTGACACCGATCCAATCAATGGACCCTCGTCTAGAGGATCACATCCTTCCCCACCACAACCTGAGGTTGACCAACCTATTTTGGACCAACCTATTGTTGAACCCAACAAGGAAATATGCACACCTTTGGCCCCTATCAAAGATCAAGTTCACATACAACCATCTGATCCCAAACCAAAGGTACGTTTAATTACTTGCACCTCAATCAAATGAATAATTCTACACAACCACTAGTGCACAAGCATAGGTTTCTCGGCACACATTTCACGGCGTTTTGGCCAGAATTTGGCGGAACCGCCGAGTAACTGGGTTACGAACTCGTAACCTGCCGTTCGCCTAGGGCAAAAAAAAAACACGGCGTTTCACAATTAAAACAAGGCGTTTTCCAAAGTGTATTAAAAATGTTAATACTAGGCGAACTCTGAACCGTGTTCGCTTATAGGCGAGTAGAGTGACGAATTCGCCAGTATTACCCGCCTGAAATAAGAATAGTTGTTCGCCCATACATGCTAAGACGCGTTGTAGTTGCGAAATCGCCTTGTATTGACGCCAGCAGGCGTTACTGAAGAAGCGAGCTCGCCTATAGTTATGACCAGAGGCGTTTCGGTTTACGATTTCGCCTGTATTAAAATGTAGCGGGCGAATTTGGTGGCGAATTCGTAACAGTGTCGTAGCTGGGTGTATAAAAGCTGATTTTTTGCGGGAATAAAAATAAAAGAAGTAGATAAAAGAAATCTCCTTTTGTTTTGTCTCAAGTTTTGCTCACATTTTCAGGCCTTGATTTTGCCCAAGAACACAAAGGTATGAGGTTTTGATTTTTTTGTTGATTGGTTGTGGAATGGGCAAACTGTTTTTGATTAGTGTATGTGCTTGTTTATATGGATTTGTAGAGTTCTTAGGGTGCTAAATTTGTGGAATGTTTGAGTGATTGTAGCAAAACCGTTGTTGATAGTATCTTGTTAAGCATGGGTCATAGTGAAATCATGTTGGAGAATCAGCGTCTCTCACAAGGTTATACGGATTTGATTCAAGAGTTTATTGATGTTGGTTGGAAGGATTGTGTAGAAAAGAGAATGGGTGGGCTAAGATGTCCTTGCATAGATTGCCTTAACAACGCGATTTATGAGGATGTAGACGTTGTGCGCGAACATTTGGTTTGTAGAGGTTTTGATCTTACATATACAACATGGGTTTGGCATGGAGAAGGTGCAAGTCATAATGATGCAGAGTTTGATGTTAAGCTTGGGGCTGATGGATTGCGTTATGATGGTTGTCTTGATGAAATGGCGGAAGACGTGGCAATGGATTGGGTAGGAAAGCCGAGCATGTTAGCGGCGATGTATAATGATAAAGAGACACCATTGTACAAGGGTTGCAAACATTCCGTTCTTGGTTCTACGTTGTTGTTGATGAATTTAAAGGCGCGCCATGGAATATCTGACAAGGGGATGACTGAATTGTTAGAGTTGGTGAAAGAGTTGCTACCCACTGACAACTTGTGTCCTGATCGAGTATATGCTGCTAAGAAGATATTATGTCCTACGGGAATGGAGATGCAGAAGATTCATGCATGCCCTAACGATTGTTTGTTGTACAGGGAAGATGACAAGGATAGAGATACATGCCGAGTCTGCAATGAACCTCGGTACAAGTCAAAGGTGGGGACCGTAAAGGTATGCGGCGAGAGTGTGACACCGTCTAGATGTAAAACGCTGGCTAAAGTAGTGTATTACCTTCCGCTGATTCCTCGACTGAAGAGGTTGTTTGCAAATCCTGAGGATGCAAAGTTGCTAACATGGCATGCAGATAGGGCTAGGGAGGACGATGACATTATTTCACATGCCTCAGATGGAGATCAGTGGAAGAAAATGGATGAGTGGTACCCTGAATTTGCTGCTGAGCCCAGGAATGTGAGGCTAGGCTTATCCACTGATGGCATGAACCCCTTTGGTAATATGTCTAGCACCCATAGTTCTTGGCCAGTTATGGTTGTGATTTACAATCTGCCATCGTGGTTGATGATGAAACGTAAGTATGTGTTATTGTCCATGATGATATCTGGTCCTAAGCAACCGGGTAACGATATTGACGTGTACCTAGCGCCTTTGATCGAAGATTTGCAGAAATTATTCGATGTGGGTGTTCGGATACCTGATGGCAGTCGAGGTGATGAGGAGTTTAAACTGCAAGGAATGTTGTTGTGGAGTATAAATGACTTTCCTGCATTAGGTAACTTGGGGGGTTATTCAGTGAAAGGTCACTTTGCATGTCCCATATGTGAGAGCAAGACTAGTTATTGTCAATTGAAACACGGTGGTAAGCCGGTGTATCTCGGGCACAGAAGATTTCTTCCGACGGGACATCCTTGGAGGCGAGCAAAGAATTGGTTCAACGGGAGAGAAGAGCATGATCCCTCCCCAATCCCTTTAACTGGAGAGGAGGTTCTAGAAAAGGTTACTGGGATGGATCATGAATTTGGTAAGGGAAAGAAGAAGAAGGCGTCGAATAGCAGTTGGAAGAAGTGTTCGATCTTCTTCAAACTAGATTACTGGAAGCATTTGGACGTATGTCACTGTCTCGATGTGATGCATATTGAGAAGAACGTATGTGAAACACTTGTAGGTACGCTGATGAATACCCCTGGAAAGACAAAGGATGGCTTAAAAGCGCGGAAAGATCTTGTACAGCTTGGTATCCGATCGTCTCTAGCCCCTGTAGAGGAAGAAGGTAAATCTTATTTACCTCCAGCTTGTTACACTATGTCGACCGAGGAGAAGAAGCGTTACTGTAATGCTTTGAAGTCTGTTAAGGTTCCAACAGGTTACTCTTCGAACATCCGTAATTGTGTTAATACCAAAGAACTGAAGCTGGCGGGATTGAAGTCACACGACTGTCATAATCTTATGCAGGAGCTGAATGTTATCGCTCTACGAGGATCATTGCCTCGTCACGTGAGGAAGGCGATATCGAAGCTATGTTACTTTTTTAAGTGCATATGTCGTAAGCGAGTGAGCAGGCAGAAGCTGGATGAGTTGCAGGAAATGGTGGTGGAAGTTTTGTGTAGGATGGAGATGTACTTTCCCCCGGCCTTTTTTGACATAATGATCCACGTGATTGTCCATTTGGTGAGGGAGGTAAAATTATGTGGCCCAGTTTACTTGAGATGGATGTATCCATTTGAGCGGTACATGTCGATTTTTAAGCATTTCGTGAAGAACAGATATAGGCCTGATGCTAGTATAGTTCAACGTTATGTCGCAGAAGAGGTTATTGAGTTTTGTACCAACTATATGAAAGATGTTGCCACAGTGGGGATCCCAAATGCTAGGCACGATGGTAGAGTGGACGGGCACGGGCTCAAGCATCATAGTTTGTTTAGTCCTACCGCCGCCGACATGGATGCTGTCCATTTATATATCCAGACTATGAGTAATACCACATGCATTACAGAAGAACTAAATGTCTACACTTTCAGTCTGAAGTTGTCAAATACATGTATATTCGATGGTGATCAACACGTGGCTAATGTAGAAAGTCCTATTGCTCGTGTCTGCACTAGTGTAACATTTGGTTAACGAACTAATGGTATTAACCCGTAGTCCCATCATATACGTATCTAAACAGTTTATGCCAAATGCTTTACAATAACCATGGATATGGATTAGAGTTAACAATTTCAGATACCTCTTCATAGGACTATATACAACATGTCACAACAATTCTCTTTCATAACAGACGTCATCGTTGCAACCAACTCAAGTAATATTATGTGCAGATAAAATCTGATTTCATTTATAAGTTTTCATATTAAATTTTAATATACATCATCTCATGAAACACACAATGTTAATATTAATTGCATAACAAAGTAGCAAATATTCAGAAAATAATTATTATGGGTTCATCAACTTGCTAGCTAGCGATACCGCAAGGGGTATTCGCCTCTAGCCGATGCAGGTTGCGGTATCGTAACCTGGCTAAACAGTAACCGACCAAATATACTATTCAGGCATGTTTTGTCCAACTTTACCATACTATATATATCTTTTATCCCGGATTTTGCTAACCTCTTCAGCATTTTCACCATTCATTCCCATCTACCCCTCCTTCTCTCTCACCTTATCCCCCCCTCAACTTCCATCTCAAATCCTTGCATTCCAAATCCATTCTTGCCTCATTTCTTGGTGAAATCTCATCAAAACCAACCACAAACTCACCCTCAAATCTAGCACATATATTTTGTGTGAAGAACTAAACCCTATAAAGCTTGTAACCCACCAAAAACCCCAAAATCTCCTTCAACTTTGGTTGAATATTACAAATCTCGCTACTTTGTGTGTCTAAGAGCAACAAACAACTAATATCTTCTTCTACAATTAAGGTATGAGACTCAAATTTGAAGTATTATTCAAAGCACATGTTATTTAGTTACTTTTTGAGATATATTGGTTGAATGGCATGCTTGAGTAGACATTATCCATGCTTAGTCCCTATCCATAACATATGTGTTTCATGACTATGTTAAAATCAAATTTAGAAGCCATAGCTCCCTTTATTTGTTACTTTCATGTGGCATTCTAACATGTTAGCCTACCTTAGGTTCACTTTGGTTATACAATTCAACAAATCCGTTTTTTCCTTGTTTTAACTAGTCATGCTTGTGTTATTTTACTTCTACAACTCATTCAACATGGTTTTGTTGTTGTTTTACCTAGTCATAATAGTGCTAATTAGTTAAGATTCTATTTCTATCCATCCTTAGATAGCAATGGTGACCACTTCAACCACTTCAAGTGCCCAACCAAAGAAGCGAGGTAGCAACTCGAAGAAAGGCCTACAAGTCCGCTCACATTGTCGAGTTCTACAAAGAAGAATGAGAAGAGGAGAACTAACACACATAGGATTTAATGCCAAGGGTGTATGCAACCGACCAAAAAAAGAACGTTCAAAATGGTCAAGTTGGTGTGGCCGAGTTGGAAGAACGTTTATTGAGATAACGGAGGATAATTGGAGAACCGTCCCATCAAAAAAGAAGGAGGAAGTTTGGGTAGAATGCCAAGTAAGTAACATTTAACCTTTCAATGATCTATCTACTCAATATTATACATCTTCATAATATATAGACATAATACATGCTACATATTTTGGCGTAGCGACCTTTTGAAATAGAATCTAATGACATGGAAGTGGTGAGAAAGAAGGCATTCAACATCGTCTCCAAAGCTTTTCGCGAGCACAAGCATGCTCTAAGAAAAGACTACTTGTATGAGAAGGGAAAGAGGCTAGGTCAAGATCCAAGGGACCGATACAATCATATTACAACCGATGCGTGGGAGGCCTTCAAGCAAGCATCGCTTGAAAATAAGACTTCGGTGAGTCACAAACTATAACTTCGGTGACATAACCTCCTCTTATCTATTACATTAATGATGACATGTGATACGGTATCTTCTTGTGCAAAGGGGAAATGGGACAAGAAGGTCACATCGGCGAAATCAATAACAATGCCGTACACTGGTGGTAGGTCGGGGTATTTGGGTGTAGGTGAGAAGGAGGGGCTTAGGGAGAAGGAGGAACTAGTGAAGGAGTTGGTATTAGGGGGGATGGACGAGGCGGAAGCTCGGTATGTCATAGTGGAAAAGGACGCCGAGGATTATACTAGACAAAAACTCTTCGTGTTGGGTCGAATTAGAGACTCGGATGGTAAGTTCACTTCGGAGGATGCCGAAAAATATGCAAAGAGGGTGGTTAGTCTATCTATCTTACATTATCTTACTATCTATTGTAGTCTTATTTATTTTTGTTGTTGCTTTCAAATATTCTTCACAACTACTTTCACCTAGTACAACTTCATTTGATAATAGGAACTTCTTGAGCGCCAAAAGGAGGAGGGTACCTTTATCCCGTGTGGGAAGAAAGATGTCTTGAATGAGGCTTTTGCTCTTGGGAAGAAAAAGGAACACCCGGGAAGAGCATTAGGTGTTGGAGGTTACGCGACACAAGAAGAGGTTTTTGGGATTAAGCAAGGTTGGGGCAATCCTAAACCATCACAACTACAACGAGCTTTGAGCGAGGTGGCGGCGACAAAGGCGGAAATGAAGGATTTGAGGGAGGTGATGAAAGACATAGCACAACATACCAACTATCCCCACATCGAGAGGTTAGGAGGTACACAACCACATCTTCCACCATCATCAAAGGGTTCTCAAGCATCACCTCAAATTGTGGAGGATGAAGGTGAGAATGTGGAAATGGAGGAGGAACTAGTGCCTCCTACTCCACCTTCATCACCCATCAAGTTGAATGCGGCGCATTCCATTCAAGTTGATAAGGTTAGTACAAATTTTGCTAATTTAGAACATCGTTGGTTTCTAATCTCTTTCTAAAAATAGTTGGATGATGATTTCTCTTGTGCTTTCATTTATGATAGAACCCCCCTTGCAAGCTATATGTTTCGCAAGGTACCAAATCAAAACCACTCCATGTCGCCAATGGCACATGCGACCCAAGTGCGGTGAAACACAATCGTGTTGACATCCCCGCAGGATTTTTTAGTGTTCGCATTACCGATGTTTTGATAGAACAACAAATGCTACCTGTGAAGGAGTCACCGATGGTGAGAGTTGGGGAGGCTAAAGGTTTCCTTGTTCTATGGCCAAAATGGTTGGTGCTTGATGAAAAATCCACCTCCATACCCCGTAGGAAACCACAAACTCCACAAAATCCACAAATACCCGTGCATGCCTTGCCTATAGCTAGACAAACATTAGACCCCATGCTCGTGGAGTTTATGAAAGCCCTTCCACCCTTCGTCCGAGTCTTTTATGATTTGATATCCTCGCACGACAAGAATGCATGCTATGCCTTTCTCGGAAATGAAAGGTGCTTTACCATGACAAAGGACATCCACGTACCATGGGAGGATTTTGAATATTTCTGGAATTTCAATGAACTTCCCGCCACCATTCTTTGCCTCAATCAAATGTAAGCCATTTGTATGTGTTTCATGAGAATACTCAATTATCAAACCATATATGATTACATCCTCGTCATGATTGTCTACTACATTCACAGGTTCTTGCATCACCATGCCTATCACCGGAGCAAGCATTTCATTGGATTTTTGCATCCAATGCATTTGCAAGCTAGTATTGAGAGCAATAGGCAAAGACTTGATTACTTGAATTCTACTCTCTCCGACAAATCAAAAAAAATATGGATCGGACCATATCTCGAGAGGTATACCTTACAATTTGCTCTATTACTCATGCTAAATATATTGTATTTGCTCTACTGCATTCTTTTTTTATGACCATTATGCTTTCATGTGATTTGTAGTGATCATTGGAGCTTTGTTGCAATAATACCCGCTTTAAAGCAAGTATATTGGATAGACCCACTCCACCGCCCTCCATCACGAACATTCGCCGATCTCCTTGATAATGCAATTCTTCAAGTGAACGACAAAACACTCCTCGACTTCCACCTTATAAACATTCGGGTAAGATGTTGTGCTCATGCTATCACGTCCTTTCAAAAATCAACATTTGCGTTTAAAGTACCATAAGTATAGTAATGTTTTATGTTTTAAACACTTTTGTAGTCTAGGAAGCAATCATCGAACTATGAATGTGGCTATTACACAATGATATTTGGTTTGATGGTGGTGGATGGTGTTCAAAAAGACATGCTAGATCTTCTAAAGGTACGCTACACGCGTCTAATCTCATTTATATTCGTCGAGATTTCCTAATAAGCGTTATTTTCAATCATAGGTATTCAAGGATGATATCACTCCTTTCTCCTTGCAAGAACTTAACGACGGAAGAGACCAAATGGCTAAATATCTGGTCCACAACCGTGCGTTTACCATTGCAAGGCCACAGGTCCCTAACCTCCCCAAGGCATGAAAAAGTATTGTCTCTCTTTTTGGTAGGGGCTTGACATTAGTATCGCACTTGAGTGCTTAGGTTATGCATCTTTAGCATTAGTATAGGGGCGTTGGATTTGAATTTGACAGGTTTATGTTGAGTCGGGTATCCCGATTCATGTTTCGAAAGAAACGGGTCAATTTTAACAAATAATTACACAATTCTGTCTTGCACGCAAATGAATTCGCTTCCTTATTCGCTTCTTGTCGAATCCAGAAGCTAGATCGCTACCTGGCACGCCTTCTACTACAATATAACAAGCGGTCATACACACGGCCTCGCCTATACATTCGCCCACAGAAGCGACGTCGCCTGGCTACTCGCTTGCTAGACTCTGTTGCCCCTGGCGTGCCTCAAACGATTTCGCCTATACATTCGCCCACAAAAGCGACGTCGCCTGGCTAATCGCTTGCTAGACTCTGTTGCCCCTGGCGTGCCTCAAACGATTTCGCCTCCAATATTCGCCTCCATACACGAATTCAAAAGGCGAATTCGCCAACCACATTCCCTACAACAAATATGTGCACGACGTCGCCTAATATTCGCCTCTTCTGGCGGTGTCGTATCCCACTCCGCTTGTGCCCATCTAGTCTGGCTACATTTTCAGGTGGCGAGTTCGCTTTATAGTTTCGCCACCTCCAGAAGGCGAACTCGCTTTTCTTTTTCGACCACAAGCGAGATGATACACGACACCGTAACACCATGACCATTGAGTTTTTTTTCAAATTTAATATTCCCATATATTCCGGCGAATACGCCAGCGGTCTCGCCTGCTTCACCCTAGCGAGTCTGGTTACGATTTCGCTTGTGTATTATTAGAAACAAGCGACCAACACAAGCGAGTTCGCCTTAACAGGCGATCACTGGCGGCGATATCGTAACACTCACATTTACAGACACAGGCGACCTAAGGTGGCGAATTCGTAACAGGTATACAGGGCGTTTTTTAAACGCTGCACACGGTGTTTTGAACCGCCGTGCGTAGCATGCATGTTTAAGGCGTTTTGTTAACCGCCCAGAAGAAGTGCCATTTTACGGCACAACCCATTACGGCATTTCCAAAATACCGTGAATGGTACGAATGAACCGCCTAGAAACCTAAGTCCATCCACTAGTGAACTCATTATTATTGATATTTTATAAAAATACTCTTCCTACATATGTCTAATTCGACCTAATTAAACATGCCTTATTTGTATATTAGAATTCCCCTTCTTGCAAGTTGTACGTTGAATGTGGGACGAATTCTCAACCCCGCCACGTAGCAATGGGAAATTCATATCCTGACATGACACTACATCATGAATACAAAGTCCCTATTGGCTTCGTTAGGGTTTCTATAGTACATGTGTTAGTCGAGGATGCCTTGGTACCGGTCGCGGATAAAGAGTGCACGACAGTGGGTAAAGGTTTAGGCCGTTTTTTTTGTGGCCCAAATGGTTGGTCGTTGATGTGAATTCTAATTCTATCCCAATTAATAGAAAGAAACCATCACCCGTCGTAGACCCACTAAATATCCCGGTAGCTAAGAAGTCGATGTCGGCGGAACAAGTTGGATTCATGAATCACTCCCGGGATTCGTTCGCACGTTTTATGATATGGTGGGCTACCATAGTCGGGATTCTGTTTACTATTTCTACGCCAATAAACAGGTATTCGGCGAAGCGAGGGAAATAGTCGTTCCATGGGAAGACTTTGTCCTTTTCTGGCACTATCAAACCCTTCCCGAAACAATCCTTATACTACATCAAATGTAAGCTACTTGATCTCATCTCTTCTATCATATTTCAACTTACAAATTATCATATACTTGTGCAATATTATACGTTCATATCCGATCTATTGTTTATTTAGGTACACGCAATTCCTTACTCTAAACGCAAAGACTTTCATTGGTTTTTTGCACCCAATATGCTTGCAAGAAAAGAATGAAAGTAATCAATCACGACTTGCTTGTCTTTCTAAGATCCTTAGTGACAAGACCAAGAAAATTTACATAGGCCCATATCTAGAGAGGTTGGTTTTCTTTTCTACAATTGGATATTTGCATTTCGTAAACATTCTAATATTCGAGTCGGGTTCTTACATTTTCATTTCTTAAAATTTGTAGTGGCCATTGGATTTTTGTAGCTATGATACCATCGTTGAAGCGAGTGTATTGGATGGACCCGCTACACTTTGGTCGATCTACAAAATTTGCAGATTTATTAGAGATTGATATGCATAGTGCACATGACGACACACTACTTCCCTTCAACCTTATACAGATTCAGGTGACATTACAAATCTAAAGCTCATTTATTTCCACTATGATTTCATTTCAAATCATTTGTTATACTTCTTCACTTTAAGCACCGGAAGCAATTGTCAAATTGGGAGTGCGGTTACTATATGATGTTGTATGCCACCGAGTGCGTCGCTGGCCTTGTTCATGATAATTTGGAATTACATCACGTAAGCATTCTTACAACCTACTTATTGTACCTATTACTATCTACATTGCCTTTAATAGTATTAAAAAAACATTTCTTATTCTTAGATTCTCAAGGAAAATCAAGCACCGTACACCAAAAAGGAGTTGGAGTATGGTAGAGATGCATTTGTTAGACACTTGATCCTTATTAGATCGGTACATCTCTAGGTCTCACATACCTAATAAAAGCTAGTTTATTTTTTTGTCAAATGGATGCATATACTTTTGAGTTCAATTACTTCAATTAGTTTATAAAGTGTGGCTTGTTTATATTTCATGTTCATGTTTTGTGCTTAGATACCATGCATCTTGCAATTGACAGCTTAGACAATTAAAATGAAACCCTAATTTAGTGGAAATTGGTGGAAATAGCTCAAATCCTATAATTTAGTGACACTTACGAAATCCTTGCAAGCTCGTAACTTGTCTCTCCAATGATATTAAAAATTTTGTGACCATCTTGTAATGTCGCTACTTCACTCGCAAGAATCATATTTCTTAACTTAGTTTTTGCGCCGTCGCTACCCAATCGCTTGTTCTTCTCTGCCTCTCCAATCTGATCTCTGTTGATGTCGTAAGTAAACACGCCAATATCAGGCGAATCACTAGCTTACTCGCAACGGCATCTGTTTTTCTCGTTCACCAAATGATCACACGACGTTGTTTAAATGTAGCGGTAACTGTAGCGATCTCGTTACTAAATACATAAGCGATTTTCTTACAACATCGTTATCTCTCTCGAACCAACAATTTTTATTATATAGGCAGGTTCAGTTGCGAGCTCGCTATAGTTTTACTAGCGAGTAGCACGTCTCTGTCGTAACCTGGCTCGTTTTGTTCATCCCTAAATGTTGAATTTGTCTTGTAACGAGTTCGCTACAGCAGACCCAGCGAATCGCCTCTATTGATCGTAACCTGTCTCGCAGCAGATAAATATTTGACAAGCTAGGCTGGCTTACGCTATCGTAACTAATTTTTAGCGATCCGCACGCTAGACGTCGTAACCAGTCTCCTACACATTCAGTTTACAATCTAGGATTTCCAAAGTAGCGATGTCGCTAGTATTTCATCAGGCGATCCGTAAGCTTCTGTCGTAACAAAATGATCAACCATTTGTTTGGTACTAGCGTTTGCATGTTACGATATCACAAAAAGAAAATACATATCAGTTAGACTAGAAGACTAGCGAGTTCGTAAGCATTTAGCAAGGCGTTTAATCCTTCGTTTAAGGCGGAAACAAACGCCTTAAACCCAAAAACATCTAAGGCGGAAGAGGAACCGCCGTAGATGATTTTTCTCATTTAAGTCACAACCAGGGAAGGCATTTGTTTTCTGCCTTAACACATGAAGGATGAACTGTCTTAGTTGGCTTGATATTCTAGTAGTGCTACAGTGGGGATGTCCAGAAGTTGTAATGTGTCTAAAAAACCTCTAAATTCACCAATACTTCTAACTGGGGGGGTGTCTTCCTTTGTGTTCTGTGACTGAGGCAACTGTATTAAAATCACCTAAAAAATGGTTGAGGTTTTGGGAAGTCCTATGAGATCTTTCCATAGATCCATCCTAGGGGTCCTTGTAACTTCAGCATAAACAAAAACTGATTCCCACTGTGTACTAGAAAACTTTTCTGTGATGCTAACCTGCAGGAACTGGTTAGTCTGTTGCAACTCATGTATCCTATATCTATCATTAAAAAGGAGCCAAATTTTGACTGAGTCTGCAGTTATGGCATGCTGAAATCCAAGAGTGAATTCTAAGTTCTTTATATCATTCTTGTCATGCATAGGTTTCATCAAGCACACAATAGATAATTGGTATAGAGAAATCAGTGTTTTTAGCCTATCTATAGAGGTCCCATATCCTCTCACATTCCACACTAAAACATTTGCAATGAGTTTGTGTGACATTTAATAACTATATGAGATTTTGGTTTTTGGACTTAAGTTTCTAGTGACACTGTCAGATAGCAAAAAAAATTTGTTTTTGGCTTTAGGGGGCTTACCTGGCTCACCATTGACTGTGGTGAGTGTGGTGGGAGCCTGTGGTTCTGGTTCTCCATTGTTAAATTTTATTCCTGGATCATCCATTGTGTTTCTTGCATCCTGTGTCTTGATGGCAAGACTCTGCTGTTCTGATATTTGTAGGGCCAAAGCATCCAAAGTCCAGTCAGGATCACTTGGAGGATCATCAAAACAGTCATCAGAGCTTGATCCTTCAGAGGGTTCCTGCAACACTTCAAAAGGATTTGACAGTTCCATGCTGTGATAAGGCACAATAGAAAGATTTGGATTAAAACTGTGCACAGTGAGTGTGTTGTTTCTTCTTGATGAAATTCTTCCTAGGAGTAACATCTAGCTCATCTAGTGAGTATAAGGATACATGTTGTTTCTTTAGCTGTTTGAAGTCATCAGCTTTGAACAATGATACTTGTATTGGTTTGGGAGGGACAAAAGGAACAATCATCTTTTCTGAATCAGGGATTCTTTTCAGAATTCTGACCTTGTTTTTATCTGTTCCTTTTGTCACCTTACTCCATGTTTGCTGAGCTTTGCTTTCAGTCATCTTCTCATGTGGAGAGAGTCCTGAATTGCTAGCTTTATCCTGTGGAGAGAGCCCTGAATTGCTAGCTTTATCCTGTTCTTCCAATTTTTCCTAAGTTCTAGATGCTGCATCATACAATTGGAATCTTGGTGCCCAAGCTTCCTGCAATACTTATAATAAAGTGGTAGATTATGATATTCTACCTCACATTCTTTGAACTCCTCTGGGAAACCAATCTGAAGTGAGGATAGCAACTGTGAAGTGAGGTCAACTTCTACACAGATTTTGATGGAGGATGGCCTGGTGATGGACGTTGTAGCCGCATCTGCCTTGATATACTTGCCCAGCTGGTTGCCCACATCAGCCAACATCGCGTGATTGTAGTAGTACAGCGGCACATCCCTCACCGTGGCCCATACAGGTACCACCGGAGATTCGTGCTCCGGTGAGAAGTCTGGCGTCCATTTTAGGATCTTCATAGAGTTTCCGGCCACCACCCAGTAGGATTTGAGCCAGCAGCGTTAGTAATCTTCGACATTATCAAAGCGAATCAGTACATGTTGATAGTCTAGAGACCCCAGCTGAATCGGCCCTCAAAACCGATGGTTTGAAAGGCATTTTGTATGGTTAGCATCGCCGCTTGGTTCTCTGAAATTTCCCAATTAGAGCATTCTGGTAATGGGTTGAGAGTTTTTGAACGGATTCCCGGTCGTACATACAGGTTGGCTTCCCGTTGAAAGTGGTGATAGGTTTGATTTCGGGGTTGAAAGATAGATCTGAAAAAGGGTGAGATTGCTTATCGGATAGTATCTGGCTGGTTGTCCCCATTTCGGACCGTTATCAGACCGTTGCGGCAGAGATGGGGCGGAGAACGGTAATAAAAACGGTAATATCTGACATGTATTTCTATGCGGTTCTAAATTCTAGAGAGAATGAGGAGATAAAGTTTTAGAGTGAGAAAGTTGCTACTGTGATTTTCAATGCACTTGGGATTTAATTCACTTATCTGAATTTTCTTTGGCCACCCTCCATTTTTTTGTTACTTGTTTCTTCCAGTCACTTATTTGTACAATTTGTATTCCTTATAGGCTTGAAAAATTTCCAAATTGCAGGAAATATGCATTCCTAGGTAAATCTCTTGTAAGTATACTAATTAGCTAGGTAAATCTCAAGACGCGCGGGTTCCATTACCAATTAGCTAGGATGCCGATTGGCCCCGTTCTCTTGCCGCTGATAATTAGAGCTAAGTTATGTATGTGGTTTTAGCCCAGTGTAGATGTTGTGACATTAGTGTGGTGAATTAACACATTGTAAGTTTAATCACTTTTGTACTTTTTGTGAAATTAAATGAACCTTGTATTTTCTCGGGCGCTTGTTCAAGCACTGTATGTCTTAGTGTTTTGCCTTTTGTCTTTCTCGGGCGTGATGTGTCCGGTTTCAATTCCCGCACTAGCCCCCCGGGTGCTTGTTCAAGCGTTCCCGGTTATCTTTCAATGTCTCTACCGGGTGCTTGTTCAAGCGTACCCGGTTTCAATTCCCGCACTAGCCCCCCGGGTGCTTGTTCTAGAGTGCCCGGTTCAGCTTATAAACATAGTAGTTTTAAGAATTGACCAAGTAATTGCTTCAATATAATAAGAAAATATACATGCGGGCCATGGGTCAACCTAGGCTCAATCCTGACCAGAGGTTCCCAGAGGTCAACATAGGCTCAATTCTTGCTCATTTCAGATTGAGTAAGAAAGACTGTCCTAAGACAGAGGAGGAGAAAGAAAGTATGTCTTCTATTCTTTATTCATCTGATGTTTGTTCTTTGATGTATGTTATGGTTTGTACTAGGCCAGACATTGCACATTTTGTTGGTGTGGTTACTAGGTACTTATCCAATCCGGGTAAGGTTCACTGGAATGCAGTGAAGTGGATTCTTAGATATTTGTGTGAGTTGAGCTTATGTTTTGGAAGTGGCAATGTTGTTCTTGAAGGTTATACTGATTCCGATATGACTTGAGGTATGGATGGGAGAATATCTACCTCAGGTCATTTGTTTACTTTTTCGGGGAGAGCCATCTCATGGCAGTCCAAGCTACACAATTGTGTAGCATTGTCAACAATTGAGAAAGAGTACACCATAGCCGTGGAAGTAGGTAAAGAAATGTTATGGATTTTGAAGCAAGATGATTATGTTGTGCTTTGTGATAGTCAAAGTGCTATTTATTTGAGCAAGAATTCCATGTATCATGCTCGTACCAAACATATTGATGTGAGGTATCATTGGTTAAGAGATGTTATTGAGGAGAAGTTTATGAAGCTGAACAAAATCCACACAAATAAGAATGTTGTTGATATGTTGACGAAGGCAATTCCGGGAGTTAAGGTTGAGCTTTGTGATAAGCTCTCCGGGATGAGTTTCAAGTGATTGTCATTGCACTTGTATCTTCCCTGTGTTGGGCTGGAGGGGGAGATTATTGGGTGAATGTCAGTCCAGCCCAAATCCGTATACTTTGTTTTTGATATACTTTATGGAAAAGGAATTATCTCTTTTATTACTTGGAAAATAATAAATAAAAGTATATAAAGAGGTTTAGGGTTTTCTTGTGGATACGTGAGACGAAATACAAGAACCCAGAGAGGAAAAATAAGGGTTTTAGAGGAGTTGGAATAATCTCGTTTTTGGTGAGCAGTTCTGTTTTGAAGATCTGATCGAGGGGCAAACGTACGTAGTTCGATTTTGCTGAAAGTTTGTCAGCGCCTTCATAACTCCTAAGGCTTCATTTTGAACGGTTGGATCGTCAGTGTATGCTCTGGTTTGGGAGTTATAACAGCTCGAAGTACAACCTTATTATTTGGTGATATCTTGCACCTTTTATCCTCTTGTTCTTATTGATGATACTTGTGGTGGGTTGTAACCCTTTTAATCTGATTGGGTTTCTCTCCCTCATTTTATAATAATAAGAAAGAATAGGTGGACGCCTCCAGTCCCATGGTTTTTACTCCTCACACCGAAGAGGTTTTCCAAGTATAAATCGCTGTGTCCTTTGCTTCTTTATTTTTCCGTTGGCTGGTTTTATTTATCTTCATCAATGATTGTTTTTGTGATTGCTTTAGAATACTGGTTGATTGTTTTACCGTGCCCTTGTGTTGGACTTTTGAGTTTCATCTCTTCCACAAAGGCTGCAAATTTCAAAAAAAAATTCAATCGAGTCTCACATGTATGCTTTATGGATTTGGTTTAAAATACTGTGATCGCTAGGTTATGTGACTCTGTGCTCATTGTTCATTGTTTTGACCCTTCCTTTTCCAACAGAGAGTGATGAGGTCGAACGTGGATTCGTGAGTAGCTTGTGCAGAAAGCAATTCGGGGACGATCATGCGTGCTCTTCGATTTCGTACAAACGATCCAAATTAAAAAGAGGCTTCACGAAGAAGCCTACCATTAGTGCTGCCAGTTCTTATCCGAACCGAATCAACCGACTGAACTGAATGATACCGAACCGATTCGAACCGAATTCAATCTGAGAAAAAAATTATCCGAGACCGAAACCGACTCGGACCGAATAAACCCATAAACTGATCTATTTCGAGAATCTTGATCCGAACCCGATTTGCACCGACCCAAAATCAATCGAAACCAAACCAAAATTCTTAATAGTAAGTCAAAAAGGATTGATCTTTGATTAGATAAAACTCAATTTAGTTGATGTCTATAAAAAGTCATATAAGTGCTATTACTTGTAGAAAGTTAAGTGAGATTGATCATTTGATTAGTTAAACTCAACTTAGTTAGTCTATATGCATATTTAAACTACCAAAAATTCAAAATTCATATCATCCAACTCATTTTGATACCGAACCAGAATAGAACCGATCAACATATGACCGAACCGAAATGATCCGAACCCGAATTGATCGATTAAACTTGAGCCGATAGTAATCCGACCCGAACCGATATTAAACCGACAAAAGAAAATTTTACCGACTCAACCGAACCATTTTAATCCGAAACCGATTCAGCCGAACCGAAACTTACCGAACCGACCGAATTGACACCACTACCTACCATCAATCAAGCTATTGAAAGATTTTTGGACTTGGAGGATACTCCACCGCTGGAGACCACCCCGATAGAGCGTATGCCATGCTCCAACAGTGCCACGGTACATAAAGTGCATGTTGCGGTTCTGGAGTGTCGAAACCATGTGACCACGCTTCAATCTGTAGAGCTCGATTGTACGTATGAATTATAATCAACTTCTAATCGGGCTAGAAATCAGCTGACAAAGATCCAAAAATTTAAATTTTTTTGTGAAAGTAGTCAGTAACTATCTGTTTGATGATGGACCAGCTCTATCATCCAAGAGTGAAAGTCTTAAAACTACAATGAGATGCAAAAGATTCAAATGAAGCTTTAGGTTTCAATTTCATGTAATCCTATAATAATAAATCATAACCAAACTCAAAACAAATCTTAATTGATCAAGAATATTCGTACTAGCATGGGAACAAGTATCTGTACATCGCAGGCAAAGAGAATTACAAGCTGAGGTTGCGTCGTGTTGCATCCATTTTAAGAAGCAGGTCCTTGATATCAGCTTCCATCCTCATCTTCAAATGAAAGTAATCATGAAACCCTCTCTCCAGCCCTCGAAGCTCTTCCACCTTCTGTCTGTGCATTTCTTCAGCATCCGACAAACGCAGCTTCGCAATTCTACTCCCATATTCTTCTTCTGTTCTCTCTTTCTTCGTTGCAGCTATACGCTTCAACGCTGCAGCTTCTCTTCTTGCATCATCAGCACGCCCCTCAAACATCTTTGATTCCGCATGTTTGACTCTCACAATGCTCTCCAGCTCATCAAAACCGCGGTCTTTTGGAATACTCACTTGCACTTCTGCTTTCTCCATCTCTTTTGGAAATAAAACACTAAGAGGCTTATCTAACTGCAAGCTTCTATCAAAACTAACAGACTGGGCCCACTCAAGTTCCTGACTGCTTGCACCAATCCCATTACACTTCCCATCATTCCTCACAAACAAATCCTTCCTTGCCATGCTAGAGGTGCTCAAGTGTTTCAATGACTCACTATCTGCATCATCCCCGGTGAAGGAAAAAAACAATCATCAAAAAACGACTCATGTTCACTTTAACACTGGAACCTTGACAATAACAAAACCACAAATCAATTTCAACTGAAGCCTATAACTGGTAAAGTGGTACTATTTGAGCTAACAGCTCTAAATTGTCTTTACCGGTAAGACTGGTGATCTCAGATTTACTGATGTTTCTAATTTAAGGAGTGAAGTGCTAAGCTGACAAAACATAAAAGATGGCAAATACTACTGTTAACAAATTGAAACAGAAAGATTATAGCAGCTGTGAAAACAAGAATTCTTATGGTCCAAGGAACACATCATAATGCGGGTTGTAGTCAAAACATATCATATATCCCACTTTCCATTTAGTCTTTGGAATTACTATTACCTGGGTGGAGATTTACAAACTTCAAAAAGCAGTGAGGACATGGGATTCTGATTGCCAGTTTAAGATATTAACAAGCACATCACAAATAAAGACACCCCACATTATTGATTAGTTAAGCATCAAAGATGATGCCAAATTAATTAAAAGTACATTGATAAATCAGACAAAAGAACCAGGTTCTCCTACGATTAATATAGTTGACACAATCAGATGGAGAAGCTTGAGCCCAAACAAAATACTGAAGGAAATGTATAGTAAAATTTATGCATCTTAAATGCAAATCTTACCAGTTAGAAAATCCATGATATGTTTCTTGACTTCTTGAAGGTTAACTTTATTTTCCAACTTCAAAAGCATCTGAATAGCTAACTGGTGCAAATGTTTTCCTCTGAAATCCTCACTGGCATAAAATATCCTTCTAACATATTCAAGTTCCCTCAGTAGGTTTTCTGCACTCCAATCCTTTGCAAAAGTTATAAAAACCTCCTTTACAAAACCAAACATCTCAGAGGGATGATTGCATGCAACACAATGGAACTGCATCTCAGATGGAGAATCAAGACCAGCTACACTACGACCATTTCTGATATAAGATTCCCGCAGCCCACAATCAACATGGCACCAATGTAGACATACATCGCATCCCACCCAGCTACAAGTATTAGTGGCCATGTCAAACTTGGAACACACAAGACACGTGCACTCCCTGCAAAAACCCGTCTTTTGTGCACAAACTTTACAATCACATTCATCAACTGGTAAAAGACTTTGGCATGCTGGGTTTCTGCATCTCATATATAGATATATCTCAGCCATAGCAGGAGGAGTTATATCAGTATTTGGATATATATATTCTGCCACTCCAGTCTTCACCGCCACCATTATCTCCAGCAGAGGCTGATGCAGCTTTAAAAGCATCTCCAGAGTAACGTTGGACCTTTTCTGTAATGCTTTCTGAATAGCAATTAACTGTTGTTGCCTGTTAGGACTTTGGATTATATTCCGAACAGAATCTTTTATGTAAGTCACCTGTTGCCCTGGTATCTCCTTGAACCTCTGAGTCACTACATTAAGTGGTTCAGAAACTATCATGGTCATAACGGACTCAAGAATGTCAGCTCCAGTATTAAGTTGATGCTCTCTTCCATCTGATTTGCTGCTCTTGTATACATTGCCTCCATTTTTCACACCCATTGCTTGTTTAGCGTCTCTGAGATATCCAGATCCAGTATCCTGAGAGCCAACCCCCTGAGAGAGAGATCGAATTTCTGTGGGCAGATGATGAGAGAAAACTCCAGAGCACTGTTTTCCGAAACTCAACTCTCGCTCCGGTGCAGCTGGTGTTCTGGAAGCTCCCTCAACAGATCTGTTTGTGAGTGCCACATTTGGGACACTTGAGTTTCCTTGAGATGTTTGATATTGTTGTTGATGCAGACCATTTCCATCAGCTAATAGCTTCTGGACAATGGGTGGAAGTTCTTTATGCTTTGTCTCATCTGAGGCAAGGGCTTGCCAATCAACCCCTTGAAATAAAGGCCGGCTTTTAACCGACTGTTCATTATCAAATGCATCATTATTTAGAGAACAGCTCGGGTTGTGGGTTAAGTACTGTGAACCAGAGAAAGACATTGATGTGGTAAAACCCTCAGAATCAGAGCGAAAGGAGCTATGAAAAGATTGGATACTCCTGCCATGACTGGGAGAAGCAGGAGCCTGAACATTATAGTGGGAGTCAATAGGCAGAAGAACATTTGGCAGGCTAAGGGAAAGGTCAAGGGTAAGCTTATCATCCTTAGGCTTGATGTTACTCCACTTTGATTCTTTATCGTGTTTCCTAAAAGGATTACATGAGAAAAGATCCAAACCCCTAGTACTTGGTCCCTCGTGGTAGGGCTCTTTGTTGGGCAGAGAGCCTCTGAACTCAGACACAGCATCCATCACAGCAGTGCTATTAGAAGACGATAGAGCTACTGTCTTGCCCTTTTCCTTAAAATTCTCATTTGTTTCCTCCACAGCAGGTGCAGAAACAGCAAAACATTCTCCACTTCCCTCCAAAAGCCTCTCATTTTGGTCTGGAATTTCACTTTCATTTCTTTTAAGTTCAATCATCTTCCCATTGGGAGTTTGTGACACTCTGACCTCCTCCTTCCAAGTGAGAACTGCTTTCGAAGAATTTTCTTCTTTGCTGCGCACATTATCTACAAGACATACATTTTCAACATAACTACCGTTTGTCAACTGGCTTGCATTTAGACAATTTGGAAAAGCATTACCTTCCTTGGAGGAAACGTGTTTCTCTGAGCTTCTACCTTGCACCTGCTTATCTTGTAGACCAGACTCCTTAGGCTCCATAGGCATGGGTTTTGCATTCTCCTTCTCCTCCAAAGAATCTTGTTGCATTGAATTCTCTCCCTCAAGTTTCATCTGAGAAGGTTGCAATCTATCAGAAGCTTGATCTTCTGCTGCATCTTTGGGCACAGTAGGTGGTTGAGGATCAGGTTCGAGCTCCCCTTCTTCCATTTCACTATTATTTCCACTGCTCTCTACTGGTAACTCTTCACTTCTTTTATTCCCAATACTCTCTACGGGAAAATCTTCACCTGTTTTATTTCCCCTACTCTCTACGGGCAAATTCTCGCCTGTTTTATTTCCCCTACTCTCTACAGGCAAATCTTCGCTTGTTTTATTTCCACTACTCTCTACAGGCAAATCTTCACTTCTTTTAACCTCAATGCTCCTGGATTGCTCACTGCCAGAGTCCCTTGACCAAGGGGGCGATTTTGCATCTTTAAACATGTTAGGCGATTTAGCCTTCCCAGTATCATCTGTGCTAGCCCTACCAGACTCATCCCCATCTTTCCCTTGGCCAAACCTGCGCCACGATGAAACACTTCCTTCACGCCTAGACCTATCCCTCTCTGATCTGAATCCCTTGGGAACATCTCTTTTAATCCCTGAAAAGCTCTCAGACCGATGAATCCTCTCAGCACCATACCCACTCATGGGAGAGGAACTTGACATCATTCTTTCAGAGGTACCACCTTCTCTGTACCGATCATAGCTCTTCCGCCTATCATAAGAATCAACATCATAATCTGATCGCTTCCGAACTGGCCTCGGACTTTCCCTCTCATCTTCTACCCTATCATGCCTAGAAGACGAAGAAGGTAAACCCTTTCTTACATTTTCTGTCTTGTAATAAGAAGAAGAAGAGTTTCTATGCATCAACGACCTATTTGAACCTGAATCATCCTCTCTCCTCCCCCAATCTCTCACCAAACCCTTGTCCCCAAATGATTCAAGATCCTCACTTGACCTCAATCTCTTCATATCTTCACAAAAATCTATCAAAACAACCCCACCAAGTTTCTTCAACACCTCATCATAACCAGCTCAAAATGGAAGTCTAAACCATAAAAAGACGGCAGATTTACATTCAAATAGGTCGCGAGCTAGATCTCAACATTTCGACAGCTTCAACTTAGCATTCCTATGCACCCAAAGGAAAAGGTCAAAATAGGGTTTCAGTTGTAAAACTAGTAAGTGATCAATAAAAAGAAATTACCAGATGGATTGCCGACCGGTAACACCTCCGATGGCGTACAAGATTCCGGTCCGGGAAGCAGGTGAATCTGAGATCGTTCTTTCAAAAGGGGAACAAACAGGGAAGGAGGTATAACTGCAATTGGCAATGAGTCAACGAGGTTTTAACAAATGAAAGAGAGATAATTGGACACGCAAAGTACGCGGAACTTAGAGCAAGTCCAACAAATTACCGACTCACGTTCTCCATAATAGGGAAACAAATCTCATATTCCCCATATTTTTTCACCTCAACTCTAACAGTTTTTCCATTTTTCTCTCTTCATTTAATATAGTATCTTCTTATTTATATCCATTTAAAAAAAGCCATAATACACATTTTCAGAAATATTTTAATTCTAAAGGGAAATAGAAGAGTTATTGCTCCGCTCAATAAATAAATTAATAAAAAATATTAAACTACGTAGTTTTGATGAAAACCACCACATAACCACCGCAAGTTCACCATATTCCGGTACCTACCATTTTTTTATATTCTTTTTTTTGTTTCTTTTAATTAAAAGAGTTTTGATGGAAATTAAATATATACATCCATTTTTGAACTTTATAAAATTATTTGATTGTATATTTTAGGATCCTCGGCGTAGTAATCAATACTCTGTTACAATTCGTAAAATTTATTACTAACTTTATAAAAATATTAATATGATGTACCAAATTATAAAATGTGAAAGTATCATTATTCTTTTGTGTATCACTAACCAAAAATAAATTCTCTTAAAATATCAAAAAATCATTACTAACCTAAAAGTATTAATAAGATGCGCCAAATTATAAATAGAAACTTAAAGTATTAATAAGATGCGCCAAATTATAAATAGAAACTTACTTATATCTCATAATCATTATTTTATAAAACTAATCAAATATACATTGTCAAAAAAATCAAAGATTCATTAGTAACTTAAAAATATTAATTTGATGTACCAAATTATAAATGAATGATTACCTCTTTGAAAAATATAACAATTTACTATTGCTCTTATTTTAAAAACACATACTTAAAAGAGGTAATAACAGTAACACGTGGAAAAACGTCTAACGATAACACATACTTATGGATCATTCACTATCGAAAAACATATACTCATTAAATCAAAATCTCTTACAAATTTATTTGTTTTCTATTATGAAACTAAAACTTATAAGTTATGCATTACATGCTATTATTTTACACGATTCGTTGTGTGGTACAATTTTGGTATGTTAAACTTATATTTTCTATAGGTTAGCTTCTACGCTATGTAAGGATAGAGAAAAATAGTTTGATCAATTACATTTACTCTTATGCAAATATTATCTAATTCAAGATTTAATTTAATATTTACAAATGTTTCAAATTGCACAAGCAGATTTTCAAGTATTAATATCTATGTAGAAACCGTGTATTATAAAAATTTTGCTTGATTTTGTAATAATAAATTGGTCTGTTTTAACTAAAATATTTTGAAATAAAATCAATTAAATTAATTGCATGCATGATAAAAATTCAATCCGATTAAATCTACTATTCAAGTTCATACCTAAAATTTAATTTACACTTTGTGCCAAATTATATTCTTTTAAAAGTGTTCATAATATACCGCACAACGTGCGGTCCAACAAGCTAGTAACTAGAATAGAAATAAATAATATCTAAATTACTATTCAATTATTTAAAATATTGATTTATATCGGAATAAAATATAAGAAAAATATTTATTTTCACCCCAATATTAACCTGACCATCTTATTTTATAATTTAACTTTCATATCGCTGATATTTCCAATAAATTTGAACACAAATTTCTATTTTACGTCAAAACAAACCAATCTAACCATATTTCAAAATATTGACCTAATTATTCTATAATTTTTGATATTGAATGTGAGTTGGAGTTGGTTGGGTGATAATAACCATTTTTTTGTAAAATTTTTATCAATATAATGTTAATATATATTTTTATTAATTTTCTATATTAACGTGATTTAAAATCTGGTATCAAATAAATTTTTTTAAAAAATATCCAAGAATACATAATTTACCTGATATAATAATAATTTACCTAATATCATCATACCCTAATCAAATACAATAAGTATGACACATTTTACTATACACGTAATAAATATGGTAGGTACAAATAACATTTTATTCTATCTACACCATGTGATCCACCAACTTTTTATGATACCGAGGTTATTTTCACCACTAGGGTGGTGTAAATAGCAACACCCTTCTCTAAATTTAGAGAAGCAAACCTTCTCTCTCTTCAATTTTCCTATTATGGAGAATGAGATGGAGAATCTGTTGGAGTTCAAAAAAGGCTCAAATTTTCCATATTTGAGCAAATTTGCTATTATAGCAAAACTGTTGGACTTGCTCTTAGAAGCACATTGGTCAAGCCTCTTTCACAATAAGTATTTTCTTTTTTTAATCAAAACCACCATTGGTGTAGGGCATTTATTGGCTCCCTAAGCCTTATAAAAAAAACTAATAAATAGTTCATTGTTGCGTACATGGAAAATAAATCTTCTTAGTAAGAATTAGTTCAGACCTAAAAGATGAATTACATTTGTTTGTGTTATGAAATTGTGATTCAGTCTTTACCAACCCCCTCCATACCACCGAGCAACTTAGCAATACAATAAGAATGTGTTTGGTTGGCCAAGTTTTTGCAAAACTTGGATTATCCAAGTCCAATTTTGTAAAATCTTGTTTGATTCACCAAGTTTCCCAAAATTCAGACTTGCAAAATCCTAAAAATCAATAAAAAATTTTGTTTCATACTCACAAAATCCAACCCAACCAAACAAGGATTTTGCAAAACCAGACTCTCAAAATCCCAAACAAAAACCCAAACTCTCAAAATGTCAAAACAAAATCCAGACTCTCAAAAATCTTGCGAACCAAACACACCCTAAGTATTCAGGGTGCATTTGGTTCGGCTGGTATTTGAAAGTTTAGATTTTATCCTCAAAATTTGGTTTTTTGCTTTCAAATCTAGATTTTGCCCCAAAACATGCTTTTTGTTTTAAACTTTCAAAATTCTGACGAACCAAACAAGAATTTTGTTTCAAACTTACAAAATATCAACCCAACCAAACAAGATTTTTGCAAAACCAGACTCTCAAAATACCAAACAAAAACTCAAACTCTCAAAATTCTAAAACAAAATCTAAACTCTCAAAATTCTCTCCAACCAAACACACCCTTAGTCATTTAATCTAAATACTAATTTTAGTAGGGCTGGAAAAATTTACCAAAAATACCGTACCAACCATATACCAACCGAAACCATACCAAATTATACCGTACCAATTTATTACCGAAATTGGTGGTATTTTATACCGTACCATAGTCTATTATTGGTACGGTATTGATATCAAATTTTCATTACCATGGTATTACCGTACCGTACCGAAATCATAATATTAGTTAAATTAAATATATTAATTAATTAAAATGATTAATAATTTTAATTTATTAAATAATTAAGTCTTTTACTCTTCTTTAAACTTTTGACTAGCCAGTACCGTAGGTCTTTTAGTTCCAATATCCTACAAAAACTCTGAGACTCACTTTTCTTTATTAATCTTATTTTACAATGCTCAGCCTCGCTGCTTGTGATTCTTGACCGAAACATTCAAGTGCCAAGACTTATTTATTTTGTATGTGAATATTGTTTTTTCTCTATATTTGTTTCATCGTGCTATCATAAAATTGTAAAAAAGATCGATGAAATTATTTTTGGTATGTACGGTATATACTAAATACCAACCAAACTTATTGGTAATCAATATATGAATATAATGGTATACCGACTTATTTGGTTGGCATCGGTATTTAAAAAGTGTGTACCAAAATATTTGGCATGATACATGGTATTGTCTAAAAATGATGTTATTCGTACCGATCCCACCCCTAAATTTTAGTGTCCATCGTGCATTACACGGCGGCCATCCAGCCCAAATCTTCTACGAGGAGGAGCCTCCGGCTGCCAAGAAGCAGAAACTACTCCCTTCCCCCCTAGAAGCCCGTTGACAGCCAACAGTCTATGGCGGACGGTCAAAACCTGGTGACAGGGGAACTCCTCCGGCCTCCGACTCTCGGGTGTGCAGCCTTCTTCCAAGCATGGTATTTGATTTAACAACGCTTCGTCTTTGATATATCTGTATGCTTTCTTTTCTGGCCTATTTTCTTGTAGGATTATGCAACCTATCTTTTTTACGCTCCGGGGCTCGAGCAGGCTATCAACAAGGCTTCCCATGCCCAGAATACTCAACTGTCGCAAAAGCTGAGCGGGCTGGAATGGACTAATGGTAAGTTGAGCCGCACTTTGACCAAGAATGAGGCTCGGATTAAGGAGTTGGAGGTTGTCGCTACTCCGTCCTCGCAAAAGGAGCTATGTGTGGCCTTTGCCGACAAACTGTTGCAGAGCCGCGCCTTTGACCGGGACTTGACGAATATCTGCTGCGATTTGAATAGCCTCTCCGTCCACCAAGTCTACCGCAAGATGAAAGTTTGGGTCCCGTAGTGCCGGCGCGACGGCTATCGCAAGTACTGCCACCATCATAAGGCTGTTAGTCAGTATGATTATATGGTGGATCAATTTGTCCGAGGCGGAGTCGAACGCATGAAGCCATCGATCCTGACCATATTTGGTGAGGACCACGAGACGGAGGTTCAGAAGCCTGCTAGGCTGATGCCATCCGCAGCTTCAACCAAAGAGTGGTGGACCTGAGCGAAGAGGTAGCTGATCCTGGGTTGGACGATCCCAATCTCCCAGAGTCTCCTGTGAAGGCCAAGTACATAAATGTGTTTAACCTTTGCTCTCCGCCTCGCGATGAAGAAGATCTCCAAGTTGAGGAAGACGATGGGGATAAGTGAGGCCATCATGATGATAATAGCGAAGATAGTGATGTAGGTGCCTAGTTTTTAGTTTTTTCATCGTTTGGGTCACTTCCGTCCATCTAGGTGATTAACTCTCTTTGTTTAGTGTAGGAAGGACGGGAGTGACGACTCTGATGGGAGTGATGATTCTCCGGATCATGTAATCTTTTGTCTTTATATAAACTTTTCGCCTCTACTTGTGTGCTTGTATTTGATTCACATGATTGCTTTTTCTTGACTATTTTCTTCCAATTCCGGCCCGGGGATTGGAGGGGTTATCTCCGCTCTGGAGGTCAAGAAACTCATGCCGCCTCTCCTGCTAGTTCGCATTCCACTAGTCTCCCGTGTCCCAAGTGCATGCTATGAGTTGGAATCAGAGTTAAGTCGTTGGCAACTGGATGGACAACTAACAAGAGACCTGTTCGTCGGGTCCGAAATGGGTCCTCTGATGGTAGAGTTTCTGGATATGCTTTCTCTTGTCGCCCGCCTTCGTGAGATCTCTAATCAGTTTGGTACCTTATCACGATGCCAAACCCTCGCTCAAGAGCGAATCAATAGTGTTCTTGACGCGGATAATACAATTCTAATGCCCCAAGTTGAGCATGAAAACTACAAGGCCAAACTTAAGAATGAGTTGGATATGGTTTGGTCGGAACTCTAATTCTACCGTGACAAGCTGAAGTGGTTGGAGAAAAATTCCGAGCTTTTAAGGGAGAACTTGGCTCTAGAGAACGAGAACAAGGAGTTCGTGGGAAGGAATATGTTGATGCAGGAGCACTTGGTCACCTTGTAACTTTCCTACCATTTTACTGGACTCTGATTGGGCAGGTTTCTCCACCCGTCTATAGAAATTTCCCCCATGAGGTTGCAAGCTACTGGTTCGGATGTTCAACATTGGTTGGAACCATCAGGAATCCCAATACCGCCCGACCTTTGAGGAGGTGGTCGAATGGTGGCAGCACATGTGGCCTGGATAATACCTCCCGCCTTCACTGATATTAATTCTGAATCGCGTGTTTATGGACTATACTTACGAGAGATATATTGGGTTCCAAGTATTTATGGATCCGGATGAGTCGGCTCGACGAGTTGCCCTCCTCCGTGCTGATGTCGCCATAATTCGGGCTTACATCGTGGAGGAAGTGGCTAAGCTAGAACATACCGGATCGCTCGTGCTAAGGGGAAAGGGAAAATGGGGCCCACAAGGCCCTCGGCGCAGAGTCCTCAACCTCCAGGGTCCGTCATAATTAGGTCACCGTCTAAAGGCAAGGATTCTTCCTTCGAAAGTGGTGTCCCGTCTTCCTCGGATGATGACTCCGATTATGTTCCGGAGCTGCTTACTCCCTATTCCCCCGACCCCAAAAGGGCCTCCTCAATTTATTCGAGTGAAGCGTCAACATCTCAGGCGGAAGATAGAAGTGGTTATGCGCCTATGTGCATCTCTTGCGGAGCTGCCTGAGATTCCTCCGATACCTTTGTTGGGCGGGGCGGCCACAACTTCCACTCAAGACCTCGACCCAGATTCACCTGAACCATCTCTGGCCAAGGGCGAGGCCGCTCCCCGAGGCAAGCTTCCCCTATTGACTAGAAAAGGATCGTCGAGGTCTGTATGAAACTTCGGAATGTCGTGGCTAGTATGACCTCTAGTTTTGTGCCATAGTTTGTAGCTTGCATCTGTATACGAGTCCCTCCAGACCATTCATTTATTCAAATTGTACTTCAAGTGTATGCATGCAAGTGTGTTTGCACCTTGTACAACTTGTATAAAGGTCCGTCCGGACAATCATTTATTCAAATAATGTAGTTTATACTTATGTATAAGTTTATTTGGACCATTATTTGTTCAAACAATGATTTTCTTTCTAGGTAAGCATGTTTGTACCCAAGTCCGTTCGGACCATTACTTGTTCAAATAATGTTAAGTACTACTTAGTGTCTTGCTTATTCAAGCGCTTTGCTTTGTTTGGTTTGTTCAAACCTTTTGATTATTCCTTCCCTCTTCCCCTTTGCATTTGTTCAAGCGAAACGGAGGTGTTTTACCCATTGAATTGTTACCTAGTTCATATCTATGTATTTAGACTTCATCTTATGAGCAACAAAAATGTGTAAATATGCGCAAATGACTTCATTACTTTGATCGAGACCCGTCTTCACCTAGGCCTACTCTTTCCGCAAGGATCGGAGAAGGATACAAGATAAGGACGGGACACGGTGTCCTAGAAAAAATTCTTACCGGAGAACCCGGAATTTTGTACTTCTAATGGGATCCGGGGCACGTACCTATCCAGGAGTTTTAGGATAGAAGAACATGATTAAATTAGGCCCAGCCCAATTAGCCCATATTCTAGATCATTCTTGTATATAGTCTAGATTATTCTGATGTACCTATTTATTTACTACCTAATTTACTTTGATCCTCAATCAAGGAGGATATTCTAATATGGTCAGCCATTTAATCTTTGATCCTTTTTCCATACGCCGCCTTGACTGCTTTCTCCCCCTTAAACCCTACCACACTTGCTGCTTCCATCCTTTCTCCCTCCCTTCTCTCTTCTTTTCTTGATCGACTCTTTCTGGATCTCCTTACCATGGCCGATTCAATCAATTTCACCACTCTTTTCCATATGATTACTCTTCGCCTTTCATCTTCCAATTTCCTGATTTGGAAGAGGCAAGTCACCCATGTTCTTCGCCCTCACAGCTTGCTGGGATATCTAGATGGATCGAAGCCTTACCCCCATTCCGAAGCCGCTGACCCTCCCTCCTGGTTCCTCCACTCCTGCCACCGACAAGTTTGTTGCGGACGCCGCCGTTATGGAACCTCAGGCCACCTATGAGACGTGGCTTGAGGTTGATTAAAAGCTTTGTGGGCTTCTCTTTTCAACTCTCAGTGAAGAGGAAATGCGTGAGGTCCCTGATAGTTGCTCTTCCAAGCAATTATGGGATACCCTTCATTCAACTTATGAACCTTCAAGTAAGGCTTCTTGTGTTCGTCTTCGTCTTGATGCTATTTGCCCTTCACCGTACTGGTTCGGTCCATGAACTTCACTTGCAATTTAAATCTATTTTTGATCAATTGGCTGTATATGGGATATCCAGCCTCTGATTATGAGCAATATGTATGGTTTTTAAATGCTTTGGGGGCTGATTTCAAGCTTTTAATGCTCCTTTGTATAATGCTTCCCAAACCCCATCGTATTATGAGCTTGTTGCCCGGCAAAGGGGCACAAGAGTTTTCTATTAATTTGCAGGCTTCTAGTCACTCCCCTATCCCTGTTGCATTTGCTGCGACTGTCCCGCCAGCAGGGGGCGGCGCGTGGTCGCACGTGCCTGGTGGTGCTGCGTGGTTGCACGCGCCTGGTGGTGCTACGTGGACCCCATGCACCGGCAATTTGAGGCTTTTGTTGAGAACCAATTCTCTCGCCACATTAAGGTTTTTCAAAGTGATGGTGGCTCCGAGTTCCTCAATACTCACCTTCGTAATCATTTTCCGTCAAAGGACATTCATCATCAGATTTCTTGTCCTTACACTCCGGAGCAGAACGGTCGTGCCGAGCGCAAGCTTCGCCACATCACTGAGATGGGTCTCTCGATGATACTTCACTCACACCTATCCCTTTCCTTTGTGGATTATGATTTATCTGCGGCAGTCTACACTATCAACCGCCTTCCTTCTCCTTTGCTGAATGGTATTTCGCCCTTCCGTCTCTTTTTTGGATGAGATCCTACTTACTCAAACTTTCATCCTTTCGGATGCAGAGTATATCCCTTTGTGTGTCCCTCTGCTGAGCACAAGCTATCTCTAAGGAGCATTCCCTGTGTTTTCATTGGTTATAGCTCTCAGTATAAGGGACTTCGTTGTCTTAATCCAGCCTCAGGATGTATTTACATTTCTCGACATGCGCGGTTTGATGAGTCATGCTATCCTTTTTCCACTGGATCCGCTTCGACACCTTTTTCTTCCTTGGATTTCTCCTTGTTTCCTGATCCAGATTTTTCTCCCACATCTCCTTCCTCTACTACCACGGTTCCTTTAGTGCATCCATGTTCACCCAGTCTGTTTGATGATTCTATCTCCGGGACATTGCCGCCATCACCAGAGAATGTGCATTTTGAGTCGTCCAATGACTCGCCCAACTCGCCTTCGTCTAGTTCTCCTTCTCCAGAATCTTCATCCGTCTCGTCCACGGCCACTCCAGTTCGCATTCATCATATGACCACTCGAACTCAGGATGGTACTCGTCAGGCTCGTCGCTTTGATAGTTTTGTCACTAGGCTCACAACACAGTTGCTTGCTCAGAATGAGCCTCGTGATTATCGTGCTACCGTTCGTGATGCTTGTTGGGTTGCGGCTATAGATGAAGAGATAACTGCTCTTCGACGTCAGAACACGTGGGAGTTGGTTCCCCGTCCACCTAATGTTAATGTCGTGGGCTCCAAATGGGTGTTTCGCCTTAAATATCATCCCGGTGGCACTACTGATCGACACAAGTCTCGTCTTGTTGCTCAAGGCTATTCTCAGCTTCCAGGTTTTGACTTTGATCACACTTTCAGTCCTGTGATCAAAGCCACTACTGTTCGCACGGTTCTTGATATCACTACTATGCGTCAATGGCCTCTCCATAGCTTGACGTAAAGAATGCCTTCCTAAATGGTGTTCTTGACTCTCCTGGGTACATGGCACAACCAGTGGGATACAAGGACCCAGTGCATCCTGACTGTGTTTGCAGATTGCGAAAGGTCATTTATGGCCTAAAGTAGGCTCCTCAGGCGTGGTTTGATCGTCTTAGTGCATTTCTCCGGGGTCTTCGTTTTGTTTGTAGCCTATCGGATACAACCATCTTTTGTCAGAGAAATGTTCTTGTCTTTCTCCTGGTATATGTTGATGATATCATACCTTTATCACATATTTTAATAAATTTAAATAATTACATATTATATGAGTCTTAGAATAGCATGAGACTTGATTTGTATACTCGTTTATGTTGCACGAAAGCTGAAAGTCCATTTTTTAAATTCCAAACATTTAGTTTATTTCACTTTATAATTTCAATAATCTCTCTAAGACATTTCAACAAACACCCTTCGTGCACAAATTTCATTTCTCAAGTACCCAATTTGAATGTATATGTAGTGTGGAATATGAGAAAAGCAGCAAATAAACGTAAAAGGGAAAAACAAGAACACAGGGATTTACGTGGATCATCAATGATTGGCTACATCCATGGGAAGGAGAACGATTGTATTAGATAGATACCAAAATTACAATGGTCCTATCAACTAATACCCAGAAAATAGTATGAATTGCGGCAAGTGAAAAAGTTTTATAGAGCCTCTTTCACTAAACTCTAGGTACTGGGCCCGAGAACACACTTTCGGACCAAGAAACCAACACCTCAGTAAAGTACCCATACCGTGGGCTGGGGGCGCTCCGCCCCCCTAGATCCCTGTGCTAACTCGCAGTAACGGCTATTACGGCATTCAAGGCATATACCAACAATATATAAAATCAAGAGGAAATAATAATCTCTTTCAAACTTTTCAACAAAACATCTTACAATCCAAACCATTTCATTTCGTACCCACACAATCTGCAATCCGACTGTGCGTTAAATTGAGAAAACTTAATAATCTCTCTGAGAGAGCTAAAGAAATACTTTCAAACACTATTTTTAGACTCAAAACATAATCTTTCTGAATAATTTTAAGACTTGGGGGATATAAGATGTTAGCCCGAGACCCGATTATATTGAGTCATTGGTTGCTTGAAATTCTCGACACCACCTGTGGCGACATCATCAAATCTCACCAATTGGTTTCATAGTAAACTTTAACCCAAAAGGTTCACTGTAATGCGTCACCGCTGTTAATTCGCATCCCACCTTCCCACATCAGCGGTCGTCCTAATCAAACAGGTCATCTTAATCAGTCCTGCCGAATCCTCATTCAATTCTAAAATATAATTAATATGACTAAATTTACCTGAATTTCAACAAATTATATTTTTGTTGAACAGAACAAAATTATAAGTACATAATTTGATCTTTTAGTTTCCTAAAATGGATAGTATGAACGAACACCATATTTAATTACATTAGATAGCTATGTATAACTACCGTGCTAATCATAATAATATACATTTTGTAATCAGTGGATAATAAAATTAATGTGCCTAAAATATAATAATTATGACTAAATTTACCTAAATTTCAACAAATTATAATTTTGTTGAACGAAACCAAATTTTAGGTAAATACATAATTTGATCTTTTTGTTTCGTAAAATGGATATGATGAATTAACAACATATTTAACCATATTAGATAGCGATGACTATCTATTGTGCTAATCTTAATAATATATTTCTGTAATTTTTAGATAAAATAATTTGAGATTTTAATGTTTATCGATAATATCTATAACGGGGATACATACACCCATACCCTTAATTGTAAATATAATTAAGAATGACTGATGTATGGCGGACACCAGCACTTCGACGATGAACCTTGCTCACGAACTGACCTGCAAAACAAAGCCTCGGGTGTCCCGAGGGTAGACACTCCGACGCTCAAGTTAGTATGAGACGTAAGGCGTATTGTATGTAGTATGAGATAGAAAAGGTGTACCACACCTTGTGTGTATTTATATGGCTACAATCCGTAGATCACCAAGATATGTATTTCTGGTATAACTACAAGTCTTATGGGAATAGTAGTTGTATTACCATGTATAGAGGAAGTGTATTTCGGTCATGGTTGTATTACCATGTTTAAGAGGATGTATATTTCTTGTAGAACATTCATAATATACGCATTCCTCGTAAGGATTAGGATTGATAGACCTGTGGATCCACCCTTCGTGTAGCTCGAGCCCACGACCCTTCTTGGGCCCTGGTCCGAGTACGAATGAGGCCCGAATACGAACCATGGACTTATCAATAGGCCCAAGGTAGATCTTCAGAACTTAGAGTGCTCCATCTCGAAGGTGGAAAGATAGATTTGCTTCTCGAGGGAAAACCAATAATTCGAGGGAGGATGTCTCGGGGTGTTAAGCTCGGGGCGTCCTTCAAGGACTATCCTTTCGGACTTAACCTTCTGAATATCTATCTTCAACTTCTTTCATATTCCATCTAAATATATGGACGGCTGAGATTAGCTTCCTTTGAAATCCAGATGGTAGATATACGTGTCAAGTGTTCATTGGTAAGTAGAGGCGGTATGTCCCCCGTCTCTCCAATTGCTTGCATCGGAACCAGAATCGAGATAATTACTCGTCATAAATGTTGTCCTAGTTTGGGTAAAATCTCCCAAATAATTTTTCTTGTCTTCCTTATTCAAAATTTCTTCTTTCCAAGTTCAGAAAGCGTATCAGTGCTTTATCAAATCTCTGAAGCCCCAATCTCTGCTTTCTTAATCATCAGTAAGTGCTATCTTTTTTCTTCGTTTGTTTGTCTGCTTTTTTCCTTTTCGTCTGTGTGTATATTTCCCCCCGCATTCTTTGTAATCATGAGTAGTAGTAGCGAAACGATTTTCATCCCCCATCATGATGAGGGAGGTATGCATGTAGTCAGGTTGAGGAGAATAGCTCCCTTGTCCGTCATAGAGCCGAGGTAGCAAGTGGTAAAAAGTCTGTAGTTTTGAAGAAGAAATCCTCTGTGGAAGAAAAGAGATTAATGGCTATGGCCAGGAGGGCTCAGGTAGAGGGGAATAGCCCCATGGTAATGCAGGCTGCTGTAGGTAAACCATCCCAGAATGGTGAAGGTAGTAGCAAGAGGTCAATGAAGGAAGATAAAACTCGTGCTGATGCTGCTATCTTCGTTGAAAATTGTCCCTTTTCGGTTCCTCCTGAAACTGATCTTATGTATTTTGGGGCGGATAAGTCCGCGTTAGAGTTAGTAACTCCAAACCAGGGGGTCATATATAGGAGATTTTTGCAGCATGGGCTAGCATTTCCGTTTCCCCCACTGATGAGTAGGTTTCTTCAGTGGTATAAGGTGCATCCAGGGCAACTGCATGTTGATGTGATAATAATCATAATGGCTCTGATAACATGGTGTGCTCGTAAGGGTTATAAGCCCAGGCTTGCTCTGTTGCAGACCCTATATAAGTTGTCTATTGTTAAACAGCTTGTAACTTTATCTGTCCGAGATACTTCCATGGGTCGAGCCTTTGTTCTTCCTCGGCCAAGTGGGGAATGGGGCAAGGTGAAGCTAACCTTTGACCGAACCAAGTATGAGGTACCCCATTGGAATGATAATCTCCATAATGAAGCCTTGGAAGATGTTATGACCTTTGATAGGTTGATGGATATAGCTGAGGAGTTGGTGAGAGAGAAGATCAAACTTAGGAATGACAAGTTTCTGTCAGGAGATCCCCAAATGGGTTGGCAGTGGCCTGTTGAGACGTATCAGTGGCCGTACCAAATGCCTGGACGAACTCTTCAAAATGGCAGCTACTTGAAGTTGTCTTATTTCGACCAGCTAGATGGTGTAGAAATTTAGTGGTATGAAATCGTTCTATCCATGGAGCAAGATCCATTGGTTCAGCTAGGGCACTTCGGGCCTCTAGAGCAATAGAAGAGAGGACCGTTCGAGAAGAAATGTCCGAGAGGGATGTGGATAGGGAAATTTCTGGGTTGATGCCTGATGCTCGGCGTCGGTTCAAAAGATTGATCCAAGGACCTAGGAATGCTCGATCGGAGGCTAGGGTACGCCATGAGACAGAATGTCTATTCGTACCTGTTGCCCGAGATCCATCAGATGAAGAGGAGGATAAGAGTTCAGCCCTAGTCAGGTGTCCGGGAAGAGAGATATCTCGGACTCTTGTATCTCCGCAGACCATGTCCAGTAGGGCCGAGAATGAATGATCTTTAACCTCTGTTGTAGTCTCTGATATGTTGCCTGAGGGTATTTCTTCTATGTTGTGTATGACATTCTCGTCCATACTATATCATATTTCGTAATGCTAACTTCATTCCTTTTATGTGTAGTGGGTGTTTCCAAGACCGAGAAGGCGTTGGATAAGCTGGCTCAGATGGTCGAGTCGAGGAAGCAGAAAGATCATGAAAGCAAGAAGAGGAATGCCGAAGCCTCGGGAAATTCCACAAATGCTTCCACTAAGTCTATAAAAAGGGCTAGGCTTGAGCTTGAACCGTTGGGGGAGTTCGAGAAGTATGTGATGCCTCCTCCTCCAGAAGCTAGGACCGAGATGGCTCCGGGATGTCCCGAGATAAGCCAGGTATGCTTAATTTAGATCATAACTTGATAGCATATGTCCTTATCTGACTTTCTTGCTCTTTTCCACAGTCTCTGAACCATATGAACCACTTGTATGGTTCTGTTAAAACATTGTACAGCCGTTGCCAAGAGCGAGAGGCTGAATTGGAGCTGTTGAAGGAGCAGATGGCCAAGAAATCTAGCGAGCCTTCTGAAGTGGTGAAGCATCTCCAAGATGGGATGGCCCAGGAGAAGGCGAAAAGAGAGGCCCTGGAAGAGAAAGTTCGGTCCTTAAAGAAGGAGAAGAGATTGGCGGATAACTCCTTTCAAGAACTGAAGAGGAAGATGGCCATGGTTGAGGCCGATAAAAACCAATATGCTAATCCCGATTGTCAGAGGCGACTGGTTCGGTTGATAATAGACTTCTTCCTAAATTGCCCTGAGATTGAGGCCCATCACCAAGAGCATGGCGAATTTTATCATAAGTCCGAGCTTCCGAATATATGGGTCTATCTTCAAGAAGTTCTTAGTAAGGAAAACCAGGAATGGCTGGCTCCTGCTTATACTTGGCCGGAGGTAGCATGAGATCTAGAGAGGTTCCGGGTGAAGTTTCGCCAGATTGGGGGTTCGAGACTAGCTTATTAACTTGTCTAGAATCTTTGGAGAAGGCTTTAACTCTAGAAGAGTTTCAGGAGAGGCTATGCGGTCTGTATCCTGAGCTGTCATTCCTGGTAGAGAAGTCGGCTGCAGAGGCTTCAACTAAGGACGATATAAACAAAAATGGGCAGCCAAAAATTGTAATTCCTTAGAGCCTTCACTCTTATTTAGGATTTTCCTCTTTTCGCCATATTTTGGCGCTTATGTATCCTGAATATCAGGCCTTATTATGAAATTAATCGGTCTTTCATCTTCCTTTATCTCCAGTGTTGCATTGCCGTTTGTGCTAAATTGCAGGTTAAGTATGAAGCTGTTCTTCAGGAGAGCAAGAAGCTGGAGGAGAACTTAGACGATTCCAAAGTCTTTTGTAGCCTTGTACGAGAAGAGTGTGATAGTCTTCATCGTGGGCTCGAGATATCTATGGAGCGGAGAACTGAGCTGAATAAGCAGCTGAGTGATCTTCAGACAAGGTATAAAGGTCTAGAAGATGAACATAGCAAAGTATTGGCCGCCAATAAGGACTATGGCAGTGAGTGGAGAAAAGCCATGAGTGACTTGATGAAGATCAAGGGTGAGGGTCATGAGAAGGACCTTCGTATCTCTACCCTTCGGAATGAAAACATCGACGTGAATCATAAGATTGTCACCGCCATAGATGATTTGAGGATATGCCAGGGCGAGCTGAATTATTGCAAGTTCCAAATAAAGGAACTAGAGGCTCAAGGTGTGTTTGTTACGCCTTTTGGTACTTTCAAGGAGAGAGGTAGGTGGGCCTTCTTTAACCCCGAATTCAGGACCATTGGTAAGGCCTTTTGTCCAAGGTGGTACATCTCGAGGGGCGGTGAACCCTCCAGAAGGGACTTCGTACAGAAGAGGACGAGGGGCACCACCTACTCCTGGGGCTCATAGCTTATCTGGCTCTCCTGCTCGACCTGCAATTATAGGAAACAAAGAAGGATCTCCTACACCTTCTCAGTTAATGAGGGTGGCAGAAGAAAGTAATTGGGGCCATGGCCTTCATAGTGGTAGAGGTCGTGCCTCTACTTCTTTTCACGGTCGGGGACGTATCCCTGTTTTCAAAGACCTTCACGAGGTGTAGGAAGTTTCATAGTGTAATAACACTTTTTTGATTGTGCCTTTATAAAGGTCTTTTATATTTCAACCTTAGTGAGATTGATTGTTAGGCTTATTAATAGGCCAAATGAATATTGGCATGTACCTTAGTAGGTATACCATAAGTGGAGTCGAGTTCCAAACTTTGTGAGTTTGTGTGACTGGTATCATGTTGGTCTTTGACCATATACTTTTTGTAAGTATGTTATTTTATTTTAGCCTAAGGTGACTGTGGTTCGGACACATAGTCCAAATAGCTCATGTTAGATAAGCATCAATCATTCGCTTATAAGCATATTAATCTTAGCCAGCAGCCTTTACTGATGCTTTGTAAGGCATATTGTCTCTTTGTATTAGAGAGCGTTGACTTCTTTAAAATTAAGTAGATAATATATATTGAAAAGAAATTGTATTCCTCGAACTTGGGAGTTTGGCAAAATTATAAAAGACAACCCCGAGTTTGGGAGCTCGGGTATGAAAAAAAAAAGATGAAAAGAAAAAGAAGATTGGCCTGTAGGCCTTATTGAAGTAGTTTCTCCATATTTGGAGAAGATCTACTTTGTTTTAGCTCCGAGGTACCTGCGTAGGAAGAGTGCCATGATGATAGGATCCAGGTGCTCTCCTTCGCGAGTTTGCAAGAGGTAGAATCCACCGGATTGTGCTGTGGAGACTTTGTATGGTCCTTTCGTTGGCTCCAGCGCTCTTTCTAGCTTGTTAGTGCACCACGGGCCTACTGGCATTACCATTTCTCCTACTTGAAAGGTCTGATGGCGTCTCTTGTGCCAAACTGTAGTCATTTTGTCATAAGCTTCTTCTTCAAAGTGGAAGACTAGGGGTTGTTCGAGGTCAGGATCGGGTACCAGATCCCCTAGGACAGTGTTGATGGCCGAGATGTTACTTACTTTCCTGGCATCACGGATGGCCGTGATCATGCTGGAACGCGCCACTCTTTGGTCTCCTTTGATGGAGGCTACCCCTTGTGGTGTTGGAAACTTTAGTATCAGATGGTAAGGAGACCACACAGCCTTGGCTTGGCACATCCAAGGTCTTCCAAGGATAATGTTGAAGGGTGTGACCGTGTCGACCACCACAAATGTGCAGTAAAGGGTTAGGCTTTTCGCTCCTTCTGCTACTGTGACTGGGAGTGTGATTTCTCTAAGGGGTATTACTGGATTTCCGGTGAACCCCGAGATCGGGCCCGTAGGCTTGAGGTCATCGTTGGTAAACCTAGCTTTTGGAAGCAGTCTTGGAACATCACTTCTACTCCGCCCCCATCGTCCATAAAGACTCTTTTCACCAGGGAATCCTGTATCATTGCAGAGATGATAAGAGGGTCAGAGTGGGGCATCTGGTTTGGCACGGCGTCCGCGTCCGAGAAGGTGATGGTTTCCTCGGGATGGAGCCTCTTGTTGATTGGCTCGGTGTGGGGTATGGCCCGCGCACTATCCTTCAGTTTGGTAAGGGAAATTGCTTCTCCCGTGTAGCCATTGATACCGTTGATGACTCAATTGGCCCCATTTGGCGGCGGCAGTGGAGGATCTTGAGGATTGTTACCCCCACCGCCTTGATTGTTATTGTTGTTGTTTCGAGAGCCATCCTTCTTCTTCTACCAAGGCTTTCCCCCATACCTCTTCTGGATGCCCTGGTTGTCACCAGCTATTGAAGGTGCAATCTGTTGCACAATTCCTTGTCGGATCAATTTCTCGATCTCATTCTTGAGCTGATAGCACTCCTCAGTGTCATGCCCCCGATCTCAGTGATATTGGCAGAATTTCGGGGATCTTTGACGCTTGGTTGAATCCTTCATGGCAGGTGGGTCCTTTAAAATGTGCCTGTGAATGGACAAGATCTCAGCCCGAGATCTAGCTAGAGGAGTGTAGGACTCGAAGGTTGGTTTGGGAGTGCCCTCAGTTTTCTCGACCTTCGGTATCTTCATCTTGGGTTCCTTTCCCTTATTGTCGAGGTCTCGGGGTCTTTTTCCCGTCACTGCATCTGTTTTGCTGGCGTATTTCTCCATGATGGCCTGGAGTTGTTGATTGGTGGCAGGATTCTTCATGGCCAGCTTCATCCTCAGAGTGTCGTCATCCACACTCATGCGATACATGTTTATCAAGATGATCTCATCTCGATCATAGCACTCCGTGGCTAGATCCATGTATTTGTGATAGTGTTCAATCACAGTCTCTCCTTCATGGCGAGCCACATATCCCAGATCTCCAAGAGATTTTGTGAATTTCTTCTTTTGGAAGAAAGCAAGGAGGAGAAATTCAGCGAAATCCCAATAGTCAAATAAGCTTTCTGGTTTCGTCTGAGTAAACCATGTTTGGGCTTTCCCTCGGAGGTAACTGGGAACGATCTTGAATATCTCCCGCTCGTGGAAGTTTCTGGTTTCCAAGGTCTTGAAGAAGACCGAGAGGAATTCCCTAGGGTCGCTGGTACCATCGTATGTAGGCAGATGCTCTGGGACCTTCTTATTGCCATCGAAGGGGAGATTAACGATAATGTCGGGAGAAGGGGGAGCGAGCAGACTGTCCTCGGGGTCCAAGGATACGCTTAATTTCCTGATCGACCTCGTATTTTCCCCGAGTAGGATAGGCTCCGTCCTGGGTGAAAGGCCGATCGACACTGGTTTGCCATTCGCTCTGGCTTCGCTCTCTCTTCTCACGCCTGAGTTCTTCCTGGATGTTGTTGATGCGCATCCTTCTCACCTCTTCTCTGCTCAGCCCTAAGCCTTCATTATGGTGATTGGTTGGATCGGGAGGCGGTGGTAGGTTCCTCTGAGTGTTGTAGGGAAGTAGATTTCGGGACAAGTCATCCAAGAATCTTTGTTGTTGATTGTGATCAGACGGTGGTGTTATTCGAGTTCCCGGGATAGATACTTGATTTGGGGTTTCATGTGTTTGGGCACGAAGTGGTTGACTTGAGTTTATTAAGGATGCAACGAAGTCAGGATACTGAGAATGTAAGTCTTTCATCAGTGCTCGGACATCGTCAGGAATTGTTCTCGGAGGGGTGTCCGAGACAAGGTTGACATAGGACGGCTCAGAACCCGGCGGGTTATGCCGTATGGTTTGGTTCAAGGTTTCCCTGAGATGTCTTTATCTCTCCTCCTCCTGCTGTCTTTCTGCGAGGATTTTTCGATCCCTTTGTGCTTGTTCTTCCACGGAAAAGATCGAGTCAGATCCGCTATATCCCAAACCATTCTCTCGGTCGAGGCCATCTGAGTTTTTGATGCGCTCGTTGTAGTTCATGTTAGTCTAGATCAAGATCCTTTGACCTGAGTTCGGTACTTCAAGTCCGGCAGGGTTCAATCCAGAAGGTGGTACTCTGGATGCAGTAGGATTTGGATCGGAGGAGTTCGGAACGCTGGACTTCCGGTCCCCATGAGAGAGCTTGGTGGTGGTTCCGAGGTGGAGCGTGCTCGAGATCCTCTGGATCGGCCACGTCTGCGTCCTCGGGGAGGCTGCTCTGCTTCTACATTCTCCTCCGGATTTTTCCCTTGCATACGGGCGCTTCGCTTGGGTTGCTCTGCTTCAGACATGGCGTAAGAAACTTGGTGAATGGGTGCACAAGATCAGATCAGATACAAAGTTCGGCGACGTCGTCAATAGATGTGGCGTCCCACTGGGCTTGCCAATTGATGTATGGCGGACACCAGCACTTCGACGATGAACCTTGCTCACGAACTGACCTGTAAAACAAAGCCTCGGGTGTCCCGAGGGTTAACACTCCGATGCTCAAGTTAGTATGAGGTGTAAGGTGTATTGTATGTAGTATGAGATAGAAAAGGTGTACCAAATCTTGTGTGTATTTATATGGCTACAATCCGTAGATCACCAAGATATGTATTTATGGTATGACTACAACTCTTATGATAATAGTAGTTGTATTACCATGTATAGATGAAGTGTATTTCGGTCATGGTTGTATTACCATATTTAGGAGGATGTATATTCCTTGTAGAACATTCATAATATACGCATTCCTTGTAAGGATTAGGATTGATGGACCTGTGGATCCACCCTCCGCGTAGCTCGAGCCCACGATCCTTCTCGGGCCCTGGTCCGAGTACGAATGAGGCCCGAATACAAACCATGGACTTATCAATGACCTCTAATTGTAAATTAGAAAAGTGATATATTACGGCGTGCGCTGCTATATAAACCCTATAAAATATGAAACACACCACACGATTTTGTACACGATCATGATCGCATTATAATTGTAACTATTCTGCAGTTGCGAAAACTTCATAGGAGATCATCTCAAACTTGCCCGTTTCGATTCGATCACTATTTCGATTCGATTACTGTTAATATTAGGATTGGTTATCTTACTAATAATCACGGTATATGCAATTCGATTACTGTTATTATTAGGATTGGTTACCTTACTAATAATCACGGTATAAGGATGATGAAGTGGATCATAACTTCTTCACTTGGTGTAGGCGATAAGTAATTCTTCAGTCGATGTTCGTATATATACTAATGCTATGTTACATGGTTATTACTAGGATTGGTTATCTAACTAATCAGAACATAATTATACCGTGCAGGTGAATTTTTGTTTCTTATTAGAATTGATTTCATTGCGGATGTTGTTACGGTAAGACTGATTGCATTTTGAATGGGTATAGCTTGATATGGGGTTTTTTATGTACGTCAAAGTTTTATATTTGTTTAACATCAGTTATGTTGATTATTTAGGTTGGTGGACCTATGTTAATCGATATTAGGATGGAAAAACACGCCAATGTTCTGAATGATGATGAAGACTTTGAAAATGCAGTCACCATAGTTCTGGTGTAAATGATTGCTTACAGATTTTTAAATTTAGTTAAAGGTGGTGTATTTTAAAATACTTAATTGTGCATGATTATATGTTTAATTATGCATTGTAATAGGATTACATGTACATTGTAATAAAACTACAAATGCTTTGTAATATGGGTACAAGTGCATTATCAATTAGAAAATGTGGTAGGTGTTTACATGATGTTCATTTTGAAATAATTTGCCACACACCGTGTTTTTCCATGATGTGCATTGTAAATTAGGGTCGTGTGGATTTTGAATTCAGGAGTCGGTAAATTTATAGTCTGCATGTTGGAAAATATTAAGTGTATTATGTATGTTGAGTTATGATGGTTATGATTTATGATTGTTCAGTATAAAAGTAACCAAAGTGCATTGTGATAGGACTGCCTGTGCATTGTAATATGGCTACCAGTGCATTATCAATTAGTAAAAGGTGTAGGTCCTTAAATAATGTTCATTTTGAGGTAATTTGTTATGCATTGTGATTTTGCAAGATATGCATTGTGAATTAGAGTCGTGTAGAGTGTGAATTCATGAGTCGGTAAGTTTATAATTTGCATGTTGGAAAATATGAAGTGCAGTAAGCATGTTGAGTTATGATTGTTATGGTTTATGATTGATCAGCATAATATATTCCAATATGCATTGTAATAGGACTGCATGTGCATTGTAATAGGACTACATGTGCATTGTAATAGCGCTACAAGTGCATCATCAGTTAGTTCTTTAAATAATGTTCCGTTTGATAAAAGGAATGTTCTTCATTCTATTAATGTTATATGTGTGATACCTATTAGCGTTGCAACGTTAATTTAATGATGTCATATTTGTTTGATTATGGTCTATTTAACTATGTGTAAGTAGATGTTAAATCTGTTGAACAAGCATCATAAAACACGATAATTTGGAATGAACTTTAAAAAAGGAGGTGTTTAATAATGGTTGAGAATTTCAGAATACTTAAATGTGCATGTGAATTTTGCATGATTTGCACTATGAATAATTAGTAATATGTGCATCATGAATTAGCGAGTTGGTAATTTAATAGTATGTTTCATGGGAAAGGTTAGAGTGCATTGTGCTTTGGTTGTGTGTGTATTATAAATTATGTTGTTTGCGCATTTCCAAATACATGATTGTGCATTTTTGTTGTGTTATATGTGCACTAAGTATTGTTTTCTTAAGGGATCCAAATTGAAGTTGAAGAAAAAGAAGGTAATCAACATGGATGAGGAGAGACTTGACATGATTGGCCCTACCACAATTGTTGGAGAAGGATCAAGAAAAAGAAAAGGAAGTGATACAGAGGAACAACAAGATGATGATAAAAAACGAACGAAGTTGGAAGGTACTAATTTTCCTAGTTTGAAGACTAGGATGTCACTGAAAAGGTTCAATCAAGTTATTGACCGCTTAACTGTTGAACAAAAGAGGGTATGTTGAGGAAATTGGATTTGGAGGACTTTTAGGACTAAGAGTGAAGATGTTGAAAGTAATATATGTGCATTTCAATTTCAATAAATGTACATATTGAAAATAATGTTTGTACATGAAAAATGCAATTAATGTGCATTAAGGGTGACTTCAATTTACATTTCAAATAGATTGTGTGTATATCTCCAAACCAAACATGTGTACATGTTAAAAAAGTTGACTTGTACATTTTAGATGACTTTAAGGGGCATTTTAAATAATATGTGTGTGCATCTTGTCATGTATTCAGGAAGGGATAAATTTTGAGAAATGATACGGTAAATTTTAGTTCCATTTCAACGTAAAATCAAGTAATAATTTTTCTCCCCAACTCTTCCTATACAATTGTTTTACTGGGATTAACTGTTATTCGTATATATTTATTACGTACGTGGATTATGTCGGACATGAGATAGAAATATACCTTCTCTATCGTCTATTGATATCCTGTCGTGGTGGTGATTTCTAACATGTGGTGATTTCTAACTTCTGGTGCCTGTGGTGGTGTAGTCATTGCTTCCTTTGTTTATTCGTGTTCCGTATTATATAAAATCAAATAACTCAATCATCTCATTTGATAGATTAAATATGGCAGAATATGGAAAGAATGGTGCAGTTCTGGGAGAAAACATACAGTTATAGGATACGGAGACGTGGGCATCCTTAATAGTAAATATATGCTGGGGTATTTAGAATGAATAATAAATATTAAAATGTACATTGCACAGAAGGGTCTGGGGATACATACCCCCGTTGCACCTTATAATATGTATATATATATACATATATATATAAGAAGGGATCAAGACACTCCATTTTAACTCCAAATCTCAGCCATTGATATAATCTAATCCTGGCCATTCATTTAATTATTTTTTTCCTGTTCTTATTAACCTCTACCATTCGCTGACTTTTATTTTCAGCAACTAATAAAACCCTACAAATTCCTCCGATATTCTATCGCTGCAATTTCCCTATCACCTAGGGGTGTAAATGAGTTGAGTTGTTCGTGAGAAAATCTCGAGAAACTCGGTCAAAGCTCGACCTTGAGCTCGGTTTGACCAAGCTCGATCTCGAGCTCGAACTCATTCGAATATGTAACAAGTCGAGTCTGACCTTTTAAATTTTATTTCGATAAGCTCGATGAGCTTATTGAGCAAATACAGATATGATTAGGTATATAGTTAATATAGGGGTTTCTTTGGAAATAATTAAAAATATAAAATCTAAATTAAGTATTAGGGTATTTATGACTGTAATACATCTTGTGTATAATATGTATACATGTTAAGCATTAAATAAATGAATACATTTCATGTGTTTATGGATTTTTTAATGGTTGTATTTTATTCTATTAAAATTTATTTAGCTATATTACTTAAATTGATTTGAAATCGAGCTTTTTGAGTTAAATGAGCTCATTTGGCTCGAATTCGAACTCGAATTTCGTTAAGCTCGCGAGTCGGACTCGAGCTCACAAAAAGTTAATGAGTCAAGTCATGAGCACAATTTTTTGTGTTCGAAAGAGCTCGAGCTCGAAAAATATATAACGAGTCGAGTTTGAGCATACCCATGTTCGGTCTCGACTCGACTCATTTACACCCCTGCTATCACCTCCAGCCCGACCCAATCATCAATAAAAAAGCAAACAAAAGTTGCACTTTCTTTTTGGATAAATTAAAGATTTGTTTGTGTGATTAATTATTTTACAGGTTTCAAATCTAATTTGGGGTATTTGGTCTGGTACAGCTTGTGATGCACTACATGTATATCACCTCAGGCACCTCAAGCACCTCATACACAGATTGCAGAAGAAGTGGCTACACATGCAAAATAATTAAAGATGCCAGAGTGCTCATCATGGGAGTACCCCCTTAGCCTTCAAACACAAGTAGCCCTTTACACAACATACATATAATTATTAATTTGTAGCTGTTGTGTCCAAATTAATAACTTCAGCTTCAACAGATGAAACCGCCGGCGTCGATCCCATGATGATCCAAGCTTGTCGCAACGTTGATAACAAAACTCCGTGCCTCCTCAACTTATAGTCGAGGATTGAAAATTGGGGTAAAGGGAAGGGAACCCTAACAAGGTCCTCAAAGCTACACTTGAGAACACGCTGAGCGAGGCTAGATTCGCCATCGACTCACTAAACACGTTCACCACCTTCTCCATAAGCCCTCGAGCAAATCGCAGTCAAGGATTGCAAGGAGTTTCTTGATTCTTGGTTTCCGAGCTTGCATTCTCTAGCCGAAATAAACCGAATCCGGTCATGTTCAAGAAACCATACAACTTTTTTGGTTTTGTTTTGCTTTTCTGTTGATGATGGCGTCGGGCTGGAGGTGATGGGGATCAGAGGCATTTTGTAGGGTTTTATTTGTTGCTGAATAAAAGTCAACGAATGGTAGAAGTTAAGGAGAAAAGGAAAAATAAATTAAATGAATGACCAAGATTTGATTATATCAATGGTTGAGATTTGGAGTGAAAATGGAGTGTATATAAGGGAGTGTCTTGATCCCTTCCCATATATATATATATATATATATATATATATATATTGATTTCTATATGATTGGGCATGATTGATAATGTTGATAATAAGCAGAATGTCAAAGAACTTATAACATATAATGTAGTAAAATTAAAGAGATAGTAAATAAAGGAAACTTCTATATAAAGTATGAACCAGAGTGCACGGACATTTGGTAATGCACATACCATATAAGGACATGGAGTTTTGCTAATATGTATATTGATAGGCTTATTCTTTTAGAGTTAGTCTATTCTTTTGGAAGAATATGCATGTTTCGAAACCACTATGCTTTCTTTTTGCCATCTACTAATGTAAAAAACTTGACCTTAAATGGTCTTTTACGGGTTTTGGGGAACCTAATAAAAACTCCCCCACCTTGGTGGCTTTAATTAAAAAAAAGTAAATATACCAAATTCAATTTAATTGAATGGACCAAAATTACATAATTAACCAAATCAATTGAAATCAATTGAGAATCAGAAAATAATTACAAAAACGAGTCTAATTGAATCTGAGTGATACTTGTAGAATCAAATAATATAGTAAATTAACATAACTAAAAATAGTAAAAGAACAAAATTATGGTATGATTGGGATTAAAAATTCCAAATAAATACCAATTAAAACTAAAATTAACCACTAATTAAATATACTACAAAAACTTGTATTCTTATTAAGGTGTCAGTAAGGGAAGAATGAGTTTAAACTTTTAAAATTTGGGCTTATAGTCTGCTTAAGCCCATATGATGCTATTAGCATCTTAATTTAATGGTATAAATATTTTTAAAAAAACTAGTCAAGGGTAAATATGACTTTTTGTATGTAATTTTTTTGCCAAATGAGAAAAGAATGAAAATAAGACATTTTGGTTGAGATAGACCAAAATAGAAAGTAAGACGCTTTGGTTGGGACTGCAGGAGTATAAATTGTATACTCACAAATTACAATTCAATTACAATTTCTTTAATTTAATAAGAAATACTCCCTCTGAATCCTTTATTTTGACTTAGTTTGACCAAGAATGCTATTTGACGACAAGTTTGACCATCAATACTTTAGTTATATAAATTAACTAAATATAAAATTTTGACATTTAGAAATTATATGTCGAAAACTTTTCAAAAGTATTTAACATAATACATTTATTACTCGTAAAAAAATACATTTCTTACCCATCCTTCAATAAAAATACATTTATTAGTCATATATTATATTTCAAATTTATGGTTAAAATGTAACAACTTTTATGATAAATACTACACTAATAAAAGACTATTCCAATCGTAACACAACACATTTATGTGGAGAATACTTCAAAGGGGTGTCCTGACAGCAAAGAACATGTGAAGGAGAAAGTTAGATGCAGATACTTGTGTAAGAGAGGTGGAGCACAAACGGAGGACGAATCTCACTTATTTTTATCTTGTGTTCATGCAAGACAATTCTGGAATCTAACACCACTTGCAGTAATTTGCAAGTATTACTCAAGGATGAAATGACATTGGCATGGACTTTAGATATTAGGTCGGTAGAGCACCAGAGTAGGAATCAATTTAGTTGATGATCTTAACTCTATGGGGCATATGGAAACAAAAACAAACAAAATGGTTTTTGACGGAGTCTTATCAGATGTGAGGGATTTCTGGGAACTAACAAAGATAGAACTAGAAACTCTCAAGAAACGCTCAGAACCATTGCAAGATGAGGATACTCAAGCACGAGGAAGACAACAAGCAGGGCAAGAGGTTGAGAAAAACGAGAATGGAGCCGAAGAGGATCACGCTTACATGATGCTATTGATATCTCTTTTGATGGCTCTTTCAGACTAGCTTTCCATATGGGATCGGGAGCATGGAAGATCGGGAAGAGAGTATGTAATTTTTTCCATGATGTCAGGGGCTCGGACTTCTTTCCCTGTGTCACTCTCAAGGCGGCCTGGAGGATGGACATAAGGCGGGTAAAGGTCATATCTGACTCGTCCATTCTGGAGTCTTCTTTAATAATAATGATTCTCCATGGGAAACTGTGAGAGAATGAATTTTGTGAATATATTTGTATATTCTAGTTTATTCTTTTTTGTATATTAAGTCAAATTAATATATTCCTTTTCCTTACCGAACTCTGATTTTTGGTTTATATATTGTAATCCGTTCAGTTGAATATAGTCACAACTTCACATTCTACATGGTATCAGTGTATTCGATCCTAAAAGTAACCTTTTTTCTAAACCTTAAATCTCCACATCCCGGTATCTACGTACGTATACATCCCTTGTTTTATTTACCCTCAAATCAATTCTCAGTACCTACGTATACAAACCTTGTTTGATTTTCTCCCAAAATCAATTTCTACCCGTACATTTAATTAGTACCTATTTTGTTTTCTCCCTAAAATAAATTCCCACCCGTATGTATCCAAATATTTAGATGTCGTTTAGTTGCATGGGGAAATTGATTCCGTTGGAAGATGAAATTCCTAGACAATTTCAAATTCACATGATTTAGAAAATATTGTTTGGTTGGATGTGGGAGAATATAATTTATGGGAATTTTTAATTACCTAGGGGAACCTAGGTAAGAAAATTCCACAATTGTGTGGGAATTTTAAACTTCGAGGAAGATTAAATTCCCACATTTTTTGTCAACCAAACAACTTGTGGGATTTTAATTCATGGGATTTTGAAATTCCTCCATGCTCCACCTCCAACCAAACGACCTCTTAGTACCTCATGGATCCTGCGAATCTTCATAATTTTATCCAGATGGAAGACCTTGCTCATGATGACCAAGCTCACGCCATTGCCGCTACCAGCGTACCTGTTGGCGCTCCGATCAACATCATCGTTGCTTCTGAAGTTGTTGTACCTGGTCCTGTCCTCCCTCTTGTACCCGTTCCGAACGTGTCAAATTTCAATGCCGCTGCCGTTGTTGATCTCGTTGTTTTCCAAGCATTGGTCCAGGCTGCTGCCGCTGCTGCAAACATGTATCGTCAACCTGATAAAGATGTTGGGTATCAACCGCTCCAACCAAACAGCCCGTACTACATTCACCCTTCTGATCATATAGGTCTTAAAGTCTCTCTAGTGATTTTGCATGGCGATAACTATCATGATTGGCGTGAATCTTTCTTGAACGCTTTGATAGCAAGGAGAAATGATGGTTTTGTCGATGGAATTATTCAAAAACCTTTGCATGGTGCGCCTTTTGCTGATGATTGGCGCAGTGCTCAATGCTTATAGAATGGATTGTGTGGTCTCTTGATCTATCCATCTGTTCCGTAATTTGTGGCACCTCTACATCTAAGGAGTTATGGGATGAACTCCAAGAGCGGTTCATGATTGGTAATAGCCCTCGTATGTGCCAACTTCGTACTGACATATATAACTGTCGTCAGAATGGCTGCTTTTTATGGTCGTTGTAAGAAGTTATGGGATGAGACGATGAGTTGTATTCCTATATGACACCTAGTCGTTGTGTTTGTCCAGAGTCGTGCTAATTACTCTTTGTTTTCATACATGAGGAATGGTGTTACCCTGTATGCATGTTCTCGTCTATGTTGATGATCTTGTTATTTCTAGTTCATCTGGTTTAGTCTTGTCAGCTTTCAAGAGTTATCTGAGTTCGTGTTTCTACATGAAGGATCTTGGTGCCCTGAAGTATATTTTGGGTATTGAAATTGCTCGTCACCCCTGATGGTATGTTTCTGTCTCAAGGGAAATATGCTCTGGATATATTGGTGGATACTGGACTATTGGGAGAAAAGCCTGCTGATTTCTCAATGGAACAGCAACATAATCTGGCAAAAGATGAAGATCGACTGTATGAAGAATCTCTCCAATATCGTCGGCTTATTAGAAAGCTTATTTACTTGACTATCACTCGTCCGAAGTTGAGCTATTCGGTTCATACTTTGGCACGGTTTATAGAGACACCACGAGTTGCTCATTAGCAGGCTGCTTTGCGGGTCTCACACTACCTTAAGGGTCATCCGAGTCAAGGATTGTTTCTTTGGCCTGAAGCTCCCTTCAGCTCACTAGTTTCTTTGATTCAGATTGGGCTGCTTGTCCAATTACTTGACGTTCTTTATCTGGCTATTTTGTGATTCTTGGTGATTATCTGGTCTCTTGAAAAATGAAGAAATAACTGACTGTTTCCCATTTTTCAGCTGAGGTAGAGATCGTGATATTGCCTATGTTTGTTGTGAGTTAATCTAGCTCAATTCTTTACTTCTTTCTTTGGGTGTATCTCATTCCAAACTGATGCATTTGCTGCTAATCCCGTCTTTCATGAGAGAACGAAGCACATTGAAGTTGATTGTCATTTTGTCTGTGACTTGATTAGAGAGTTAATTGGTTGCACTCCAATGGATTGTAACACCTCTCTATCATAGTGATAAGTCTATGGTTCACACTCTAGGGCTTCGTTCAGATTCGGACCAGGGCCCGAGGAGGGTCAAGGGCTCAAGATACGCGGGAGATGGACTTACGGGTCCATCGGCCCAAATCCTTATAAGGAACGCATATATTCTGAATTGCCTATAAGGAATTCACTTCCTCTAATTATGGGAATACAACTATTATCACCATAAGAGTTGTATTCTTACTCTAATTACAAACCCTACCAATCTACGGATTGGAACTCTTGAATAAAGAAGTTTGGTAGACCTCTCTATTCATTATCTTACACACACTACGCCTACATACTTATAGGCTTTATAAAGTTGTCACTGACTTAAACATCAGAGTGTCTACCCCTGGGCCACCCCATGGCTTTAGCTTTCAGATCAATTCGTGAGCTAGGTTCGAGGTCAACCGCGGGTTCTGGACATCCATCAATTTGGCACGCTTAGTGGGATCCACGTGTTTATTTTGATCTAAACGATCTCGATCTCATGATTAATCTGGCTAAGGACCCTCGCAGGAGTATGCGAGTCCGTCCGCTGGCCCCGACCGAAATCAGAAGCATCAACGACGGCGAGACGCATGCAACAACCAACCCCTGGCAGACCATTGATACAAGAGCCAAGGTAGGTCCCCAGATAGGAGATTTGCCTCGAATCTCAGTGACTGACCATGGAGCAAGTAGGAGCATAAATGGTGTGCATCAATTACTCAAAGAGTCCTCTCCTTGGGAGTTGGAAAACTAAGGATCCCGTCTAGATGATATAGTTATTTTTTTCACAAGAAGACGCAGTTCCTAACCAGTTTACTCATTCCGATCCTTTGGTGATAAACATCGCTATTAACCAAAATGTGGTTAGAAGGGTTCTCGTGGATGGGGGAAGCGAAGTAGAAATCATGTTTCTCGGTTGCTATGAAAGATTGGGATTAAGTAAGAGTGATCTCGTCCCTACAAACCCGATCTTGGGGTTCATAGGCGATCCCATAACACCTTCGGAAGAAGTCAATTTGCCCACACGAGTGGCAGAATGTCCTTGGAGCATAACGCTCCATTGCACCTTCGCAGTGATTGACTCCATGGCGCTATATAATATTATACTTGGTCGACCGGGGATGAGTCAAGCTTAGGCCATTGGTCCCATACCATCTGGCTATGAAGTTCCCCACAAATCAAGGGTTAGCCACGATATGAGGAAGCCAAGAAATGGCAAGAGTGTGCACCATTATAGCTATCAAGGAGGCGGAAATGGGTAGCCCCGAGAAATCAGCCCTCGAGCACGTCAAATATTCTGATTCTGAGCCCATGCAACTCGGAGAATCCGGGACCGTCGAGGTGGGTACATTCCTGATCGGTTATAATTTATACACTTAATTTATGTGGTTTATAAGTCTCTTTTGCTATTTGATGTGCACGAAGGTTTGTTTTAGTGCAGGTTTAATATAATAATTGGTGTGAAGCAATCAAATGGTGAAGTGCTGAAAAAGAAGCAAAATCAAGCGTTTGGAGCCATGGTGGGGAGCTAGACACTATACTCTTTTTCCGAAAGGTTTTTTAATGAGGTAGTGTGCTCCAACGGATAGTGGATCGTTAATTCCATTATTCCGGGAAGAAGAATAAAGCGACGAGAAGAAGGCAATTTCTATTACTGGTCTTTTTCTACGAGCGGCTAAGTTGTGCTTCGACATGTCGATCATTAATCAGCTATGCGTATTGTGAAAGATCGGTGCTAGAAGATGGACTGAATTGTGCATGAGAGTCTATTTAATTGGCCTTAATTAGTGGTGGCAAATATAATTATTTAGTGCAAAAATATTACAAATAAATAATTTGCACGTGTGAATGTGCATGATTAGTTGTATTTTCCTTTTTTATGGTGGAATAGGATTAGGTTACTTTTGGATTATATATATATTTTGTGAGAGAGAAGAAAACTCACGCCTGAAATTGAGAGAACCGTGAGCCCTAATCATCCATACAGAAAGAAAGTGAGGGTTTTGGGAGCTGAAAACAATTCTTTTGTACTGGAGCCACCGCTTGGAATTTCCTCGTCATCATAATCAATAAGCTTTTTCTTCTTCATCTCTTTGTTATTTTATTATGATTTATTATATTATTTGTGTGTTTATTCATAGCATGAGTAGCTAAATTTCTTGTCCGGTTAGGGTGATGAAGCATTAACTATGATTTATCGTGAGGCCTAAATGTGCTTATAATTGAATTGCATGAGTTCCTTCTTAATCCTTGATTTTAACGTTTATTTCTGAATTGCTTGAGACCTGCGCAATCTTTTGTGATTTGGAATAGTGCCAATTGAGTTCCTCTATTTATCTGTATTTAGGGGGTAGATTCAATTGGTGGCGAAACTATACGCCAATAGTTGGGAGTAAGGGGTAGATAATTTGTGACAGGTATTCTGATTATAAATTGTCTGAATCGGGTTTCTTTGGTGCTTAATGCTGTTGAGGTATTAAATCTAGGTAGGCTATTCCGGCTAGGTTGTATCTTGATTAGAGAAGTAGTTAGTTTAGCTATTCTTGCTGATTACCGACAAAGTAAGAAGAAATTGGATTGGGTGTGCTATTCTCGAAGGTCTTTAACTGGTTGATTTATGCATATTCGGTTTATCTTTGAGCCCGTGATCAATCAAATCATATGTTAATGTGGATTTACCTGCTACCGGATTCTACTCTCTATTTGATATTTGTGTTTCTTGCATTCGTTCTATTGAGTTATTATTTGCATTAGTATTCTAGTTAATTTAGTTCTTAGTTATTAATACATAATTCTCTCAAAGCAAAAAGGTGGTTGCTAACCAAACTTGTTCAATAGGAATAAAAGTATAATTACACTGTTCCTCGAGGGATCGACCTTGCTTACTCTGTGCTTAATTGTAACCTACATGTTAGCAGGTTATTTGGTAGAAAAACGACCTATCAAATTGGCGCCACTGCCGGGGAGCAGTTGTTAATTATTTCATTTAATTCTATTGATTTTTTGTTTCGTTTTGATTTTTATGACCAGGTCGTCAACAACCGAGCTATTATTTGACGGCGAAATCGAGAAGACAGCAAAGGCGTTACGTAAAAAGGCTAGGGAATCACGTAAGAAAGGTTTTTCTGACTCTGAAGGTCCACCGTTAGGCCATACAGGCGAGCTTGCTGGTTCTAAAAATTCGTCCATTGCCTCAGACTCTGAAGAGGACGGAAAATTCGAGATGGCGAACAACAATAATACTCCATTGTGCGAGCTAAAAAACCATGCAACAGGTTATCCACCATCACCTATACTTTGGCCAGAAGGAGCAAAACGGTGGACATTAAAACAAACTTGCTAAATGTGCTGCCCAAGTTCTATGGAAAAACTCGAGAAGATCCGCATAATTTCCTGAATGAGTTCATCAAGATCTGTAGAATTCAAAAGCGCGCAGCGAATGTCACGGAGGACCAGTATCGCCTTGTACTTTTCGAGTTTGCCCTATCTGATTCTGCTAATACTTGGTTCAATACCTTGGAAGCGAACTCGATAAATTCATGGGCAGCAATGAAGAAAGCCTTCCTTGATAACTTCTTCCCTGACACCAAGACTGACTTAATGATCGATCAGATAAGAACCATCAAGCAGCAGTTCGATGAGAATGTGAATGAATACAATGCTCGGTTCAGAAAATTGGTGGATAGCTGCCCAAACCACAACATGTCGCCGGGTGAGCTGTTAAAATGTCTTTTCCGTGGGATGACAACGGAAGAAAAGAAACTGTTGAATGCAGGCAATGGTGCATTTTTGAGGCTTAATGCAGATGAAGCTAAACAATTATTGAAGAACCACTTGGAGGCATCGAAGGAGTATGAAGATCCGCAAGACCGCTCTAGAAGAAGGGTTGCAGGAGCCCGAAATTTGGACTGGGAAGAAGCGATGGAAGAGAAAGTGGAAAAGATGATTGAGAAAGCAGTTGGGAAAGTTGCTGGAATTGACATCCGTAGGGTATGTGGAACTTGTGGTGATTCTGGACATCATACTCATTCATGTCCAATGGAGGATGAAGAGCAAGCAAATTGGGTGAACAACTCTTCAGGAAACCAGCAAAGGCGATATGACCCATACTCAAGTACGTACAACCCAGGATGGAGAGATCACCCAAATTTTAGATGGGGTGGTCAAGATAACCAAGTGCAACAGCAGCCTCTAAACACGAACAACAATTTTAAGCAACAAAATCAGAGGGGTTATTATCATGTGCAACAACAGTTTCAACCACAGGCACAACCTCAGCCTCAACAAGCGACTGAAAAACCAATCGGGGACATGTTTAAAGAGATGATGAATGAGATGAGGAATGTGAATGGAAGAATTGATGAACTCAAGCAAGGATTTAAACAACAAGATCACCAGATATCTCAACTTTCAAATACAGTTAATGAGATGAGAGGGTATCAAGGAAAGTTACCGTCGCAGAGTCAGAAAAATCCGAATGCGAATGTGAGTCAAATTACCTTGCGGAGTGGCAAAACCGTGGGAGATGACCCTGCACACGAGGAGTTGAGTAGAGAGCCAGGACAGGAACCTGAAGAAGATTCTGCACCCGCCCGTATGCCCATACGGTCGACTCTAGCAACGGATCCTAGCAAGGGGGGAGGAGCATCGAGATACAAACGACCCAAGAAGGATAAGGACCGTGATCCAGAGCCAAAAATGTCGAATGGAATTTTGATACCACCTCCATTCCCTCGCCGTTTGGTTTCAACGAAAAAAACTGGCGATGTTAGTGATATCCTCAACATATTCAGTAAGGTGGAGATCAATGTGCCATTCTTGGAAGCCATTAAGAGTATGCCAAAGTTTGCTAAGTTTCTCAAAAATTTTATTACTTGGAAGGTCGTTGCAAAATATGATGAAAGGTTGTTGGTGGACGAGAATGTATCAGCAGTTATTCAGAAAAATTTGCCACCAAAGTGCAAGGACCCAGGTATGTTTTCAATCCCATGTACTATTGGAGAAACAAAAATTGAAAAGGCTATGTTTGATTTAGGTGATTCGATAAATGTCATGCCACTTTCAATTTATGATAAACTGGAACTGGGAAAGCTAACTCCTACAAATACTGTTATTCAATTGGCTGATAGAAGTTTCTGTAATCCATGTGGTGTGCTTGAAAATGTGCTAGTGAAAGTTAAGGATTTTGTGTACCCGGCTGATTTTTATATAATTGATATGGGAAATTCTTATAGCAATAAATCAGCATCTTTACTACTTGGGAGACCTTTCATGAAAACGGCTAAGGCGATAATTAATGTTGATGAAGGAATCTTAAGTTGTGAATTCTTTGGTGACACTATAACTTTCAATATTTTTGATGCCATGAAAAATCATGAGGATGTGGAAAATGTGAGTTTTACAGATGATATTGACCCTTTAGTCCAAGAACACCTTGAGACGAATTTTGTGCAGGATAAGATGGAATTAATCATAACCAAGAGTATGACGGATTCTGATGCAATGGAGGCTGCTGATGAAGATACCAGGGAGGATATAATGTCTTTGTATGCTCTGGATCAGCAATCTAAAAATTTTGAGCCCGCCCGTATGCCCATACAGGCGAGTTCAGAAAAATTGTTACCATCGGTAATTGAACCGCCGAAATTGGGGCTGAAGAACCTCCCGGAGAATCTGAAATATGCGTTCCTGGGAGATGGAGAAACACTTCCGGTCATCATAAGCAGCCGACTCAGCCTTAATCAGGAAGAACAGCTACTCAGAGTTCTGCGGGATCGCAAGTCAGCTATTGGATGGACCTTGGCAGACTTAAAAGGTATCAGTCCAACGGTATGTATGCATAGAATCTTTCTTGAACCTGATGCTAAGCCTGTCATTGAATCACAAAGGAAATTGAACCCTAACATGAAAGAGGTAGTAATGAAAGAAGTGCTTAAATTGCTTGAACTTGGTATTATTTTTCCTATCTCTGATAGTAAATAGGTCAGTCTTGTGCATGTTGTTCCTAAGAAGTCTGGTTTGCAAGTTGTATTAAATGAGAAGAATGAATTAGTCCCTACCCGACTTCAAACTGGATGGCGTATGTGCATTGATTTTCGTAAACTAAATACTGCCACTAGGAAAGATCATTTTCCTCTGCCTTTCATTGATCAGATGCTTGAGCGTTTAGCTGGAAAGTTGTTCTTTTGTTTTCTTGATGGATATAGTGGATATTTTCAAATTTTGGTTGCTAAGGAAGATCAAGAGAAAACAACTTTCACATGTCCTTTTGGAACCTTTGCATATAGACGCATGCCATTTGGTTTATGTAATGCCCCAAGAACTTTTCAAAGATGCATGATGAGCATATTTTCTGATTTAATTGAGCACTGCATCGAGATTTTCATGGATGACTTTACTGTGTATGGAGATTCTTTTGATTCATGTCTTGAAAATCTTGATAAGGTTTTGGAAAGATGCATTGATAAGAATTTAGTGCTTAATTATGAAAAATGTCACTTCATGGTTAACGAGGGCATAGTACTTGGGCATATCGTTTCTGAGAAAGGTATTGAGGTAGATAAGGCTAAAGTTGATTTGATTGCAAAATTTCCTTACCCCACGAATGTTCGAGAAATTCGTGGATTTCTTGGTCATGCAGGTTTCTACAGGCGTTTCATCAAAGATTTCGCGAAAATTACACAGCCTCTTACCCGTTTGCTTCAACATGAAGTGCAATTTTCGTTTGGAGAGGATTGTAAGAAGGCATTTGATATTCTTAAGGAGAAGCTGACAACTGCACCTATCATTCAACCTCCTGATTGGGAACTACCTTTTGAATTGATGTGTGATGCGAGTGATTATGCAGTTGGTGCAGTGCTTGGTCAGAAAGTTGGGAAAGAGAGTCATGTGATTTACTATGCATCAAAGACTCTTAATCCTGCTCAATGCAATTATACCACAACAGAGAAGGAGCTTTTAGCTATTGTTTTTGCATTTGAGAAATTTAGATCTTATTTGTGGGGATCTAAAATTATAGTTTACTCTGACCATGCTGCTCTGAAGTATTTGTTACAGAAAAAAGAATCCAAGCCAAGGTTGATTCGGTGGATACTGTTACTGCAGGAATTCGACTGGGAAATAAAAGATAAGAAGGGAGCCGAGAATCAGGTAGCTGATCATCTGAGTCGTTTGGTCCAGGAACCCGACCGTATGGCCATACAGGCGACTTTTCCAGATGAATATCTCCTGGAAATTCAAGGTACTGATCCCTGGTTTGCTGATATGGTTAATTTTCTAGTATCACAACAAATTCCTGAGAATTTCACACGTGTACAGAAACGTAAACTTCGTAATGATGCTAAATATTTTGTCTGGGATTCACCGAATTTGTGGAAAATAGAGTCTGATAAGATTATTAGAAGGTGTGTTCATGAAAGTGAGGTGCATGATATTTTAGCTCATTGTCATTCATATGCATGTGGGGGTCATTTTGGGCCAAAAAGAACAGCTAGAAAGGTCTTGGATAGTGGATTTTATTGGAATACATTGTTTAAAGATGCATATATGTTTTGTAAGTCCTGTGAAAGATGTCAAAGAATGGGGAATATAACTAGAAAGGATGAGATGCCTCAAGTGCCTTTTATTGTGTGTGAAATATTTGATGTGTGGGGCATGGATTTTATGGGTCCTTTTGTGAATTCTTTTGGCAATCTTTATATTTTATTGGTTGTTGATTATGTGTCGAAATGGGTGGAAGCTAAAGCCACCCGTACTAATGATTCTAAAGTGGTTGCAGATTTTTTAAAAGCTAACATCTTCTCAAGATTTGGGGTACCTAAGGCAATAGTTAGTGATCAGGGTACCCATTTTTGCAACCGCACAATTGAAGCTCTTATGAAGAAGTATGGAGTGCATCATCGTTTGGCTACAACATATCATCCTCAATCTAATGGTCAGGCGGAAGTGTCAAATCGTGAGATCAAGCATATACTTGAGCGAACGGTTAATGCTTCTCGCAAGGATTGGAGTGTTCGATTGGATGATGCTTTGTGGGCTTACATAACTACATTTAAAACTCCCATCGGAATGTCCCCTTACAGATTGGTGTTTAGGAAAGCTTGTCATCTGCCAGTGGAACTTGAACATAAAACTTATTGGGCAGTTAAGCAGATGGACATGGATGCAACTAAGTGTGGGGAAGAGAGGAAATTTCAGCTGCAAGAGTTAGATGAGCTTCGATCAGAATCTTATGATAATGCTATGTGGTACAAGGATAAGACAAAAATGTGGCATGATCGACACATCAGGCAGAAACAGTTTCAAGTGGGGCATAAAGTGTTGGTTTTTCAGTCCAGAATCCGATTGATTGGAGGGAAGTTGAAGTCAAAATGGATGGGACCTTTCAAAGTGGTTGCTGTTAAATCTAATGGAGCTATTGATATCAAGGGAATGGATTCTGGAAAGCTTTTCACTGTGAATGGACAACGATTAAAACCCTTTTATGAGATGCCTCGATCGCAGGAAGAGGAGGTGGATATAATCTACCTCGAAGAGCCTTCATATAGCTGAGGAGGAGTTCTGGTCAAGCTCGTGTCCGTCAAAATGGAGCGCTTATTGGGAGGCAACCCAATCGTCATTTATTTTTGATTTCTTTTGGTTTGATTTGATTTAAATTTTGATTTTCGGTTTGTTTTCAAAAAAAATTTAAAAAAAAAATCTGAATTTTTATTTCGTAAAAAAAAAAACAAAACAAAAAAAAAATTAATTTTTCTGAATTTTTTTTGTATTATTTTCGGTTTTCTTTCAAAAAATAAAATAAAAAAAACCAAAAAAAAAAAGTTGGTTTTGTTTGGTATTTTCTGATAATTGTGGAGCTAATATGAAGTGCTTAATTGTTTTACAGGGACTAAGGTATTATGTTCTGTTAATGGGGTTTATTCCCAAGCTCAATCGGAGACCATGCGTTTATAACTGACCAACGAGCAGCCTAGTTCCAGATTTTTCATCACCAACACCGGAATCCATTCCAGCCGCGGCAGCACCGCGGTCATCCTAACAGTCCAATCCGTTCAAGCGAATCACCAATCTTACGGTCACTCTTGATCCTTCTTTCATTCTGTTATATGGTGATTCTGTGCTTCATGTACACTTTGTTTGCTTGAATTTTGTGGTTGATTGTTTGAGGACAAACAAGAGTTTAAGTGTGGGGATGTTTTCTGGCTGATATATATATGTCCATATTATAGGCTTTGAATTTGCTGGAACTTGTCTTGAATGTTTGTGATGTGGTACTGGAATTTGGACAGAATACTTTGTGGATAATTGGAAAAACTAGTTTGAAAAATTCTGTTTTCAAGGAAAGATTCAGTTTTGATCTATGGCATGAATGAAATTTTTTCTATGAGCTGAATTGGGCTGATTTTGCTATTGAACATGGGTCAGTGGTAAGATTGAATGTATTCCTCTTTGTGAAAGAAATTATGTAGTCCTTGTATATATTCTGGAACGATGAACGTGCAATAATGAGTCATTTGATTTAACCTAGTATATTGTGAGGATTTGAGCCCAAGAAAGAGCAAAAGCCAAGAAAGAAAAAATATAGGCATTATAATAAAATAGCTCTTTGTCTTTCTGAGAGATCACATGTTGGTATATTTTACTTGGTTTGTGTGTCATGATTCAAAGCCGCTAAATGATATTTGAGCATGTAGGCAATTAGGAATAAACCCCACAACTTCTACATATATTTTCCCACCTTATATCGATTATAGCGACACCCCTAGTGAACCCTGTTGAAACCTGACTGTTTCTTTGTTATAAACCCATTATATATTTAAACCCACAGCCTTAGCCTTTACCTATATAATATTGTGCAAGTATTTTTATTCTCTTTCGATGTGCATTATGAGATGTTATTTTAGTGCTGTGAAAATTTTGAATAAGTTTGTTGCTGCTGCCCAGAAAAAAAAAGAGAATAAAAACCAAATATCCGACAGGACTGGAACCAGTGATATCTGGCAGGACTGAAACGGTGAGGTTCTATGGAAAATAAATAAAAAAATGAAACTAGATATCTGGGTGGACTGAAACCAGTGAGGTGTAAAAGCTAAACATCTGGCAGGACTTACCGGTGAGGTTTCTGAAAATGAAAAAGGGCAGCAAGCATTTTTGTTGTTGTGTGAGTAACATCAAAGATTTGTTTCTTTATTTGCACAACAACTTGTTCATACTTGTAGTAATCTCAATGCTGCATTTTTATTGAGTATGAGCACCAGCACTAGCACAAGAATTTCACGAATGAGAATGAATTTACTTGCATAATTATAAATTTGTGAGCCAGTTTTTCCTATATATTTTTCCTACCTTTACCCCAAGCCAACCTTATATAATTCCTAATTATTAAGCTCAAGTATATATTTTATGTGGTTGAGATAGTGGCATTGCAATTCCTGTTGTGAAGTGTGCTGATATGTGATGTGTGTGATTGTCCCTATTTTTTGAGAGATAATGAGTGAATCTTGGTGAGGCTGGACTTAATTGCACAATTTTGACTAGAGTATAAGGATGAAGTGATTTTATAAGCAAAGAGGAATGTTTTTTGTGGTAAGATGGTTGGTTCCATAGTAGATGTTGCTTGGTTTGGTTTGTGGGAATGTTTTGGATTGTCTTTGATATTGGAATGAGGAATAATGGTTACATGCTTGAGGGAAAGCATGAATTAAGTGTGGGGATATTTGATCGGTTATAATTTATACACTTAATTTATGTGGTTTATAAGTCTCTTTTGCTATTTGATGTGCACGAAGGTTTGTTTTAGTGCAGGTTTAATATAATAATTGGTGTGAAGCAATCAAATGGTGAAGTGCTGAAAAAGAAGCAAAATCAAGCGTTTGGAGCCATGGTGGGGAGCTAGACACTATACTCTTTTTCCGAAAGGTTTTTTAATGAGGTAGTGTGCTCCAACGGATAGTGGATCGTTAATTCCAGTATTCCGGGAAGAAGAATAAAGCGGCGAGAAGAAGGCAATTTCTATTACTGGTCTTTTTCTACGAGCGGCTAAGTTGTGCTTCGACATGTCGATCATTAATCAGCTATGCGTATTGTGAAAGATCGGTGCTAGAAGATGGACTGAATTGTGCATGAGAGTCTATTTAATTTGCCTTAATTAGTGGTGGCAAATATAATTATTTAGTGCAAAAATATTACAAATAAATAATTTGCACGTGTGAATGTGCATGATTAGTTGTATTTTCCTTTTTTATGGTGGAATAGGATTAGGTTACTTTTGGATTATATATATATTTTGTGACAGAGAAGAAAACTCACGCCTGAAATTGAGAGATCCGTGAGCCCTAATTATCCATACGGAAAGAAAGTGAGGGTTTTGGGAGCTGAAAACAATTCTTTTGTACTGGAGCCACCGCTTGGAATTTCCTCGTCATCATAATCAATAAGCTTTTTCTTCTTCATCTCTTTGTTATTTTATTATGATTTATTATATTATTTGTGTGTTTATTCATAGCATGAGTAGCTAAATTTCTTGTCCGGTTAGGGTGATGAAGCATTAACTATGATTTATCGTGAGGCCTAAATGTGCTTATAATTGAATTGCATGAGTTCCTTCTTAATCCTTGATTTTAACGTTTATTTCTGAATTGCTTGAGACCTGCGCAATCTTTTGTGATTTGGAATAGTGCCAATTGAGTTCCTCTATATATCTGTATTTAGGGGGTAGATTCAATTAGTGGCGAAACTATACGCCAATAGTTGGGAGTAAGGGGTAGATAATTTGTGACAGGTATTCTGATTATAAATTGTCTGAATCGGGTTTCTTTGGTGCTTAATGCTGTTGAGGTATTAAATCTAGGTAGGCTATTCCGGCTAGGTCGTATCTTGATTAGAGAAGTAGTTAGTTTAGCTATTCTTGCTGATTACCGACAAAGTAAGAAGAAATTGGATTGGGTGTGCTATTCTCGAAGGTCTTTAACTGGGTGATTTATGCATATTCGGTTTATCTTTGAGCCCGTGATCAATCAAATCATATGTTAATGTGGATTTACCTGCTACCGGATTCTACTCTCTATTTGATATTTGTGTTTCTTGCATTCGTTCTATTGAGTTATTATTTGCATTAGTATTCTAGTTAATTTAGTTCTTAGTTATTAATACATAATTCTCTCAAAGCAAAAAGGTGGTTGCTAACCAAACTTGTTCAATAGGAATAAACGTATAATTACACTGTTCCTCGAGGTATCGACCTTGCTTACTCTGTGCTTAATTGTAACCTACATGTTAGCAGGTTATTTGGTAGAAAAACGGCCTATCAATTCCTACCCCCCGAGATAAAGGCGAAACTTCGATCTTCTCAACCAATACATTGACGTCTTCTTGTGGAACACCAATGACTTGGAAGGAGTACCTGCCCGGCTTGTAGACCATTACCTAGACATTGATCCAGCACAGAAGCTCGTGAAGCAGAAACGCTGCATCTTTGCCCGGGACCGAGTTAAACCCATTCGAGAAGAAGTGGACAAACTACTCGAAGCTAATGTGATTGAAGAAGTGAGATATCCCGAATGGATAGCCAATCCAGTGTTGGTAAGAAAACCTGACGAGAAGTGGAGAATGTGCATTGACTTCACCAATTTTAATAGTTTTTGTCCCAAAGACAGCTATCCTCTGCCCTCAATAGATTGCTTGGTCAAGGCGATTGTTGGATATCAACTGTTAGCATTTTTCGATGCCCACCAAGGATAACATCAAATTGCGATGGCGGAAAAGGATAAGGAAAAAACCTCCTTTATCACACAAAGGGACTTTTTGCTACAAGAAAATTACGTTTGGATTAAAGAACGATGGAGCCACCTACCAGCGGTTTGTTAACAAACTAGTCAAGTCCCAAATCGGGCGCAACATGGAAATATATGTCGATGACATGATGGTGAAGAGCCGCAGTTACGAAATATTTCTTGAAGATTTGAATGAGACCGTTGATGCACTGCAAACAGCCAACCTGAAGTTAAATTCGGCTAAGTGTAGGGAGCCGAAAAATTATTAGGATACATGGTATCCAATCGGGGAATCGAAGTTAACCCTGAGAAGATAGAAGCCTTGCAAAACATGCACCCCCTGAAAATGGTAAAGGACGTGCAAAAACTAACAGGATCCCTCGCGGCCCTTAGCTGTTCCCTCTCTAAAGGAGCGAATAAGCACCTACCCTTCTTCAATATACTCAAGAAAGCTAAAAACCAGTTCGAATGGTCACACGAGTGTGGCAAGGCCTTCCAAGCATTCAAAGATCATCTCCGACATTTGCCCACGCTATTGAAGCCCGACAAGGGGGAAGTCTTCTACTTATAAATATCTCTGCCTCCCAACTAGCCATCCGTGCTGTATTGGTAAAAAAAGAGTGTTCACAACACCCTATATATTATGTGAGTAGAGCCCTACAAGGGCCTGAGACGGGATTTACTCCCCTCTAACGGCTGATCCTAACATTGGTGCATTCATCCCGGCGGTTGCGCCCCTACTTTCAGGCACATACTATAGTGCTCCTCACCAACTACCTGATTAGGCAGATCTTGCAGAAACCCGACACCTCGGGACGGATGATGAAGTGGGTGGGAGAGAACGACATACAATACAAAAGCCTCGGACGGCCATCAAGGGCCAAACCTTGTCAGATTTCATAATGGAATCAGTAGAGCCAATGGAAGTCGACCAGCCTGAACCACCTGCAAACACAGGAAGATGACGCCTATATGTAGATCGATCCTCTAACTCGGGGGAAGCGGCGTTGGCGTTTTGTTAACTAGCCCCGAGGGAAAGGACCATCCATACGTCCTCCACTTCAACTTCCAAGCCACCAACAATGAAGTTGAGTATGAAGCCCTCGTAACGAGGCTAAAACTAGCAAAGGACCTTGAAGTTAAGAACCTCGAGATTTTTAGTGACTCACAAATTGTGGTGCAGCAAGTTAAAGGAGACAATGAAACCCGAGAGTATACCCTGCAGAGTTACCTCGAGATAGTCAGACCTCTTCTAATCCAATTCCAACATTACGAGCTAAACCACATCCCTTGAGAATGCTACCACAAAGGAGATGCATTAAGAAAGCTTGCCTCCTCGGGCATGAACATCCGCTCTTCTCAAGAACTGCTAATGGAAGCGCTAGAAAAGTGAAGCTACGAAGAAAATAGCATCATGGCGGTGAGTATCTCGGACACTTGGATAAGCCCTTACATAGAATATCTGCATATAGGAACCCTCCCGGAGGAAAAAGACTTGGCTCGCAAGATCCGGGTGAAGGCCCCCCGAGATATGTCATACAGGAAGGCAGCATATACAAGAAAGGATACTTGCAACCATTACTCAAGTGTGTCGGATGCTCCAACGCAGATCATCTCATCCAGGAGGCACACAAATGCGTTTGGGGCAGTTACCAAGGCCCACCAACTGTGTCTCGAAAACTCCTGCAGATGGGATATTATTGGTCCACCATGCTGGAAGACTCCCGGAAATACATCGAGGCTTGCCATCAATGCCAAAGATATGCCAAGATGATCCATGTGCCACGGGAGAACATGATAACAATTCAAGAGTCTTGGTCATTTGTCCGGTGGGGTATAGAACTTGTAGGACCTTTCCCCACGGCCCCTGGAAATTTCGAGTACCTCACCGTCGCCATTGACTATTTCTCAAAGTGGGTGGAAGCTGAAGTCTTGACAAACATAACTGGTAAACAGTCATCAACTTTTGCTGGAAAATATTGTATGTTGCTATGGAACCCGCTGATACATAATAACAGACAATGGATCGCAATTCGACAATAATCCCTTCAAGAAGTGGAGCAAAGATTACAACATACGGATAAAGCTCACCTCGATGTATCATCCTCAAGCCAATGGGCAAGTAGAAGTCATAAATCGCACCCTTGTAGACGGCCTCAAAAGACGTCTACTAGGAGCAAAGGAAAACTGGATTTATGAACTTCCAAGTGTCATATGGACCCATAAAACAAAACGAGCTCTGGGAAAACTCCCTATAGTTTGGTGTATATGGCCAATGCGGTCATCCCGATGGAAATTGGGGTCCCCTCAGCTCGAACCTCTCAACCAGAAGACGAGGACGGCAACGCCAATGAAGAAAACCTTTGTCTCGACCTTGACCTCCTCAGGAAAAGAGGGCCAATGCTACCATCCACGAGGCCAAGGTCAAAGAAAGAGTCAAGCGCTACCACGATTGAAGGGTTCGCTTGGTAACATTTACTAAGGGTGACCTAATAATGAGGCTGAACGAGAAAAGCAAGAAGAAAGTGGAAGGGAAGTTAGCCCCGAATTGGGAAGGTCCTTACCAAGTCCTAGAATCCCATCCATAGGGAAGCTACCTCTTGGAAACTGACAAGCGACTTTCCACGTCGTAAAACAGGACTTCACGAGATCAAATACTATTTATAAATCACCTACGACTACTAACTACTAGAGAGTAGATAGTGGAAAGCAGGGGTCAACCACAAGGAGAAGGGACTTGTAAGAGTGTTTTGAAGTAGATAATAAGCATATTTATATATTATAGAAAGCGATGTAAATATGGGGGGATTTGAGATTGGTTTTGATTACACTACGAAAGTAAACTAAACTATCATTAGATAAACTAAGGGAATGATACTAGAATTATGAGGCCTTGGGAGGCAAATGACTTCAATTTCCAACTATATATCGACTTATCACCGGGAAAATGCAATTACAAGGGAGTTTAGATCATTTGTCATGGATGAAAGTATCATATTCTCTCGATTGTAGCTAGAGATGATGATAACATCATTCATAAGCTCTTATTGTTGATTCACCTATACGAGTTCGTCATAGATAACTCAACAATAGTGTTAAGGTCGTAGAGATGACAAACTTACTCATCCTCAAAAAAAGCGCGAGATATGAACAAGACGTTTGAAACCTACCAGGAACCAAGATGATGATAGCATATATGTCTCAACTCCTACTTTGCTACTTTATGATATTGGAGTGAACGATCACGTTCCACCCACGAATCTAGCTAGTTTTTATAAAAAATCATATGTTAGAGAGAACCCTTGGCCCTATTGCAAAATCACGCATAAGGTAAATCAACGAAATCGTTGAATCACAACTCATAACACACATGATTGGTTCATCATTCATATTCATAAGAGTCTCAAGTCTAGCAACTTATATTCATAATGGCATTCTTAAACTCTAATCACATAACCAAGGGGGAGAGTTAATTTGTCGCTTCTCAACCACTTTCCATAGTCACTAATCTATCAACAAGAGATTACATTACACTACAATCCATCACCATTCCAAATTACACTAGAATTACTGTAAGACTAGATTACCTTGACCATAAGAACTAATCTACTCTAATTAGTAACTATGAGGCATGCAATTGATATAAAACACAAAGCCCATAACAAATTAAGTAATATTGAACAACATTCATGCATAAGAATTCAATTTAATCAAATGATAATCCAAATCCAAAGTTTAAGCATACAACACCCTCAAAGTCTCAAGGGAAAGTGAATTCAAATGCTCCCAAGATTAAACTAAGATATACTACAATACATGAAATCAAAGTACTAATATAATGGAAAGAAATGGATGAAAGGGGCAAGAAAGATGAAGAAAATAGAGCTCTACATTGTTTGGTTCGATCTTCTGCATGGGCCGCGCAACACTTGGTGTACTTTGTGAAAGCCCGTGCACTTTAACTGTTGATCCGATTTCCAAATTCTCGTAGTCCATTTCGAAACTCTTGATGAGAGGAATCCAATGATATGACCTATGTGCTCTAATTCCTTCACAAACATTTCCAAAATTGATATTCAAAACATTAGTGCATCACTTGTTCCTCAAAATGTAACTTTGACAAGTTTAGCTTTAAAGCTCCTTAATTGAAACCAAATACTCTCCAAATTAGATCTCAAATTTTATAAAACAAGTGTATATTTAGGGCTCATCAGAAACAATGAAGGGCGAACCCATACCACGAAGATGGAACGTGGTGATCCTAAGAAGATACCACGGGAGATGATGCCCGAGAAAGGACCCATAGATGGTTCGAGGCGACCACAACGTAGCACGACTCTATGATTGTTAAGCTTGGGTATAAAACTCGAACACTTACTTATCTTGTTTTCTTAAAGCCACGAGCTTGAATGAAATATATCTTGTTTGTTTCTATCTTTATCTTTATTTTAAGCAGTCAAAATTCCTTTTCTAATAAGAGGAATGTTATCCTAAGCATAACTTTGATTGCTACTCATAAGTAGTGTACTTGAGAAAAGTATACGATTGACGCTTATATGCTGCTTGGATGAAGAATTCAAACGTCAATCACTTTGAGTAAAATAAAGAAAAATCAGATTTGAGATAAATACTTGAAAAAAGTTTTTGATTAAGGCCTACTGGATTTGAGCAGACGTGTTCAAATATCAATCATCTCAAAGCAATATAAGGCAAAGCCCACAATAAACTAGAGGTCATATCAAAGGTGTCAATATATCAAATATGACTAGGCTAAATTAACAAAAGAAAATCTCTCCGAAGGGATGCCCCAAGTCGGCCCCCGAAGAAAGACCTCAAATACATAAGAGAAACATACTCGCAAAAATACTAAGGTGTTACTTGTTAAGGTGATAACGTAAAAGGGGAAGCCCTATATAAACACAGCTACATCTTGCTTAATAAAGTAATATGGTTTTCTGCCTTCCGCTTGACGTAGTCGGAGCGGCTGAACTTGGTGAATCTCCACTGCAGGCTAGCCATGATACGGTTCTCTGCCTTCCACTTAACGTAGTCGGAGTGACTGAACTTAGGCCATCTCATGGTTTCCCCTTATCTTTCAGCTGCTACAGTTTTTTTTACAGTTGTAACAGTATTTGAACTCCAATAGTTCAACTCTAAAAGAATATTCCTTTATATTCTTAACGAAAACTTAATCTTTATTTTTATATTTGTTTGTTATATTTCGAAAAAAATATCAATTAATTCTTAATCTTGCACCAATAATTTATTTAATTAAAATAAAAATAAAAATACATAATTATTCATAATAAAAATATTCATAAAACACTTAACCTTATAAATAATTTTGTAACATACATTTCTTAAAACTAGTAAAAAACAAAAATTCTTTTAAAATTAGCACTTAAAATTACATTATTAAATATAATTCTACAATTAAATATAACATATATAAGTTTCAAAAATTCACATAACACGAACAACGGACCAGTAGATCCTAGAACAAGAAAACCAAAATTAGATTAAAAAAATATATCCAAAATATAATGAAAATAGAAAACCTAAAATGATTATAAAAAAAAGGAAAAATTAAACTAGAAGATAAACATCAGCACAAGGATAGCTGAGCAAAAAGAAGAATTGAAAATACATCATGCGGAAGGATAACTGAGGAAATAAAAGGAAAAAGATAAAGAAAAATAGGTTAAGCGGAGGAACAATTGCCGCTATATTTAACGCGGACTGTTCCTCCTGTAAAATAGCTACGGTAAGATAGCGTACGGTTGGAGTAGAAAATGGACAAAAACGTAAAGTTAAAGAGTCCATTGGAGAAGCTCTTAGTAGCTTCTTTCCAGTAAACCGTCATCCGCTTTCCACTTGAAGTATGTGGAGCGAATGAATGCAAGAACTCTGAAGACCTTTTGTAGGAAGACATCAACAGCTTTCTTCCATTTGAAGTATGTTGAGCGGATGAATGCTGGAACTCTGAAGAGCTTTTGTAGGAAGGCATCAACACCTTTCTTTAAGCCTGAGGGTCTTCAGTAGGAGAAATAGGTCTTTCTCGTTCAGCAGCCAACTCGCTCGAGGGCGGAGAACCCTTGTTCTAATCTTCCTTGGTAGGAGCTGAGGATGAAGATTCTTCCTCGCATGAATCACCAAGAAAAGACAAGTTAGGATATTTTGCTATAATAATGCCCAATAAATCCTTCGATGTCAATATCTTCACAGTGGAATCCAAGAGCTCTGTCCCAGAAACGCCGTGCTGACGAGGGTCAGATAAGAAAGCTGCCAATTTCTTGGAAGCATCGGGATGGTTAAAGGTAGCAGTCATGCCGTCAAATTCCTGGCATTGTTGAACAAGACAAGAACATCCTTCAACATCTTATCCAGCTTAAAGTTATGGAGCAACTTTCCAAACTCCTTCCTCTGACTTCTCATCTCCAGGCTACGGGCGCTGAACTCACTCTAGAGCTTGAGCAGTCTGCGCTGTTCCGAAGGATCGCTCAACAAGGTCCGCTCTCGAGTTAGCTCTTTTATCTGAAGGGCCTGCTCCTTGATAATACCCTTTGATGATGCCAGCCTAGCCTCCCCCATGTCCCTGTCTCGCTTAATGGCTTCAACATCCCCTCGGAGCTGCTCCACTTCTGTCTCCAAGCGGCTGACTTCCACAGAGGCAGCAGGAGGTATAGATGGCGCCTTTTTTAGCGTGGAGGGCCACGACATGAGCCTAGAGAGCGTCCCTCTCCTCGGCAACACCTTCGAGAGACTTGCACCGAGCATATAGCTCGCAAGTAGTGTCATACAAGCGCATCAGCCTAGCCATGGTTTGGCCACTTATCTTGGTCAAACCTGTCTGCAGCTGCACAGTAACATTCTTTAACAAATATACACTACTACTTATGGTAAATAGATTCTCAAATGGAGAGATGGATTACTTTAGACATCAAAGGCTACTTCTCATAAGGCTTAGCCGTTCGAGCCATATCATCCTCCTAGGGCTTCGTCAAGTAGCAGTTGAGCTCCTTCAAAGGAACTTCCTCTAGGACAGTCTGCTCAGAGCTAGAAGTACTCTCCTCGATCTCGACCTTAGGAAGCACCTCCTTCTTGGCCCGCTTCTTCTTGGGCGAAGGACCCGTAACATTGCACAAATGCATGTCAAGCACATTGAAATCCAACAAGATATACACCAAAACTGGGTGAACAAGAGCACATACTTTTGGAGGATTGGCTAGCAGGGGACTTTTCTCAAGCCCGTCGCTTACTCCGCCTCATGGGGTTCTCTTCGCTCTCGATCACAACCAATTTTGAAGCTTCTGCCTCCTCTAGAGAAGTACAGGAGTGTCCCGGCTTCAAGTAGCTGCAATAATAAGGAGACCTGTTGGGGAAATCCTTCAGATACCCAAAGGTGACAACCGGCCATTGCCACCCCGAAACATGAGCTCTTTCCACCCAATTTTTGTTCTGAAAGATTATCCCTGCATCAAAGATCCTATTAATGACATTCTACAGATGGGGAGGGATCTCGAAGCTTTTACCCAACTCCTTCTTGAGCTCCGGATGCCAATCGGGCATCTCATACTTGGTCCGATCAAAGGTCAGACGTGTAGCTGCCCACGCATCGCTATTGGTGGGGAAATCAAAAGGCTTTCATGAACCTTGCCTGATCCTGACTTGCTTTGTGTACAGCCCCCACCGTTGCTGCCGACCTCACCGTTCTCATTCCTGAGAAGAAAAAGGCCAAAAAAGGCCGGGGAGGATGCGACGAAGTCCTCCACGATGGGAACTACGGGTGTGGGTGGCTCCCAAACGGAGTGGAACAAGAGGGATCAGGGGAAGATCAAAAAGGGCTAGGAGGGTGACAAGGAGCTTGAGAAGTTCGGTGACAAGTACTTCGCCAAGCAAGCTGAGAGGTCGAAGAAGAAGAAGGGCGAAGGCGAGTTCTTCGAGGGTGATCAGTCCCCTAAACTCCCTCCTCCTGAGCCCCAAAGCATAGATCTGGAGGGTCCTGTTTAGCCAACCCTTCCCGTGGCCTCCTCTGACCTCAGGGGACCTACTCCGGCCACTACCATTGACCTGACCCGGATCGAGGTTTCTCCTCCTCCTCCTCGTCCCTCCATTCTTCCTCCTCATCCTCGTCTCTTTACTGTCCACTCCTTAGGCCACGAGACAGTGGTCTACACCCACATATCTCCCAACACCAGTGGTCATTCTGGTCACTTCAACAGGTCTCCACGTCCGGACACTGTTACCGTGCCCCCCATCGTTCCCCCTCCTCCAGCGACTTCTTCCATCAAAAGGAAGTCTCGGGAGGCTTCTCATTCAGGTTCCAGGGGTCGTAAGAAGCGTTGCTCCAGCGACGTCACCGACGAGTCCCATTCGGTCGCCCCTCCTCAGGCTCCAAGCCTGTCTGAGCTGGTATTTTAACCATTTTTTCATTTTTCATTTTTTTTACTAATGTGCTTCTTTCTTAACAGGCGAAGGGCTTCAGCTCCGAGCTGGTCTCATCCTTAGCCCTCCAGTCTCTCCTGACCCCCTCCTTCCTTCGTCAAGCCAGCAGGCTGGATGGCGAGCTTCAGGCGGAGAAGAAAATATCTTTCGACCTCCGGGAGGAGCTGGCTCGTTCTCATGCGGAAGTCGCCAAGCTCCGAGCCTCGGCCGCATCCTCGGTTTCCGAGAAGAAGGCCTTCGCCTGCGTGGTCTTTGATAAGGTTCTGGCCAGCCAGACCTTGGACCGTCGCCTGACAGCCCTCGACAAGTCCGCTAGCCTCCATCAGTGCCACGACCTCTACATGGTCATCAGGGGGTGGCTCCCTCCTTCGGTCTGCGACACTTACAAGGAGGTCTGGTACAACCCGTCTGCAGGGGCCCAGCACCTCCATTCCCTGAACACCCTCCAGAAGGGTGGTTTGGAAGGTCTGGCACCCGCGCTCTGGGCTCATCTCAAAGAGCATGACATGACCACAGAAGAGGTCAGGGCGTTGTCGACTGATCTAGTTCGCCTTCCCGGAGAGCTCATGCCCGCTCCTCCTTCCGGTGCCGACATCCCTGAGGATGATAAGTTTCCCAAGTACTATGCCATGTCGGGCTATTGGCAGCGGATCTTTCATGCTAAGGACTTCCCGCCCCTTGCTGCGCCTTCCAATCTTCAGGATGCGGAGCCCAAGCCTGCCACATCGGGGGAGGAATCTTCTAAGGGTTCCTCTGAGGGCAGCGGCGGTGGAGATGGGTGTGATAATCAAGTTAGATAGACTTCCTTTCTTTGTTTTTTTTGTTTGCTCATTCCTATAATAGCCTTTTGAGGTGACTATCAATGAACAAATAATTTTATTTTCTGTCAATCGATCTTTCTTTTGCTTTTTCTCTTACTAATTTGTCCTCCAATTTTCCTGATTTTTTTCGCTACTCCTCCTTACTGTTAGGGACAAGGCGTTCTCCTCGCCCCCTTTGCAAGTAGGTCTGAGGTCCGATGCCTGAATCTCATGGAGATCCTGACCGAAGCCGGCCTTGGGTCCCTGTTGTTGGAGTTTCCGAGCTCGGAGTCTTTGCTTGCCTTTCTTCATCAGATGCAGGAGGACTTTCCTTCCTTTTCTGATTATCGGAATATAGCCCTTTCTAACATTGAAAAGGTGCTGAAATTCGACGAAGTGCTGAGCGAGATGGAAGCGTCGCACCGCCTCAGGATCAAGAAAGAACTGGAGGAGGTCTAGCATGACTACAGGAAGTACTACAACAAGTGCATGCGCATGATCAACACCACCCAGCTCCGCCATCGGGTAGCTGCTGAGAAGGAGAATGAGAATCTGACCTTCCGGAACCGGACACTTCAGGAGAGCCTTGTACCCTCAAGCTTTTTTACCACATGCTGGGCCTTCAAACAGGACAGGTTGCGCCTGATCTGCTCAGGGATGTGTCTAAGGCTGTGGATGAGACCAGAGCATGGATGGAGAGGACAGGTTGAACTGCTAATAATCCCCAATAGGCTAAGGCGTACCAAGAAGCATTACTATCTCGTCAGGTCCTCCCTCCTAATCTGTCATTGATCCCTCTCAGAGAGGATGTTAACTTAGCTTATGAGAGGCATGGGCATGCTCTACAACTACTGGACGAACAAGCCCTTCAACGGAGCCGTCGTGAGGTCCGGGGGATGCCCCCTGGTGAGGCGTCTACCTTTGGAGTTCGGAAATAGCTTATACTTCCTCTTTTTTTTTGTAACAACATAGTTTCCTGTGTAATGGTTTGAAAATTTGTGAACAATAAATTGTTGGAATTTTTATAACCAAAATTCATTCTTTCATTCAATCTTTCTCTTTTCGTAACCAAAATTCCTAGGAACATCCTGCCAAAGGATCCTTTCTTCCCCCTAACTTCTGGAGCCCGAAGCGTTTTACCTAGGCATCGGGTGCTAGAGGCTTTCTAATTCTACCTAGGCAACAAGTGCTAGAGGCCATCTACCTAGGCAACAAGTACCAGAGGTTTGATACTCATACCTAGGCATCAAGTGCCAGAGGCTATCTACCCAGGCAACGGGTGCCAGAGGTTATCTACTCCTACCTAGGCATCAAGTGCCAAAGGGTATCTACCTAGGCAACGGGTGCCAGAGGTTATCTACTCCTACCTAGGCATCAAGTGCCAGAGGCTATCTGTAGAATCTCCTGAGATCAGGGCCGGGCCTGATGCAGTGCCTGCTGTGCTCCAACACAGGGCCCGAAATTTTAAGGGGCCCGATAAAAAATTAGGGGTAGTATATGTGTATTTTTTATTGTTTAAAAATATAATGATTATAAATATTTTCTGAAGGGTTATTTTCTTTTTAAATTTTGGCCTTTTAATTTTCTCGTAGGACTTTTTGTTTTTTGAGTTTGGGTCTTTGGAAAATAATTATCCCAGAAAGGGTCCTAGAATTACATTTTCTCATAGGGCCTCAAAATACGTTAGCACGGCCCTGCCTGAGATTGGCCACATTCCATCTCCTAGGAACTCCTTTGCCCTTCTCATCCTCCAAGACGTAACTACCTCCAGGGTGAGCCTCCACAACCCTGTAAGGACCCTCCTAGTTAGACGCCAGCTTGCCTTCCTGCTCTTGGCGGCTCTTGTCATTTCGGCGCATCTCCGTGTCTCCCACCTTGAATTGTTCTTTCCTGACTCTCCGGTCATGATACTTCTTTACCCTTTCCTTAACGATGGCTTCATGGACCGCAGCTTTTTTCCTCTTTTCTTCGAGCAAATCCAGCTTTGTCCTGCATTGCTCTTCATCTTCTTGTTCTGTTCTTGGGGCCGACACTCGGAGGCTCGGGACCCTATCTCTGCTGGTATCACTTCCTCCGAACCATAGGTCATGCAGTAGGGGGACTCTCCAGTCGCTGAACTCTCGGCAACTCGTGCACCCAGTTGCCCCTTGCTCCCTCGTGCAACCTTGACTTTATGCCGTTAACAATCGTTCAGTTTGTGACCTCCACCTGTCCGTTCGCCTGAGGGTGGTAAACCAAGGTAAGCTTCTGCGTGATTCCATACTTGACGCACCAGAACTTAAACGGACCATTCTCCAATTGCGCCCCGTTGTCTGTCACGATGGCCTTTGGGATCCCAAACCGGCATATGATGTTCCGCCAGCAGAACTTCACGCACGTGGCACCTCGGATGTTAGCTAGAGGCTTCACTTCCACCCACTTTGTGAAATAGTCAATAGCTACTTTCAGGTACTTCAGCCCCCCGGGCGCAGTAGGGAGCGGACCAACCAAATCTATCCCTCACCTGGCAAACGGCCATGCCCCGGTGATTCCAGTCAGCTCCGTCTGCGGGACATGTATCATCGTGGCGAACTTCTAGCATTGTATGCACGACATGACCCTCTCCTGGGAGTCCTGGAACAAGGTAGGCCAGTAGTACCCCATCCGAAGGATCTTCCTTGCAACCGCCTAGGCCCCTTGGTGACTTCCATTTGTCCCCTCATGCACTTCTCTGATCAGGTAGTGACCTTCTGGCCTCTCGACACACTTGAGCAGAGGTTGTAGATATCCTCTTTTATAAAGTACCCCGTCCTAGAGCACGTACTTCAGGGATTTGACTCGGTCGGCGGGCACCTCCCCCGTCCAGAGGTAGGCTCGGATGGGATCCATCCATGAGTCTTCGGTCACGACTGCTCCGACCATCATGCTTTCTTGTTCCTCATAACTTCGCTTGCTCGGGACTTCCCTTTGTAACGGAGCCTTGGCAACCGGCCGAAGATCCAACGAGGCCAGCTTGCTCAGGACGTCTACTTTTCCATTCTCTTCTCTCGGTACCTGCGCCAAGCTAAACTCTCAAACTGCTGGACTAGGGTGCGGACCATTTCCAGATATCTCTACAAGCTCCTCTCTTTTGCCTCGTACTCCTTTTTCACCTGCTGAACCACGATCTAGGAATCACTAAAGGCTTCGACCGAACTCACGCTCAGCTCCCGGGCCAGCCGGAGGCCTGCTACCAGAGCTTCATATTCAGCCTCATTGTTGGTGGTTTTGAAATCGAAATGCAGCGTGTACGGGTACTCCTCCCCTTCCGGAGATGTGAGCAGGATGCCTGCTCCACTCCCACCGGCGTGTGCAGACCCGTCAACATGCAGTTTCCATCTTCTGTTCGCGCTCTCCGCCTTTGGTTCCGGGGCTTCCTCTTCCGCCATATCCATCAGGAAATCAGCCAAAGCCTGACCTTTTACGGCCTTTCTGGAAAGATATCTCATGCTCCCTGTTACGGCCACAAATATGGACGTCTCCTTGAACGGAGCTGTCAACGGGTAACCTGCACAGGAACGAGAAATGGCTAGGTCAGCGCGGGGAGGGCGATAGCCGTTCCTGCTCCAATGCCAAAGTTAGCTATTTGACAGTATTTGTGATCTCTCTCTACAGTACTATTGTGAGCTTACCTTCCTCTCTTCTCTTCTCCTTCCTTTTATATCTCATACCAAGGTTTTAGAGCTAGGGTTTTAGACATGTTAATAGGCCTCCAATGAACATGACTTTCGCCCATATCTGCCCTTCTCTTCCTTTGCATCATTGGGCCTCTCGGGCCTGACCTTGACTAAGCCACTCGGTTCATTGACTTGGCCCACGATCCTCACAAGTCCCCCCAAGTGCGAGGCCGTGTTGCCAAACGCGGGCGAAGAACTGAAGAGGCGAGAATCAGGCCGTTGTAATCACACACGCGCAGCTTCAACCTCTGCCTGTAATGCATGTTAAACGCGTGTCCCTCGACTCCGCTTCTCGATAGCGCGTGGGCCCGCCTCGATCACGATTCGCCATGCAGTCTTAAATCCTCATCCGCTTTCTTTTGATTGAAATAATCCCCCCTTTCATCTTCTCATTCTGTCTTATCTTTGAATCATTCCATCGTTGCGCCCTCCTGCTTTCCTTCAGGTATTCTTCCTTCTCTGCACTTTCTTTAATTCCAGCGACCTTCCCCAATTCCTCGGCTTGTCCCCGATGGCTTACCGATGCATGGGACCCGGGCTTGGCAGCACTACGACGGCCGGCGATGTGGAGGGTTTCAGAGAGCGATGCCGTAACACCGTTGGCCTGCAGTTTACAGACTTGGAGGCGCAGATCCGCCTTCCGGAGGCTGGGCAGCTGGTGGCGGAGGACCCTAAGGGTTTCATCACCGTCTATTGCGAGTATCTCTTTGCATGCGGCCTACGCCTCCCGTTGACTGGCTTTTTTAAACAAGCTCTAGCCTTCATCGGACTCGATCTGCGTTACCTCCAGCCTAACTCCGTCAAGGCGTTGATCGGCTTCCAAATCTTGTGTTCCCGTCAACAAGTCGTTCCCTCGTTTCCCCTGCTAAGGGTGTTCACGTACCCATGCGTGGACAAGGGCTATTGTCACGTCAAGTTCCGGCCGATGGCGGGCAAGTCCCTGCTCCAAAAGCGGCCGAAGAAATCTGGTTGGGGGTACAAGTTCGTGTATGTGGCCAACGATCTGGTGTGGGGCCCTCGCGCGAGTCGGGTCAAGTATCCGGTGGGTGATCCGGCGACCCGTGGGCTCCGTCCCAGCGATGGCGAGGCGGCAGTGTTGGACCCGGAGGTTTTCAAGCTAAAACAAGGCTCCATGTTGTGGACGGCCGTGAACTCCGACGAGCTCCTGAGCCAGTGTGGTCTCCCTCATTGTCGTCTCGACGTGCCGATGCAGTCGCCGATGCACTCAGTCCCGTCTGCCGAGGATCCGGGGGAAGGTCGACCAGCGTTTAACCGTGTTTTTTCTTGTCTTCTCTCTTTTGTTTAATTGTATCGTTCTACTGATTCCTCTTCTCCTCTGCCTGTAATGTTGCATAACTTCCAGAACCGTCGACGGTGAGACCGACAGCCATCCCGACATCCAATCGGACGCTCAGCCCGTCAACTCAAACATGGACAACTACCGTCGTTGCTCCGAGAATCGCCATGCCCGCTCGTCCGCATCTCATCTCGCCGACAGCCACGCTCAGCATTCCGAGTCCCAACCGAACTTCTCTGAGCCTAGCCTCATCCGCCCCGACTTCATCAACTTGGAGAATGATGACTCGGGTGACCACGGGAACCCCCAGAAAAGGCCTGCCGATGAGATGAGGGTAGAGAGCGCTGCCGAAGGGATGTCTCTGCCTCCTCCCGACGAGCTGCACCGCGACAAGCTCCTCAGAGCGGCGTTTTTGCCACCTCCAGCTAGACCGGTGCTGACTACCTCGAAGGGACGTGCCGACTTTTTGGCTTCAACCTTCCCCAGAGGTCACGTCGAGGCTTGGCGCGCGAACCCTCTGGTCAACTTCCATCACTCTGCCAGTCTCATGGACCGATTCGACTCACTCAGCTTAGAGGTATGATCTTTCTCCTTTTGCTTCTTTTCACGCGTTTATTTAGTACCGCATTTGTCTCATGGTTATTCTGTTCGGATTCCTAGATGGCTTGCTTGTCCGCCTCCCTTAGGGGTGAGCTGGGCCGCCTGCATTGCAAGGCGTCCCGTTCTCGCGGCGAGTTTGCTTCCTGTCAAGCAGCTCTTCAGGCCGCCCGCGACCTTAATCTGATACAAGAGCAGATGATCGAAGAGTTGAACGCTCACGTCGTCGTCACCGCTCCGGTCAACCTCCAAGCGCAAGTAGATGAGCTGACAGCGTCTGTCGTTGCTCTCAAGGTCGAAAAGAAGGCTGCCGTTGCTGAGCGTGACCTGGCTAACGGGAAGTTGATGGAGGCCAAGGCTCGGCTGGAAATGCTCGAGCTGATGCGTGCCAAGCTGCAAAGTGCCGAGGAAGCCCTCACCGGTTACGACTCTCGGGTCGCCGCTTCCGTTGCTAAGTATAGGTGGGCCATCGAGGTCGGTCTTCAAGTGACAATGCGCGCCGTCGCTTTCGTCGGGCGGTCTACCGCTCCTTTGACTTGGACGAGATGTACGAGGGCGACGCCGCTCGGTTCAGCCGTTCTCTGGAAGAGCTGTTCTCTGTTTTTGGTAAGTACCCATTTACATAGTACTTTTCTGAGTTGTCCGCGGAGATGTCGCTTGAGGCGATCGTGGGGTGGACTCCTCCCCAACGCTCTGAGCCCTAGCTGCCTTCTGCTGCGTCGATGACTCATCCGCCCGGCAAGAGTCCGATAGAGGGGGTTTCCCTGGCTGCTGAGAAGGACGTGCCTGATGGTGTGTTGGATGACCTCTAGGAGGCTGGGTTAGTAGATGTTGTGCCGGCGCATGAGTCGACTATGGAGCACGACGGCGAGAAGACGGGCGGAAACTGAAGCCCTTAAATAATCCGCCCTGCGTGGCGTCGTTTATGTCGTATGTGGCTTAGACTCTTTTTTTTTGCATCTGACAATTTATTTCGCTTTTGTTTTGTTTGGATAATGCCTTTTGGTTGCCCCTTCGACATTTGGCGATGAAGCCTTTTCTTCTCTTTACACTTTCTTGGTGTTGTGTCCTTTGTTCTTTCCCGTTTTCCTCAATTATCCATCGTCGCTTCGCATCGATGCGACTTGCGAGAATGGCTAAGTGAACCAGGCCGTTCACGCAGATGTTGAGTTTACCGTCGGGGCGACTAATGCAGCTGCGCCCTCAGTCGTCTTGAGGGCAACGAGCTCGGTTGTGCCGGCCAGTGAACGAAATTAGTTAAATGTCGCCTCGACGCCCCACGGAACTTGCCGTCGGGCTCACTGTCGTGCTCACCTGTCCATGTTGTCGTCGAGGCGACTTATGCGGCTGAGCCCTCAGGTGCTTTGAGATCAACGAGCTCAATTATGTCGGACAGCGAACGAAATTAGTTAAGTGTTGCCTCGACACCCGACGGCAAGTTCCGTCAGGCTTACCGTCGGGCTCACCTGTCCATGTTGTCATCGAGGTGACTGATGCGGTTGAGCCCTCAAGTGGTTTGAGGGCAACGAGCTCAATTATGTCGGACATCGAACAAAATTGTTAAGTGTTGCCTCGACATCTCACGGAACTTGCCGTCGGGCTTACCGTCGAGCTCACATGTCTGTTTTGTTGAGGCGACTGATGCGGCTGTGCCCTCCGGTAACGAGCTCTATTGTGTCAGCCCGCAAACAAGCTCTATTGTGTCAGCCCGCAAACAAAGTTGGTTGAGTGCCGCCTCGACAACCCGCGCGGCTTACGGTCGGGTTCATCGTCGGGCTCACCCATCGATGTGGATGTCGGGCTAATTGATTGTGGCTGTGCTCTCATAAAATTCGGGTGAAGCGAACTCAGTTACATCGCCCGGCGCGTGCGCAGGTAACATACATATTGCTAAGCCTGCTTTATATTACTTGCCACAAAAGAAGAAAGAACGAATCCCCTAGTGATCATTCCCTCGCCGAACGATGGGGCAAGATGATCGCGTCGGAAATCCGACCAAAAGTGTTTTTCGCCCACAAGGCTTACTAGATAAATATACACAAATATCCAGGCTGATACCTGGTCATCCGTAGAACTTTCGGAGATTGCTCATGTTCCAGGTGCGGGGGACGGGCTCGCCCGCCATGGTGTGGAGCTTGTAAGCTCCATTGCCCAGCACTTCCGCCACCTGGTATGGGCCCTCCCACGTCACGTCCAGCTTCTTCGTCCCTTCGGCTCGGCTAGCTTCGTTCTTCCGGAGAGCGAGTTCGCCTACCTTCAATGAACGGTCTCTGACACGGCTGTTGTACCTCTGTTTGATGTAGGACTTGTACGCCGCCTCCGTCAACCCTGCCTTCTCCCTCCGGTTTTCGAGCTCATCGAGGCCGACTCGGATTTCCTCCTCGTTCTCCGGTTCGGCCAATGGTTCAACGAGCCTTGGTGACGGTACAATCACTTCCGGGGGGATGATCGCCTCGCTCCCATAATACAAGCGGTATGGCGATTCTCCCGTGGCTGTCCGGGGTGTGGTCCTATATGCCCACAAGATCGACGGAAGCTCTTCTACCCAGCTCCCTTTGGCCTGATCCAATCGACGCTTCAGCCCCTGCACTATTATCCTGTTGGTGCGCTCTGTCAAATCGTTCGCTTGGGGTGCGCCACCGATATGAATCTCTGCTCGATCCCTAGCTGGGCGCACCACGACTTGAACGGTTCTCCCTCGAACTGCTTTCCATTGTCTCTCACGATGGCCTTGGGTAGCCCGAAACATCAAACGACGTTTCTCCGCATGAAGTTCGTCATCTGCTTTCCGGTGATGCTTGCCACGGCCTGGGCTTCCGCCCATTTCGTGAAGTAATCCACCGTTACAACAAGGAAACGCCTCTTCCCCGTCGCCATCGGGAACGGGCCAACTATGTCGATCCCCCATTTGGCGAAGGGCCATGGGCCTGATATGCTCCTCATTGGCACTCCTGGAAAATGCAGCACCTTGTCATGGGCTTGGCACTTGACGCACTTCTTCACCAACTCGTCGGCGTCGGTCTTCATGTTCGGCCAGTAAAAACCTGCTCGTGAAGCTCTCAGGGCCAGTGTCCTCGCCCCTTGGTGGCTCCCGCAAGTCCCTTCATGCAGTTTAGCCAGCAGTCGATCTGCCTGCCTGGGAGAGATGCATCTCAGCCAGGGTTGCAGGTATCCCTTCTTGTAGAGCACGCCGTCCTTCAGGGCGAATTCCAGAGCTCTCATCTCGAGCTGTCTTGCCTTGCCGGCATCCTCGGGGGTCCGTCCACTGAACAGGTACTCCCTGATCGGGGTCATCCAGCTGGGGGGTTCAATCGAGATGGCCAACAGTTCCTGACCTTCCGTCGACCTCGCCGTCAACGTTTCCACCAACACTCCCTATGACAGATGACTGCTGGCGGTTGACGCCAACTTGCTGAGCGCGTCCGCCCGGGTGTTTTCCGAGCGGGGGACCCGGGTGACGTCAAAACCCTCGAAAGACGTGGCTAGAGCCCTCACCTTCGCCAAATACTTCTGCATCGACGGCTCTTTCGCCTGGTAGGCTCCGCTGAACTGGCTGGCCACCAGAGCTGAGTCGCCATACGCGTCCAGCTTGCTCGCCCCTAACTTCTTGGTGATTTCCATCCCAACTATCAGTGCTTCATACTCGGCCTCGTTGTTCGTCGCCGGGAACCCGAAACGCAAGGCGTAAGTGGTCTCCCGTCCGTCGGGATCCGTGACAATAAAACCGGCCCCCGCGCCCTCGACGCCTGACGCACCGTCCACGTGGAGTTTCCACCAGTCTGTTCTATCCTCCCGACGTCGGGGCCGACGTGGCGAAAGGGTCTCTGCTAAGAAGTCTGCCATCACTTGTCCCTTGATCGCCTTCCTTGGGGCGTACTGGATGGCATGCTCTCCCAGCTCAACGGCCCACTTGGCCAGTCTGCCCGACGATTCAGGTTTCGCCAGGATTGCTTTCAGGGGCTCGTTCGTCAGGACGATCAAGGAATGGGCTTGGAAGTATGACCTCAACCTCCGCTCCTTGCAGCGTCCTACTCACGTAATACACTGGGCGCTGCACCTTGCCTTCTTCTCGGACCAACGCTCTGCTGACCACTTCCGCACCTGCAGCCAGATATAGAAAGAGGGTTTCCCCGCTTTCCGGCGGCGACAGCGTCGGCAGCACCTTGAGGTGTTCCTTCAATTCTCGAAATGCTTCGTCCTCCACGGGCCCCCATTGCACGGCTCCAGCCGCGCCAACACACCCCTTGAGGACCTTCAGGAAAGGTAATGACCTCTCCGTCGCCCGGGACAAGAATCGGTTCATCGCGGCCAACTTTCCATTGAGGCTCTGGATGTCCTTCACTGTTCTGGGAGCAGGCATGTCCACGACCGCTTGCACCTTCTTCGGGTTCACGTTCAGGCCGCAGTTTGACACCATGTGGCCCAGAAACTTCCCCGACCCGACGGCGAACTGACACTTGGCCGGGTTCAACTTCATCCCTATTTCCTTCAACCTGCCCAGCGTTTCGTCCACGTCTCCGATCAAATCACCGAAGCTTTTGCTCTTGATGACCATGTCGTCCACGTAGATTTCCATATTGCGGCCCATTTGGTCTCGGAACACGCGATCAACCACCATTTGATAAGTGGCCCCCGCATTCCGCAGTCCGAACGGCATCATTTTATAGGCGAAGGCCCCTTTTTCGGTGATGAAAGCGGTGTTGTTCACGTCTTCTGGCTTCATCGGCATATGGTGATAACCTTTGTACGCGTCAAGAAAACACTTGATCGGGAAACCTCCGAGTGCATCGACCTTCTGATCAATAGTCGGGGTCGGGTAGCAGTCCTTCGGGCATGCCTTGTTGAGGGTCTTGTAGTCGACACACATCCTCCAACTTCCATCCTGTTTCTTGACCAAAACAGGGTTGGCCAGCCATACCGGATACGGTACCTCGACAAGAATCTCCGCGTTGACGAGTTCATTGACCTCCCGATTGACCGCTTCGTTCCTTTCGTGCATAAGGGTCATCTCTTCTGGATGACCGGCCTGTGGGAAGGGTTGATGTTCAAGGAGTACATCCCTAGGTCCGGGGAGATCCCGGTCATGTCCGATGGCTTTCTCGCAAACACGTCCCCGTGTTTCTCCAATACCTTGACCATCGACCATCTCACTTCCTCGGGAACGTTCGCTCCGACCTGTATGGGTATCGCATGGTCCCCATGTAGGTATACAGTTTCTACCACGCTCCCCAATTCTTCAACAAAGGTTCCTTTTTGCGGGCTGATCATTTGCACCCTTCGAGTCGACGGCCTGTTGGACGTCTCACCCGACGGTGGCTCGGACGACTCCTCAGGGTGTTTCCTCTTTCTGAGAGCTACTCGATGACATTCTCGCGCCTTCTGCTGGTTGCCTCGCACCGTCGCTATTCCTTCCCTCGTCGGGAACTTCAACAGGAGGTGGAGGGTGGACACGATTCCCTTCAAGGCCGCTAGTGCTGGCCTGCCGAGTATCAAGTTGTAGGGGCTATGCGCCTTGATTACGATGAACTCAAGGTCCACGATCTTCCTGCGGGGGCCGTCCCGACCACCACCGGCAGGGTGATGACTCCTTCTGGCCAGACTGTCTGATCCGCAAAGTCCACCAACGGCGTGGCCGTCGAGACAAAACCCTTGCGCATGTTCTCGTCCAACCTCTCAAAATAATGCCAATACATGATCTCCACCGAACTGCCACCGTCGACATAGGCGCGATGTACCAGCTTGTCCATGATTTGCACTGTGATGACAACGGCATCGCCTCCTACGGGCCGGTCCGGGACAGGATCCTCAGAGTTGAATGTGATCACTTCTTCCGCCGTCAGTCTTCTTGACATTGGTGTCGGCTCAGGCGTCTTGCGGCAGCGCGTCTTCCTCTGGGACTCCGTCGCCCCCCCCCCCCCCCGCGTTCCCTTCGATGATCGTGAGTATCGCACCGGTGGGGGCGGTCGGCTCTTCGTCCTGCGAGGAGGTGTCCTCGTACCTCCGTCTTTTTCCTGACTCTTCCTTTTTTTTGGCCCGAGCAATCTCCTTAGATCTGTGTCCCGTCGATCGGTCGCATAACCGCTCGCTTCCTTGTTCACTTCCTTGTTCGCTTCCTCGTTCGGGCCGACGTTCACCTGATCGAGACGAGTACTCTTCCCTGTTGTACTCTCGCGCCTCCTTGACATACTTCTTGAGATGTCCCCGCTTGAGGCAATCCTCAATGGCTCTTTTGAGTCATCTTGCGAGGGACCGGAAGAACTCCCTGATCCGCCACGGCCATGAAGATCTGCTTAGGGGTCTTGGTCAGGGGCGTGAAAGACCTGTCCTTCGCCGGTTCTTCTCTGCCACCCAGCCGGTCTTTCACTGACCCTCTCGACTTGTCCTTCCTCGACTCCCCTCCAGAGGTGATATCTTTGGTGGCCTCGTCGCCTCTGTGATACTCCTCGACCTTGATGTGGAGCTCGTACAACGAGAATACAGGCTTTTTCGACAACCGGACCCTCAGGAGGGTATGGATCAATCCTTGCACGAAGATCTCGACCAGCCACTTCTCGTCCAGCCTATCCTTCACCTTGTTGCACTCGGTGATAAAGCGCTCGTAATAGTCCATGAGCGATTCGCCCGATCGTTGCCTGATCCGCAGCACGTCCTGTGTGGTGAGGGCAAACTTCTTCTTTTGCATAAACCGTGTCAAGAAGAGGTCCTCCAACTTCGCGAAGGTGGAGATGCTGTCATTCTCTAGGTTGGCGAACCACAACCTCGCCGCCTCCTTGAGGGTGGTGGCGAATGCCCGGCACCAGATCGGCTCAGGGGTGCTGTACGTCGACATGGACGTCGTGAAGGTATGGATGTGGTCGGCCGGATCCGTCGAACCATCATATGACCCCAAGTTCGGGGGGATACGGATCTTCGAATCGGCCACAAACTCCATCACTGATCGGGTAAATGGGCTCCCTCGTCGCTTTTCTCCCTCCGGCAGGGTCCAGTTCACGTTAAGGCGCCTATGACCCGCGGTGGGACTTTCGCCTTGTGGATGTACGTGGTTTCCCACACTTGCTCTAGATCCTCATCTTCGCCGGTGTCCTCGTCTTCTTGGGTGACCGGGATGGGGTTTGCCTCCGCACCCTGCGCCTGCGGTCTTGATGGCTCAGGAATCTTCTGCTTCATACTGGCGCCCTGGAATAGGCGCTTCGGAGTGATCTTCCCTGCTCTGGTGCTCAGACTCTGAAACTCGTGGATCTGGTTGGCCATGCGCTCCTGGGAACTGACGATGCGCTGGAACAGATCCATGCTCTGCTTCGACTCCCCCAGGTTGGGGGTCGGTGTTGACTCCGGGCCCACCACTTGGCTCGACAGCCGGCGAGCGGTAGGGTGCCTGACCGAGTACTGATCAAGCTCTTCGTCTTCGTCGTCCTCGCACCCCATCAGATCGGTCTAGGGCGGGATCTGACTACTGGTTTCTCCACTCATCGATTGAGTGTGTGAGTTGTAGGAATAACAAGGATCCCCACAGACGGCGCCAATGTTACGGCCACAAATATGGACGTCTCCTTGAACGGAGCTGTCAGCGGGTAACCTGCACAGGAACGAGAAATGGCTAGGTCAGCGCGGGGAGGGCGATAGCCGTTCCCGCTCCGATGCCAAAGTTAGCTATTTGACAGTATTTGTGATCTCTCTCTATAGTACTATTGTGAGCTTACCTTCTTCTCTTCTCTTCTCCTTCCTTTTATATCTCATGCCAAGGTTTTAAAGCTAGGGTTTTAGACATGTTAATGGGCCTCCAATGAACATGACTTTCGCCCATATCTGCCCTTCTCTTCCTTGGCATCATTGGGCCTCTCGGGCCTGACCTTGACTAAGCCACTCGGTCTGTTGACTTGGCCCATGATCCTCACACTCCCCCAGCTCAACCGCCCACTACATCATCCTGCCAGAGATGTCTCGGGTTTCAATATCACTTGCTTCAGGGGCTGGTTGGTTAGGACCACAACTGGGTGAGCCTGGAAATATAGCCGTAAGCGTTTGGTGGCGTATACTAGTGCCAAGACCAGCTGTTCCAAGTGCGTGTACCTCGTTTCCGGACCTTGGAGGGCCCGGCTCACAAAGTAGATAGGATCCTGTCGATGGCCCTCTTCCCTGACCAGGATTGAGCTTATGGCCGTTGGCGAGGAAGACACGTAAAGGTACAGGACTTCCCCCTCTTGAGGCTTGGATAGCATTGGTAGCCTATTCAAGTGTTCCTTCATCTCCTGAAATGCTTGTTCACATTTTTCAGTGCACTCAAATGTTTTCACCTTCCTGAGTATATTAAAGAAGGGTAGCTACCTCTCCGCTCCCTTAGACAAGAAACGACTCAGGGCGGTTAGGGAACCCGTCAGCCGTTGCACCTCATTCTCATTCTTTAGAGATGTCATCCGTGTGATGGCTTCCACCTTCTCTGGATTGACGTCTATCCCCGGGCTAGACACCATGTACCCCAAGAACTTGCCTGCTCCGACCCCTACTGCACTCTTTGCCGGGTTGAGCTTCAGGTTCGCGCTCCTCAAGACTCCAAACATTTCCCTTGTCCTCCAAGAACTGCAAATGTCTCTTGCTCTTGACCACCATGCCGTCTACGTACAGCTCCATGTTCTGTATGCTTCTTAACCATCATCGCATTGGCCAGCCACTCTGGGTACAGTATCTCTTCGATGACATCCGCCTCCTATAGCTTCTGTACCTCCGCCCTAACCTCTGCGGCTCTATCTCCTGCCAGAGCCCTCTTCTTCTGTCGGATGGGTTTTGAGCCCGGGATCACGTTCAATCGGTGCGAAGCTAGCTCCGGGGGAACCCCCGCAAAGTTCCTAACTTCCCATGCGAACACATCTTTATATTCCGCCAGCAACCCCTGCAACTGAACCTTCACCTCTTCCGACATCTTCTTCCCCACCTTTACACTTCTTTTATCGCCTACATGCACGTCTTCTACTTCTTCAGGGCCCACTTCCCCTTGCACAGCTTCGACCGGAGCCTTTTTCGCTTCCTGAAATGCCGTTAACATACAACTCTTTGTTGTGGACTGGCTTCCTCTGACCGTGGCTACTCCCTAATCGGTTGGGAACTTCATGGTCAGGTGGTAGGTAGAACATATGGCTCGGGCCTGAGCCATCCAAGGCCTGCCAATGATTATGTTATACGGGGAATGCGAGTCTATCATCGCGAAATGACACAAGACTGACGCTTTCTTGTTCTTGTCCTGATCATCTGTTATTGTGACGGTCGGGGGAATAACTCCCAGGTGAATCCCGACAGGGGGACGTGCTTGGCCGAAGATTCTGGCGCCCGATTCTCAGCTGGTCAAACAACTTACGAACATGATCTCCGCGCTGCTTCCATTGTCTATGAAGACTCTCTTGACAGTGAATCCTTGCACTTCAGCCGTAACAACCATCGGGTCGGCGTGAGGCATCTTGTTGGGCACAGGATCCTCATCGGAAAAGGTAATTATCTCCATGGGACGGAACCTTTTCCCCATGTCCTCTCCCGCCGGGATGTATCTGCTCCTTGCCTACGGCGTGGGATTGGGGTTCCTCTCCTACCACCCCATGTATAACGTTAATCATCCTAGGAGGTACCTGATTCACAGGCTCCGGAGCCATGACTAACGCCGCGACTCCTGCTTGGCCTCCTGCTTCGGCTGGCGCTCTCTGGTTGTCATTCCGGGGCCTGTTCCTCCAGTTCCTCTTTCTTCCGGGTCCAGCCTGCTGACCTTGCCCTGCACCCTGACACGGGGGGTCCGGTGTCACGCAATCCTTGAGTTGGCCTCTCTCGATCAACTTCTCGATCTCGACTCTTAAGCTCCGGTATCCCTCTGTCGTGTGACCATTGGATTTATGGAATGCGCAGTACTTGCCTGCATTAACCAGCGTCGGGTTTCCCACGATCGGTGTTGGGTCCTGAAACAGGTTCCTGTGGATAGTGAGGATTTTTGCCCGGGTCTTAGTCAGGGGAGTGAATGTATCTGCCCGCGGTGGGTAGGCCCTTGGTCTTGCTGGCGCCGATGGTGCATCTCTTCTAACGGGCTCGGTCGCTCGCACTTTATCTCCTTTCCCACTTCCTTTATCCTCAAAACACCCTTCCTCTTTTCTCTTCTTACTTCCATCCAACAGTGAGCAGTACATCTCCATTTCCAAGTCCAACTGGTGAAAGGTAGTTGGAATGTTCTCCATCAGCTTCGCCCAGAGCACTTCACCCCTCAATCCTGCTATGAACCCTGCAATCAGGGCCTTCGTCTGCATTTCCCTATATACCACCTTCATAGAATCATCCATACACCTCATGTGAAACCCTCTCACGTCTTCCGTCGTCGACTGCCTGCCATAGGCCACCTTTGCGAGGGGTAGGTACTTCTTACGCTTGGACTGATACCTGTGCATCAGTGCCCTCGAGAAATCATAATAATTTCTAAAGCTCTCTGGGGGCTGAGACTCAAACCATGATAGGCAGCTCTTAACTATGAACTGACCAACTTGCATTGGAGCTCTTCCATGATGTCCCGCGTCCCCATCACGTTTTGGTATGTCGGGACGAACTCCTCTAGGTCTGTCTCTCCGTGGTAGGTAGGCACCCCCTCCGGGACCCGGGTTTCCATAGGCCAAGGGTAACTGCTGATGTAACCAATCCACGGTGAGGTAGGCCTTCTGCCGTTTCTCCCGATCAACCGATCCAACCTTTCCTCCACCGAGTCAGGAGCACCTGATGGCCTATCTACAACCACCGGGTACGCGCCATACATTCATGCGGCCGGGACAGTGGGGGCCATGGGATACCCTCCAACTGGCCCCTGACTCGCCACCCAGACCGGCCCCTAGATTCCGCCCCCCGGGACCCAACCACCCTGACCTCCGGGGTGGTGTCCTAAGTAGCCTCGGGACGGACTTATGCGTACCCTCCCCTAGACCGGGGGTAAGGATGGTACCCTTCACTGGGAGCTGGAGGATATGAGTGGTACCCCTGATAACAAACCTGCCCGTACCCTTGGGCTTTCATTGTTCCTCGCCAGCCTTCAGCCCTATGTCTCAGACTGAAGTTGGGATCTTGAAAGTACTGCTGACCTGCGCGTCCTGCCAGCCGTTCCACATCGATAACCTCCGGAGGAGGTCTGGGGTTTCCCTGCCCCAGAGTCGTAGGCTGCCCCCGACTGACCACATTGGCCGCTAACGGTGGCAATGTCTCAGTTCCTGCAGCCCCTAGGCTAACCGGGAGCCCATCACTTGAGATAGGGGTAGGGGGAGGCCTGGTGGCGGCCGGTCCACTTACAGGTGGGGTGACCTGACTGCCAGTGGTCGGAGGATTGGACGGTCCTCCCACATCCGGCTGTCCTCCAGAACCCACCCCCTGCTTTGCGGCTATCCATCGACGGTACTCTTCTTCCTGCATCTCCGCAAACTCTCTCCTGTTTTTCTCTTCCTGGGCCTCCGTCTGCTCCTAACGACCATTCTCTTCTGGTGCCTCCTCTTCGTCAAAAGTTTCCAACTCCAGACGCGCAGGTGCCTTTCCTTTGCGCGTACCGTCCCTCATCTGCTGTAACGTCACATCATCCTCGCCCACCTCGGCCCTCCGACTCCCGGACTGTGTGGTTCTGAGTGAGGACGCTCCCCTTCCTCTTCGCGGTGGCCGGCCTCGGGACAGCGTCTGAATGTATACCGGACAGAGAAGCGATGTCCCACCGGGCGTGTCAACTTGATGCTGCCCGCCTGGTGGCCTGAAGAGGTCTAACCTGATGTTTGGCCTACTTGAGCCTGTAAAACAACACATTGGGGGTACTCGAGGGTAGCACCTCCGGCGTGATGATGAAAGATAAGCCTTGGAGAGAAACGGGTATTGACATAGAAGGATTAATAGAGTGTAGTTACCCGAAATAATGCGAGGGGCACTATTTATAAGACTCCTTAGCTCTCTTCAGGTGGTCCATCCTTGTGGTCCGTCCCCGATTGTGTCCGCAGTAGCTGATGTCATTATGGACTTGGGCCTAATTCATCTCCATGTGTATTGGGTCTGGGTCAAGGTATCACCAAGTTCATATATAAATATATTTTTCAGTTCAGTTCAATTAAAATAAACATTGAATATATTTTTTTCAGTTCAATACATGTTTATATTTTTTAAATCCTGTTTAGGTTTAGATAAATATTTCCAAATTTTTTTCCAGTTGAGTACATTTGATCTATATTTTAAATTATAGTTCTCTACATTTTTCGGTTCATATCAATCCATATATATTCAATTCAAATCAGATTAGTCAATTAATTTTTTTGAAAATGTGATTTGATGCAATGTAAATAATTTAGTCATACTGCTTTCAGTATAAATACTTTTTCTTCAATGTTAGTAGTTCAAATCCATTTTTTAAAGTTTGTTGATGCTATGCGACCTAATGAAGTGTAGTATCAATATTTTAGTATTTTCAATTCAATAATTCTTGTTTGATCAAAGTAATCCCGTTTTTTTTAAATTAGATCAATTAAGTTTTGATGAATTTTAGTTTCATTAAGTCGTATAATTAGTGCGTTCTTAATTATAATTCAATTAATGTTTACTAGATTAATACAAGTTTATTATTTGTGAACATGACAAAATGAAGCGATATCCGCATGCTTGTAGTTCAATCAAATATCTCTATATATTTTAAAACAGTTCATTTCAATTCAATTAAAATTATATATAATTATTACATAGTTCAATGCGACATAGTTGCGGTAGTTTGGGTGATGGTTCATATAATATTACTGACTTGTAGTTTAGCTGTGATGGTCGAAAGTGTAAGGTTGGTGGATTCAAATAATTGTTCATTATAAGTTTATGTTTAAATTGCAAGACTTGCGTTTGTTTCTCTCTCTAGATATTGCTCTTTCCTCTCTCTAGAGCCGAAAAACACGCGCCACCACTTTCCTCACCAAAACCGACAAAATATGGCCAATATTGTATGCTACTAACTGATAACGGATACATAACGGCGGCAATGTCGCCGGAAATGTCGCCGGAAAAACCTTTTCCCAAGTTCTCATAGCTCGACCTCCTCCCCTATCTACAAAACTCCCGTCAAATCCAGAAATCCGGTCAATTACACAATTTAACGGCAAACCATCTTGTATGTATCCGACCGAATCAATCCCCACTTTAGCTAGCCACTACAAAAACGCACTTATAGGAAAGTTTCCCCGAGCAAAAACCCCAATGCCAATAATTCAAGCAACTTTTGAAGAACTTGGATTCAACTCCAGATTCCAACTTGGATCCCTTGATTACAAACACGTGTTAATCCGCTTCCAGGACAAAGAAGATTATCAGTGATGCTGGCTGAAATCGGGTTGGAAAATTGGTGGATCCATCATGAAGGTCCTGAAGTGGACGCCGGAATTCTCGCCGGAGCACGAGTCGCCGGTGGTTCCAGTTAGGGTTACTGTCAAAGACGTTCCGTTATACTACTGGAACTACTCTATGATTGAAGACCTGAGTAATCAGATAGGAAAGTACATCAAGCTTGACACTGCTACAAATCTGATCACCAGACCTTCAGCAGTGAAGATGTGTCTAGAAATCGACCTCACCAAGGAACTAATCTCATCAATCTAAATGGGACACCCTAGGGACTACAGAGATTGTGAAATTATCTATGATAATCTCCCTCTTTACTGCAGGCACTGCAAAAAGATTGGTCATTCTGATGACAACTGTAGAGTTCTCCATCCAGAATTGAAGAAACGGAGAAACAATGGATTCTCAGGCACACAATCTGGAGGTTCTCAAATGGAGAGCATCAGAATTATGCATCTGCAACACCTGGACACAACAGAGGAAGGATGAATCAAAGTGCTCATTCAGTCAGCCAACAGAATGCAACTCATCCAGCTCCCGCCCAACTAAGGCCACATCAGCAACTCAGACACCAGACATCTCAACCTTCAGGATCTGGACTTACTAGCAATGAAAAGGAACAAACTTTCCAATGGCAGAAAGTCTCTATGGTGAAAAGAAACATGGATGATTGGAAGATGGTCCCATAGGTTGCTCCACAGTGTGAGAAATGGTTGAGGGCCTCTAATTTCAAGCACTCTCCAAGGGGAGCTAATTTATCATTTTCCTTAGATGATATTGACATTGCTGCTAGGAAAAAGCATCTGAAACTTCTGAGTCACGGTATTTTGGATAGCATCACTGCTAGAACTAACTTGAAAATAGTTCCATATCACCAGCTGGAGACTACAAACAAATTCACTATTTTGCAGGTTGATGAAGATGATGGATACAGTTCTGAAGACTCAACGGAAATTCAGGATCCTGAGATGACTCAGGCTCCACAGCAGGTCAATCTGGATGGTGATCCCCTACAAGAATTGCTGGAAGCACACAAAAAATCACCAACCAGACAACCTTCAACAGAAAATCAGCAGGAAAGAGATCTTCCTTCAGAAGAGACAGGTCTGCAAGCAAAATCAATGGAGTCTTCTCCAAAACACTCCACTCAGGTTACATATAATCTTCAATCACTAGGTTCAGGTATTTCTGACTCAGTCAGTAGGAAACTAAGACCTAAACAAAAAATTTCCTACCCTAAATGATTAGTCACAAACTAGTAGGTAATGTGCTAGTGTGGAACATTAGGGGGTATGGAACATCCATGGGTAGGCTTAGAACCTTAATCACAATACATCATGTATCAATTCTGTGCATTTTAGAACCTATGCATGACAATAATCAAATCAGAAATTTACAGTTTGAGTTGGGATATCAGCACTGTATTGTTGCTAGCTCAGCAAAAATTTGGATCTTCCACAATAATAACTTCACCATTGAACTTATTTCTGAATCTGACCAGTTCATACAGGTCTTGGTTACAGAACTAGGTTCAATGGAGAAGTGGATGTCTGTTTTTATTCATGCAAAAATTACTAGAACCCTTAGGAAGGATTTATGGACTGACTTAGCTAATCTGCCACTAGCCCCAACTTTATTTGTTGGTGATTTTAATACCATTGCATCTGTAAATGAACATAAGGGCACCCATTCTCCTCCCTTTGGAAGCATGAGGGGCTTTAGGGCTTTATAGATACTCTCCAATTGCAAGAAGTCGCAACAGCAGGTAATATTTTCACCTGGACAAACAATAGGCTGAAAAATGAAAGATTGTTACAGAGATTGGACAAAGCTCTTTGTACAGGTGACTGGCATAGTAACTTCCCACATACATCCTCCCATGTCCTAAATAGAAATACCTCTGACCATAACCCACTATCTCCATACAAAATGCAGAAGAACAGCTACCTAAGCCATTTAGGTTTCAACAAATGTGGCTCCATAGACCAGAAATTCTAGATCTAATTAGAGAAAATTGGGAGCTTCCATCTCAGTATCAGGGTATGTATAACATGGTATTCAAGTTAAAAAGGTTGAAAATTATGCTGAAAACTTGGAATAAGGAGGTATTTGGAAATGTCCACCATAACTTATTGGAAGCTGAAGAGAGAGTGAGTAATATGGAAGAGATTTATCAGCTGTCTGGAACTGATCAAGATCTGACAAACTTGAATAGGGAAAGAGCACTTTTGATCAGAGTAGAAAAGGAGGCTACCACCTTTTGGAGACAGAAATCTAGCCTGAAATGGTTGAAGGAGGGTGATGCAAGTACTAAATTTTTCCACAATTCAGTTAAGGAAAAAAGGAGTAAAGCAAGAATCACAAAAATCAAAATTATAGATGGCACTTGGGTTACAGATCCAAATCAGATCAAAGAGGAGGGTGTACAATTTTTTGAAAAATTACTCAATGATGATTCCACTGATATCTCAGGGCAATACTTTGAACACTTCAAGGCTGTCATTCCAAAGATCATAAATGATGAGGATAATCAGGAACTACTGAGACTGGTGGATATGGAGGAACTGAAGAGGGCAGTTTTTGACCTTAACAAAGATGGAGCTCCAGGCTCAGATGGATTCTCAGGGCATTTTTTTACAGCATGCTGTGAGACTGTGAAGCATGATGTCTTAGATGCTACTAGAAATTTATGGAGGGACAGATAATACCAAGAGCAATTGCCAAAGTGTTCTCTAAGATTCTGCTAGAGAGACTTAAGCCACTGATGGGTAAAATCATCTCCCCTGAGCAGTCAGGATTTATGAAGGGAAGGGACATATCTGATAACATAATACAGATGATGGAAATGATTAGGTTGCAGAACAAAAATCCTAGATACCAGAATATAGTGGTTAAGTTGGATATGCAGAAAGCATTTGACAGAGTTTCTTGGGCTTTCCTGAACACTATTATGATACAGTTTGGATTTCATGGTGGATTTGTGAAATTGATACTTCAAAACATCTCAGCTGCATGGTTTTCAGTGCTGATTAATGGTGTCTGTAGTGGCTTCTTCTCTTCCAGCAGAGGGATCAAGCAAGGAGATCCCATCTCTCCACTGCTATACAATATTGTATCTGAAGCCTTCACCAGAGGAATTAAGAGATTATTTCAAATTCAATATTTGGAAAACTTTATACTGCCTAGAAATGTTTCTCCAATCTCCCACCTCATGTATGCAGATGATACTGCTATCTTCCTAAATGCTAAGAGCAAAAACCTTAAGAGATTCAAAATCTTTTTGCAGGCCTATGAAGCAGTTTCAGGACAAAAAGTCAATTTCACCAAATCAGATGTTTATACTCATCCTGCTACCACAGTAAGGAAGATCTCACAAAGTAAGAGAATACTGGAAATGAGATTAGGTAAAATGCCCTTCAACTACTTGGGAGCTCCAATTTTCAATGGAAAAAATAAGGTAGTATATTATCAGCCTGTATTGGAGAGGATGGAAAAAGTGATCTCGAACTAAAAAAATTGTTGGTTAACTTCTGGGGGAAAACAGATACTGATCAACCATGTTCTGCTGTCATCCCTATCCATATAATTGCAGTGTTGAAGCCACTTGTTGATGTCATAAAGAAAATGGAGAGGATGGCTGCTAAATATTTTTGGGGTGAATCAGATTATGGCCAGAAAAGGAGCTAGAAAAAATGGGAACAGTTGACACTGTCAAAGGAGGAGAATGGACTAGGTTTTAGGAATATTAGAGCAATAGTTAAAGCATTTTCATGTAAGTTATGGTGGAAACTGCAAAAAAAGAGACAATTTGGTCAAAATATTTGTGGTCCTTGCCTGTTTCTTATAAAAAGTCTTTCACCTGGTCTAGAATTTGTAGCATCACTGAAATAGCCAATCAGCACACACAGATCATATATGGGAAGGGTTCTTGTTCCTTTTTGGATGGAAATTGGTTAGGAACTGGATCACTATATTATATTTGGCCTGAAAATGTAGAATTGCCTTTCCCTGACATCTCTCTTGCAGAATTTATAGTTGGGAAGCAACTGTACATTCACAGTTTGGAGCCCTATTTGGCTACCAATATTATTTCAAAATTGCAGGCAGCCCAGATCAACTTCAACCATGATGATAGACTCATATGGAAACCAGGCATAGATGGGAATTTTACAGTCAATAGCACATATAAAGCCTGCATGATACCAGTCAATACTGTCTCAGATCCAAATTTAAAAATGGTATGGTCCAATCATCTCCCCAAAAAAATTTCAATATTCATATGGAGAATGAGGAATAGAATCCTACCTTTTGATGACATATTATTAAGGTTTGGCTTTAACATTACTTCTAAATGTCCTCTGTGCTGCAACTAGGATTCCCTGGAGCATTATTTTAACTGCTGCCTGTTAACATGGACATTTGGAATCATATTCATACATTATTGCTTATCCAGCCACCAGCTTTTCACTCTATCAATGCTAGATTTAACTTCTATTTGTAACACAGAGGATTTTCAAAAATGCACTCAAAGGTGATTCACACAACTACATTGGTAGTTTTTTGGTTCCTGTGGGTGAGGAGAAATAAATTGTTGTATGATGACAAAAAGTTTATCACTCACACACTGGTGAAAATGATTCTGAGATATACATGTAACATTTTTACTGTGCACCTTGTGTCTGGAAATACTAAAAGGAATAATTTTTTGATCATTTCTGGCTTAGTTCCTTTCATTAAACTGAAAAGGCCTAAAAGATTTAAGATCATTAAATGGCATCCCCTAGATACTGTATTTAAGGTAAATGTTGATGCATCATTCAAAAATGGTCACTGTGGTATTGGAAATCATAGTTAGAGATCAATATGGCAATACTAGGTTACTCAGGCAAGCATACTCAGAAAGCACATCAGCATTACAATAAGAGTTGATAGCCATTAGAATGGGATTTATAGCAGCTCAGACACTTAATCTCCAAAACTATAGGATTGAATCTGATTGTAGCCAGGCAGTAACTGCAGTTATTAATCCAATGAGTGCCCAGTGGTTGCTTTTTTCTCTCTGTCATGAATTGCATGCTCTTCACTGTATACATAGTGTCACACATACACTCAGGGAAGGAAATATTCCAGCTGATTATCTCTCTAAATGTGCTTTATCTGATGCTATATCAACTGATATTCTCTTGGCTGAGGCTCCTTTGAAATTAAAAGGACATTCACAACTTGATAAAATGGGAGTCCAGTCAGTAAGGACTTATCCAAATTAAAATCCAGTTACTGTTGATTCTTCTTATGCAAGTACAGAAGGGAAGGAATCCCACAACTGAAGGTTTCTGCTCAGCCTTATGGTGGATCACATACAAAGATCTCAGGTATCACATGCCAACAGATGCTTACAGACATTTTCTAAGTCATTTTTTGAACCATGTTGATGGTTTTTTTGGGCTTCTGTCAATACATTGGCCTTTGTTTATGTGTCTTTGTATAAACTAGGGAGTGGCGAAGTTGTGCTTTGTTATTTGTTTACTCGATCACTAAAATGCTCCTCCCTTTGGATTTTGCATTTGACTATAAACAAGTCAGTGGCTTGATATTAGAAATAGGAATTTTGGAAGTTTAGATGCTTCAAGGGGGAATCCCCCCTTCTCTGATATGTAACTTACCTTTGGCTTTGCCAATTTTGATTTGGGGTGCCAATTAATTCCCCCAACTCATAGTGGTTTTAATTTTTTAAAAAAATTGTTCATTAACCTTTTCAGCGAGTTGTGTTTATGGTTTCAATAATTGTCGTTTATCTTGAATTTCACTTAGATTTTCCCGGACAAAAATTTAAAATTTGGGCAATCCATTGTTAATGTGTGGAGAATATATCTGAATTTAGTAATTTGAAATTATATCTGATTTATAGAAAACAAAGGTTGTCTAATTCAAATTTATTTATTTTTTTTTTAAAAAAAATTTAACCACCATTGGTGGAGGAATGTTTATTAGGTATCCCACACCCTTAAGCCTTAAATGGCAAAAAATTAGTTCGTTACAAGCCTATATTAGGCTGATTACAAAAGGACAGAAGCCCTTACAACACCTAGAAAGGTGCAAAAGAATAGGTTAGGACCTATACAAAAGAGAGAGCTAAAACCACTAAATTATTCTTGAAACCTGTTAGAGAAATGCAAGTATAACTCAGAGCGGTACCAAGAAAGGGATATCAGTGAAAGCAATAATACATATGTAAATTAGAATGTTGCAGAGCAGCAGCACCCTTAGAGATCAGGTTCTGAGAGATGGAATTTCCAACTTGTCCAGTAGAACAATTGCTTTGATTTCTGATGGTAGAGATTCCCATGTGTATACAGCATCATGTTGTTGGGAGAGAGCCCTTTTGGCCAGAGTGTCAGCTACCTGATTGGCCTGTCTGAGTACATGCAGTAAGGGAGTTTTGATTCTTAGGCTGGCTTCATCACACAGCTGGAAAAGTTTCCAATGTGCTGTGATTGGATTGATGATCATGGATATTCCCACCAATGAATCTGACTCAATACAGAAACTGTGTTGGCCATAAAAACAACTAAACTGAAAGCCAAGGTTGATCCTTTTAATTTCTGCTTCCAAAGGGGATGCAGCTGAGGAGTAGACAGTTGCAGCTGAAACCAGGTTACCATCTGAGTCTCTGATAGCCATTCCCAGACCACAGTGAGGAAAAAGAAAAGCAGCATCAACATTTACCTTCCATCCTTCACTGGGAGGATGCCAAGAAGTGATGATTGGTCTGGATCTTTGAGGTCTGGAGATGAAAGGTAATTGAGCCTGAGTGGCCATCTGTATGTCCATAGGGTGTGAAATGTTGATAGGCTTTGCTGCCAGAGTCAGGTGCAGAATGTGTTTGACCTCAGATATAATCAGTGACCTGCAAGGTTTAACATCTTCAAATAAGAATTTGTTTCTGGCTTTCCACAGACACCAAACTAGTAAACAACATAAGAGCCTGATGATTTTAGCTTGAAAGCTAGACATGGCAGTATATGTCATATAATAGGATAGCCTATCATAGATAGTGGAAAATTGCATGTCCATAACACCAATAAGAGCCAGCATTTTGGACCAGACATAGCATGCTATGTGACATTTGTTGAAAAAATGGTCAATGTTGTCAAAGTTATTGCAGAAGGGGCATTTGGAGGCTAATTTAAAACCAAAGTGTATGAGGATTTCATCAAAAGGGAGTAGGGAGTTATAGAGTCTCCACACAAAAAAGGTGATTTTCTTGGGGACTGTTATCTTCCACAGTTTTGTGAGGGATGATGAAGGAGATCTGTGATCATGTAGGATTTGATAGGCAGATTTGAATGAAAAAAGGCCAATTTTGGAAGGTTTCCAAATAAGCCTATCTTCCCTGTGATCAAAAATGGTGGAAGACTGAAGCTGTGTGAGGATGGGTTGACTGAGGGCTCCTGTCAGTGAAGGGAGATATTTGTGTCTATTTTGGATGAATTCAGCTACTGTTGAGGTTAAGGGAATGGATGTGAGCTCAGGGGGGAAGTGATCTATTAAAGGACCATGCCCAGTCCAATTGGCTGTCCAAAAATTACAGGATCCTTTGCCATGAATAACCACAGTGTTATCTTCTCCAGTTGGATTAATCTGACAAATTCTTCTCCAGGTTTGAGATGATCTAGAAAAGGGGGGAAGTGAGTGAAGAAAATGGGTCCAAAGGGCTGAGCCAGTCTAGTATTTCCACCAGTCTGGTAATTCAAATTTATTTATAAAATTTGTGTAGCTGATTTTTACACTATTATTTAAATTCTAATTAAATGCACTACTAAAAAAATATAAACATATATATATTTAATTTGTCTAATTCAAATTTATTTATGAAATTTTTGTGTAAATTTGGGTATTTATAAAAGAGTCAATACGAGAGGAAAAGGTAGAGAATAAAGGAGTAAAGGCAGGGAATAAATATATATACTGTATAAAATTTCAGTTCACGGAGTGTCGGACCCTACACTTATTGGACTAATATCTAATGCTCCCCAGCGTGCCCATTCCTCATAAAAGTATCTTATCTGAGCGCATTGAGTAATTAGGACCACATATTTGTGCAAATGTCTTATCAAGACTTTTGAGTCACCTGCCAACCAAACCAAGTGATAATAATTTGAACGGTAAAATGCATAGATAACTCTGAATTATTGATTAAGTGTAAATATAACCTTCAGTTCTTAGAACGTGCTATTATAACCCCGAATTGGTTTTGACTTCGAAAAGTTATAACCTTGCAATGATTGACTTGTGTTTACTGTAATTTATGGTTATTTAATCACTTGAAATGATAAAATTGCCCTCAATATTAGGCTGTTACCAGACAGCAACAACCGGGAACTAGGGGAAATGCAGAAAAACTAGATTTTTGCATCTCAGATCCAAGAAAAGATTCATCCAAGTTGCAGAGAGAAGAGCAAATAATTATCACATATTTGTTAAATTCGATTAACCAAAAAAAATCATTTAACCCTTTAAATCTATAAGGTCTGTATCGTCTTTTTATATTTTAATGAGTTTTTCGATTATAGGATTTCAATTAAATTATAATCAGGGTTATAATTGCACTTTTTGATAACTTAGGGTTATATTTGCACATAAGTTAGAACTGAAGGTTATATAAGCACTTTTCTCTAATTTGAAAGAAGGAAAAGAAAAACCGTTCAAAATTTATCCCAAACTCATTTCTCTTCTCCTTCCCCACATGGCCACATCCATGGCTGCACTTCACATCTGTCATTGCTTCATTAGACAAAGCAGTTCCAGGCACCATATTCAACCCAAGAATGATGTGATCATTTATTGCCTCAAAAGAAAATCAGGTGATCCAGAAAAGAAGATGAGAAGCCTGCCTCAGGTTTTGGTGAGCTTTGGCAAGGCATTAGGATATCATATGAGTCCGAAGAACAAGGGTGATTGGAAGGACTTGACATACATGAGCTTATCATTTGCTTTATATATTTACATTTCTCAGAAGCTGGTTTGCGCTTACTGTGCACATATGTCTACCGCCAGACAGCCGTCGTAGATGATGGTTTAACATGTTCATCTTTTCTATGAATTCTTGTAAAATAAAGTTAATCCTTGTAACACATGACTTTGAAAGCCATGTGTTCCCCCTTGTAAATTTGTTGATTGTATTCAATAGCAGCACAAAAGACTAGTTTTCCATTCAGAGCAAGACTAGGATAGCCTGCTACATCAGTCCTCGATAGACACAGTCACGACTCCATGCATGAATGTTACGTATTGAATGATGAGACAAAGGAAAGGGCGAGCAATACCAACACTCAGCAACAATGTTACCAGTAAAATTAAACTAAAAGATCGGGAAATGTGAAGGGAGAAAAAAGAATAGGCATAAAAGGATTATCCTAAAAATTCACATCCAACAGTACACAAGTTTTAACTTAGATCACAAAGTCCCTCTATTGCAGAGTCCATATTCCTACCGCTTTCATTTCAGATATAGATAAAATGCACATTACCTCACTGGTACGATATCAAACGCTCTGTCACAAGGTTAAGGGACTCCAAGCCATGATCAGTAACGCTAAGTGCTAACAGCTACACATTATGACAAACCACAAAAGGGTATATTGCATAAGATCAAAATTTTTCTGGAATGTATGTCATAACATATACTACTACCCAATAAGATACCATGATCCGAATATCGAGTTACCGGACTAGCACATGGAGCACAGAGTCAATTGTTCACACAAAAATACCCACAATAATTGTAAATTGTCTGCCCCAAGAACACATTTAATCAGCCTTGAGTCTTTCAGGATCACACCTGAAAAGACGTTGGAATACAGACACGAGCCATTGCCAGATGACAAGCAGCAAGTTTCTCGTCTTTGGTTTAACCTCTGGTCTGGGTCCAAACAATCCTTTATATAACTCCTTTTGCTTTTGGTAAACAGCCTTATCATGTTCTGCAAGCAAACGCAATTCTTTTGCAATTGTTTTATCTTCAGGTGCAAATTTACGTGCCTTCAAGAAGTCTTCTCGAGCAGCATCAGTCTGCCCTAGTTCTGCTCTAGCTTTCCCTCGTCTGAACAAAGCCTTAGCACTACTTTCATCCTCTGACAACACCTATAGAATGAATTACAGCTTAGAATGGCATTTTAATGTGGATTTAAAAACCTTCTCAGTACGTGCAGTTCCAGGTTTGAGCCCTAATCACTTTTGTAAAAACATTTTACATAGTTGTATGATCAAAACTGAATATTTGACCATCTCATCGACAGCTGTGTCAGAAGGTATGAAACATAGGGCACGTAGCAAGAGTCATTAATAATTAGGCATGGTCAAAATATGGACACCTTCTCACTGAACAATTAAATACGGTTATAAGCCACTGGTAGAAATTCAGACAAAATTACGCAGTTCAACCAAAAACAGAACACTGGTAGTAGTATAGCAGAATAAATGCCATAGAAACTGAAACAATGCAGAAGAAATAATGATCAAAGTTCAAAAGCAATAGTTTGAACAGTAAAAATACGCTAGTAATGAATCAGATACGAAGAAGGGGAAGTCAAGTTTACATACAAGGCTGCAATGCCCAATGGCTTCATCATATCTCTTGAGCTTTATCATGCAAGCTGCCATGTTAAGGTGGCAAGGATTTTTAACTGCCAAGGCCATATCTCTGTACTTGCCAAACAATTGAAACATAAAGTCATCCCCCATATATGCTATGGCCTGAAGAAAACACACAAAAGAAAACATTCCACATAGAGTCAAAGATACGTTCCATCCAATAATCAATTTATAAAAAATAACCATTTACCAATTCATACTGTTGCATAGCCTCCTCCAGTTTATAATCCTTAAATAAAGCATTTCCATCCATCTTTCTTCGATCTGCGGCCCCTATTCTTTCCTCCACGGTCATATCTCCACGAGTTTTTCCCTTTGAAAGTATCAACCAAAAACTATCAGCCCAAAACAAGAAATCCTTAAACAAGATAATCATAACTCAGCCACCAGAACTCACTTCTTTTGTTTCATCAAAGCCAATTAGCTCAACTTCGTACAAAATATCCGCCAGAGGTGGAACATTTGGAAAAGAAAAATTTCCTTCTTTTCCATACGCTAGTTCTGAACCGATACATAAAAGCGCGCGTTCGCCAGATGTCATGCTAGCAACACCAATTGCTAAGCCTGTCATTTCCTTTTTCTCTGTGGCAAAGAGCAAGCATTTTTTGACAATCATTAATAATAGCAGATGTCAAACCTAATGACTCCTGAGATTCCTCTATCTATACAGTTACAACCAATGGTGATTCACTCAACTATATACAGCATAAAAACATGAAGTCTGTCGGCGTGTATCTGTGTGTGAATGATAGCATTGGTGAATTCAGAAATTACACGCTGAAGGTTCAATCTACACTTCTTCTTTTTTATAAATCTAACAAATAATTAATAATAATAATAACTCCTGGTTGACGACGTATGTATGGACCTGGCAAGTAATAGACACGGAACAAGATACGCTTCACAGAATACATATAGGAAGATTCTGAGTAGAAACCTAACACTGTAACCTTGCCACAATTGCCATGTAGATATTTATCCATCTGCCCTAACGGACTGTAGACAATGAGGATACAATATCTATAGCATATGGTGGGATTTTTTTGCTACAAGCAAATTCTGTACAGAACCACATCGCTAACATTAACATAAGGTAGGTTATGACTATTTTAAAAATGTAATTAACATAACAAGCACTACCTCACTCCCACTTCTTCAAACTTTATACTGTTCAGTTAATTCAAAGCACGTTAGACGATAGATAGCTTTAATTGCACATAATAACAGCACAAGTCGCGATATTAATAAAATTGACTGAAAGTTTAATTTTGAAATGGGACAGTGAGAACGAAGGTCTTGGAGCACAATTCTGTGCAGGAAAGAGGATATCCAAACCAAAGGTAGACTATAATGAGTAACACTTAGAAATCAGTCGTACTACCTTTGCCCAAAATCATCTCAAAAGGCTGCTGTTCTTGCCAGGTATCTTCAAATTTGTGATGTGTACTTTCAGCCCATGCTCTATAGTGCACTGCCAAGAAATAGTGTAGTTACTTAAATTCTTAGCACCAGAAATGCAAATCTGAGTAAAACCCTCTAAAATGTATATTGGTCTTTCAAAATATACATGTTTACATTGACAAGGCCTCCCATAATGTATGTAAGGCCTGGTCTATGGCATTGTCAATAGCATATATCATTTACTAATCTAGAGTTTAGTCATTGTTTCAAATATTATACTAGAAACGAATATTTTTACTCAAAAATCTTCAAGGAACCTTGACGATTATGTTCTATGTTGGTATGCCATGTTCAAATCTTTGATTGGTAAGAATGTGCAATCGCATTAGTAGCTTGGCTTCTGCAACATTTATTTAACCTTGGAAGTTGAGTAGGACTGTAGGACACTTGGTATGATATGATTAGAAATTACAAGGTAACAACAGCACTTACAAAAACATGTGGAATATTTGGATGGCTTTGGACCATGACCCTCTTTGATAACTTGCTTTGTAACTTTGTCATCAAGTAGTTGCAGCGCAGAGTCAACCTTGGGCACCTCACTGGCATCCTGAGTAATAACTTCATTCTCCCCTGCACATTGAGGAATCATCGTTTTCTATTTAGATCTATTCTATGTACAGGCGGACGCTGCAAGAACGAATACCTGATGGTGATGATGGATTGAGCTGCTCCTCCATGCTTTTCAAGCAAAACTAACGGGATCTCAGTTGAAATGAATATGAGCACGAGCACAAGTCTTCTCCAGAAAAGAACATTCCGGAACCTTTTATCTTTACTGTTTTCCCTAATATTTGCCTAAATTATGACCATCTCCGATAAGTTAACTTATGAACTCCCAACTTTCCTAACTTTCCACGAAAGTATTTATGCGTTTTAACTTATATATTGTACCTTTTAATTTGAAAATATCACTTAACTTTTTTAATTTTTACATAAAATTTCTTGAATTTTCACATTAAAACATGTTTTACTATATATTTATTTTAACATGATCAATGTTTTAATACATAATTATATCACTTGAGTTAAATAAATAGTGGTAGTTCCATAGTATTAAGAAAAGTTGGGATTTTATGAGAAACTTTGTCATCTCCGTTTCAATACCATGGAATTTTCCGTTACATCCACAAATCTAACTCACACCTTAACATGAATCAATCTGGTATTTCAATAATACTTTGGAAGGATGTATAAAACAATTAGACCGTCTATATTTATAGACTGAATCTAATTTTAAAGGGAAATAAGGGTGCATTTGGTTGGATGAGTTTTTGGAAAACTGGACTTTGAAAGTCCATTTTTCAAAAATCTTGTTTGGTTCATGAAATTTTTCAAAATTCTATTTTTGATCCCAAAGTTCAGACTTGCGAAATCCTAAAAACCAATCAAGAAGTTTGTTTCAGACATACAAAATCTCAACCCAACCAAACAAGGTTTTTGCAAAACCAGACTCTCAAAATCCCAAACAAAAACTCAAACTCTCAAAATCCCAAAACAAAAACTAGACTCTCAAAATACTCTCCAACCAAATACACCCTAAGAAACAGGGATGAAACTATAAAGATGATATGGAAGTGTTGGGACTGCCGAGCCCACCACAACTCAAACTAGTATGATACTGTCCAATTTGGGCCAGCTGCAAAGCCCGCGCGGTTTTAAACAATGGGTCTCCAAAAGGTCATATACTAGTGTGGTGAGACTATTCCATATAAGGAGAGGAATGACACTCTCCCCTTCTGATGTTGGACTTGGGTTGAGCATACCCAACAATCTCCCCCTCAGACCAAGGACCACATGAACAAGTGTTTTTCATCTCGGCTGTCTTACACCGCCGCCAAACAGTTGCGGGACACGCTGCCTGACAAACCCTTAATCAGATAGACTTTCGATACAAGGGAATAAATGAGGGTTTTCTCCACATCAGGCAACAAAGATAGTCATGTCCCGAGCGTAACTAGGCTCTGATACCACTTGTTGAGACTGCCGAGCCCACCACAATTCAAAGTAGTATGATACTGTCCGCTTTGGGCCACCTGCAAAGCCCGCACGGTTTAAAACAATGGGTCAATCCCCAAAAGGCATTATACTAGTGTGGTGAGACTATTTTTTATAAGGAGAGGAAGGACACTCTTCGCTTCTGATGTGGGACTTGGGTTGAGCATACCCAACATGAACGAGGTACTTATGATGCAATTAATGTAAATCACATGCCTACACGCGCGTATTAATACGGGACGCGTTCAAATGCACCTACTCCCACCTTTTTATCAAACCACTAAAGTGTGGTGTGTTTTATTGGGCTCACCAGGCCAAAAGAGCCATAAAAATGGCATAGTCTGTAAAATGTTGTAGTGAATCAAAACAAAGTACAAGTTTACTATGTTGCTATCTTTGGTGTTGATTCTAGTATACATCCATTTTAACACTCCCACAATCAATTTAAGGATCGTTATGCGAAGCCCAATTATGCCGATGGGAGGACTCAATACTCACAAGCAGGTTAGGGATCACCAAAGCGAAGCCCAAATTTGCTTACGAGTACGGGATTCCATTATAAAAGAACAATGTAGTAACAGGTCTGCGCATCCATTTGTGTCCGGCTTGTATCCTTTTACATCCAGCTTGAATCCATGTGTGTCCATGATTGCTTCAGTTCCTTCTTGCTCCCTTATGATCCAGCCCTCCACTCCCTTCAACCTGCATATAGAAGAAGAAAAGTAGTAACCATACTCAAAGTATCTACTATTCCTCTCATCACCACATAATGACATTCTATACTGTCTAAATCAACCAATCTCTTAATACTTTTTGGCAGTGTCGAATGATTAAATACAACTATCTCATCTGATTCAGTTGCTAATTTTGCAAGAGTATCAGCAACTGAATTTGATTCTCTAATAATATGATAGAAATAAAGTGTAGAAAATCCACCTGTAAACTCCCATATGTTTCTGATAATGTTGGACAGCATCCATGTAATTCTGTATTCCCTCTTCACCATCTTTAATAGTATCAGAGAATCAATTTCCACCTCCATACTATTATGATCCTGAAAATAACCTGATTCAAGCCCTAAAGCTAAGGCCTTTGTCTCCGCTTCAAGACTGTCCTGGGCTAGCACGGGTTGTGATTTTGCATAAATCACTCTCCTAGTTGAGTCTCTCAGAACATATCCTGCTCCACTTTTTCCACTCCTTAAAAGTGAACCATCAGTATTAAGTTTTGGGCTTCCAGGTGCAGGCAACTTCCATTTGATGGCTCTCTCAAGCCTTCATATCCCTCCTGTACTAAGAGTTTTAGGTTTAAGCCATGATTTGTGATTAATCTTTATAATGGAAGTAATAAGATCCTGCACTTGTTTACCTATAACACATCTGTTAGGAGTAATATCATCATAAATGTATGCATTTTTGGCACACTATATATACCATACAATCACCACATGAATCATTTTTGATACATATCTTTTGATCACATTATTCTCATTTGCATTCCAGTAGTAGAATAGAGTATTCCACAAGGAATCAAACCTGTCATAGGATATATCAAAAAAGACACTGGCATCCTGCCATATGTTAGATGCAAATGTGCAGCAATTGAAACTGTGATGGATGTCCTCACATTCTGCTTTACAGAAGCAACAAATAGATGGCTGATGCAAGTTGATTAGTCTGTTGACTAACCTCCAACAGAAAAAGAACATCTTTTTTGGAAAATATTTGGACCCCATAGAATTGAAACACTGAACCTTCAATTTTTTTGGCCTGAGCATCTCATAAGCAGAAGTCACAGTGAATCTACCAGTATTATCAGGTTCTCATATCATTTTATAATCATAATTAAAACACCTACTCCCACCTATCAGTCCCAACATTTAAAATGCACAATTGATAGCCACAACATATAAATTTGATCGACTTATAGCCCTAAAGCCATTGTATGTTTAAAAAATCAATTTTATGTAAGGGTGTTTTAGTAATTTAATATTTAATCCCGTTCTCTTTATTCTTTTTTTTTTAAAAAAATAATCCACCATTGGTGGGGGAATATTATTAGGCTTCCCAAACCTTTGCCATAAATGGCCAAAAGAATAGGCTGCAGTTTGAAACTGCAAACATTACAAGGACCAAAGGTCCAAAACACATCAGTGCTTCAAAAATTGCTACATCTATACAAGTTGCCTAAAAACTAAGACAATCATGAAGCTTGTTAGAGAATTGCTAATGCAAAACTCAAGGCAGCACCACAACTATCCAGTACAGGCTATTCTAGAGAGCTAAAATTTATCAGTAGGAGACTAGAGTAGAGACAGTAGCTGATCATAGTTATCAAACTCTAATAGTTGGCAAGCTAGCTTTATCAATCAGACAGATAGCCTTCATGGTAGGTGGCAGTGATTCCCAAGAGAAAACAGAAAATGTCCTGTGAGTAGTGCTGTCAGTTCTGATCCGGACCGAATCAACCGACCGAACCGAATGATACCGAACCGATCCAAACCGAATTCAACCTGAGAAAAAATGATCCGAAACCGAAACCGACCCGAACCGAACTAACCCGAAAACCGATCTGAACCGAGAATCTTGATCCGAAACCGACCGATAACCGAATTTGCTCGCACCGAACCCGATTTGCACCGACCAAAAATCAATCGAAACCAAACCAAAATCCATAATAGTAAGTCAAATAAGGATTGATCATTGATTAGATAAAACTCAGTTTAGTTGATGTCTATAAAAAGTCATATACGTGCTAGTACTTGTAAAAAGTTAAGTGAGATTGATCATTTGATTAGTTAAACTCAACTTAGTTAGTCTATATGAATATTTAAACTAACAAAAATTCAAAATTAATACCATCCAACTCACTTTGAACCCGAACCCGAATATAACCGATCAACATATGACCGAAACCGAAATGATCCGAACCCGAATTAATCTGATTAATCTTGGGATAGTAATCCGACCCAAACCGATATTAACCGACAAAAGAAAATTATACCGACTCAACCGAACCGTTTTGATCCGAAACCGATTCAGCCGAACCGAAACCGACCGAACCGACCGAATTGAGACCACTACCTGTGAGTAAGAGCATGCTTAGCCAAAGCATCTGCTAGCTCATTACCTTGTCTGAGAGTGTGTAAGATAGGGACCTGGATTAGTTGATGAGCTGCATCAGCAAGAACAAACAGCCTCCAGTGAGCAGTGATTGGATTGAGCACCATTGAAATTCCATTCAGTGAGTCTGATTCAATACATATGAGATCATGTCCATAGTATGAGCCAAACTTGTATCCTGCAATCATAGCTTTAATTTCTGCTTCAACTGAGGAAGAGGCAGATGCAAAAGAGGTGCCGGCTGCAATAAAATTCCCTTCAAAATCTCTGAGTACAAAGCCAAGACCACAGCAGTTATCTGAACAGGCAGATTCAACATTCAACTTGAATCCAGTAGCAGGTTTAGCCCATGAGATGATTCTCATCCTAGGTCTAGGTGGTCTGGTTGCATAAGGGATGTGAGTTTCAGATGCAATATGAATATCAAGTTCCTGTGAGATTTTTATAGGGTTAGCAGCCAGTGAAAGGTGTAACAAGTGTTTGATCTCTTGTGTGATAGAAGGTCTAGAAGACTGTCTAAAAATATAAATAAATAAAAATAATCCTGGAAAAAATACAACAAAAATCACATCATACGTTTTATGAAAGATGTATATTTTAAAATTAGATATGTATATTTTTATAACGAGAATTTAAGATATCGAATGAATATTTGATATTTAACTTTTCAATTTATATTTTTTGACAAAAAAAATAATTATAAAAATGCACTTTATGAAAAATTATATCAGATATATTTTTTTCCAACAATATTTATCTCTTTAAAGTTTTTTTAGAGATAATTTAGAAAAAATAAAATCATAATAAATATGAAATTACAAAAATGTCCGTACAAAAAGTTGAATATTGGCTCTGGGACTATAAATTGATCAAATTGGTATGTTTTTATTATGAACCCATATTTCATTAATTAACAGCAAATACCAGTACAAGTTTAGACCTTCACTCCCAGTCTATTACAAAATTTCCTAACCTATTACTAGGTTCAAAATACAAAATTCCTAATCACATGAGAACACTCCTTTAAACCAGTTGAATTCAACTTCAATTCTCTTCCCCACTTCTGCAGCTAGCACTGATCTGTGGTGAAAGATCCTGCTATTTCTTTCCTCTCAAACATGGTAGAGTGTAGCAACTAGATAAAACAGTTTATGAATTTGACCTGTTCTGCACCATATCAGTAATTTCCTCCTCAGAGCCCTCAATGAACCAACTGTCTGCAGTCCCAGAGATAACAGAACATCTCTGCAGAATGTACATTTGGCAAATAGGTGTTGGGCAGTCTCATCTTCCAAGCCACATAGGCAGCATTTTAGTTGCTGCTGCAATATTCTGAATTTTTGAAGCCTGTCCACTGTGGCTAATCTCCTTTTTAACATCAGCCATAGGAAGAACATGTACTTTGGGAGAAGCTTGGTGTGCCAAACCAGATTAGCCCAAATATCCTCCTTGTCTGCCCCTCAAGATGTTGTATGCAGCAGTAATAGAGAGTCCTCCACCTTTTCTTGTACAATGCTGCAGCTTGTCAATCATTGTGTTTTTCAGCCTTACAAGTAACTTCCATATCCAGTTTTGTCCCTCTGAAGCTCTATATGTATTGAAAGGTTTTCCTTTTAGATGGTATGTTGGGGTTATTAATTATGCATATAAATGTTGGGGTTAAAAATTGTTCTTTTATATGTTATGGTCATAAAAATCAATTTAGTCAAAAATAAAACTGAAAGGGGCCCACCTATATGTAACTCCCACCTAGGGATGGCAATGGAGCGGGTTTATGTGGATACCCGCCCCAAATTCGTCTCATTTAGGTGGACATGGATCATTATATTCATAAGATGGGGCGGGTATGCATATGATTTTTAAACCCATAATGGGTATGGGGCGGGTATGGATATTTTTTTAAAACCCGCACCATATCCACCCGCCCCATCCGCTCCATACCCGTATAACATTTACTATAATATAATAATATATAATACATTATTATTATTTTATTATTATTATTTTTTTTTTGTAAAATAAAACTATCAAAATAGAATGATACATGGTACGGTTTTGAATAGTACTTTGATGCAAAAGACATGGCTTTAAAGTCCTGGTGCATGGATCTTATCATGCAAAACTAAAAAAATTTCTTCACATGTTTTGAATGCTGCAACATGCCATCTCTATAAGTTCATGTATATTTTTTTGCAATACATTAATTTATGTGCAATTTCTCTGCAATCGCAATATGCTTATATTTTGGATATGGCCTATGGAATCATAATATGTATTTCTGAGTTTATTCTGTAAGTGATGGGATGGATTGTAATGTGCTAGAAGAAGACAATCATTCTAATTCCTACTATCGGTATTTATGTATTTACAGATACAAGAAGAGATGATTTTGATTATTTTAATAATTGGAAACTGGAGGAGACGGTTGCCTTCAAGCTAGCTGAGCTGCTGAAAAGTTCATGTCGAAGACTAGACTATTTTGAACCATATTTTACGTATTTGAAACATAAAGAGAAAATGATATCCATCATGGGTTGGTGGGTGGGGATGTATATTAAAATTTTATATGAGCATAAATATACGGGTATCCACGCCAATTTGACCCAGTGAACATCCCTCCCTCCTCTCTCTACACTCTCCTTCTGTCTCTTTCTTCTCCACTCTCCCAATATTTATTTTTTTAATATAGAAACTTTTTAATAAAAACACAGCCACATACTTTAAAAACAGATATTTTATTGTAAAAATAAACATTTTATGCTGAAATCGAGATTTTATAGAATCAGTCACAAATTTAAATAACAAACATGTCCCACGAGATCATTTCTTCTTTTTTACCATATTTACCCAATAACATAGAATCGGGCCCAAAAGGCTTGAATACATCAAATAAAAGATTGACACCCCTACTATTACATCATATCCATCGCATTTGCTTTACCGTGATTGTGCTTTGCTGCCTCAGCCTGCAAAATGGATATAGCCCAAGTTAGTATTTGTTACCAACAGACCGTTTCGTCTAATTTCAGCACAAAACACAAGTAATTATTTATTCTAACTGTTCCAAAAGCCACCATCCTCAATAAAGAACTGCCTAGGCCTTTAAAAGGTAAACCAGCAAACTAATCGATGTAGAGAAGTTAAGTGTGAGCATGTAAAACTCAAACTAGGAGAGATCATGTGTGCGCTAGTAGCTGCAATCATACGCTCAGACATGAAATCCACCAAAAAATAATGAAGCAATGATAATGAATAAAAGGTATTAGTTCAAAACATTAGCAAGTTGACAAATTGTCCCAACAAATGAAATGTGCACTCAACTGAGATAGCGAATAATAAATATTCAAATGTATAATAATTATCAATCCAAGTTGAATAATCCCCACCACCCCCTGGACAACTTGTAAATTCATAAAATTTACAATTCAGTAAATGTCTTCTGCAAATAATGCAAGATTTGTTAGTAAGAAAAGATACAGACATGAGATTAATATTTCTGAGATGAAAATATGGAGTATAATCATATACCATCACCGTATCCACTTCAGAACATAGTGAATCACCACATCCAAAATCAAGGAAACCAAAAACACACTTAAAATGCATTTGATACAGAGTTCTAACTCAACACTCCATTCGTTGAAAAGATCAAAACAACAATTATAATACATAAACAAACCCAAAATGCTAGGAATTTAATTCTAATTGAACGACCGTAACACACACACACGTTGAAGAGAAGATGGATTTGAGCTAAAAATATTAAGACTTGACTTTGAAAATGTAGATGATGCTAAGTCTGTTCCCATCAGATTCATCATCAAAAAACTAAACAACACTTGATGCAATGTTGGGTAAAAAGGGTATAAACAGGGTGATTGTGATGTATCTGGATATCGATAGAGTCACGTTAAAACTCTCGCTTTCCTTTGAGAATAATTCGACCCTATTAGCCCAGGTTACACGAATTCTCTCGCAGGATAAAACTATCGAACCTTCTTGAATCTAGGCTTGAAATAAGAAGAAACCTCTGAGTATTTATGTTTTTGGATGGTAAACTTTACTGTTTTGTATTCTGTGTTTCTGTCTATTTACATGTATCAAAAACATGTGTATATATAGGCCAACCCATGGTACCAAATCACAACCGTATAAGAAAGATGCGGTAACTGCATTGATACCAATCCAATTTACACAACCGGTGTGGTAACTTATCCATGTCATACAACCGGTGAGTAACTGTAGACGTACCTATCCGTGCCATACAACCGGTGAGGTAACTACATGCATCCAATCCAAACAAGTTGGACTAACTGCATGCATACGTACGCACCCATCATATATGACACAGGTTAGTAACCAATTACATAACCCAAACATCCAATACCAATTTGGTAACCAATTACGTAACCCAAACATCCAACACCAATTTGGCAACCAGTAACACAAACATACCAAGTGTACATTGATATACGTATACATTTCTGTATTAGTATCAACGTAACACTTCATTCCAGATTATTCATATCAAAATAATCATTCCAGAATTTTGAGCTCGTAGATTGGTTTATACAAGTGTGCACTCCGCACCACCAAAACTTGTTATAACGTCCCGAGCTCACTAATACTCAAATCCAATTATACTTAAATACTTGTGTTTCACAAAAACACCAACATGCAATATATAATGTCGAGGTAAAAGAGAAGAAATCAACTATAAGTGGGAGTAGGCATTTACCTGAAATGCATTCTTCAGATGATCAAATTCCGTATCCGAATCGTTGACAGCCTGATTGTAAGCTTGCATCGGGGAGGACTGACTGGTTGTATGAATCTACAGATTATCAAATAAGATGGTCAAGACATACATAAGAAAAGGGTAGAGCAAGAAGCGAGTACCAACCCTGATGAGTATCTTGTACTGGAGCGGATGGGGGAGCTTGTATTCAGTGAAGAGCACGTCTGGATCCCTGTGGAGCTGCCTGATCATTCAAACAGAAAAAAAATTAATCAAAGAAGAAAAAGAGGAGGAGGAGGAGCTAGGGATCCAGAACTGACATGCGAAGAATGTTTCCAATGGTGTGGTCCTCCCTCCCGATGGTGAAAGAGGCGTTGTTGATGATCTTGGTGTCCCTCTCGTACGAAACCCTAGCCAATTGCAAAAACCCATTAGATTCAGATTCAGATGATAATCAAATTAAATTTTAATCTTGTTGACGCCTTCGGGGGCGCCGAAGCGCTCGTAACGGTCCGGGGCATTCTGCGACCTTTACTTTGCATCTGTCCATGTGGACCTATTTATAATTAATTAATATAAGGAAACCCTTCGTTTCTTTATAAAATAAAACAGAAATAGTATTCGAAATTTTTGAAATAATTATATTAATTTGGTCTCTTGAGTGACGGTCACTATATAGTGACGAAAGACTATATTGCAATATGAAAGGAAGGAGGCCCTTATTTGCAATTTTGACAAAAATGCACTATTCACTCACGCGCACTGTTCACACGCGCACTGTTCACTCAGTCTAAAAAACAAACATTTTAGTCTAATAATAGACGTTAGCAAACATATCCACACAATCTAAAAAACAAGCATTTTATTCTAAAAAATAACCCGTTAAGCGTGAAATACAAGCATGTTCTAAAAAACTACCTGTTTGGTCTAAAAAACAAGCATTCAAGGGTGAAATTCAAGCATGCTCTATAAAACCATCTTTTTTTGCTTTAAAATACATGAACTCTAAAAAGCAACATGTTAACTGTGAAATGCAAGCATTCTCTAAAAAACAACCTGTTAAGTGTGAAATGCAAGCATGTTCTAAAATACAACCTGTTTGGTCTAAAAATCAAGCATTCAAGTGTGAAATTCAAGCATGCTGAATGCAATTTGTAGAAATTGCAGAAAAACCCCCGCGCGTGAATGCAATTTGCATAAATAGCAGAAAAACCCCGGTCTCAAACTTCTTTGCATAAAAACTCCGTCACTATATAGTGACCGTCACTTCCAAGACTAAGTAATTGTATTTTGTCGATTTAATATTCTATTAGGCTAATTGGACCGCGCGTTGCGCGGTATTTTAAAGTAGTTTAAAATACATTTTAATATTATATTAATTTCATTCATATGAGATTAAAGATTTATTAATGTTTAAGAATATTAATGTTATTAAATTTTGAGATGGTCTCTTGAACATCCAATTTTCTAAATCTCTTTTTAGGAAAGTCTTTTTACATGTAAGTTAAACAATTTACTTTTAAGTTTGAACTATTTATTTTGAAATAAAAAAGTATGAAATTTTCTATAAAAATCCTTGCATTTGCATTGTTTACTGTTTTAGCTAACCATGCAAATGAAATTACATGAAATCCCAAGATTTCTTAAATGGAAATGAAATTGTAATCGTGAGATTAATTAAATGTGTCATTTTAGTTATATATTTAATTATATTTTCCGGTGAGATTATGAAATTAATAATATAAGCATTAAAAGAGGAAAGCATGTCTATGTTGGTATTTTTTTAATTTTTTTTTTGAAGTAAAACACCTTAGAAAGGTGGGAGAATATATTTGGCTCTCCGAACCAAAGGCAAAAGATGACATATTACATCTCCTAACCGCCTAAGAGACACTAAGCCTCTAAGAAACAAAGAGAGCTCCTCAAAAATGGAAAAACACTAAGTAACTAGGTTCCATTTAGTCTCTTAAACTAAATCCTATTAGCGAATTGAGAACAAAACACAAAGCGGCATTAGCTTGGAGACTATAGGAACACATTTAACTAAAACACCCAAATGATGGTGCAGTAGAGAGTTAGGTTGCAGAGCCCTTTGTTGTGAATTGAGGCAGGATGATTTGAGAGTCATGATAGATTCTAGAGAAGACTGGCTCCTGGCAGAAGCCCCCTGAGTTTGTACATCTGCACAATCAGAAAACATCAATTAGCAGTATCAGTCTGAACTTCAGAGATCCTAATTGAAGGGATCCCTGCTGCATCTAAATTAATGAGCCCTTTAACATGTATGGGGAGTGTATCCCAGGAGAAAGATTGAGCAGATTGGTTGGAAAAGGCCCCTTTGGAAAGCAGGTCAGCTGGTTGGTTACCCTGTCTCAGAATATGTAACAAAGTGTTGGACTCAACCCTACTGTGAATAGAATCACAGAGATTGTACAGTGACCAGTGCCAAGAGGATGGATTCTTTATCATAGAGATTGCTTGTAAGCAATCTGACTCAATGCAGAATTGCTCATCAGGTGCAGAAGATGCAAATATAATGACAGCTTGAATGGCACAGAGTTCAGAATGTAAGGGGGAGGGAGAGTGAATAAATGAGGTTTCAGCTTTGATAAACTCCCCTTTACAATTCCTAATAATGATAAAGATCCCTGCACTGTCTAGCTTCCAGGAAGCATCAGTGTTGATTTTTAAGCCATAACTAGGTTTAAGCCATACAACTGGAGAGATATTTGGTTTAGGAGGGATGTAGAGAGGACGAATGCAGCATTGTTCAGAGAGCTCTCTATCCACTGAATTTAATAGAAAAACTGGCTGTTTGATGAAAGAAAAATATATAGCTGAATGGAGCTCTTTTTTCATCAAGTCTAAGTCTGGAGGAATATTGTCATATAAGTATCTATTCCTTGCTTTCCACAAAATCTAACATACCATACTAGGAGCACTATGATTGAGCCTAGTATGAAGCTTGGAAAGACCAGAAAAAGTCCAGTTAGTGGTTAACCTATCCCACAGGTTTGAACTTGAAAAAGTTAAAGAGCCACACAGGAAATGCATGTAAGACCACAGTGATAATGCCACATGACATTAATTATAAAAATGATGGAGAGAGTCAAGATTTGCACAGAAACAACATTTAGATACATTTTGAAAGCCAAACTGTTTTAGCACATCATCAAAGGGAGAAAGGCAATTCATCACTTTCCACATAAAGACTGACAACTTTTTTTTGAGTGTAGGAATTCCAAATTTTGGATAATACAGGGAAGGTACCTGATTGTCCTCTGATCTTGGCATATGCAGATTTGACTGAGAACTTGCCCTGGAGATCAGGCTTCCATACCAGTTTGTCATCTCTATGTTGATGGATCACTGAATCTGAAATCACATTCATCACTGCAGGGGGGAGAACTAATTGCAACAGGGGTAAAAGGATCTGTTTCTTTGCAACAAATTCTGCTACAGTGAGGGAAAGGTGAGCAGGTGAGTCTGGCTCGTAAAAATCTATGAGTGGCCCCTTGTCTGTCCAGTTGGAATACCAGAAGTTGCACTGACCATCTCCATGAATAACTCTTGAGTGTTCTTCATCAAAGAAATTGATACCACAGATCCTCTTCCAGTTGGGTGATTTTCTATGTGAGGGAGGGAGAGAGGCCAGAAAGAGTGTCCATGGAGCAGAGCCAATTGGTACTTCCACCAGAGCTTGCATGAGAAAACTTTAATTGTATCTGCCAATGCTCTAATCCCCAGTCCATTTTGCAGCACAGGATAGCAAATTGAACTCCACTTCCTCTATGATTTTTTTGGACCTGAATCAGAAGAACCCCAAAAGAAAATTGCAAGTCTCCTTTCTATCTTTTTAATTATCCATTTTGTTGGCTCCATCACAGCCCAAATGTGTTGGGACAGAGATAAGAGGCAAGATTGAATTAGTGTCAATTTGCCACCTGTTGAGAGCCTTTTTTTTCCAGTTTAGAATCTTTCTATCAATCATTTCCAAACAGATTGAAAGTGAATATTTAGAGTTCTTCCACTGAAAATTTGTACCCCTAAATATTTAAAAGACAGTTTACCCTGTTTCATTCCCATTATTTGTTTAACTTGTCTGAGCTTGGAATCAGTAGCATAAGAGCTTAGGTAAAAATCACTTTTCTCAAAATTAATTTTTTAGCCAGAGGTCTCTTCAAATTTTACCAGAAATGCTTTCATTCTAATAAGGTTTTTCCTAGAGGCTGTAAGAAATATAACAGTATCATCAACATAGCTTAGGTGAGAAATATTGATAGCATTTCTAGGTAGTGAAAAATATTGCATGGCCCCTGACTGAAACACAAAGGACAGGCTCCTTGTAAAGGCTTCAGAGAAAATGTTAAAGAGGAAAGGAGAGAGGGGGTCACCCTGTTTGATACCTCTAGTGGCAGGGAAATAACCTACTGGCTTACCATTAATAAGGACTGAAAACCAAGCATCAGACAAGTTTTTAATAATGCAATGAACAAAACTGTCTCTAAATCCAAACTCTAGGAGAATTTGTTTTAGGAATTTCCAGCTGACCCTATCAAAGGCTTTCATAAGATCTAACTTAATGATACATTTAGGGTCTCTAGCTTTTTTATTCAAAAACCTAAACATTTCTTTTAAATAGATGACATTATCTGAAATGTCCCTATTTTTTAAAAATGCAGTTTGGTTGGGAGATATCAATTTGGGCATCAATGGTTTTAGCCTTTCCAAAAGAATTTTAGAAAAAATCTTATTGGTAACATTTGAAAGGCTAATTGGTCTGTAATCTTCAAAGGTCACTGGAACTTCCTTTTTAGGAATTATAGTAATCCATGTACTGGAAATACCTCTGTGGAGATGTGACAGGGTTAAAAAATCATTTGATGCCTCAAGTAAATCTTGGCAGATAATGTTCCAGGCCTTAATAAAAAATAGTGCAGTATAGCCATCAGGCCCTGGACTGCTCATTTTATTAAGATTAAAAACAATTTGCTTCAATTCTTGTAAGGTTACCAGCTTGCACAATTCATCATTATCAGGTCCAGAAATTATAGGTGGAATTTTGGACAAGAAATGAGAACTAAAAAGATTCTGACCAGGGTGAGGTGAATCAGTAAGCAAGTTTTGATAGAAAATAATAGCCTCATTTTCAATATCATCTGCCTTAGTCAACCATAAACCATCAGTACTTTTTATTTTAGTGATGTGTAATCTACTCATTTTCTCCATAACAGAGTTATGAAATTTTTTTGTATTTTCATCACCTTCTTTTAGCCATTTAACCTTTGCTTTATGTTTCCAGAAATAGTATTGCTCTTTAAGTGACTTAGTTAAAAGAGCTTTAGCTTTTTTGAGTTTAATAAGTTCCTCAGTGGAGCTGTTTAATTCAAAAGCTATTTCCTGGACCCTTAAATGTTCCTGAGCCTTAATGATATTCTCATCTATATTCCCAAACACCTCTTTATTCCATTTTTTGAGAATGGGTTTCAGACTGTTTAGTTTTAGAAAGAATTTAAGCATGCCTCTACCTTGTGAAGAAGAGTTCCAGTGAAGATTAATTACCTCCATAAAACTCTCCCTTTTAAACCAGGTATTAACAAACCTGAAAGGTTTTGGAACTGAGGGAATCTGACTACCTATTCTAAGGAAAATGGGGAAATGATCAGAAGTGTCCTTGTTCAGGACATGGATAGATGAATGTGGATATTTATTTAACCAAGACAGAGTACACATGCCTCTATCTAATTTTTCCACAGTCAAGTACTTTCCTTGTTCCTTCACTCTACCATTTGACCATGTGTAAAAGTTGCCCACGGTGTGAGGTGTAACTAAGCCTAAAGAATCTATAAAAGAACTGAACTCTCTAATACTCCTGAGACTAGTAGAAGCATGCCCTTTGTACTCATTTATAGAGGCCATGGCATTAAAATCCCCAATATATATGGTGTCAGATATATTCCTAGACTTAAGAGAAGACCATAGTTCTACTCTTTCTTTCCTAGTTGTCAAGGCATACACAAAAACCAAGTCAGTGAATTGGTTCAGAGTATGAATTGCAACCTGTACTTGAATGAATTGGTTATGGTCAAAAGTTAAGGCTATGTCAACCTGGCCATTCCACATTAACCAAATTTTACAGTTAAAGAAGAAAACAGTGCTGAAAGTGCAACCTAAGTTTATATGCATCACATTCAGAGTTATCATGCTGAGGATCTATAATACACGGAATATCTAATTTATGATTGTGTATTAATCTTTGCAGTCTAATCATAGAATTTTCAATTCCTCTAATGTTCCAGACCATAACATTTAGACCTTTTGTTGTATTAATCATTTACGTACTTTAATGCTCTTAGTAGCTGTCCTGGTAACAACTTTGTTTACCTGATTAAAATAGGATGTAACCTTATTTTCATCAAGTAGAGCAGAAGCTGGTTCAGGGATAACTTTTAGGGGACTAGATGATAGTGCATGAGCATAAGACTGAACAGGTACCTGGGGAAGAGGGGACTGCTCTTCAGATACATTATTTTCCTCAATAGCAGTTTGTTGTTCATCCTCTAAAATAAGAGGTAGGAACATGTTTCCCTGTTTTCTTGGCTGGGAGTAGAAAGAAAGTTTGTTAGCAGTAATGTCATATAAGGAAGAGATAGAGAGCTTACATGACAAATGATTTGTGTCATCTACTGCATATGACCTAGGCTTTTTTGGAGTTAGCCATTCTTGATCCATTATTACAGTATCACTGGTTGTGAGAGAAGTTGAGGAGGAGGCTCCATCATGAGGGGTTTCTTCAGGGCTCAAATCCACATCAGGAATAAGGATCAACTCATTTATTTGGGACATCTCATTATCAGAATCAGACAGTGTGAAAAGAGATGGATCCTGAGTTGGAGAGGGGGTACATTCTGTAGTCAGAAGGCATGGGGGTATGTCAACAGGCATGAGGTCAGTGATCTTTTCTTTTCCTTTGTCTAAGGGAAGGGCAGAAGTGGTGGTCTGTTTGATGGTGTCAATATTGGAGGGTGAGGAATGTGTGACTTGGTCAGGTTGAGAAGGGGCATTTTTTGGAACATAGGCTTTGGTTACCACTGGATTTTTCAGAACAGCCTGAGGGGGTTTGGCTATTTTAGGAGCTGGGATTAGTTTAGTAGGATACCTAGTGGTCATAGGCTTCATTTCTGGGTGGAGGATCCTACACTCATGGATTTCATGCCCTAACTTCCTGCAATGCTTGCAGTAAAGGGGCAATTGCTCATATTCTATAGGGAATTCAGCTACATCACTCTCTAGGTTGACTGTCAATGTAACTGAGTTGTGCAATTTGGCAAGGAGATCAATCTCCACACACAATTTAACTACTGAGGGTCTAGTCAGAGTTGCAGTAGCAGAATCCATCTTAATGAATCTGCCTATCTTATTCCCTATGGATTCTAACATAGCAGAGTTATAAAAAAAAATTGGGATATTATGTAGAGTGATCTAGACAGGCATGATAGAAGTTTCAGTATCATTAGAAAAGTTGGGGGTCCATTTGAATACCTTCATGAGCGCACCTTTGAAGGACCAGACTGACTTCATCCAGCATCTCCGAAAATCTTCAGGAAACTCTAGTCGGATTAAAATGTGCTTGTAGTCTATAGAACCAAGCTGGAATCTACCCTTAAAACCAATCGATTTGAAGGCCTCGTTGAGGAAGTCCATTGAAGGTTTGACTCTGGGAAACTTCCCGATAAGTGCATTATTGTAGTGTTCGGACAATTGGGCAACTTCCTCCGGCGATAGGATGCAGGCAATCTTTCCCTTGTACTCGGGAATGGGGTTAATTGACGGGTTGGAAGGGAGAGTAGAGGAGAGGAGGGTTGGTTTGGCAGTAAGGGCTTGCAGAAAGCTCAAATTTGGCGTGGCTCCGCCGCGGGGATGCGGCGGTTCCGTCGATATTTGACCGTTTTTGTTACCGTTGTTGCTGGAAACGGCCAGTAACAGTAAAAAGGATCAGGTTGTTTTAGGAAAGAAAGTAGGGAGAGGTGAGAGCATTTGTTCTAGTGAGAGAAAGGGTTCTTTTGAGAAAATAAACATGCTACGTCTATGTCGGTAATTTTTTAAAAAAATTGAAAGTCACCCAAAAAGTTGGGTGAGGGAGATTTATTGGGCACCCCATACCCATGCAAAATAAGCCAGAAATTTGAAATGTGTTCAGTTACATGCCGAAAAGAAATGGCCAAAAAATAAGGTGTAAAAAACATACACCCTCATCCTAGTAGTAGCTAAATACCATAATGATCTTGGAATCATCTTAGCCAACGTCTATGACGAAGAGCAACTCTGACGCCCAGAAATTATGGTATTAGAGAACTACAAGATGGTATTTATAAAAGAATAGATAAAATTATAAAAAGGAAAATTAAATTCCAAACAGGGATGATTCTCCAGTGGCAGCAACTTGGAGCTGAAGCATGAGGCAGAGTGAGGTGTAGCAGACCAGCAGAAATGATCAATAAAATGAGGAATTGCCTATTCTCAGAGAGGGGGTGTGATTTGCATCTAGTAGAATGAGGCCCTGAATGTTTGCAGGAAGGTCAGTCCATGCAAAAGTCTGTTGATTAGTGTGCTCTCTACAGAATCTTGCTAGCATGTCTGCTGGTTGATTGGCTTCTCTCAGGGTATGCAGTAAGGTGTGATGTTCTAGCAGTTGAGAGATGCTATCCACCTGATTAAACAATGTCCAATGGCACCTGTCAGGCTGCTTAATCATTTCAACAGCCATCTTACAGTCTGACTCCACTGTGAATGGTTGATTGAGTTGTAGGGCCCTCTTGATCCCAGCTTCAATGGCACTGATTTCAGCATGGAGAGGGGAGGGGGATGATATGTATGAACAGGAAGCCTCCATAAATAGCCCCTCAGTATTCCTAATCAAAATTGAGATACCTGCAAAATTCAACTTCCAGGAGGCATCAACATTAAGCTTATAACCATGCAATGGATACTGCCATTTAACAGAAGAAATGGGTGGTTTTGGGGGCCTTTTAATGGGGGGTACATATCATGTGTCAGCCAGTTCATAATCAACCTCTCTAGAAAGGAAAATAGGCTTGGCCATAAGGGAGGAATAGATGTGTTCCTTAAGATTTTTGGTTAGAACATCAAGGTCAGGTGGAATATCATCAAAAATCATCCTGTTTCTGGCTTTCCATAACAGCCAGCATACAAAAATTGGTGCAATGTGGTTTAGGTAGGTATGCAATTTAGATAGACCACAGAAAGACCAATTAGAAGCCAATCTATCCCATAAGTTAGCAGAGTCTATGAAGGAGGTGTTACGGACAATATGCATCTGTTTCCATAATAGCTGTGCAATATGACAGTCATTGAAAGTGTGTTGAGGTGTGTGAGCCTGGTTACAAAAGCAACATTTTGAGGGCAAGTTAAAGCCAAACTGAGCTAACACATCATCAAAGGGAAGGATGGCATTTAGGAGTCTCCACATAAATACTGAGAGTTTTTTCTGGATCCAAGGGGACCATATTTTTGACAAAACTGGGAGGGTCTGCTTTGGTGGTCTCAAGGCTAAATAAGCAGATCTAAATGTGAACTTTCCCAACTTATCTACTTTCCATATTAATTTATCTTGCATGTGAGGGAAAATGGAAGCAGATTGTAACAGTATCATAAGATCAGTGGGTAATGAGGGCTGTAAAAAGTGGAGGGCATATGATTTGTTGGCAATAAAATCAGACACTGTGAGGTTAATATACTGATCAGGGACAGCGTCAAAAAGGTCAATAAGAGGTCTCTTGCCTGTCCAATTAGCAAGCCAAAAATTGCACTCACTATTACCATGTAGGACTCTAGAATTAGATTCTGCAAAAATATTAATATTACAGATCCTTTTCCAAGTCTGAGATTTTCTTTTTGAGATAGGCAGGGAAGCAATGAAGTGAGTCCAGGGAGCACTTCCATTCTGATATTTCCACCATAATTTGCAAGCAAATGCTTTAATCATGGTGGATAGAGATCTCAAGCCTAAACCATTCTGAGAAGTGGGATAACAGATTGAATCCCACTTTCTCCATGATTTTTTGTGTCCAGATTCAGTCCTCCCCCAAAAGAAAATTGAGAATTTCCTCTCAATTTTCTTTATGATCTGTTTTGTGGGAGACATGACTGCCCAAATGTGTTGTGGAAGTGAATATAGGCATGACTGAATGAGAGTCAATTTAACTCCAGTGGAGAGCCATATATTCTTCCAATTGTTCAGCCTCCTATCAATAGCTTCCAGAACTGGTTGGAAGTATGAATTTAGGATTCTGCCTGAAAACACTTGTACTCCAAGATATTTAAATGGTAGATTACCTAATGTCATGCCCATAATAATTTGAATCTGTCTAATTTTTGGTTCAGAAGCATGTCTGCTGACATAAAAATCACTTTTTTGGTAATTTATTCTCTGGCCTGAAGTTTGTTCAAAAATGGCTAAGAAGGCTTTCATTCTGACCAGGCTTTGTTTGGAAGCACTCAAGAAAATTATGGTGTCATCAGCATAGCTGAGTGAGGTAGGGGCAACTGTTGGTGGCAGTCTGAAAAATTTGATTTTTCAGTCTGAAAAATGTAGGAAAGACTCCTAGTGAAGGCCTCAGAAAAAAATATTAAAAAGGAATGGGGAGAGGGGGTCTCCCTGTTTGATTCCCCTGGAGGCGGTGAAGAAACCAACATGCTTTCCATTTATGAGGATTGAAAACCAAGCATCAGACAGATTCTTCATTATACAGTCAATAAATCTACCATGAAAACCAAATTTTTGGAGAATTTTTTTAAGAAAAAGCCAGCTCACCCTATCAAATGCCTTCATCAAATCTAGTTTAAAGACACAGTAGGATCTCTACCCTTTTGATGTAAGAATCTGAACATTTCTTTCAAATAGATTACATTATCAGCAATGTCTCTATTTTGAAGGAAGGCTGACTGATTTGGGGAAATTAATTTGGACATCAATGGTTTCAGCCTCTCCATTAAAATTTTTGAAAATATTTTGTTAGTAACATTGGAGAGGCTGATTGGTCTATAGTCATTAAAACTAATAGGGATTTCTTTCTTTGGAATCACTGTGATCCAAGTACTGGAAATGCCTCTATGAATATGAGACCTTGACAGAAAGTCATTGGATGCCTCTAATAGGTCAAAACAAATTGTATTCCAGGCCTTAATAAAGAACTTAGCAGTATAGCCATCAGGCCCTGGGCTGCTGTTTTTATTAAGTCCAAAAACAATTTGTTTTAATTCTTCTAGTTCTACTGGCTTAATGAGTTCCTCATTTTCCTCCTCAGATATAAGGTTTGGGATCTGAGAAATGAAATGAGAAGCAAAAAGGTTCTGATCTGGGTGAGGGTCATCAGATAGGAGAGATTGATAAAATTGAACAGCTTCCTGTTCAATATCAGAGCTCTTATCTAACCATATACCATTAGAACTCTTTATCTTAGTGATATTCAACCTACATCTTTTTTCCAAAACAGAATTATGGAAAAATTTTGTATTTTGATCACCCTCTTTAAGCCATTTAACCCTAGCTTTTTATTTCCAGAAATGCTTTTGCTTAGATAAAGTTTTTACTAGTTGAGCTTTAACTTCGTTAAGTTTGATTAATTCATTTGTTGAACCATCAAGCTCAAAATTAATTTCCTGGATTCCTAATCTCTCCTCTGCATTTTCCACATTTTCATTTATGTCACAAATACCTCTCTATTCCATTTTTTCAAAACAGGTTTGAGAGAATTTAGTTTCTGAAAATATTTGAACATGCCATTCCATTCAGTAGGTTTGATCCAGTGGAGATGGATTAACTCCATAAGATCATTCCTTTTAAACCATGTATTGATGAATCTGAATGGTTTGGGTACAGAAGAAGTAGCACTGCCTATTTTTAGTAGGAGAGGACAGTGATCTGAGCTTAATTTACTGAGTACCTGTATAGAAGAATGAGGGAATTTTTGTAGCCAGTTATAGGTACAAAGACCTCTATCTAGTCTTTCTACTGTTAACTATTTTCCTCCTTCTCTATTCCTACCATTAGTACAAGTAAAAAAATTCCCAACAGTGTGGATCTCATAGAGTGCATTTGAACTAATAAAATTACTGAAATCACTGATGCTAGATGCACTGGGGTTGGAGGGGCCTTTATATTCAGTGATAGATGACATGGCATTGAAATCTCCAATTAGAAAAGACTCAGTCAAATTAAGTGCAATTAAATCAGACCATAATTCTCTCCTTTCATTTCTAGATCTCAAACCATAGACAAGAATTGAATCCATGGATTCATTAAGTATATGGCTTGTTATCTGTACTTGAAAGAATTGGTTATGATCCAACTTGGGTGAGATGTCCACATTCTGGTTCCAGAAAAGCCAAATTTTGCAATTTGCAGCAAATGCACAATGAGAGAACTTTAATTTCCTTCTATAACTATCACATTCAGACATATCATGCTGTGACTCAATGATGCAAAGAACATCAGGTTTATGGGAAGTAATAAGCCTTTCCAGTCTTATCATTGATGTTTCCATTCTCCTAATATTCCATACTAAGACATTTATTCCTATAGTTGTACTAATCATTGTTTACGATTTTTTATACTTTTAGTAGCTGTTCTAGTGATAACTTTATTAATCTGAGAAAAATAGGAGGATACCTTATTTGAATCAGAATCAGTAGCACTAGACAAAATTGTACTTGGCATTCCAGTGATGGCTGAGGAAGTGTGGATGGGGTGTGCACTTACCTGAGGAGGATGGTCAAGTGTAGACTGAGTTATTGGAGTGCTGGATTGATTGTCATCACTATTCTCCATTTCTTCATTTTCCCCTTCTTCATGAATTAGATGAAGAAACCGATTGCCTGCCTTTCTTGGTTGAGAGTAGAAAGAAAACCTGTTAGTATTAAATGGATTGTCAGGAGAGACAGAGTGCTTACCAGTGTGTATTTTGATGTCATCCTTGGCAAAGTTCTTAGGCCTAATAGGAGATGACCAATCATTTCCAGAGAGCTGATCTTTCTTGGAGCAGTTTGGGGGGTTTTCTTTCTCAGTAGCCAAAACAGAAACTTCAGTTTCAGCATCAGAGTCTAGATGTATCACTGATGATGAGGGGGGATCTTGATCTGAAAGTTCTGAAGTTGAAAGAGGGGTTGAGATTGTAGATGGAGGAGATGGTTGGTTTATCTGGCATGGGAGGCATAGGCTCAACAATGCAGACAACTGCTGCTGGGGTAGAGATAGTTGTGGGATCAGTGGAGGTGATGTTTTTCTTAACATACTTCAGTGTTGGTTCCTGTGGCATACTCAGTTGAGCAGAGATGGTCATGGATTTCTCTTTGGATGAGACACCTGATGAGCTAGCTTCATTCATTTTTTGTTGTGGTGTGGGTGGGACTGGGTGCTTGTGATAAGGTCTAGTGAGGTGAGGTTGGGGGTTCTGTTTCTTGTAAGGGTGGTTTGATGGCCTAACAGGAAAAGTTTGAGGTTTGAGATCAGGGTGAAGGATTCTGCACTCAGGAACCTTATGTCCTAGCTTATGGCAGTGTTTGCAATATAGAAGTAAGTGCTCATATTCAATAGGGAACTCAGCAGTGTCCCCATCTAGTGAAGTGGTAAGGGTAATGAAATTGTGGATTTTGTCAAGCAAGTCAATTTCAATGCATAGCTTCTCAGCAGAGGGACGGGTAAGGCTAGCAGATGCTAAATCCATTTTTATGAACTTTCCAATGCTATTCCCTATCATTTCTAACATAGCAGAATTGTACCAAAAGAGGGGAATGTTCTGAATAGTTACCCAGATCGGTATGATTGATGTCTCCATTTCCGGCGAAAAATTGGCCGTCCATTTGAAGACTTTCATGACTGGACCCTTGAAAGCCAACAGTGTCTTCATCCAACATCTCTGCTAATCATCAGCATCTTCAAACCGAATAAGAACATGTCGGTGATCTATCGAGCCAAGTTGGTATTTTCCTTTAAATCCAACCGATTTAAAGGCCTCGTACAGACATTCCATGGATGGCTTCATCCTGGCAAACTTTCCTATAAGTGCATTGCTGTAATGATCAGAGAGTTTTGCAACTTCGGCAGGGGTAATAATGCAAGCAATTTTCCCTTTAAACTCAGTTGTCGGACTAATTTGGGGGTTAGAGGGAAGGGAGGATGAAAGGGGGGGAGGTTTGGAGGTGAGAGCGCTCAGGAAACTACGATTTACAGGGGGGCCGCCGCGGTCCGGCGGTGGTTCCGCCATGGGATAACGGCTAAATTACCCGTTAATGGCCGGAATAGTGAGAAATAACGGTAAAAAAGATGGCTTTATTAGAGAGAAGGGAGAGCATCTGATGCTAGAGAGAGAAACTTGTGTGTTTTTGCGGGGATGACGTCTATGTTGGTATTGTATTAGTTTATTATTAAAATATATATATATCCGTATATTAATTAATTCAAGTAATTAATTTTTAAAAAATGAACTTTTAATATCTCATTGAAATTGAAATTTTTAGTCAAAATTGCATAATTTTACACTCTTTGGTAAAAAATTAAGAAAAGTTCAATTTTGTACGTACATCGTGGAAGGTTTTTTTTCTCTCCAGGAAGAAGAGGTATCAAAGAAGAGGCTTTAAGGGTTATTTTCATATTTTTCTCTTTTTGCTTGATATGGAATTTCATTAAACATTCCTTAATTTTGACTTTATTTTTGGCTATGATAATTTTAAACCTATTTCTGTAATTTTTCCTTAATTTTATTTTTTTGTTATTTTGGTAAGTTTGGTCAAATTTATCTTCATTCAATTTTGATATCACTTTGTTTAATTATTGTTTTGTGTTCTCTATTACTATTTATGGAGACCTGATTAATTTCAAAATCCCAGTGGATAAATACAGATTTCTATTTCTTATTTTAATTATTATTTGGCATTATTAGTTAGTTTTACAAATAGTATTGTTTAATTTTAGTAATATTTAAAATCAAATCATAGTAATTATTAAATGCGTCATTGTTATTTATCTCTTTGTAAGTCATGTTCTGTTAATCTTATAAGTAGATTAGTTCAGTTAAGTAAAAATATTACATGTACAATGATATTTTGATGAAATAGATGTAAGTAAGTAGATTCAATTTTTTACTACATTAATTTTAATTTTAATTTAATGCAGTTGTTACATTAACAGAGTATGTAAAGAAATATTTAATCAAACTTGATAAATGTTGGCATAATAAAAATGCTAATAATTTATTATGAAAATTGAAGTACATACTCGAAGATGTAAAAGACAAAATTTTTGCCTTCAGTTTTATATTTTAGACTTTTCTTTGGTATTTTAACCAATTCCATATGAGTTATTGAAGGCCTGACTGTAGTGTCAAACGACTTTTTGTTATGTAATTGTGTTTAAAAGAAGGCACGCACATTTCTCAGACATTGTAAGTGTTATAGTCAATAACCTTATAATATATATTGAGTTAAGCACACCAATAATTTTTGAACTGGATTTTATTCCAATAATGCCTTCTGAAATTGGCTGCAAGAAAATTTATTATGCTACCACTTTCATCGATTTAACTGGATTGGATCAAGTTTTATAACTAAGGATCCACCGACTGCGTCATCACACAGTACATTTCTGTTTGAGTTTTCTAGTTCAAGAAATATATGTAATTAGAAATATCAGTACATCAATTATATTACTCCAACCTTTATATACGCAAGCATGCAACAAAGAAGGATATTAATTCCAAAACAATTCCAAGACATGCAAAACTATGTTAAGCCATAAATTCTGCCACAAATATAGACCTTTCATCACTATTCTTAGCTGTGCATTTTTTGGAATAATATGCTATTCATCTTATCTTCCATGATCCATACCCTGATAGCTAGTGTAACATCTCATCAGATTGTCTATCATTTAGAATCATTAGTAATCATCCTCATCGACTCTCCTCCATGATCCTTCACTACAAGCTAGATTGTTTCTGCGATTTTTCGGCAGTCCATATTTCCGCCGGAATATCTAACAACCTCAAATCCGACGCCGACGTCTTCGTGTGGCGTTGAACGACTGGTCGAGGTGCATTGGCATGCGATGATCGGAAGGCTGAAGAAACATCACAACATACATGCATTGGCATGACCATTATTGGAAGGCTGAAGAAACATCAGAACATACCTCATTTATGTGTATATAAAACGATCCATAGCCAGATGCGTAACAATCATCGCTCGTATCTAAAAGCAACAATATATTGATTCGATCGGATCGATAAAACCCTTCAAATTTACCAAAAAAATGGAGTATGATCGATTAATCCATAAAAAAAGTATATGATCACCATTTTTGGGCAGGCTTAACAATCCATCTTCTCTTACGTGTTTTATACCTTTGCATGCACAAAAACACCAACTAAACCCTAAACATACCAAACCGATGATGACTGATGAGTGTCTCGTAGCTTTGCAAAAAAAAAGAAAGGGTTTAGGCATAAAATTATATAACACCTTTAAAAATTAAGTATAGAAATAAATACGTGTACCAAATTTACATCAATCACATATATCGTTGATTTAGCATACTATATATATATATGGTATCACAATAATGTTTTGCCATTAAATATTCCTTAATTGATGGAACAAATTTGGTGAAAACTATATGTTGCCATATATACAACCTACGGCAGCGTGTGTTAGCGGAACCGGCGTCTTAAATGCGCCTTCACATGTCGTTTTATTTGTCGGAATTACAATTCCGGTGGCGGTGTTTTTTAAAATTTATATTCATGCCGCCACTCTCTGCTATTCAATATATACAAAGTAGAAAGATTAATAAATTAGTTAAATAAGTTAAATTAATTAATTTTTTACTAGGTATATATATAAAAGCAGAAAGTGGCGGTGTAAATATAAATAATAAAAATACCGTCGCCGGAAATTATTTTCCAAAACATGAAACGACCATGGACAATGCGTTTAGTTTCATCAACGCCGCCGCCGTCCGTTTAATAATTCCATATTTCCCGCCGCCTTCTATATATAATTCCACTGAATCATTCTTCCATATGCAGTAATTATATTTTTTTTAAGTCACTAATTAATTAGGTTAACTAACTAATTGATATATATTTTATATCATAGTAATTTTAGTTAATTGATGATGTAATATCGCCGTTTTTCATATACATACGTTAATTAACATCTGTCGTTTATTATCAAAGATATTATGGCGGTCGGTTTTCATATACAAAATTTATATATGTTAATTAACGTCTATCGTTTACTATCAAAATACTATTATTATAAATATATAATTACCAATATACTATTATCATAAATTTATAATTATCAATATACTATTACCATAAATATATATTAATCAAATCAAATCAAATATATTAATTTACCATTACCTATATACATATAAATAGGCTAGGGTTTGTGTTGAATCAACTCGCCCAGAATAAAACTAAATTTGTTCTCTCACTTCCAAACAAGACCAAGCCGTGGCATGAATAGAAGTTACGCAGACCAGACCGAAGGTTGTGACGATTTGATGAATTCGGGGGTGAATAATAGAGATCTCCATGGTTTGGAAACTAATCTGAATCGTCTAATCAATTTCACGTTTTCAATGCGCATTAGTATTTGAAAGATAATGATCAGATCTCCAGGAAGATCAGTTGGTTTCTTTTTCTTATCCATTGGTGGTCGGCGGATCAGATTTCTAGGGTTTGTGTTGAAGAGATCTATGAGCGCTACCCTTATCTCAACTCATGACTTGTTCCAATCTGAGATTTATAGATTTGAATTTGCTTGAGATTTGGTTGGAGGTTAAAAAATTGGTGTCTATTCTAAACTCGGTATTTTTTGGTTTGTTTTTGTTTTGCTATTCGGATGGACCTGGGACCTCGAATACTTTACCTACTTGCTATTTTTGTCCCAACTCAGGCTCTTACTCTCTTGATTTTATAAGAGTTGATTTCTGACATGCCACCCAATCTCTGTTAAACCCTATATATATGCCAAAAGTGATCCTCATCTCAATAATAATCACCTCTTTTCACCTAATTCTAAACAAAATATACCATGTTTCTCCTTTCACATTCAGCCAGACCCAAATATATATAATTCATTCGTTCTTTCGTTTATTGCTACTCATGGATTTGTGGTATACGGCGGAAGGTTATTCATCATGTTGAGGCATTTCCCCATCGAATCTCGTGAACATCGGAAGAATCTGCAAGAGGTTGGATACGTCACATGCATATGTTGCACGTGTTTCTTGATGGGCGTGCTTTCTGCCTTCAATGGAAACCTAGACGTCGATGTCGTGAACCATCCTGTTCTGAGTATTTTCTATTATATGGTTGTGGAGATTGTGCCGTCTGCAATGGTTCTTTTCATCCCACACAAGTTTACCCTTTACATGTCCAAGCATTCCAAACACTAGCGAGCTTTTAGTTTTCTACCTAATAAGCAGAAAGAAAATTTTGGAGGATGAATAAATGTTTTGTCTAAAAAACTCATTTAGTATTAAACGACAGTCAAATTAGCAAAATAAATCCCAAAAAATGAACATAAAGAAATAACAAATCAAAGTTTGAAACGGCAGACAATCTGAACTTCCAAAGTAAAATTAGTCAAAGCAAATAACCACCACAAATCCTTTTTATGCACAATAAATATGACTTGAGCAAAAAAAAAATCAAGTGTGTAATGGTCTTTTCATACAATACTATGCAAAAAACATAATGTGCAATTTGGTGCTGATAAGAAAAAGAAGATGGGATGTAAAGTAAGATTATACTGTTAATATTGATAATCCTTTTTTTTCAAAAATATAAAAAGACGGTACATGATCCTCAAATATAAAAAGACATTAAAGTTGACTCTCTGAAGTAAACTAGAAGTAAAAAATAGCTGAACTGAAGGTAACACTTCTCCTTAATTATTGTAATTTAGTTCATTTCAATTATATTTTTCCAGCATTTCTATAGTACAAACATTTATTCACTTTTCATAATTTATTATTTACAATACTATTTGTAGCGAATAGTTACTTTGTATTGCCATTCTCACTATTATTATTTTAAAAGTACATCACAAAAATCGCGCAATGTGCGGTCCGGTTAGCCTAATAATTTAAATTTATGCAAGAACTAAGAATTATAATTAGTGGTGCCGTTGACAAACTATATATAGTAATAAAAATGATGGGATTAGTTAGTGAGTTGGTCTCTTGAGTTACGGTCACTCTATAGTGACGAAGGACTATATTGGAATATGGAAGGAAGGAGGTCCTTATTTGCAATTTTGACAAAAATGCACTATTCACTCACGCGCACTGTTCACACGCGCACTGTTCACTCAGTCTAAAAAACAAGCATTTTAGTCTAAAAATAGACGTTAGCAAACATATCCACACAATCTAAAAAACAAGCATTTTATTCTAAACAAAAACCGTTAAGCGTGAAATACAAGCATGTTCTAAAAAACTACCTGTTTGGTCTAAAAAACAAGCATTCAGGGGTGAAATTCAAGCATGCTCTATAAAACCATCTTTTTTTGCTTCAAAATACATGAACTCTAAAAAGCAACCTGTTAACTGTGAAATGCAAGCATTCTCTAAAAAACAACCTGTTTAAGTGTGAAATGCAAGCATGTTCTAAAATACAATCTGTTTGGTCTAAAAATCAAGCATTCAAGTGTGAAATTCAAGCATGCTAAATGCAATTTACATAAATTGCAGAAAACCCCCGCGCGTGAATGCAATTTGCATAAATTACAGAAAAACCTCCGTTCCAAACTTCTTTGCATATAAACTCCGTCACTATATAGTGACCGTCACTTCCAAAACTTATTATTAGTTAAATTAGTATGTTAGTAATTTTATTCTATATACATTTTATTTTGTTAAAATTTTGGGTGGAAGTTTTTATATATTTATATGCCGCATTAAAAAATAATCGGAAGGGTTTCATTTGTGTTCCATAATAATTCATGATTCCATACCATAATATATGCATGTTGTTGTTCCTTTTTTCTATATATTCCGGTGGCCAGTTAAACGATTTTTTTAGCGTCTTTTTATATGTTGTTTTCAAATTCCGCCGGCGGCGATGTTTTTATTTTATTTTTATTTATGCCGCCACTCTCTCGTTTTTAATATATACCTAATAAAAAGATAATATTCATGTGAGGCAGACTTTTGAGTGACTTTAACAAAACAAAATATGATGAGTGACATACGTCGATACAGTACCGGCCTTGGGGCTCAAATTCCCCAAGAGTTAGTGTCTGGAGTGACCGTCTATATTATGACTATAATATAGACCACGGACTACATTAGAATATGGAAGGAAGGAGGTCCTTATTTGCAAAATTTGGAAAAGTACTGTTCACGCGGCACTGTTCATGGTTATTGTTCACTTCATATTGTCTAGTTTTTAGAATAAAATGTTTATTGTTTATATTGCTCTAGTTTCTAGCATAAAATGTCTGTTTTTCATACTGTCTATAAATTGTCTAGTTTTTAAAATAAAATGCTTATTTTTTATACTGCTCTAGTTTCTAGCATAAAATGTCTGTTTTTCATACTGTCTAAATTGTCTAGTTTTTAGAATAAAATGCTTTTTTTATAGTACTCTAGTTTCTAGCATAAAATGTATGTTTATCATACTGTCTAAATTGTCTAGTTTTTAAAATAAAAAACTTGTATTTTATATTGCTATAGTTTCTAGCATAAAATGTCTGTTTTTCATACTGTCTATAAATTGTCTAGTTTTTAAAATAAAATACTTGTTTTTTATATTGCTCTAGTTTCTAGCATAAAATGTCTGTTTTTCATACTGTCTAAATTGTCTAGTTTTTAGAATAAAATGCTTGTTTGTTTATATTACTCTAGTTTCTAGCATAAAATGTATGTTTTTCATACTGTCTAAATTGTCTAGTTTTTAAAATAAAATGTTTGTTTTTTATTTTGCTCTAATTTCTAGCATAAATCACAAGTTTCAAAGCAAAAGTACAAAATTTCATGAATGAAAAAACACAAAATTAAAAGGTTAAATTTTTAAAGGTAAAACATAAAGTGGGTACCTGTGAAAGGACCTGTGAAATGATTTTAACCTAAATGATTGTGAACATGTAATTTGTTTCTCTATACTATCTAAATTGTTCAATTTTTAAAATAAAATAATTATTTTTTATATTATCTAGTTTTTAGTATAAAATATTTTTTATGATGTCTATACTGTCTAGTTTTTAAATTAAAATGTGTATATTTTAACTTAAAATATTTATTTTTTAAACATGCTGATTTTATATTAAAATATAATAATTTTAAATTAAAATAGCAGTTTATAGAAAATTGAGAAATGGGAAAGCGAAACATAGAGGAATGGGAGATGAAACAGAATTTCATTCCATGAGGTGGACCCCACTTATACTGAATAATGTGGAGTGAGTTTCCTTCCCACAAACCTTCAGCGCATCAGTTAATTCGCGCTTGAGCATTTTGATTTAGATAGTTAATTCGCGCGTGAGCGCGTGAAATTAATTAATTGCATTTTAAAGACCTCCTTCTCTACCATCTTTATAGTTTCATCCTTATTTCTTATTTCCTTTTTAAAATAGACTCGTCTATAAAATATAAACGGTTTATTTCAAAACTAATTAATTCCCTAATGCTTCATAAATTAATTTTGAATGTAGTTAATAATATGATAAATGGAATGTTTGGAGATTGATTTCATAATTTATTAATTTAAAATTAGATTAGACAAAGAAGGAAAAATAACATAAGCATATATTCAGTAGATCAGTTCCGATTTTTTTAGAGAATATATTTTCTCAAGAATATATATATATATATATATATATATATATATATATATATATAAAAGAAGTCTAACTTTATTCGATCTCCTAATTCTTAACTAAATGATTTAGAATAATAATTACATATATTCATTATTTGACACTTAAAAATTGTAATGTCCTTAAAATTGAAATTGGAATTCATGATTACATATTCAGTGTTATTTAAAATCTTACTCTCTTTTATCAGTTATCAAAAATCCTCTAATGAAAATAAATTTCAATTTAAAAATTTCTAACATTTAATAATAATGAAATAAAAGTGATTAACAACCACTAAACACATATAATCATATAAATTTATATATAAATTTAATAATATTAAATATATAGGGTCACAATTTGGACTCGAAAATTTCAGGACCGGCCTGCGTAGATAGATTTGATTGATCAATATATAGCCAACTTTATAATATTATGTATAGTATATTCTTACTCTACCAAATCTATCTATTTGGTAGAATATAAATTATTGTATTACAAATATGTTTTTAGTAAATGTCATAATAAGTAGTTATATTAGGCGGACTTATCAAGCATGTTTTTTAATCTACATGTATTTTTGGCTAATTCATCATTTTTTTACTAGGTATATACTAAAAATCTTTTTACTAGGTATATATTAAAAATAGAAAATGACGGCGTAAATATAAATATTAAAAGAAAAAACACCGCCCGGAACCGTCACCGGAACTGCCCCGCAATACATAAAACGACTTTGAAAATTGCGTTTCCCACCACAACACATAAAACTCCACCTACCATGCCTCCGCCTACCAAAAATACTCGGCCTACCAAAATATCTTGGCTTACCATATTATCATGTACTTACTATGCTTTTGAGAAATTAGTGATTTTGAAATTATCATTATTATTATTTTACCATATTATAACGTACTTACCATGTCTTATGGCGGTTGTATTAATTTTCAAATCAAACCAAATCAAATTAATTTAAATATATTAATTTACCAAATTCGTTATACTTACCGTGTAAGTGTATAGTTTTATTTTCGGTTAGATTAATTTACCTAATCAAAAATCAAACCAAATTAAATCAAATCAAATTAAATATATTAATTTACTATTTCTAAAATCCAAGCCTTTTATTAAAAAAAAACTTCTCGAAAATTTCCTATATACATATAAATAGGCTAGGATTTTCACCGATCAAACCATGTCGAAGGTTTTGACGCAAAAAAAGTTTAGGGTTTAGGGCTTGCAAAAAAAGTTTAGGGTTTAGGGCTCGGACGAGGATCAGATTTCTGTTGATGTTTTGCTACACCTGTGTAACTGATGCGCAGCCGGCCGGATCAAAAGATTTTGCTGGATGAAGATGTGCGAATCAAGGAGATTGAGGAAGGAATGCTACTTGAATCTCAACTCAATAATAGATCCACGGGTTTGAGGGTTCAGGGTTCGAAGATATTGATCGATGGTTGAATGATTTCATAGGCTTATTGGAATGAGTAATTTGATGACGGAGTTCGAACGCGAGATGGATGGATGATTGAGAGAAGCAATATGAACTAAAACCCTCGGCGACGGTATGAACTAAAACCATATGAATTTTCGACAAAGGTTTGGTTTTGGTTTGAGTTAGTTCCCTATATTTTTGAATTGAGAGAGATATTAAAAGAGATCAAGAATTCTCACTAATTCTTAGATTCATGGACCAAAATCAAATCGTTGGGATCTTTTTATTCACTTTTTTTCCCGACATTGCGGCCACTCTTCGAGTACTGAGATTTTAAGCGATTTCCCGGATGAACTGTTGGATTAAGCTGCCTATTTGATATATATGGGAGGGGTTTCGTTACTCTCTTATTTTAACTCATAATTTTACTCAAAATCTTGATCATCCATTCAAATCTAATCCAACGGTTCATTATTTTCTCCTATCTATTCTCTTTTCTACTTTAAGAAATATCTTCAATCAATTTTCCCTTCTCCCATTAAACTGTTTACTTCAAAATGTTTACCATATTTCATTTATCTATGTTTATCACTCATCATCTTTGCCAGTGATACATATTCACTTCAGCAATCAAATATTGGAAAATTTAAACAAGAAATTAATAAGCAAGGGATTAATGGCACAGAAACACGTCATGACTCCTGTATATATTTGCACTATGCATGCACGAAGGTATATATTCGGTTGAAGTTGCACGTTATGACTCGGTAAAATATAAAGTGAAAAGTTTCAAATGTAAAAAAATATGAACAATTAATTTAATTTTGACTTTTATTGTATGAACATACAATTTTAATGTTTTATAAAAAATAATTTTAATTACATCGTGTCTAAATTGATCAGATATAAAAGGGAAGATCTTTCATAAAAAATATTTATCATCTTTTAAGTTCAAAGATTGTTTAAAAAATATTAATAAATAATTTTCCAAAATTTAGGCAAATTAATTAGTCATCCAAAAAGACCAATAAACAAAAATTAACATGTATTCTAAATTAATAAAGCAGTTTAATATATATCAACATTTAAAAGGCAAGATCTTTTATAGAAAAAGTTAATTATACCTTTTAATTTAAAAAGATATAATGTTATGATTATAAGTTTTTCTTTTATAAAAAAACAAAGATAAAAATATTTTTTCTCAAAATTTAGGCAAAATAATTATCATCCAAAAACACCAAATAAAAAAATATATAAACATTATTATTCATCCCAAAAACGATAAGGAGCTATGAGGTGGAAGGGTTTGGCGTATTTGTTTTTAGTTTCAAAATATGAAGGAAAAATGAAAAATTGATCGAAGATATTGTTTAAAATAGAAAAGAGAATTAAAATAGGAGAAAATAATGAACCATTGGATTATTAGATTTGAATGGATGATCAAGATTTTGAATAAAAACTTGAGTGAAAATAAGCGAGTGAATAGAACCCCATATATAATATATATGAGAGGGGATCAATTCACTCACTTATTTTTACTCAAATTTTTACTCATCATCTTAGTCTTTCCTTCCCATTTAATCCAATGGAAAGAATTAATTATAAATTTTTGATATTTTTCTTTGATGATTAAAATTTCCTTCCTTTTTAAATTACCCTTCTTCCCTAAAAGATTTGTTATTTCTCACTTTCCTTCATTTTACCTATTTTTTGTTTTGTTCATCGTCTTCTTCTTCATCACAGAAAGCCAAATTTATTATTTCTCCTTTTATTTCTTGTTCCTCATATTTCTTCTTCTTATTCAAAACCCTTCTTATCGTTTTGAAAAAAAAATCATGATTTTATCTGGCGTTTGAGATATGGCTGGAGGGGTTTTTAGGACTATGTTATCTTTTTACTAGGCATATATTAAAAATCAGAAAGTGGCGGCGTAAATAAAAATAAAAAAAAGAAACACCGCCACCGAAAATATAAACTAAAACATAAAACGACAACTTAAAATGCACCGTCGAATGAACTGATGCTACCAGCTTCCAGTCCCGGTCCGTATAAGAGGATGGTGTCCGGTCCGGATGAGGCTTTGTCCGTGTTCCGCGCGCTCTCACCTATTAGACCTTTAAAACAACACCCCGGAGTATCCCGATGATAGCTACTCCGGCATGATGATGAAAGAGGGGCCTTTGAATAGGAGAGAGAATAAGGATATATTGAGAGAGTTTAATCTGATAGAACATACCTTTCTCCACAAGTCCAAAACTGTATTTATAGGTGCGAGTGGTCAGCCTCCAGCCCAAAGGCAGTGGTCCTGCCCTTTTGTCCTTACCCGGGGACAGGTCATATTCATGTCCTCTCTGTCCCCGGATAGCGCCATTCTAGCTGACGTCACATGGACCGGACTACTCTCTGGGCCTGAGCCTAGATATGGGCCAGAGCCCATATCACCACTAGCCCCCCGAGACATGGGATCCGTCCGGAGGTAACCTATCCGGAGGATGGATCCCGTGTCTCATTACGTGTAGGTTTGTTGATAGGATCCGCCCGGAGCCTTGTTCCTGGGTTGTGTGTTTTGAGTGCGTATGAGCACGCGCTTGGCGCTTGGTTTTCCTGTGCGCGTGTTTGCAGGCGCATTTATGAAGCGTGCTACTTCGTCATAAATGAGCTGTCTATTCGAGAAATTCTGTTTTTCTTTTCAAAATAGCAATCATGTCGCCTCGGGACTCGGCCCTCTTTTTCTACTAACCTTGCTTCCCATAAATAGTGAGCCGTTCCAATCACTTTCACATTTCATTCCTTTGTTTTCTTCTCTTGTTTTCCAGTGTTTTCATCTTCATATTCTCTTTCCTCATCATATTTCTCTTCATATCTTCATCATTCATAACATGGCTAACGAGAATGAAGAGAATAAGTTTGTCACTGGTTTATCCGGCGGGGAAGTGCAGGTGGGTGTAAACCCAGAGCTGGAAGATGGCGACCCAGTCGAGGGTGATGACGTGGACATCACTCCGGCCGTGAGAGAGCTAGTTCAGGTGATGGTGGTTCTGCTCGCCATTGATTCCGGGTTAAGCTTATACGAGGGGGATCATACCACAGTGGCAGCTATCCCTCGAAGCCATTTCCTTTATGGGATCAGTTTCCCTCTCTCTCCTCTCTTCACCTCCATTTTTGACCACTTCAACATTTCTCCGGCCCAGCTGCAGCCCAACGGGGTCTCCGTGGTCCGGGCGTTCCTACTTAACTGTTATCGCTGCGGAGTGACGCCATCTTTAGATCTGTTCCAGGCCTTCTATCACTTGGATGACACTAAGAATGAAGGGATCTTTACCTTTCAGAGGCGGAAGGGAGTAAAGGACTGCTGCAGGGGTCGACGCGACAACTACTCCAACTGGCAGAAGTGCTACTTCACCTTTGACACCAATAAGTATCGTTGCCCTAGCTGGAATCATGATGCCAAGAAAGAGGATAAGACGATGTTTAGTCCGGAGGAACAAGAGGAGAACATCACGAAGTTGAGCTTCAATCAGCTCGACTTAGATAGCTTTTAGAAAGGGAAGTATGTCTTCCCTTTGAGGGCATACGAGCTGGAAGTATTCACCAAGTGTCGTTCTTTGTCAGCAGGGATCCGTCTCGTAAGTCATTCTGTGCTTTTCTTCCTTCTTTTCCTTCTCTTTTCCTCCTTTTCTGCCTTGTATATGTGTCTTATCCATTTCGGATGACTGCAGTGTATCTTGTGGTAGAAGACGGCGCCGATCCTCCGGCAAGACAGACCGGACAGACCAAGACAAACAAGATGGATAAGTCACCAACCGGTTCGGTGACCGGCATGATAACACCGCAAGAGAAAGCAGCGGAAGCTGAGAAGAAAAGGAAGCGTGTGCTTGCTTCAAATGAGGAGAAAGCCAAAAAAGAGAAGGAGGCCGCGGTTAGGAAGCCACGGCCAAGAAGGCGTAAGGGGCCGCAATCAAGGCTAGTACTGCTGCGGGCAATGAGAAGATGGATCCGGCTACTGATTCGGCCGGAAATAGGGTAGCCGCCCTTACTGTTCCGGGTCCTTCATCCTCGAGGATGAAGGGGAATCTACTCGTCTCCACAAGCGCATAAGACTCAAGATACCCCAGACGCCTCGGAAGCCGGATAACAGTGAACATTCTCGCGCGGGTGATCCTCGCGGAGAGGGGAAAAGTGCTACAGACAGGCAGGTGGTCAACCCGACCAGTGAAGCGGGCAAGGAGGCCACTCATAGCAGCAGTCGGAGCCAAACTGGCAGGGTAAGTTGTACTTCTCTTTCCGGTACGGATTTGATAGATGGTGCTTTTCATGTTTTGCTTAAAATTTTCCTTTTCTTGCTTAGGACTTTGCTTATTATCTAATCGCCTCTCCTGGAGTTTCTGAGGCCATCAACCAGACCTACCACGTCCAGAATACGAGGCTCGCTCAGAAGATGAGCTCGCATGAGAGGAGTAATGGGAACCTCACCCGCTAACTTGCAGTGGCGAAGATCCGAGCCACTGAGGCGGATGCCCGGATCAAGGAGCTGGAGAATCTGGTCTCTCCGTCCGCTCAGCGGGAACTATGTGTTGCCTGCGCCGATAAAGTGCTTCGGAGCAAGGTTTTTGAGGATAACCTGACAGGAATTCCGCGCTCCTCAAACCAGATCTCCGCCCACCAAGTGTATCAGAAAATGAGGTGTTGGGTCCCGGAGAGTAAGAGGGGTCCGTTCACCAAGTGCTACTATAATCTGAAAGCTGCTAATCAATGTAACTATGATGTGGACCAGTTCTACTGAGGCGGCGTTGAGAGGATAAAGCCCTCCGTGCTTGGGGTGTTCGAGGAGGATCCTGAGGAGAGTCCGAAACTGGTGTCAGCCGAAGCTATCCGTGCTTTCAACGAGGGACTGGTGAACTTGAGTGTTGAAGTGCCCCTACCAAAGAAGAGTACTGCCACTGAATCACTGTTAAGGCCAAGTATCTGGACGTGTTGAGGATGTTTCCCTCTCCGGACGCCGTTGACGATCATCAAGAAGGAACGGACGAGGACAATGGTGGCAGGGATGGGAATGCCAATCAGGATGTCGGCACAGACAGCGAGGAGACAGATGTAGAATAACTCCTTAGCTTTTATTTGCAGTCTTTTGTAGTTGCTTCCGTCCCGCTAGATCTGATCTTGTTTTGTTTAGTGTAGGAAGGACGGTAGCGACGACTCGGATGGGGATGATAACCCTCCGGATAATGTAATCTTCTTCCCTCCTTATAAAACGAACCATTTTCTACTTTCATCTCGTGTTTTTCTTTTTATTCATCTGTTTTTATGTTCGCAGCCCAAAGGTCAGGGTCATGTGCTCTGAACCGGAGGTGCAGGTGAGTGTCCTTCACCTGCTAGTTCTCATTCGACGAGCCCTCCGTGCCCTAGATGTGTGGAGCTGGAGACTGAGTTGTCCAGGTGGACAATGGAAGGGGAACGGACTCGCGAGCTTTTCGTCCGTTCCGGAATGGAGCTTCTTATGGAAGAGTTCCCTGATATTCCGTCCCTGGCCGCCTGTCTCAAGGAGGTATCTGAAGAGTTCGGTACTTTGTCTCAGTGCCAAGAGTTTGCCCGTGAACGGATCAGTGCAACCCTTGATGCGGATGAGACGATCTCCATGTTGCAAGCTGAACATGAAGATTTTAAGGCCAAGTTGAAAACCGAGTTGGATCGGGTGCGGTCCGTGCTGCCCTTCTATAGCGAGAAGTTGAAGTGGTTGGCTAGCCGGACGGAGTTCCAGCGAGACTATCTGAAGCTGGAAGAAGAGAATCGCGAACTGGCCGGCCGGGTGATGATCCTCAGGGACAATCTGATGACTTTGCAGCTGTCATACCATCTCACCGGACTACGGCTCGGACTTGTTTCTCTGACCATATACCGCGACTTCCCTCGTGATGTAAGTACGTTGATCGTCCGGATGTTTAAGTTGGGTTGGAATGATCGGGAATCCCGCTACCGTCCGGTGTTCGAGGAGGCTGTCGAATGGTGGAAATGGATACATGCCGGCAGCCCTCTCCATCATTCACTTACACTCATTCCGAGTCAAGTGGCCGTGGACTTTACTTTCGAGAGGTATGCTGGCATCCAGGTATCCGTTGATCCGGAAGAGTCCGCTCGTCGCGTGGAGCGACTTCGGCAAGACGCTTCTGTCATCCATCCCTTTATCATCAGGAAGTTAGCTGAATTAGCGAGGCGCCGGCAAGCTCGTGTCCGAGGTCGGGGTCGAGGCAGAGGGAGTCGGGGGATTTGGGGGAAGGTCCAAGGTGCCCGTCGCGGAAACAGTCGGAATCTCAACTGCCTTCTTAATAGAATGGCGAGGGGAAGAGGCGCCCAACAGGTGGCGAGGGGAAGAGGCACTCAACAGGCGCGGCGTCCCCAGGTTCCCGTCCGGATTCGTTCTCCGTCGCGGTATCCTAGCGTGAATCCGTTCCGCCAGTCGAGGGCCGGTCCTTCTACTAAAGGTAAAGGAAAAGCTAAAGTAGTGCAATCCTCCGACTCGGACTCTGATGGCATATTCGGATCTGACGTGGATGTAGCAGGTCCGTCAGAGCTTCTGCCAATCCCTCCGTTTCCGTATCTAGGCCAGGCAGGCCAGACCAGTGGTGCCAAGGTCCATGATCTTGATCCCGAGACTACGGAGCGGAGTCCTGCCGCCGGAAACCATGGCGCAGGTCCTCAAGGTTCGGAACCTCCTTCTCCGGAGAACGGTGCCATGATACCCTCTCCGGAGCCTTCTACTCCGGAGCCTACGTCTTCTCCCATTAATTGGTACATAGATTGGCCCAAGTATATAGGTTCTTTTTCTTGCTTGTATCCTAGTCCGTTCGGACCGAATAGATTGTACCATTATATTTGTTGTATATGTACCAGTCCGTCCGGACTTAGTCTGTATACTTAGTCCATCCGGATCGTTGCGCATTTATCTTTTCAAATGTATTCTCTTTCCTTTTAAGATTTAGCTTGTTCAAGCGTTTCATCTTGTTGTTTGATCAAACTGTTTCGTTTTCATCTTTGCTCACCCCCGTCAGTTTATTCAAACGATACGGAGGATTTTCATCTTGTTTTCATCTTTGCTCACCCCCGTCAGTTTATTCAAACAATACGGAGGAATATAATCGTGCGGAATTTGAAAATAAATAAGTATAAAATCTGCAAGCTCTTCATTCATTGAACCAAATGGACTTCGGCCAGACATACCCTTTGTCTTTGGGGGCCGAAATCAAATACATGGTGAATAAAAACAAAATGGGGGACCTAGGCTCAACCCTAACTAGAGGACCCGGAGCTACATACTCTACCGAAAAGCAAACTAAAAGAAACTCTATCGGAAAGCATGCCTACTCAGGCTCCGTAAAACCTCCGAAGGTTGGTGATGTTCCACCTTCTGGGGATAGCCCGTCCGGACTGTCCGCCAGCTCATAGCTCCCGCCCAGAAATGAAGCCGTGACTTGGTATGGTCCTTCCCAGTTTGGTGCCAGTTTACCAGTAGCCTCCTGCAAACTTTTGTCGTTCCTGCGCATCACCCAATCTCCGGGGACGAATAACTCCTTCTTGACGCGTTTGTCGTGATAATGCTTCACTCGTTCCTTCACCTTGGCCTCATGCAGAGCTGCTTGCTCTCGCTTTTCTTCCAAAAGATCCAAGTTCAACAGCCTGCTCGATCAGAATGAAGAGCTCCGTCCGGCTTGATCTTCATCCCAAGTGAGGGTTCGGAGACTGGGGACTCCCACTTCGGCTGGTATGACTGCCTCCGCTCCGTATACCAGGCTATAGGGTGACTCGTCCGTGGCGGATCCTTCAGTCGTCCTGTATGCCCAAAGGACACTAGGCAGCTCATTCACCCAATTTCCTCGTGCCCCCTGCAGACGGGTCTTCAATCTGTTCACCACTGTCCGGTTTGTAACTTCAACTTGACCGTTGAACTGCGGATGGTAGACGGAGGTGAGCCGCTGCGTAATTCCATACTCCTTGCACCAGGACCGGAACGGGTCATTTTCAAACTGAGCTCCGTTGTCCGTGACAATATACTTGGGAATTCTGTAACGGCAGATGATGTTCTTTCAACAAAACTTGACGCAAGTGTTGCCACGGATGTTAGTGAGGGGTTCCGCCTCCACCCATTTGCTGAAGTAATCGATCGCCACCATCAAGTACTTGAATCCTCCCGGGGCGGAAGGGAATGGTCCCACCAGATCAATGCCCCATCGGTCGAAGGGCCATGAACTGGTGATCCCGACTCTTTCCTCTTAAGGAACATAGATGAGCGGAGAAAACTTCTGGCACTATACACAGGAGCGGACATATTTTTGCGCATCTTCAAACAGGGTCGGCCAGTAATAACCCGTACACATTATCTTCCTCGCGATGGTCCCAGCGCCCTGGTGACTGCCGTTTGGTCCCTCGTGCATCTCCTTTACAATCCAATCCGCCTCGCCCGAGTCCATGCACCTTAACCAAGGTTGGAGGTATCCCCGTCTGAGCAAGGATCCGTCCAAAACGGTGTATCGTGGCGCCTTTTGTCGGATTCTCCGTGCCAATGCCTTATCCTCCGGGAGCTTTCAGTGTTGCAAGTACTCAAACAAGGGCATCATCCATGATTCTTTCGATACTTCCACTGCTGCAACCTGAGGGGTGTCGTAGCTCCGAGCGGACAGAGTTTCCATCATCAAGTTATTCTCCGGATCTGGCCTGATTTCCGAGGAAGCAAGCTTGCTCAGGGCGTCCGCCTTGCCGTTATCTTCACGAGGGATCTGCGTCACGGTAATGCTTCGGAACTTGGCCAGTAATGGTTTGACCGCCTCGAGGTACCTCTGCAAGCTCCGCTCCTTTGCCTCGTATTCTCCGTTCACTTACTCAACCACTATCTGAGAATCGTTGTATACTTCCACGTCCGTGACCCCTACCTCCAACGCCAGTCGGAGTCCGGCTAGGAGCGCTTCATACTCCGCCTCGTTGTTTGTCGCTCGGAAGCTGAACTGAATGGCATATCTGTGTTCTGTTCCTTGTGGAAAGGTGAGCAACACCTCTGCCCCACCTCCTTTTGCATGAGACGATCCGTCCACATGCAGCTTCCATCTGTCGGAAGGTGGTTCTGATCCGGACGGATCTCCCGAGGGCTCAGTCATTTCTACCAAGAAATCCGCCAGGGCTTGTCCTTTGATGGCCTTCCGGGGTTGATACTTGATCTCGTGCTCTCCGAGCTCCACTACCCACTTCATCATCCTACCCGAGGCTTCTGGCTTCAACATGATCTACCTCAACGGGTGATTTGTCAGAACAGTGATCGGATGTCCTTGGAAATACGGCCGGAGGCATGAACCAATGCCAATATCAACCTCTCCAGAGCAGTGTACCTCGTTTCCGGACCTTGGAGAGACCTGCTTACAAAGTAAACCGGACGTTGAACCTTACCATCCTCCCGGACCAAGGCATAGCTGATAACGTGCTCCGTTGCAGCTATGGATAAAAAGAGCTCCTCTCCGGGCAGTGGTTTGGATAGGGTAGGGAGGCTTGCTAAGTGGGCCTTCAGATCCGTGAATGTCTGATTGCACGCCTCCGTCCACTCAAATGGTTTGGCTCTACAGAGTATGTTGAAAAAATGAGCTGCTTCTCCGCCCCCGAGCGAGGAATCGGCTCAGAGCGGCCAGCGATCCGGTTAGCTTCTACACGTCCTTCACCCCCTCGGAGGTGGCATCTCCATGAGCGCCGATATCTTTTCCGAATTTACGTCAATTCCATGAGCTGACACCATGAAACCAAGGAACTTCCCGGCTCCGACTCCAATGGTGCTCTTCCCGGGACTGAGCTTGAGGTTCACCGTCCGGAGCACGTCGAACATCTCCCGGAGATCCGACAGGAAAGACTCATAAGTCCGGCTCTTAACCACCATGTCGTCCATGTAAACCTCCAGGTTCCGTCCCATCTGGTTCCGAATAAGCTTGTCCGTCATCCTTTGGTATGTTGCACCTGCATTTTTTAGTCCGAAAGACATTATTCTGTAACAGAAAGTACCAAAGTCAGTAATAAAAGATGTTTTGGGACGGTCATCATTGGCCATTGTGATCTGGTGATACCCTCGGTGCGCATCGAAGAATGCCAACACTTGGTAACCAGTGATGGCCTCGACCAGCTGATCAATGGAGGGGAGCGGATAGTTATCCTTCGGGCAGCACTTGTTCAGATCTGTGAAGTCAATACACATTCTCCATGAGCCATCGTGCTTCTTCACCAGAACTGGGTTCGCTATCCACTCCGGGTAGGATATCTCCTCCACGATTCCGGCACTCAGCAATCTTCCCACCTCCACTCGGACTTCCTCCACGCGTTCCGGAGCGAGAGGTCTCTTCTTCTGCCGTATAGGTTTCAGTTCCGGGAAGACATTGAGCCTGTGAACGGCGATCTCCTCCGGAACACCCGTCAAGTCCTCCGTCCCCCATGAAAACACATCCTCATATTCCGCCAGCAGGTGTCGCAGCTCTTCCTTCACGTCATCCGGCAGATTCTTCCCCACGCTTACTACTCCCTTTTGACCAACCATCATGTCCTCCGCTTCATATGATGGTGCCTCTCCGTGGATGGCTCCTACCAAGTTTGCACTGGCTTTTCCCTTGTCCGGAGCGGACAGCTTGGACTGACCCTCACCGGATTGGGCATCCTTGATGGCATTCAACATACAACTCCGGGCGGTTTACTGGTGTCCCCGGACCGATGCGATACCGTTCTCGGTGGGGAACTTCATAATCAAATGGAACGGCGAGCAGATAGCCCGCGCCTGTGACAGCCATGGTCTTCCAATGATCATGTTGTAAGGAGACACCGCATCAATGATGGCGGAATTATATTCCACCGTTGCCCGCTTCGTCGGATCTTGGAAATCCGTCAAAGTGACTTTCAAAGGGATGACACCAAGCGGATGTACCGTCCGTCCGGTGAACCCTGATAGGGGGGAATGACACGGTTTTAAATTTTGTCGTCCGATTCCGAGCTGATCAAAGCATTCTGCAAACATGATCTCCAAGCTACTTCCATCATCTATATACACTCGTTTGATCAGCACTCCTTCCACATCGGCAATCACCACCATTGGATCGGAGTGAGGAACCTGGGGAGGCACCGGGTCCTCATCCGAAAAGGTGATAGTCTCACTTGGCTTGAGCCTCTTCTCTTGTATCTCACCCTGGGGCACATATCTGCTTTTGGCCTTGATTGCTGTCATGGAGTTGAGCCCATCTCCAACTATGCCATTGATCACATTGATCATCCATGGCTGAGCCGGGGCTTGTGCTGGCGCAGCTTGTCTCGGAGCCGGATTGGCCGGGTTGGCTTGGTTTCCCCCCCGGAGGCGATTGTTCCTCCAATTCCTCTTCCTCCCTTGCCCGGCTGCGGCGGCCGGGGCGGCTTGTCGTGCATCACCTGCTACACTGTCCCTCAACTGGCCTGCTCCAATCAACCTTTCATTGTCCGAACGGAGCGCCCTACATCCCTTCGTGGTATGGCCATGCGACTTGTGGAACTCGCACCACTTGTCCGCATTTGCTGGCGCCGGTACGCCAATGATAGGTTGCGGATCCGTAAACAGGACTCGGTGGACAGCGAGGATCTCCGTACAAGTTTTGGAGAGAGAGGTATAGGTTGGTCGAGCAACTACTGCCGGAGCTGGAACCGCTGCTGCTGGAGCGGGTAAGCGTCTGGCCTGATCAGTCCGGGCCAGAGCCCGAGCAGCTATGGTCTGGGTCCCTGTCACTGTGAGAGACCTCTGCTTGAAGAAGCCCACAGTGGTCATCCGGACTGGGTTGGCATCGTGCACCGTACAATGCATCTCCATCACCAACTGGAGGTGATAATATAGAAAGTTCAATGTAGAAAGTGTTGTCTCTCAGTCCGTTGACAAAGTTGGGGATGATAGCCTTCTCCTACGGGTGTCGGTCCACCACCTTCATCGACGCTGCTATGTACCGGGTGTAGAACTCCCAAGTGGTCTCCGTCTCTAGCTGCCTCCTTGCTAAACCGTAGCCAAGTTCACGAACGTGTGCTTCATAGCGGAATGTCGAAGTGTACCGTTTGGCAGACCCTTGAACCATGCTAGGCAGTTTCCTCTTAGATACGAAGGCAACATCTTACACTGTAACTCCTCCGGAATGTCCCTAGCGTACATGATGCTTGCATAAGTATGGACAAACTCTTCCGGGTCTCCTTCCCCGTTGTAGGTTGGGAGTCCGTCCGGAGCCTTGGTTCCGGATGGCCATTTGAAGCTCAACACTTCCGAAATCCAAGGCGACTGAGGTCCGATCCCATTCCGTCCGATGAGGCGATTTAGACGATCCTCGATGGAATCCGGACAAAAAGGCGTCTGAAATCCAAAACCTCTGGGAAAACCTCCTCCGGCAGGTTGCATTCCGACCATCATCTACTGTTGTTCTCCGAGAGCACTCATCCCATAGGCCTGTTGAGCTTGCGCTCCCCAGTATGGCTGTGCGTTTGGATTCAGGCCGGTGGTCTGCTGTTGGTTCCCACCCGAAAATAGGTTTGGATTTGACATTCTCTGTTGTTCCGGAGGAATCTTATCGGCCGCAGCCTGCTGAGCCGCTTTCCACGCTTGGAACTGCTGATACTCCGCCACGTTCGTTCTCAGGATACTGCCCCCAAACCTAGAATCGTGGCCCTTACGCTCTTCCGTTCCGGCCTTACGCCCTGATCGATTCCTGCCCGATCGACTCTGAGCGTCATCTTCCTCCGTGCTGTAATCCTCCGGGTCGTACTCCTCCGGATCGTACTCCTCCACATCATCTGAGTCGTACTTTTCTGGATTACCCAGATCCTTCGTTCCTTCCACGATCAGTGTCCCCTTCCGACTCCGCACGGTCTCCGAACTGCCTCTGCTTTGCGCCTCCCGCTCAGACCGCAGTCGCTCCCTGTTTTCACGTTGTATCTCAGCCAGCGTCTATTCCGGAGTTGCTTTCTTTCCTTTGGCCTTCTCCGCTGCCAAGCGCTGTCGTCGACGTTCCTCAGCTGCAGCCTTTGCCTCAACTGCTGCCTCCTTGGCTAGGAGAACTCGTTCCTTCTCAGCCGCTAACTTTTGGGCTCTGACAGTTGCAGCTGCCCTTCTGGTCTTCGGCCCTCCACCCGCTTCTTCCTCCGGCGGAGGAGGGTTCTTCCTTGGCCGTCCGGCATGGACGCAACTTATGACTGGGGATGTGAGGTCCCACTAGGCGTGCCAACTGATACTACCAGCTTCCACTCCTGGTCCGGATACGAGGATGGTCTCCGGTACGGATGAGGCTTTTTCCGTGCTCCGCGCGCTCTCACCTATTAGACCTGCAAAACAACGCCCCGGAGTATCCCGAGTATAACTACTCCGGCGTGATGATGAAAGAGGGGCCTTTGAATAGGAGAGAGAATAAGGATATATTAAAAGAGTTTAATCTGATAGAACATACCTTTCTCCAAAGTCCAAAGCTGTATTTATAGGTTTGAGTGGTCAGCCTCCAGCCCAAAGGCAGTGGTCCTGCCCTTTTGTCCTTACCCGGGGACAGGTCATATTCATGTCCTCTCTGTCCCCGGATAGCGCCATTCTAGCTGACGTCAAATGGACCGGACTACTCTCTGGGCCGGAGCCTAGATATGGGCCAGAGCCCATATCACCATGAATAATTCGACATACTCAGCCGCCTATGTGTGGTTTGTATCACTAATTCCATATATGGTTTAAAACTGACTAATGGTTCATATGATAATTCCATATATGGTTTAAAATTAATTTTTAAATTGATATGTATTCTTCTTCTATCGTATGATTTTAATTAATTGATGATGTAATAAACCTTAATTGCTTATTAGTAGGGTTTGTATGCTTATCTTTCCATATATTTGATTATATTTTTATATATTTGATTTGATAGCCATTTTTCATAGAGTTGGTCTCTGGAGTGACCGTCTATATTATAACTATAATATAGACCAAGGACTACATTAGAATATGGAAGGAATGAGGTCCTTATTTGCAAAGTTTGGAAAGTACTGTTCACGCGCACTGTTCACACACTATTCACCTGCACTGTTCAGCAAAGAATATGTACTCAAATCAGCTAATATTTCACATTAAAAGCTACAGTTTTCAACCTAAACAATCAAGTTTCACAAACACCACAGTTTTCAGCCAAAAAAATCAAGTTTCTACAATCACTGTAGTTTTCAGCCTAAATAACCAAGTTTTCAGGTTAAATAACCTAAACAAACAATGACAACAGTTTTCAAGCTAAATAATTAAGTTTTCACTATCATCACAGTTTTCACAATAAATAATCAAGTTTCACAAATACCAAAGTTTTCAGCCTAAACAATCAAGTTTTCACAATCATCACAGTTTTCAACCTAAACTATTAAGTTTCACAAACACCAAATTAAGTTTCTACAATTAGTGTAGTTTTCAGGCTAAATCAAGTTTTCAGGCTAAAAAGCCTAACAAACAATCACAACAGTTTTCAGGCTAAATAAGTAAGTTTTCACAATCATCACAGTAATTTTCACAATAAATAATCAAGTTTCACAAACACCAAAATTTTCACCGTAAACAATCAAGTTTTCATCCTAAACAATCAAGTTTCCACAATCACATCAGTTCCGAAAATTAAACACACAGTTCCAGCATCACGAGTTAAAAAGTATCAAAAATTAACGAAGAAAGGATCGACAGTTCAATATTCATCAGGTTGAACACATACAAATACACACAGAGTTCCAGCATCACTACATAAAAATTCAACAAGGCTTTAATTCATGACATGAAATCACAGCAATCAGAGCATACATAGAGATCACATAATCGATCAACAGCTAAAAACAGCAGATCCTAACATTCGAAACATCGATGATCTGATCATTGAATCGAGAAGTTACCTCGGGAGCCGATCAATCAAAACGTCGATCTGAACAAAACGGGTCTGAACAAAACGCCGGGAGAGCGACGGGAGATCGACGGGAGATCGACGGGAGAACGCCGGGAGATCGACGGAAGAACGCCAGGAGATCGATGGGAGAACTTCGGGAGAGCATGGAAAATTTGGGGAAAATTCGAAGCCCGATCAGAATGGAATTGGGAATGTGATTCAACTGTATTTATATATTTATGAATTTGGAAATTGCAGAAAAAGGACTTGCCCAAAAATAATTTGCAAAAAGGGGGCCGTGCATAATTTATATTGCAGAAAGGGGGCCGTGCATAAATTATATTGCAAAAAGAGACCGTCTATATTTTATAGACGGTCTATTCCAAGACTAATATTTTTTCATATATATACAAAAATAAATATATGTTAATTAACGTCTGTCGTTTATTACCAAGATATAATGGCGACCGATTTCCATATACAATTATATGTTAATTAACTTCTGTCGTTTATTTACAAGATACTATTACCATAGATTTATAATTATCAATATACTATTACCATGAATTTATCTTTCTATTATGTATATATTGAAAAGCATAGAATGACGGCATACAAATAAAATGCCGGCCCGGAATTTTAAAAAGAACACATGACACGACTTTGTTTGGTGGCATATATTAAAGGACAACTGAAAGGCTTATTCAAAGGTGTACCAAAGGAGATGGCTTTTTATTTTAAGTCCTTTATGTTTTCTGTTCATTATGTTTGGGAAAGTGGAGGCTAAATATTCTTGATCCACAGGGTATCCTAGCTGAGATTTTGGATTTTGTGATGGGGAAGGGACTAACACCTGCTGATGGGGAGATATGGCGTGTAAGGCGACGTGCTATAATCCCCGCCTTGCACCAAAAGGTGTGTATCCTAGAGTTCGTAGCCCATAAGGCCTATTTCTTGGCCTTTTGGTATTAGTTTGCTGATGTTATTCCCTTTCTATGGGTTGCAGTATGTTACTGCAATGATTGGTTTGTTTGGACGAGCAACGGACAGCTTGATGAAGCAGCCTCAAATGGCAAGGACGTAGAAATGGAGTCCCTCTTCTCCCGTTGCATATTGGTTCTCATGAAACTTAACTATGCTATCTGTATTTCGGTACTTCTAAACCCTTCAACACTATCACTAGGACTTTGATATTCTTTATTGGAATTTGTTTTGAGTAAATGGTAATTTGCATAGCCTGGTGTTCAATTGTTTTGAAGGAAACCTTCCTTTGTTGTTTGACTAATTGCAGCATGAAGATTGTTTCAGTGAGAAAGCATGCGTGCGAAATCTCTTTTAATCCTCATATTGTCATCTGATGAACTTTCGGTCATAGGTGGAAAATTAGATTTGTCATTTGTCTCACCTTGAACAGGGTCTAAGTTGCTTGATGCATGAGATTAGAATATATTCTGAACCTCGTGATATTAGTCGGAACTCATACACTCGTAGTTACCAGGATCATCAGCATCCACAGAGTTCAAATACAATAAATAGATAAAGAAACAGACAAAGTATCAGAGTAGTGTATAAGCTTGGAGGTTTAGAGGAATTATTGGCGGACTCAGTAACGCGGACGTATAAAGATGATGCTACGGTGTGCTCTCGCACCAGCACAAAGACAGACCTTCATCTTTGTCTGACCATTTTCCATGTTTTACCAAATACATGAATAAGAAATATATATTTTTTCTAACCATTTTCATGTTTTACCATATCCATGCCATATTTAGATATGTTATACAGGACATGAATAAGAAAATATATTCCCATGTTAATGTTAATAGGGTTTCGAGATTTACTTGGATGCATCAATTTTTTATGTACTTTTTTTATTTAGGGTTTTTATTGTTCATGATGCATCAATTTTTTATCTACTTTTTTTTATTGTTCACGATGCATCAATTCTTAACAGCTTAGAATATCTCTTTAATAAGGGCATGTTTAATACGTCTGAACTGTACTGAAAAATACTGAATTGAACTGAATTGAACTGAAAAGTACTGAACTGAACTGAAAAATACTGAACTGAACTTAACTGAACAAAACATCTTAGAAGAAACATATCACTGCATTGATATAACTATACTAGCTAAAGTTTATCAAATTACAATTCATCAGATTCGAACTTAATAAAATGATCCTAGATATTTAACAAAATTAAGCCGAACTATAATGAACTGGACTTTATTGAACTGAATTGATGAAAAACAAATCAATGTATTGATAACCAAATTACGCTATATTTATCAAATCATATTTTATCACCTCCACACTTTATAAATCGAATCTAGATTGATAAACGGAAAAAACTGAAGGATAATGAATTGAACTAAACCGAACTTAATTAAGTTGAACTTACAAAAGCATGCATTGATGTAATAAAATTAACAATTATCAAATCATATTTCATCAATTATGAACTTAACAAATTGGACCTAGCTTATTAAACTAAATTGAACTGAATCACACTAAACTGAACTTAATTGAACTGAAATATATTGAACAGAAAGAAATAAAGAAACAAATCAATGCATTGTTTGAAATAGAATAAATAATGCAACCAAATCAAATGGATATAGCAACAAGAATTTGGCAATCTCTACCTAATGGTAGAGAAACGGTTAGAAATTAGAACCGAATGGAACTACGGTTAACTTAAATGAACTGAACTGAACTACACTTAACCGAAATGAACTGAATATTCAATATAAACTAAAAATCATTAAATTATATTTTCACTGAACTGAATTAAATTATATTATATATTCTCTGTATTGGGTTGAATTGAACTGAATATTTAAATATAATTTGTTTTAAAATACATTAAATTTATAATGCACTTAACTTAACTAAATTGAAAATACTGAACTGAATTGAACTAAACTGAACTGAACTGAACTGAAAATTACTGAACTGAACTGAAAAGTACTGAATTGAACTGAATTGAACTGAAAATTATTCAAATTAGTTGTACTAAACAGATCCTAACTAGACTAATAAGTATGAAATCTCTAACAGATCCTAACACTGGACCTAATAGTTTTAAATTTTAACAAATGTCTTTCATGTAACTTTTTAAATTATAGTAATTATTAAAGGTAAGTATAGTAATAGTGCCTTCAGTATAGTATTTTTTCCAAATGTATCGAACACACAAAAAAACAGAAAATATTAGATGATCCCTCTAACATGGTCTTGCAGAATTCAAAAGATCCATAAAATACAGGAGCATTACTAAAAGAGCACTGTACTTAATTTGGTTAAATGTTATATGTATAATAATATGTACATATACCGTAACAGTGGCGGATCTATAATTTTTTTTTATTATATGTATGAATGGCATTAAAAACAATTCTTTCAAAAATAGAATCGACCTAAAATCAATAATTAATTTACATGTATATATGTTTTCCTCTTTTTAAAGTTATTTTTCACTTACCTTGATTACGTTGTTTCAATTAAAGAAAGGAAACAAAATGAAATTAAATTTTAATCATAAAATGCTAAATACTTTCTTTTCTGACAACTCCAGAGTTTTTTTCCTAAATAATCTTATTTCTGAAACTAATAACCAAAATAACACTCACCTAAAACTAATAACTAAAATAACTCTTTAACCTGACGTGTCTATTACCTCAAGCCGGGTGGATTGGTGTTCCAGGCCAAACATGCAATTTTCATAAAATATATGCCAATAATATAAAATTTTATAGAACCCGCCACTGCCCCTCCTGTCAACCAACTCCATAGCCCATATGTCAGTTTGTGGTTATTAAAAGAATCTTGGTGATAACTTCAGGACAATGAAATTCATTGAAAATTTGAATGGAGAACAAAAAAAAAATCTAGAGTGTCAACATTGACGTCGAAGCCAAACCAGATCACGTATCCGGTAAGAGGATCGAGAGGAAGGAAAATGATCGGAACTCCCTTTGATCAGCGGTTGAGAGCTTAACATGATCTTGTACGGGCATGAGTGGTTCCGTACTGTTTCCGGCTCAGCCGTGAACGATATAGTAGGAATGGTAACGACAGAGCTCCTCGCCGTTGGTGTCGTAAAACAGTTTTGATGAAGCTGAGAGAAGGAAGCTGTTGCTGGCAAAAAATTGGTTGCTTTCGATCTTTGTGGTTGAAGAAATATTTGAATAAATTTATTCAGTATATACATACATCGACTAATTTGGGTGTGGTGTAATCTGGGGACTGGATCTTTGAACGTGGGACTAATCAAAATGTGGTGATTTTCGAGAAGCTGACAATGAGGATATTTAATTTCACGCGAGTTCTCATGCCGGAGAATCTCCTGACTGATCGAGCACCGCCCGACACTCTCTCGAAGAATCCAAACTCTTTTTGATGAAACTTTACAACGGCGGGTGCTTTAAACTCGCCGGAGGGCTTCCTGAACTTGATCTAAAATTCTTGCAGACATTACATGAAAGATCAGAGCTACTCGTTTGACGTCATTTTACCAAATTATAAATCATAAGAACAGAACTTGCCGAAATTGTAAATTTGGCCCAAAACTTAGTCAATGGTTAAGCTGATGGACAAGTCAGCTTCAGAGTGTGTAAGTTTAGTTATTAGTTTTAGAAGAGTGTTATTTTGGTTATTAGTTTCAGAAATAAGGTTATTTAGGAAAAAAACTCGACAACTCCACAAAAACTATGAATATAATAGGCAAAAATCCACAAATTTTACATGCTGTTAATAATTCCATTCTATTTTCTAAAATTTTGGTATGGCTATAATAGGCAAATATCCACAAAATGTACCTGTTCTTAATAATTCATACTAATTTCTAAAATTGTAGTATGGTTAGAGCCATACCAAGCCTGAACCTACATCCGCCACTGTACCGTAGAATCATGATAAATGAGTATCTTTGAGATCAATAAAAAATATTCATTTAACAAAATTATTCATTTATTTATTAATAAATATGATAATTTTATATTGATAAATGAATAATAATTCATTTAGATGACATTTTTTAGACTTTGTTTTTGTAATTATATCGTATTTGTATATATTAAGTTTAGATGTATTTGGAACTCACGGTATATATCACGAGGTTCCAATAATACAGTTGTGAACAAATAAAACCACAAAGACCCCGGAGTTTCAAGAATACACAGAAGAAGAATCTGAAGCAAACAAGAGACCAAAAGTAAAGATTTGAAGTCAAAACTTTTCAATTATTGTAATTTACTTCTTTTCAATTATATTTATTTAAAAACTTTTGTATTAGAAACATTATTCATTTTACATGATATAGTATTTGCAATACCATTGTATCAAATATTTACTTTAAATTGATATGCATCATAAAACCGCGCAACGCGCGGTCCGGATAGCCTAGTTAATCAAAAAACCAGGAATGATCTGTTTGAATTTAATAAATTTCAAACTTGACAAGGATTCAAAATGAAGAAAAAATCTACCAGAATATTGTGATTAATCATGATATTAAGTTATTTTTTTACTAGGTATATATTAAAAAGTAGAAAGTGACGGTATAAATAAAAATAAAAAAAGAGAGTTGGCCACCGGAACTTTAATATCAAAGCTAAAAACGACGTATGTTGATGCATTTAATACCATATGACCGCACCTTCGCCACTACCGTACTTCCGAACTACTATATATAATTTTATGTAAAATATGGAAACTCGTGACGTATTCCTTTTCTATTTGAATGGCTTGCAGTGTTATCTCTAATACTATGAAGCGCGGATGGCTTAGGAATAGTGTTTGGTCGTCGTAATTTTTAATTATTTTTCTTCCACCACCGTCATTCATGTACGCTCAGCTCTCTCCACGCGTCTTCCCACTCATCGATTTAGGCTTCTTCTAAACTACTTTTCCACACACCAAAACGAAGGTTTGATCATTGAATCAGTCCTCAATTTCATTATGATGGTGTTTAGCAGCCTCAATTTCGCCCTCTGTATTTAACTTGAGGTGCCGCCCTGGGCCCTGGCCACCCGTGTTCGGGTATCTTCCTGACGTTCTTCGACATTGGAGGAGGATCGACGATGGCGATGGGAAAGGATTAGCGATCAAGAGGTTTCTTCTATGCTTTCACATAGCACCAAAACGAAGCTCTGATCAGTTTAATCCTTTTGTTTCAAGATTCCTTCCCCGTTCCCATATCTTATCAAAACTAACGGCGATTGAGTAAACAACCCCTTTCGATGATTTTCATCCCGCCCATTGATGATGTTGATGATGTTGTTAAGGGTTTGATAACTTGAGGCCCCTCTTCCTGACGTTCTTCGGTGGCAGGGGACGATCCACGGCGGCGAATTTCGACGAGGATTCGCTGTGGTGATGGTGGGGAGGATTCGGGGAGAGCTTTCTCATCTTCTGTTATTACTACGATCTCGATCCGGTAGCATTTTTTATGATTATCTATGTCCTTTTCATCACTTCGATTTTGATCTTCACAATTTGTTCTGTGTTCTTTGGTAGAATAACTAAGGATGTTATTGTGATAGGAAAGTAGAAAGTTGGTATGTTGAGCCCAACAGAAGCCTCCACTGCTCGGCTATAGAACTCGGCTTTCTGTTTCTGTCAGAAAAAATATACTATTGCCCTGGTAATGCTTTCCTCTTGCTTGTTTATTGTATCTGTTCTTCTCCTTTACTTACTGGAAGAAAACATTTAATGGGTTGTTTTGTGTTATCACATTTATCTATTATGTTGATTCAATGTCAGTTTATGTACTACGTTTGTAATGTTACTGTGATAAAGATTGCAACTTGTCCAGTTTGTGAAGCTGTACAGAGTCATTCAAATTTACCTTTGTAACTGTGCTATTTTTCAGTAACATGGTCGGGATCCCACGTGAATCTTCATGGGAGAAGATTTGCAGCTGTGAAAGCTGGAAATATCCAATTGCCAAAAATGTATGTTCCTGCCCCCCTGTCTATCTCAGTATGGATATAATTTCACACCTTGATGTATTAACAAGGGACCCTATTGTTTAAGTGTTTTCTTTGCCCTCACTTAGTTGTTGCATTGATTGAATTCGAGAATTTGACATTTGTTTTGTAAGATAATATCATGTGGCATCCTCTATATGCCATAAGGGTTAAAATCATTTTTGTTGGACCTTTCTGATTACCTTCTCTTATAAGCACATTCCCTTTCTCCAGGAAAAAGAGGTTAGATGAACTATGTCTTGAAAGTATTTCAAGAATATAGTCGGACATATATACAGTCATGGATCCTTCAAGGTATGGCTTTTGTCCTTGAGTTGTGGTTTGCCTTGCTTCACGTACTTTGAAGGTGTTCTTTTAGTCAGCATTATTGCTTGCAGAAGTAGAGAAAAGTTGTAGTCATGGCTTCTTTATTTAGTTTGTGCTCATTGCTCATGTTCTTCTTTTACCTAGGCAAAGTTTTTGTTGATGGAAAAGTTGTATACAAAGCCGGCTGTCATAACCTAACATGCTCCTCAACATTTTTGAGACATTTGTTGTTGCAGGTTTTGACACATTAGGATGACGATTTTCATGGTTTGCTGCATTAATTTGAGCTCTTGACCCTGTTAAAACACCCGCTGCTCAGTACCGGTTGTCAGTGAGCAAGACCCTAACTAGCGGGATGAGAAGGACTGTGAAGTTGCTGATGATGACGGAGAGAACATTGCAATTGAAAGCATATACTGATACTGACTTGTAAAGACATGAGTGAAAAATACAAGAAACCATCAAATAAAGCTGCTGATATGAGTTTGAGTTCGAGACGGCTTACGGAGAAGGTGAAGGCAAAGATAGCTAGAAAGGCTGGTAGGAAGAACTGCCAATTTGTGTCAAGGCTGGTAGGGATTTAGATTCATATCAATTTGTGTTAAGGCTCCCGAGTTCAGAACCCTTTTTATTAGCTGGTTGTTTGAATAAAAAGTTAACAAGTTTACCCGTCTGCATCTCACCACAATAATTATTCAGAACGGCCAAATACCTCCAGCCCGCTCTCGCGCGGGCTGGCAACACCTAGTATTTCTTAAATATGGCAATGAAATTTTTTGCATAAAAATTTTTCGTTATAATTTTTGAAGAAGCAGACGAGGATGAGACGAAAGGGGTCAATTGGAAGGGTTTCTGATCGGCCCTTGGAAAATCACTGAAACTGTCGCCAATAACAAACGGCTGAAATACATCGTTTGAACTATAATCGCGGCAAAGCTGAGCTCATGATGACCATGGCGACGCTACGCTGCGGAGGAGCGATTTGTGTGTTCAAGCGAGAAATCACAACGGTTTAGAATGGTGCTCTATTTCGTTAGTTTCACTGATCCTTATTCTTGATTGCCGAATTCCACAAGGTTGTGTCTACATCCTTTTGTAGATTTGTATTCTCGATTGCTTTCAAGTGCCATAGAGAGTCAAATGAGATATACTCTGTGAATTCTCTGAATTTCCATCAAGTAACGTATTCTGTTGTTCTTCTTTATTGGTTTGCTTTTTTGTATTTCTTGCAAGTTTTGACAACAATCTGTCCCAGGTCCATGGCACATTTGCAACTGCTGGCTTTGATGGTGCTTACAACTTCTGGGATAAGGATAGTAAACAGAGACTAAAGGTAGTTTCTCCCCTCAAAATATGCTTCTGAAATTTGTTCAATTGTAGTAGCTTAACTTCCTGCAATGTAGCAGTCTTTCATTTTCGTTTCTGCTTTCCCATGTTGCTGTGCTCAGTTTATTTACTTGGTTTATCTTATTGTTAGGCTTTTACAAGGAGCAATCAGCCCATCCCTTGCGGCGCCTTCAACAGCGATGGCTCAACATATGCCTACGCGGTAAGGTTTAAATGATTGTTGTATGATACTCAGAGGCACCCCTGCGGGCCTCATTTAGCACTATTGTTTAACTATTGTGTAACCTATGATTTGTACCTAAAACAAATAGTTAGTTTGTATAGGCTAATTATCTGAACAATTGACCTTTAACATTTCTACAGGTATGCTACGACTGGAGTAAGGGTGCTGAAAATCATAATCCGGCAACTGCAAAGACCAGCATACTCCTCCACTCAGTACAGGTAAAATTCCTGATCTCTCTTGCCTCAATTCTCTCACTGCAGGCCTAAATTGATTTTCTTCTTTTCTGTATTCATTACTGATAAATGCCTGCTCTTTAACTGAATTTTATTTTTGCTGCTACAATTCACAGGAAAGTGAGATCAAGGGAAAGCCGAGAATTGCAGGGAGAAAATGAAGCTTGTGAGTTCATGGGTATGAAGGGATTACATGAAATTTCTGGATATAAGCAAGCTATTTATGTGGATCTTTCTTCTATTGGTTATTAACTTAAAATTTGCAGGTAGAATTTTTGTGGATCAATTTGTAAACCTTGCTAATTTCAGAGCTCACTATTAGGGCACTGCCCCGGGATATGGAAACAGACAAGCGGTAATATTGGATGCTTTTATTGTTACTGCAGATGAATTTTCTGAAGGTTATTATTGCTTTCTTAAGGTTGGCTCCTTTTGGTTTTGATTAATGAGGTTTTTGTTGTTATAAACTCAATCTTTATACTATGTATATATAGTAGAATTTCGCGAATGCCTTGGGTGCTTCTGCATCGGGTCGGAGAGTTAGGAAAATTGGGCCGACGAGGTTTTGTCTTGCGTGGTTGATCTTGAAGCTCTCAAGACATGTTTGTCACCAGGTACTCTTTCTTCTTCCCGATTCTAAACTTTTCTAATGCTTCCGGTGTTGATATGAGTGATTTTAGTTTGTTAGTATAAGTATGAAAGGCACATGTAGCTGTTTATATGATTTTGAATGGGAAATCTCATGATTTCGCATTCACTGTAATTTACAGGTCTTTTGGCTCACTGTAGTATTATATCTTCGATTTTATGAACTGTATATTGAGAGTAAGACATTTATCTTTTAGAAGTATGTTGCAATGAATGTTTAGGTTAAAATATATGTGCTTGAGCTATGAAATTAATATGTTTTAGTTTAGATACATTTAGGCTGTGTACTTTTTCAGCTTTTAAGTGTGTGTTAAATCAAGAACACGTATTAAAAGACACGAGTCATATTGAAGTGGAAGAAGATTATAATTCTGATATGCTCAAGTTAAACTATCATCAAGTTTAACTTTTGTTTTATAGCTTATAATTTAATCATCAGATATTTTGTATAAGCTATTGTTCATCTTTTTATATGACTGATGCTTCACTTTGTTTTTTATCAATATTATTATTGCTGGAATTTTAGATTTATACCTTTCACGGAGATATCAAACTTGAGACTGGATCCTTATGATAGTATATTCAAAGTTCAAAGATCAAAGGTATACAATTCTTTTCCCTTTTGATATATTTTTTAATGGCTTTGGTTACTGATTTTATTTTTGCAAATCTGCATTCCATCCTCTACTGAAAAGAAGGGATGGTTGTGAGGTGTGAGCATCCATGCTTGCCTCTCTTTTAATTATTTACTCTTCTAACAGGTAGCAAAATTTTGTATATACTGCTTATGTAATTTTTTTTTAATGTTTTCTTAATCAATATATGTGAGTATCTTTTGTGGCTAAATTTTATTCCACTTAAAGCAAAGATAGATAGATACATGTAATTCAATTTTCTTTAGAGCTTCACTTTTTGTTTTTCTTCTAAATTTTGCAGGTGCATGTTATGTGTGTTTGATAATTTTTCAATGTCATGTTGTGGTTGTTTAGGACTTTATGTATGGTTAACTTTAGGTATCTGGATGGTATTTGTGCAAAGGCACCCAAGCCGTCATCAGGGCCTCACAAGCCAAGGGAGTGCTTGCCCCTCATCTTATCCTCCGTAGCAGGATGAAGTATGCTTTCACATACCGTGGAGTCATTGCTATCTTGATGCAGCATCACATGCTGGTTGATGGAAAGGTCAAGACTGACAAGACCTACCTTTCTGGATTTATATGTGAGCTTTCGTGCTTCTCTTTGAACCGGATTTATGGAGTGGAATGATGATTTAGCTGCTTCTGTCGATGAATATTGTATATGGATGTGAATTGTTTAATTAGGAAATTATAAGCTGAGAGTACGAAAATTAGTCTTGCACAGTCTGCATATGTATGGATGCAAATGCAAAAAAAAAAAAGGTGCACAAAAACAACAATTTTGTTACTGCATATGAAGATTTATTATTATTAGGTCGATAGTACGAATGTGTACGTTCTCGAAGCAAATGAAACAGCATTAAATCACGGTGTTTTATTAACAAAGCAAAAACAACAACATAGGTGGTTTTTTTTTTATCAATTTGAAAATCTTCGTAATTTCAGAGCTCACTATGAGGGCACTGGCCCATAATATTGGAACAGATTCCGTGATCAAAATGAATGCTTTTATTGCTGATGCAGGCTCAGGAGGAACCGTGGCTGGTGTTTCACGGTTTATTAAGGTTGGCTCCTTTTTGTTTTTATATCAATGAGGTTTCTGTTGTTATTATCATATATAAACTCGATTCCATATGCTTTACATGAAAAGAATAGTGAAATGTAGAGAGTTTTAGTTGTTTTTATTTGTTGGTTTAAGTATGAATGACAGATGGAGCTGTTGTCAAATCTTTTAAATTGAGAAGCCAATAGGTACCAAAGGAGTGATATGCTTACTATCAATCAAGTTGCTAGATGATCGACTGTGTAGTATATCAAGGTTGGTTCATTCCTAAATAATATAATAGTAGTACGTGTTTTAAAAGAAAATAAGTGCGGAGTTATTCAGCATTGACTTTAGTCTGAATTTAACGCAGTTCAAACTACTGCAACTTTTGGCAGTTTTCAAACTACTGCAACTTTTGTTGCAGCTTTGCGGTTGATGAACAGAGCCAAATCGGGCGACTGTTGTTTATATATATATATATATATATATATATATGTATATATATCTTTATGAGAGGTACGTTCATTGAAACTGGTATTGGAGCTCAGATTCTTTAGCCCCAAAACCAAGTTATATGAAACCAGAACACTAGAACAGATACTGATGATGAGAATATGATCAGAATACATACGGAATCTGATCAGGATCATCTTCATTACCTAATTTATAAGGGGAAGATCACTCTGATATGACTTTGTGATTTGAGCACAGGGCTAGATGATGGGATCTTTCCCCAATTTCATGGAAACATTAGTTTTAGAATATAATGTTTCTGAATGATTGCTCTCAGTTTGATACTCTGAAATTGTCTTTTAATTAAGTGCTCATAAAGCTTATGAGCTCACATGCATTTCCACAGATGAATTGTGCTCATTGAATTGTCTGCATGAAGTAAGAACGGAAGCCCAAACCCCTCTGTGTAGATGATCCTCAGAGTACAGGGCTTTACATGCTTCTGCAGCCAACTGGAGTCAATGCATTGCTGATTATCTGCATGCTCTATATCTCTCTCTGGCCAGGTAAGTAGTTTTATGATCATGTACTTGATCAACTGAATTGAGAACAATGATAATTAGACTATTAGAAAAACGTTCAAGACTTTTTGATTTGTTTTTTGTAACTCTTCTTGGTGTTGTGGATTCTGAGATGCTATAAGAACTAAGTGTATTGTTATAAGAATTAATGATAAATTAATTTTGAAAATTTACAAGCCTTTCATTGTTCAAAGTCAGGTTATTGAAGCATGTGAGGAATTACAATATTGATTCACTCTTCTTTATTTGTTCTTGAAGCATGCGGGGTGCTTTTTATCTTTTTGACATTATAAAATCTATTAGGTCAAATGAAAGAGTATTGTGCAAATGCACAAGAACGTGAGTTCAAATCCCTTATAGGTTGCATCTTACATGAGAGTATATTTTATCAACTTTTTCCACCATTCATGCATTTTATCAACTTTTTCCACCGGCCTTTTTTTGCTCTCTATATATACATACAATATAAAATATTTACATTAGCACCGTTGTAGTTAATTTACCACACACTATTTACAATTATAAATGTCATATGTTCTTTGTCTAAGAATATTTTCTGAAAACAAAATATTCTTTATATGAGAATTTCACAAATCTCTTAGGGGGTGTTTGGTAAAGTATCTTTTGGGTAAAAAGTGCTGATAGACCAAGAAGTGCTGATTTGACCGTCAAACAGCACTTTTAAGTGTTTGTGAATGAGTTTGAAAAAGTGCTTTTTGTACTCAATAGGCTAATTTTCAAAAGGCTAAAAAAAGTAGCCTTTTCTACTCAAATGCTCAATTAAATACTTTTTTGCCCTTTCTCCTCTATACTAATTATGCAAAAAGATAGAATGCATATGTTGAACTTGGTTTTTTGTATAAAAATTCAAGTGTTCAAAATAATTATACATCATTCTAATTTTTCAATTAATATTTTGGGTTGCATTATTATGATTATATTATGGATATTTATGTTCATTAGATTTTATTATAATGTTATTGGTTGGTTTTTCTCATTTTTCCACTATAATATCAATAACATTTCATCAAAATTACTCGGAAATAAAAAAATTTCCTTACATCGATCAACATGAAACAAGAGAAAGATTTGAAAAAGTCTCTAAAACAAACTTATAATGTATAGTTTTAAAAGAATTTTATGAAAATGTGGATTATATAATAATTCAAATTAATTTATTATAATTCTTATGTTTCATTTGTAATAAAAAATAGCAATTGATAAATTATGTACATTTAATAAGTGAATAAGTAATAAAATATATTCATGTCTATAAATGTCATTTTGTCCATAAACAGCTATATCTATCAGCTAATTTTACCAAACACATTTATACAATCAGCTAGTCAAATCAGTCAGTCAAATCAGCTAATACAATCAGCAAGTCAAACTAGCTAATGCAATCAACTAACAGCTAACAGCTAATTACCAAACACCCTCTAATCTGCTAACGTTGTGCTACAGATCTTTGAAAAGGAAATTATAGTTTTACATTAATTTTGAGGTTAGGATTTTGCATGATAATTCACGTGCATTACGTTTTTTTAGACTTGCATAACCCAATTTGATGTTTTGATGTTTTGATTTTTTTTTTTTTTCTTTTTAGTGTTTCTGTTCCTGATACTAAAACTTGACCCAATTTATGTTTTATTGTAAGCAGAATCGTGAGAGGACCAAAATTCCAAACTTTTGAGATCCATTTATATTAGCATATACGATATTGTTAGATTTACGGCAACATATAGTATTAAAATATAAAATTTTTTATTTACTAATAATAAACGTTAATCAAAAATACTATTGGTTAAAGTTGTGTCGAAAATGTGAAAATTCTTCGCTGAAGAATTGGATGGGATGGAGAGAGTATAGCTAGCGTATTATAAATTTTCTCATTTCAAATATATGATCAAACTTCAATAATAGAGAGTGTCAAAACTCAAAAATCAAATGTGAAGAGTTGGCCAGCACAAAGAGTATCCTTTGTCATCAGTAAAACACACCGTATGCTTTATAAAAAAATACAATGATGAATGTAGTCTGGTGTGCTTCTTAAAAAAATTACTACCTCCAAACTAAGATTAATATATACAGTAATAAAATTTAAAATATTTTCTGTCATAATAACTATTTACCCGTCATGGACTATCCAACCACAACAACAAATCATTCTTGCGTTTCATAGTAATTTCCAATCCATATTAACTAATTTAAAATCCATAAATATTAATCCATCAGGTGCATAAACCATGCAAACTTAACTGATGATATTGAAATAATCTAAGCTACCTTTTGGTATCATAATTAACTTAACTTAATTAATGTTTTTTACTTCTTTTGTTGTGATAATTTTCCGCATTTCTATAATACCAACATTTATTATAAAAATAAATACTTCAAAAAAATATTTTCAATACTCTTTATATTGAACATATATTTTTAATTTTTAATTTTGTTTTTAAAAAACTTCAAAAAATCGCGCAATGCGCGGTCCGGTTAGCCTAGTATAGACTAAAAGGGTTTTAAAAAAGGTTTGAGTGATGAAACATTGATGGAGCAAAAGATAAGATACAAAGAACAAAATTAGGGATTATATGTTGTCATCGCTGCTTTCTTTTTAGGCTCTTAGGAAATATATATTAATTGTCACCCCTACTGACAAAATTGCTATTGTTCAATTTGATTAATCATGGTTGGATCATATTTTTTCTGATTCCGATGAAGGAGGAATGATAAATAAAGATAGTTGGGATTTGATAATAATTAGAAAATAAAGGAAATTTGACTTTTAGATATTACTTTAAAAAGTAAAAGAGAATAAATAGTGGATCATTAGATTAGATTTGAATGGATGGTCAAGATTTTGAGTAAAAATGTGAGTGAAATTAAGAGAGTGAGCGGAACCCCTCCATATATATATATATATATATATATATATATAGACACACACACACACACATTCATGTGACCATCTTTTGATTATGTGGCATAATTTATTGAAGCGGTTTTCTTACCATTTTTTCCTCGATTCACACCTTACATGACAATTTCGATCTGAATGGATCCTTAATAGTTAATAATCTAGAACTATTTGATATGCTAGGATCGGGTTTGTGTAATTGCCTAATATATGAGAAGACACGAGATTCTTGCAATTTGTTTTATTTCTCTGAGAAACTCTTGACATCAGATGCATTCCAAAATAAAATTTTGACCGGAATGTACAAGTTACTGGACAAACTATATAGTAAAGAAGAAAGTGCTTGAGCAATGTAATTTTGAAACAGAATAACCTACAACAATTTAAGTAACAATAGTGCTATCTTTCTTTCTCAAAATCCTATTTCACAAAATTAATTATTATTTTGTTCGTGAAACAATGATCCAGCAAGTTCAAAATCTTCAATGTTTTCAATGATCTTACCGTGTATTTTTATCAAAGGATTTTCTCCGTAGTTTTTTAGTTTTAGTTTCAGACACCCAATATACAAATATTTTACATAGTTAGCGATTCCTACTCTTTGCTTGAGGGATGATAGAGCTATTATAAAGAAAGTTTGATATTATATTATTTTCTAAAAATTGTAATTTATATTCCTATTTACCTTCATACTATTTTTAAAATATGGATACACTGCACAAAACCACCACAAGTTCACTAATAGATTTATTTTGTAACATTATTATATAGTTCAAATTTACATTAATGATAACATATTTTACAATATGAATAAAAAAATTAATAATTCACCATTTCAAAAAGTTGGTGAATTTTTACTCAAACGAAATTCACCAATAGGTAATTTTTTAAACATCATTTTATACTTCAAATTTGCATTAATAATAACATATCTTACAATATGAATAAAAGTTTTAATATCCTTTGCAGATGTAATATGGATTGCTGTCCAATGCTTTCCCACACGCTTCACATCAGGCAAAAAAGTAAGGGTCTTAAATTTCTTCCTCATAAATGACAAGTAAGTACTCCGTTCACATTTCATATTATTTATAAATGCTTTTATTGAATAAAATTTTTATTGAATAGAAACTAATAATATTTTAGAGTACTACGTAAAAATAATAATTACATTTTAAAATATTTATTACCTTTTACATGATGCGTGAATATCAATTTCATTAGTAGCTGTGAATTTAGTAAGTTAGTTATTATTATTATCACCATGCATTGTACACTTGATGCATCATTTAAATTAATGGCATGAAAACCGAAGTAGTTTTGCATGTCTCTATGAACCAAATTAATAAAATGCACAAGTCTATTGTTGTTGAATATGATTATATAGCGTCTAGCTAGGGTGATTTTGCCAAAGGCGATTAACTAATCTGGTATATATTTTTTGGCATAAAAGCAAAGCATGTGTAAATTAATTAGATTCATTATATTGCATGAGAATTAGTATATGAAATTTTGCATGCTATAATTACGTGAGTGTTAATTACTTTGTGTAATGCATGATATACACATGTTCATATCCTTTGTGTAATATGAAGTTCAAGTTTCTTGCGCTGTGTTTCACAATGTTTTTTTTTTGAAGGAGTGTTTACAATGCTTTAGCATGCAATGTTTTTTGAGATTGACTGTTCATTGGTTGATTTTGCGTTTATTTGTTGTAACTGTTTTTTAGTTATTTCCATAATTATTTTTATGAATAATTAAAGTATGTATCATCACTGATTTTTTAGATATATAATAATCAATTCTACATCTCAATATACGGGTTTGAGAAGGTAAAATTAACACTTTGGGAAGAATTTGAAAAATATGCTAGATACTTGAAGGAAAATGTTAGCAAACTAACTCATTGTAATTGGTAGGCAACTCAAAGTTAAATATTAAAATGGCAATTGTATAAACTTGGATTATAATACTTAATCAACCATTTACTGACAAAACAAATATGCAGCTCTATGACCAACATCAAGCAAATTGAAACTGGAATTAAAAAAAATCTAAATATTATTATAAATACATCATTTTTCTAAATATTATTTCTTCTTGAATTTATAATGATTCTCATATATTTAGGTGCATACTCCATGCAGACGTAACTGGGTAAACATGCTGAAATTATACTAGATTTAAATTCGGAGGACACAATGGACAAAGTAAAACAGGTATTCACAAAAACCAATTTACTTATAAATTTCCTTGCTTTATTTTCATATAGCCTTATATCATTTTATGTTGTAAAAACAGGATTTCCTAGAGTAAAGATTGAATGTTGTACAAAGTAAAGAGTACATTGTGTTCCTCCAAACTCCAAAACAAAATCATGCAGATTCCATATACTAGATATTTAGTGGTTTATTTGCAAGAGACGAATATAGCGACGTCCTTACCTCAGCATGATGAAGACGATATTCCAATAATACAACTAGGTACATATATATAAAAAAAGACTTCGGATACTCAAATACAATAATACACTGAAGTCGACATTGAAGTAAACAAGAGGGTAAAAATACGGAATTAAAGTCAATACTTTACCTTCATTATTGTATTATAATTCTTTTCAATTATTTTAGTTTTCAAGATTTCTATAATACAAACATTATTCATTTTACATAATATATTATTTACAATACTATTTATATCAAATATTTACTTCATATTGATATATACTCATTATTATTATCAAACAATTACATCATTAAAACCGCGCAATGCGCGGTCCGGTTAGCCTAGTTAATTCTAAAGAGAACTAGAAGAGTTATTACTCCGGTCAATATATAAATTAATAAAAAGAATTAAAAAGTCTAAAACTACGTAGTTTTGATTAAAACCACCACACAACCACCACAAGATCTCTATATTCCGGCGCCTGCAATTTTTACATATATATTCCTTGTTTGTTAAAAATGCATACATATATAGAACATCATTATTTCTGGTCAATAATAACACTCAAATATTTCACATCCTAATATTTCTCATCATATATCCATTATCGAACCGATATTTAGTATATGTAACAATCTTCAAAAATATTTACAGCATATATTAATGCATCTAAATAACAACACATGCATTCTCATAGTATAAATATTAATAGTTTCATCAACACTTTCACATATCAAATCACAATAAACCACAAATCCATTATTCCCACAGCACACATCTTTTATACATTTCTATAATGATGATGATCAATTCACCTTTCTGCATATTTTGTTTCCGCAATGAGAGGAAAATCCATGATTTATCCAATGCAGACAGACCCTGGGTTTGAACAATAACAGTGAACGAGAAATACGCATGCACCTATTTCCAGCAAAATCAATCCATCTTCAAAAACACAGAAATACATCTTTGAAGACGAAGAGGTAAATCATCAAACTATATTTAATATATATTGTCATGTTTTATTAACATTGCAAAATAATTACAATTTATTTATAACCCGACTTATTATTTAAATTTCAAGAAATCTCGACAAGGTTGATTTTCAAAATAAGCAAAGGGGTCTAAAATCGTCGCAATCTGGCATCGCTGCTATTGAGGATGAGTTTCTAATTATCCTCACCTAAATAATCTTGAGTGCATCTGCAAAAAATATTAAGAACCGTCAGGGTTCGTGTCGGGTTATTTCATGATAGTAAATTTTATAGTCTTATGTTACCAAAAATCTAGATGCAATTAAATTAGCCCAACACCAACCGAAATATTTACAAATGGCACTTTTGTCTTGAACTTTTAGGTATTTAAACTATTATTCCCGTTCATTTTATATGTATTAAGGGTTGTGGTTACACTTTTAGGTAGGGTTTGTATTTAATTACATTCATATATATCGCACAACGTGCGATCCAACCAAACTAGTATCTTTAATTTAAATTGTGTATAGCTACAAGTCACCTAACTTGCTATTAAGCCTACAAGATCAAATTTAACTTAAGGATTTTGTGTGCATGGCTTTTCTCTATTCTGAACATTGGTGAAAAACGGGAATATGATGGACACTACAGTCTACAGCTCGATCTCCTTGAATTCTTTGAATGTATTTTTCAAGGAACAATTTGACATTTCAAAATAATTTTGTTAAACCCCGTACTCGTCGGCATAATTAGGTTTCGCATAACTTGCTTGCAAGTAATGAGTCCTCCTATCGACAGAGTTTGGTTTCACTTACCGATCCATAAAATGCTTGTAGGAGTCGACATGGGTGTAGACGAAATTTAATATATTTTTTTTACTTGATAGTTTAAATATATTTGTATGATATTTTGAATTTTTCCCCTTTGAGGTGTTTTTAGAGTGGTAATTCTAATAAAGTTCACCCCACTTAAGTAAGTGGTTTTAAATTTAAAAAAGAACAAGATGGACAATGTCATGTAAACGTCCAAGTAAGACAACCTTTGTTTACTGAGCTCATAACATTAACACGGTCGGAGCATTCATTGCTTCGTTGGTGCTACTTATTTGCTTGAGCTCTCACATAGTGTTTCTGAACAATGTTGTATCCCCCTCTCTACATCCCACCAAAACCAAATATATCTCCTGTTTTTTGGCTCAAACCTAGATTTGGTTTTAAAATCAACACAGATGCTTCATGGAAGCAAAATTGGGCAGGGATTTCCTATATCATTAGGAACAATTGTGGGGTGATGGTCAAGGCTCACACATTTTTTATTCAATCTCCTTCCCCACTTCACTCTGAACTATTTTCCATCCAATGTGCTATTACTGCTGCCTCCTCTATGCATGCTGATCCTTTCTGCATTGAGTCTGATTGCAAGCAAGCCATTTCTATGATTCTGAACCCTTCTACTTGGCATTGGTCTCTATACAACTTATTATATGATATCCACTCAGTGATCCATTCTTATACTCTGATACATGTTATGAGGGAAGGGAATCAGGCTGCTGACTCCCTTGCTCCCTTGCCAAATGGGCTTTTAAAGCTAAAACTGCTCAGAGTCTGACCTGGGATTCTCTACCTGGTGATATTAGAGGTCTCATTACACTTGATGCTGCTGAGTTTCGCTCTATTAGGGTTTCTCAACCCTTGACCTGATACTGCTAATAGAATCTTTTCTTTGCAGATGAAGTCTCATCATGGCTCAACAAATCAAGCAGCTCCATGTTTTCTAGCACATCATGCCCATTTCCCAGTTCACGGGGAATCTATGATAGCTCACAAATCAAAGACAACTTAGCTGGTTCTCTCAACTTCCAAATGCTTACTACTAGCTGAACTGCTAAAGGCTTCACCTTACTTATGGCCTGGACTCTGACACTAAACACAGTTTTTGGTGTCAGTAGCTTCTCACATCCATTCATAAAGTCTCTAAGCCAATGCCGCCTTGTGTTTTGTCATGACAGTTCACTAATAGGCTTTAGTTTAAATGAGACTTCTTAGGATGATGGTTATTTTCTTTATTCTTTTGAGAAGCATTGTCATGCTTCTAGGGACTTGGTGTTCCTTAGCCTATATAGGAGATGTAACCTTTCTATCATCTTTGGCTTTTGGTTAGAGGAGCTAAATATATTTCCCGCACCTTTCATAGGTGTTTTTTTAAAAAAATAAAATAAAATTGAGCTCTCACATAGTTACTATTATTTACTGTTGATTTTTACCAAATCTCATACTTAGTCCTGTGGAAATTATCCACTGTACTGTAACTAGTTTCCTATTGCACCAGTAAATCATTCCATTGCAGGTACAAGCTACTAATCTTTTTGCAAGTATAAAATCATTCAGTAGCATCACAAAACCAAGAATTCAGCATTGATTTTTGCAAGTATAAAATGTTTTTCATGTGCATAATCCAAAGACTATTTATTTGAAATCTGACCTTCGCTTCAATACACCCAGTACAGCAGACTATTTTTGGCTTGCCCTTCAAACAAACAAACCTATTCTGGTACAGATCCCATCCTCAAGGGGAATAAGATGAAAACGATAAGGGTCCGACTCATGCCTCTTCTAATCATCTTTAGCTAGCTAGACATTGAAGCACAGCAAAACTCAAGCGAAGATAAAAAGCGGCTCAATTTTTGCCATAGCTTCAGAGAGGCTAGCATTTCTACACAGATTCTTCATGTCAACTACCGCTAACAAAGTTGCTCTGTTACTCAAGGATAACCCTTCAACACAACCACAATATGGATCACAGGTAATTCTGCTACTTATCGACGCTTTTGCTTCTGAGAAATGAAGCGAATCCCCTGCTTTCCGAGTTCCAAGTTTTTTGCCTTTCCATTATCAAGGGAAACTGAGACAGCTGACCTAGCTTCAAACACCTCGATCACTGTTCCTCTATGCCTGACAAAAGGTTATGTAAGCTAAGGTTAATAAAGGCCATTTTATGGCTATATATAGATTTCCTCATGGAAATTAGCTGATTCAATTATTAGAGTAGAATGTCAGATTGAAGAGAGAAAATACTGACCAAGAGTTGTCTGACGGCTGATGAACTTCCACTCGCTTCCCAATTGCATCTTTACCCAGTTTTTGCAGTATCCAGTTAGCATCCATGATCTCATCCATGGTCCTGTCTTCATAAACTCGTGAAGCATCCTCCTCAATTTTCGCTGGTACCTTTTCACTGGAAGGTGAAGGTCTCTTCCGTTTCGATCTTTGGCCTTTAGCAAAACTCTTTTCATCCTCCTTAAGAGGAAGAGCAAGAGCAAGAGCAAGAGGAGCTGAGGAGCTTTGGTTTTCAGACATAGGATTCTTAATCTTTAGTCTTAATAGAGGCTTGGATTCCTTTTGAATACTTGTAATATGTGGCTGACTAATTTCATCTGAAGAAGGCATTGATGACAACTTGTTGGCTCTGCCAGAAAGGGAGACTTCATTATTAATCTTCACTCCAGTTGAACTGCCCTCAGCAGTTCTTTTCGCTGATGAAGAGCGTGTATTCAATGCCGAAATAGATCCGAAGGTATCTGAAAGTTTTGATCCTCCGAATCTAGAAGGCATGTCAGTGACTTCCATACTGGATTTTTTAATCTTTATCAAGTTGCCTTCCTTTCCCCTAAATTTTGAGCTTTTCCCTTGATCTGCAACTCCACAAAATAAATATAAGCAACTAAAGAGGATAGATGTAGTGATGCCATTAGAGGCTGGAGCTACAAAGGGATGAGAAATATAATAATTATTATTATTATGATTATTATTTTGCATGGGACAAATACCTTTCCCATCACCTAAAATAGCTTTATTTTCGTGCCTGGACGCAGATTCTTTCGTCCTAGGATGCCCAATGTCTTCACTGCCTGTTTAGGAGAAAATGTAGCAGTGTGAATTGTAATGACTAACTAAAGCATAAAGTTTAAACTGACCTCCTCTAGCTGATGCCTGGAATGAACATTTAACTGAATGTGAAACAAATGAGAACAGGTCTATATTGGATCACTCGGGCCTATATTTCATATTCAAAAAGGGAAATGCAACATGGACGCAAGTCTATGTTCAATGTATTCAAGTTATTTCATATTCAATATCTTTATAGTTTAGAAGAGAATTGGAAGTTTACCATTGGAAGTAGTGACATCCAGATCCTTTTGATAACTTGAACCCTCTGACATTGGAGAACTAGTAGAATTCCTAGTTCTTGAACTTAAATGTATAACAAGCTTTGTTCCCCTGGTGGCTTTAGACATGCTTGCTTGGTTTCCTGAATCACCTCCATCATTCAAAACTCCCCCTTGAATCTTGCTGCTCTTAATTTTCACTGTATTAGGTGCTCTACTGTTTTGAGCTTCTGTAACATCACCAATGGATTTATGCTTCACAACTCCTTCCTTCTTCCCAGCATGCTTTCCCTCAGTTAAGCTTCCAGCTCTAGGTGATATATGGCTATAAGGTTCACCACTCTGCTTTTGTTCATAGTCATTATTGATAACATTAATACCAAATGACGGTGCATCACCATCCCTTCCAAGTTTCTGATGTAGCTCAGCTCCACTGTCTAAAGACATCACAAGTCCCTTTTTTTTACTAGACTTCTTGGATGAATACGTCTTCACATAATCCTTGTTCTTCTTGGGAGATCTATCAGCTGATCCTTTGAGAGAAAACTTTAACGAGCGAACATTTTCATTCTTCATTCCAGCAGGTGTATTTTCCTCATCATCAGAAAATGGTGAGATAGAAAATATCTCATCCTCAATTGGCAATCCAGCAGCAGCCCTCAAATTGACAATTAAATGCCTATCAGCTTCAGTTCTTTTTTTCCAGAGCTCCTGAACAGCCTCCTCAGGACTCCCTATCTGGTAAAGAAAGGAGGTCCCTATCATAAGAAGTAGCTTTTTCCTATATTGACAATCACCCTACAGAAAGAGATCATACCTGCTTGCAATCTCCACGGCAGGTTGGGCACACATACTGGAGATTTCCATCAACTTGGAATTGCAAATATTTTGAATCACTAAGAAAAGAAAAGAGAAACAACCATAAGCAACATGGAAGTGATGCTTAGAGACATTATGTAAGAAGCTTCAAAGCAAAAACAAAACATGCATGAGTACTGTTACACATGGCAGAATGCCAATATATTTTGTAGAAACTGTCTTACAGCAGAGCTGTAACCAAAACATCTAAATTTGTCAATTCAACAATAAATGAATGTTGTATTGGCATCAAAATCCTCACTTCAGTTCAACTCACGCAATGAACACACAGTATTCAGCACAATTCAATCTAAGTTGGACTATGATCCTCAGTTCTATCATATCATAAAGTCAAAAGCCAACGAGTTAAATAGATTAGGATCAAACTCTTAAACCAAACGAAAACAACATCAGTATCCAGAAACAAGAATAGTGTCATATTAAATTTAGCAGCACTTTAAGATACCTAATGCCATCGCATTGACAATGCACCCAACGATGGCAGTTATCGCAGCAGACCATAGGCGTGGATTCAGAATCTCTATAAACCTGCATAAATACATCAAACTTCAAGACACTCTTTTAACTTTTTCAAATAGCAACCACAAAAGATGTTTCTTAAATGATAAGAAATTTGAAAGAAGAAGTCATCATTATGATTACAAGGTTGACATTATCCAAAACAGAACAAAGTAAAATTATGATTAACTTAAAGATGCTATGGGAGAATGTGACAGCAGGCAAAAAACACATCATACAGTTGAGTTAATTAGGAAACCACTATCATAACATTAATCGCACCTTCAAACAAACAGGACAGTAGTTTCCCTTGAGAAACAATCTCCCACAAGCATCACAACATGTGTAGCCAAGGAACCACCTGTTGAATTTCACCAATAATTACTAATGGCTCATGCAAAAATCCAGAGCAGTTGGTCATCAGACATTTACACATTGCTAACAAAATAAATAGTATTACAAGATCAGTTAAACATAGATCTTGCCTCAAAACCAGAAATAAGAAATTAATAATAAAATGCTTAACTTAATGTGACCATATATAATGTCAAAACTATACAGCTTAAGTATGGCTGGTTCACTAGTCACACACATGTTTATCTTTGGAAAAATCAAACCTGCTAGTGCTAGAAAATAAATCCTAGATTTTACATCAAACTAAACAAATGCTCTCTCTCTGGTGTAGACGCATGCGACTCAAGTTTAAGGTGCTTGTAGCGTTCTTATGATTTTGATTACTGACGCTCATTTCATTAATTTTGGTCAACAAATATTCATTTAACTAATTTCAATAACTATTAAAGACAGAAAATTTCATACTACAAATGTCAGTTTTTCTATAGATGGGGATCAATTTAGGGCAGCTGTATCTGTATACTCCAACTTGTTTTCCACCTAGATTGCTCAATATTAGGTTCCACAATCACATAAAAGAAACTACAAAATAAAATATCCTAGACCATTAACGAGATAACTTGCAGGAGTAGTGGCGATCACAAACAAGGAGAGCCTGGTGGTGCTGGCTTCCCCACGCGCCATGGGTAGGTGATACACCTACTCCAATGATTTTAACACGCCTAACTACCGGCACAGAGTTTCTCTGGTGGTTACATACAAAAGAATTCATGTTGGCAAAAGTCAGTGGCCCTAGAGGTTGAAGAACTTTTGGCCGCAGCAACCATGAAAACACCTTATGTATTTTTTTATTTAGATTTTTTTTTTAATGAAAGACTGGCTTGGTGGTAAGTAAGCACCTACCCAATATAGACGTCGCTTGTTCGAACCCGAACCCGGGCAGTTTTTTCCTCCTTAATTCATAATGAGTTTATTCAGATGCAAATATCATTTTGTTTTACCAACTGAGACTTCTAGTATCATTTAATAACTATTACGTTCACTCTATTGCTAAATAGTGTAACATAAGAAACCTTTCTACATAACTATACAACCGATCAAATAAAACAAAAAAGAAGCTGCAAAATCAGCACTTTCATTATGACTATCATTACAAAGTTTACAGGCTTTTACATGTTAATATCTTTGCTACTATAACATCACCATCAGTCATTCACGTGATATAATCATATTTGTTTTGTAAACCATCGAGAGCCCCCAGCCCCTTTTTTCACCATTAGCGAGGCGTATTGTAATAAATATACTATGTGCTGCCAAAATTAGAAACAAATGAAGTTCCCATACTTATTTAACATGCACTAAAATAAAGCTTTGTAAAATGCACACCTCACACTTAAGCCATTTCCAGGAACAGATGAAGCACAACTGTGACACTTAGTATGCTTGGGGCAGAGGTAAGGTCCATTAAAAACATTCTGCAGATCCAGAAGTCAACATGATATGTATATGCTGATATCATTTGTTTAGTGAGCTGAAAAGGGAAAATCAAACCTTATGTGGTTGCTGAAGGCAGTAACAGTGTGCTGCAGCATCACATCTTTTGCAAAACATAAATTTGGCAGGATCCCCAGATTTTTCGCATGTCTATAGTATCAGAACATGTCAGCAGCCACAGTAAAATTATATCCATATCACAGCCAAGTTTGCATCCATTAGATAATGGGAATTTCAAAGCATCAACCTAAAATGAAAGATATATACATACTAGAGAAAGGTGGAGCTAAAGAAATCACCTTTCTAAGCAAACAAAGGAATATAATGAAATGCAGAGAGCACACGAAGACTCGAAGAATATTCATTCACTTTCAATTGAATAAGCAAATGTGATGTTTTAAATTATTCACTTCAGGAAGCATGAAGACTACTTGTATACTCACGTCCTAGTTTTAAGAAACAATCCTACATACTAAATAACAATATACAAGATGGCATCAGATGCTTTAATGCACACTCCTACCCCAAAGGATATGTAACAAAGTTTATACCAATGACTCTATTGACAAGTTCCCCGCACTTAAGTGAATATTTAGAGAATACTGTAAGGGCTTGTATGGCTATCAGCCAGCAGCTATGTGCAGAAATAAAAAGGAGTCCACAAGCACAAAAGGTTAACTCTGCCCAACAAAATAAGATCCAGAAAAATACACTCAAAGCCTGCAACATGGTTAACATCATAACATAGCACACATGTCATCATGACATTCAACGAACATGCCCAAAAGACATTTTTTTAGATAATAAAGTGCAACCTGGAAGGACTACAAGCATGACCTTATTCACACTCAAATACCTCATTATGTATTACTCAGGCATCCCTTTCAAAAAATTTATAGACACGGTAAGCTCACAATTACAGTGGAAAATATATAAGCCCAAGAATTTAGTTGCGTTTTCGATAGAGACTAGATAGCTTCAAGCCGCAATCTTGAAGATATACGATGTTTTAAAGTAACAACTACCTCACATACTCGGCAAGAGGGGCATGACCATGAACTCCAATGGAAAAGATCTGTAATGCCATCACCGTCAATAACATAAGCTAAACATAACTTTTAAATCCTTGAAAAGAAAAGAACTGTACCTCTATTTTGTGACCAATTTTTCAGACAGCTCCTATGATATTTTTTCCCACAAATTTTGCAAGGCAACATTTTCCTTGCATTTTCACTTGCTTCAGTTTCCCCTCCAAAGCATAAACGGCACATTACTTTGGCAACAGAGAGACTGCACTCTTCCTGTGTATTATTTTCATCTTGCCCGGGATCCTGATGAAGATAATAAGCTATCAATTTTGCATTGTATTGCCAACTTCTTTAACATTTGGTCTATACACCTTGAAACAAACTCATCATAAGAGGGGTAATCATAGAGTAATAAAAAATGACCATCTGTTCTAATTAGACAAAAAACAAACAAATCTTGCAACATCAAGACAAAAACAACATAATTACAGATCAGACCTCATGAGGGGATAAATGTATTAGGGACTAGTAGAGAGTAAAGGAATGAAAACTGAAAGAAAATTACTGCATCCAATATAGAGTCAACACTGTGACAACTTATTGTGTGGTTTTTGCTTAAATTTTCCTCATTAAATAAGTGTCTATTATTATGAAAGAAAATACAGGCACCAAATCTATAACGAGATTTTGTTACATTGCTAAACATGTTAAAAACCCAAACTACAGCAGGCATTGCCCAAGATATTAAGAGTCTGTAATCTGCACTCACTTACCAAACTCTTGACTAGAGCAGACACACTTAATCAGAAATTAACTATGAAGTCAGGCATTAGATAATTCTTAACCGTTAACAGCCCAGAGACAGAAAACTTCAAGGCCTGAAAAAACCAAGCCAGTGAGAGAGAACGCGCAGGAAGGATGCCAGTTTATTTTTATGAACATTAAAAAGAAGAAGGGAAAAAACATAGTAAGAGTTTTAAACCAATACTAGATGGAAGAAAACATTGGAACAAATGTAAAGATTAACCAGAAGCAGCGTGAGCAGAAGAAGATAGAGTAGCAAACAAGAAAGTAGAGTATGAGAAAAGGAGGGAAAGCTGACCCTTCCAGACTCATATCGCCTGGCGAAGTCCTCGGCCACCAAAGAAGCAGTAGCCCCCTTCTTCTGCAGGGCGACCCGCTTAGTCTTTGCAGAGGCCTCCAATGCAGCTTCATCCACGTCTAGACGCGGAGGAGGAGCCACCAGCTCCACCCTGGGGACGCTAACCTGGACGGTGGCATTGGAATCGGCCTCAATAAACCAGGGATCCTTGACAAACTCTTCGATTCGCAGGACTTGAGACACAAACTCATGTTTCCCATTGTCCCTTTGCAGCCCACGGGAAAACCCTAGGTCGCAGAAGCAGATCCTCCGGCTACAACAAACAAAAACAAAACCCGCGTCAGAGAATCAAAAGCTCACCCACCATACACAGAGCGAAGGAGTAGAAAAGAGGGAGAGAAAGAGGGGGAGTTTCAAATTAAAAGGGGTAACTTACCAGGTAATTGGGCAGGCAACATGAAAGGCCATCAAAGATTTGGGTTTTTCAAATTTTTGAGTGAGATTAAGGGCAGACTCCTTTTTTTTTTCTTCTTCTTTTTTAATAAAGATTGATTTTGTTATACTACCAAACAAATTAGATATAACCAAAAAGAAATTCAACTCCTGACTGAGAGAGGGAGGCGCCAGAGGGGGGGAGCCGGCGGCCGGGCGAGTGTTTGTGGATCGCTTGTCCAACGAAAAGAGGGTCTCGGGATTTTAGCTTTGGGCCCCTATTTTATAATAAATTTTCGGGTGGTTCTAAATGCATGTCCAATTTACTTATGCAGGTCCAAATTAAAATTGAAATGATAATAATGTCCCTTTTAAATATGTATTATAATTCAGGAAATTTTTTTATAATTTGGACACGCGTTAAATTATTAATATTAGTCTTGTAATAGACCGTCTATATTATAGCAATAATATAGACGGCCTATTTCTGCAATTAAAATAGGAAACGGCCCCCATCCTGCAAATTATTTTTGGGCAGGTCCTTTTTATGCAATTTCCGTAACCTAATCAATATATATACATGTGAACAATCCTTTTCCCCCAAATTCTCCAGAGCTCCTTTCCCCCAAATTCTCCAGAGCTCCGATCGGCTGCGGACCAGAATCGAGTCGATTTACAATCAGGTTTCTGATCCTTCCTCTCCTTCCTCGCAGTCGCCGCCTTCCTCCGCCACATCACCGCCGGGAGAGTGGATCCGGTTCGGTTACTCCTCCACCGCTCGCCGGAGATCGGCTATTGCGATCGCAATCGCAATCGCCGCAGTCTGTCAACCGCATGGCTGATAATTTGTGTTCTGGTGTTGGTTGTCAGGTCACCCAAGTCCGTGTCAAGTTCCTCGACGATCCCAACCGTTTCATCATGAGGAATGTCAAGGGACCGGTGAGAGAGGGCGACATCCTGACACTCCTCGAGTCAGAGAGAGAGGCCAGGAGACTTCGGTAGGTCTCTACTCATTGATATGTTCTGTGGTTACTGATCGGCTCTAGTACTGTCTGTAGTAATGTTATGATGTTATGGCTGCAAACTTTAGACAATTTCTCGTCGGGGATTGAGTTTCATTTGCTGATATCTGTCTGTTGTTAAACATGAGATGATAATCTGGTTATGTATTAAGTACTCTTCGGTTGGTTATGTTATCGGGCTCTACGAGATGACGGTTCACTGTTTTTTTGTACTTTGTGTTGCTCTGCAAATTTCTTCCATGAATTTTATGTGTTTTATTATGAAAACTAGACTGTATAATGTGATGTCTTTCTGCTTTTAAAATTTTATGTGTTTAACTTGGAAACTGGACTTTTTAATGTGGATTCTGTCTTGTTATGAAATTTATGTGTTTAGCTTGAAAACTAGATTGCTTAATGTGGTTTCTGTCTGCATATGAAATTTTATGTGTTTAACTTAAAAACTAGGTTTCTTGATTTGTGTTGAAACTTGATTATTTATTGTGAAAACTGTGGTGTTTGTAAAACTTGATTTTTTAATGTAAAAACTGTGATTGTGAAAATTTGGTTATTAAGGTTGAAAACTACAGTGATTGTAGAAACTATATTTTTTAGGCTGAAAACTGTGGTGTTTGTAAAACTTGATTGTTTAGGTTAAAAATTGTTTTTATTGTGAAAACTTGATTGTTTAGGTTGAAAAGTTGTGGGTTGCGAAACTTGATTATTAATTGTGAAAACTTAATTGTTTAGGCTGAAAATGTGGTTTTTGTGAAACTTGATTGTTTAAGTTGAAAATTGTGATGGTTGTGAATTTTTGGGCTGAAACCTTTGGTGAAACTTGATTATACTTAACACAACATTATTTAACCTAAACACCCTAGTTTTTATGTACCTAAAATCTGATGTTTATAATATGGAAACTTGTCTTTCTAACCTGAATTCTTTTGTGTTAACAAGTGTTTATTAAAATACAGAAATTATATTAACTGATTTATTTTTGCGTGAACAGTGCCGTAAATAGTGCCGTGAACAGTGTCGTGAATAGTGCGCGTGAACAGTGTCGTGAATAGTACTTTTCACAAAATTTGCAAATAAGGACCTCCTTCCTTCCATATTGTAATTTAGTCCCTAGTCTATATTATAGCATAATATAGACGGTCACTCCAGAGACCAACTCAATTATTATATAGTTAAATTATTATATAAACGGGTTTATGCATTCAAGGTTAGGGTTTTAGAAATATATTTACAAAAATTAATAAACGAATATAGGGTAATTATGATATTTTTCCACTTTTATTGGACCTGCAGAAGTAAACTGAACCTGCATATAGTAAACACCTAAATTTTCTAGTAATTTTTATTATTATGAATGAATGAAAGAGTGACTATTTTAGTTGGGATCGATGTAGGCTGTATTTTACTTATTTGCAATCCAAAATAATAAAAAATTCATCTTCAATATATATATATATGATATGGTCCATAATTTTGTATATCAGACATATGCATCATATATATTAATCTATTGCATACAATTGCAAATCAGCTATATATCAAAACTGTTTTATATATGATTATATGACAAATATACGGACTGCAAATAAGCAAAATAAGGGCTGCACTTAGCAGACCAGTTTTAGTTTGAACAATTTGCTACTCACTCCTCCGTCCCACCTCAACATGCACAAGTTCATATTCATTTTATTTAAATAGAAATTCTCAAAAGATACCGTCCACAATTTAAACTAGGCTAATTTTAACTAGAAAAATATGGAGAGACTTACTTGCAAAACACTGAGTGATTTAATTGCAATTTTTAAAAATTACCCCATCCCTTCTTAAATCACGCGCTGCGCGTGTAAAAGTGGGACCCGACACATTTTTTTCCAAATCTTGCAAAAATCTTGCTTAGCTCAAACTCAGGGCCTCCTCATCAAGGTGGATAGACCTTATCACTGCATCATTTCATATTTGATATCTTTCTCAACTAAGATATATATATATATATATATATAATACATTAAATAAAATTTATATTTTCACCTATAACCTATTAAAACTTAAATCTTTCTACATTTAAACTGAAACCTCTATATTTAAAATTCAAACATTCTACTTTAAATTAAAAATTTCTGTATTTTAATCCACGATCAATTAAAAAAATATTGTACTTGTAATTAAGAACCTCCATATTTTAATCTACAACCTGTCATAAAATAAACATAGTACTTTAAATTAAAAACATCCCTATTTTAACTACAATCTATTAAAATCAAACATTTTAATTTTAATAAAAAACCTCTGTGTTTTAATGTATAACGTATTAAAAAGCAAACATTCTACTATTAATTAACAACCTCCGTGGACCGTGTTTTAATCTACAATCTATTAAAAATCAAACATTCTACTTTTAATTAATAACCTCCATGTTTTAATGTACATCATATCAAAAAAATCAAACATTATACTTTTAATCAAAAATCTCAGTGTTTTAATGTACAATGTATTAAAAATCAAACATTATACTTTTAATTAACAACCTCTATATGATTAAAAAAAACAACCTCTATGTTTTAATGTAAATCATTTTAAAAAAATCAAACATTATAGTTTTAATTAAAAACCTCATCATTTTAATGTACAACGTATTAAAATTGTACTGAGAAATGAATAGTGTGCGTGAATAGTACCGGACCGTGAATAGTGCGCGTGAATAGTACCGGGCCATGAATAATGCGCGTGAATAGTAATTTTTAAAATTGCAATTAAGGACCTCTGTGTTTTTATTCAACCATGCTTTTATTATTTAGTCTCCGGTCTATAATATTGACGGTCTCTTACAAGACTAACTCAATTTAAATTAATTATTTTTAACATCTAAATTAAAATTAAGCTAATTAATAATTTATATTATTATAATTATAATTTATAATACGTAAAAAAATTAAGTAAACTAAGTAAAAAATTAAATTCAATCGATCGATAATATTCTTGGCAATATTATATTCAATTGCGATCTTTCTGATTACTATATTTTAAAATGAATGAAAAAAAATCCTTACTTAAACTTTATAAGTAATTAACATAATACCTACGATTCAAAAAAACAAATATATATTAAGAAAGGTCAGATCGCTCAAGGAGCGATCATTGCCCAATAACTTTTTTTTTAATACAAATACATTATGAAGTTCAAGTTAAAAATGTTAAATAATTTTTAAAAATATACTTTTTCTTATATTATGTAATTAGCAAATGTATATAAGCATTTTAGTATGCAGACTATAAGTTTTTTTTTTGTGTGCAAAACTATATAACTACAATTCATATACCAGGTTCAAACCTAAATTATTGTACATGTATTATTATACCTCTCAATTCTTGAAAATTGTTATGCTCTTGAATCAGTGGGAACAAATTTAATTATATTTTAAGAGTGTTTGATCGATAAAAACTTACATATTTCTGGTAAAATCAATTTAAAAATGATAAAATACCCACATGTATTGAAACTCCGTAACTTTTGAAAGTTAAACTCTATGGCGCTTTTAAACGGAAAGATGCTTCATTAAACACACAGTCCAAAATTATCCCTTCCTCACACCCTAATAAAAATACAAGTTTTCGTAGTGTATTTAAATAGGATTTAATTATGATTTAATTTGTGGATAATTTTAAATTTTAAGTTTTAATTGTATTTATTTGAAAATTTTCTCCCAATCATACCATACCTTTATTCTTTTAATATTTTTAATTATGTTAATTTACTATTTTATTTGATTCTATGGAAAAAAGGTTTGCTCTGGCGAAAAAAGGCGAAACCCTTTTCTCTGACCAGATCTAAAAGCTAAACGGCCGTTGATCGGCGCCGCCCACATGGCGATGCCATCACCTATCAATCCATTGCCCACTAATCTCTCTTCGTCTCCACCTACATCATACGCACAAGTTGTGAATAACAGGCCTCTAGGGGTATTAAGCAAAGTGATCCCCTTTCCCCATTTCTTTTTTACCTATTTTCAGAAGCTTTTACAAGGAGTATAGCCTATGTTTTTCATTTTGGAAATATGGAATATTTTTCACTACCTAGAAATGTTGTGCCTATCTCTCACTTGAGTTATGCAGATGATACTGTTATATTTCTTAAGGAAAGATTGAACCTAATTAAAATGAAAGCTTTCCTGGTCAAGTTTGAGGAAACAACTGGTCAAAAGGTCAATTTTGAAAAAAGTGAGTTTTTTCTGAGCAATACAACAAGTTCAACCAAGCTTAGACAGGTTAAAAATATTTCAGGGATGAAAAATGGCTGCTTACCTGTTAAATACTTGGTAAAGCCTAACTATTTATACAACCTCGAACCTATTAGTGAATTTTCAAAAACAAAACACAAGGCGACCCAAGGCATGAAAATAGAGTAGGCATGATAAAAAAATATACGGGGAGTTTGCTGCAGTGGTGGATTGTTGACTTTAAATGTGGACTCACTGCTAGCTCTATACCATTTCCTAGCTGAGAATAGTTGTAGTATAGCACTACTTTTGGCCTTGTGTGTGCACCAGATTGCTCAGAAAGTCTTCAGTTCCTGGACATGAAATGCAAATATCAGCAGTATCACTTAAGTTCTCCAGAGATTCTGATGACATGAATCTCTGCTGTATCCATAATTATAAGACTTCTAACAGGCAATGGAAGAGCATTCCAATTATAAGTCTGAGAAGTACTGTTAGAAATACACATTTTAGCAAGTAAATCAACAGGCTTATTTGCTTCCCTAAATATGTGAGCAAGCTTATAGGTACCCATACTGTCAGATATAATTGTCAGATATAAAGCTCAAAATACTAGAAAGTCTCCAATGCCAACTAGAAATATTTCTTATCATGTTCACTGCTTGTTTGCAGTCAGATTCAATATCTCCAGTGTTTAGGTCAAGACTTTTTGCACAGTTGATGCCAGCTAGTATTGCCTTAAGTTATGCTTCCAGGGGTGTAGCAGCATCACTGTAGATAGTTTGTGCATGGATAACATCCCCATTGATATTTCTAATAAGCATAACTATCCAGCCTTACCTGAATTTTCATGAAGCATCAACACTGATCTTAAAACCTGTGTTAGGTTTGGACCAGTATATGGGAGATATGTTAGGCTTTGGGGGGATATATAAAGGGGGGATGCAGCTTTGTAGTGCCAACTCTCTATCTACCTCATTGACAAGATATACATGTTTTTTATGAGGGAGAAATATATGAGGCTTTGTAGTTCCTAGTCATATGTGAGATATCAGGAGGGCGGTCCTCAAATAAGTACTTGTTTCTAGCTTTCTATAATATCCAACAAATAAAAATTGGTACAGTATGATTTAGTCTAGCGTGTAATCTAGAAAACGCTTTAAAAGCCTAGCAGGTTACAAGCCTGTCCCACAAATTTGTACAGATAAAAAACATAGAACTACATATTTGATGCATCTGTTTCCAAAGAAGTACTGCTATATTGCATTCACTGTAAAAGTGAAGTAAGGAGTCTGTATGTAAATAGAAGCAACATTTTGATGCATTGAAATCCAAACTGGTGTAAGATATCATCAAATGGAACTAAACAGTTTAGAAGTTTCCACATAAAAATAGATTATTTTTTTTTGCAAAGATGTATTCCAGATTTTGGATAGAACATGGAGATTACCTCTGTACTCTTTTAATTTCTGATATGCAGACTTGATGGTGAAATTCCCCTGAGGGTTTAACTTTCATATCATCTTGTCTTGTCTCCCTCGTGTAATGTCAGCTTCCTGTATGATATTGATGATAGACTGAGGAAGTACCTGAGATAGGAAAGATAGAAGAACTCTTTTGTTTGTGACAAAATTAGCAAGAGAACATTGGAGATGCTCCAGTTCTTGAGGTTTAACATAGTCTATCAATGGCCCCTTGTCTATCCAGTTTGAATTCCAAAAATTGCACTAGCCATCTCCATGGATCATTCTAGTGTTAGACTCAGCAAAGTTATTTATTTTACAGATGCTCCTCCAATTATGTGATTTTCTGAGTGAAGGAGGCAATGATGCAACAAAATGAGTCCAAGGAGTTATTCCTAATTGGTATTTCCACTAGAGCTTGCAAGAGTAGGCCTGAAATGTAGTTGTTAGATCTCTAATACCTCACCATTTTGTGACACTGTATAGCTGACAGAGTTCCATTTTTTCCAAGTTTTTTTAGGGCATGTGTCTGTACTACCCCAGAAAAATATTGCCAGCCTTCTTTCTATTTTTATCATATGTTTTGTTGGCTCTGTAACTGCTCAAATGTGTTCGGGTAAAGCCTGGAGGCAAGACTAAATCAAAATCAGTTTACCACCAGCAGAAAGTCATTTATTTTTCCAGTAAAGTGTCTTCCTATCAATCATTTCTACAATTGCTTGAGAATGAATATTTAAGGATTTACCACTGAAAATCTGTACTCCTAAGTATTTAAATGGTAGATTACCTTGTTTCATACCCATTATGCTTTTAACCCGCCTTATCTTATTCTCAATAGCTTTGGCACTCAAAAAAATTCACTCTTTTCAAAGTTCATTTTTTGTCCCGAGGTCTCCTCAAATTTCACCAAAAAAGCCTTCATTTTTATTAAGTTGGGCCTATTTGCAGTGAGAAAAATGACAGTGTCATCGGCATAACTTAGGTGAGAGATAGGAGTGGAGTTTCTGGGAAGGGTGTAAAACTGCATTTTACTAGTTTGGAAGATATAGGAAAGGCTCCTGGTAAAAACTTCTGTGAATATATTGAAAAGAAAAGGGGACAGTGGGTCCCCTTACTTTATCCCTTTTGTAGCTGGAAAAAAATCCACATGTTTACCATTGATGAGTACTAAGAACCAAGCATCAGACGGGTTTTTCATAATGCATTCAACAAATCTGTCACAAAAACCAAATTTCAGGAGAATTGTTTTTAGGAAAAGCCAGTTAACTCTATCAAAAGCTTTCATAAGATCAAGTTTAAGGATAGAACTAGGATCTCTGACCTTTTGATTCAAAAATCTGACCATTTCTTTTAAATAGATAATATTATCAGCAATATCTCCATTTTGAACAAAAGCAGACTGGTTTGGTGAAATTAGTTTAGGCATTAATGGTTTCAGTCTTTCCATCAGGATCTTTGAAAAAATCTTATTGATCACATTGGATAGACTGATAGGTTTGTGATCACTAAAAGTGATGTGCATTTCTTTCTTAGGAATTATAGTGATCCAAGTGCTAGAAATACCACTGTGTAAATGAGACCTAGTTAAAAAATCATTAGGTGCCTCTAGTAAATCTAAGAAAACTATGTTCCATGCCTTAATGAAGAATTGTGCAGTATAACCATCAGGCCCTGGACTGCTTGATTTATTAAGGCCAAAAACTATTTGCTTCAGTTCAGGCAGTGTGACCGGCTTAATCAGTTCATCATTTTCAGTCTGAGAGATAATTGATGGTATCTGAGACAGAAAGTGAGATGAAAAAAGATTCTGATCAGGGTGTGGTGATTCAGTAAGTAGATCTTGATAAAAAGCTACAACTTCCGTCTCAATTTCATCATAACTATTCAACCACAGTCCTTGAGAGCTCTTTATTTTAGTGATTCTGAGCCTACATCTTTTTTCCATAATAGTGTTATGAAACTACTTTGTATTCTCATCACCCTCCTTAAGCCATTTCACTTTTGCCTTATGTTTCCAGAAATGATTTTGCTCTTTTAAAGTCTTTTTTAGAAAAGCTTTTGCATGTTTAAGTTTAATTAGTTCATCTTTTGAACTATTAGACTCAAACGCAATTTCCTGGATTCTTAGCTTTTCCTCAGAATTAACGATATTCTCATCTATATTTCCAAAAACCTCTTTGTTCCACTGTTTAAGAACAGGTTTAAGGCTTTTTAGTTTGAGATATAATCTATACATTCCTTGACCTTCTGAGAGTCCATTCCAGTGAAGATTAATAACTTCCATGAAACTTTCTCTCTTAAACCAGGCATTGATGAACATGAAAGGTATAGGAGCTAATATTATATTGCTACCTACTCTAAGAAAAAGAGGACAGTGATCTGAGGTGTCTTTGTTGAGCACTTGTATAGAAGATTGTGGGGATTTCAGAATCCAATTCTGAGAAATCAGTCCACTATCCAATCTCTCAACAGTTAGCCTCCTTCCATGTTCCTTTATTCTACCATTTGACCAAGTAAAGAAATTACCTACCATGTGTACTGGAAAGAGTGGCATGTTACCAATGAAAGTACTAAAATATCTAATACTTCTAAGACTGGTCTTGGAGTGACCTTTATACTCAGTGATGGATGCCATAACATTGAAATCACCAATATACATAGCTTCTGGTATATTTATTGCCTTCAGATCAGACCACATATCCTATCTTCTTTCCTAGTTCTCAGTCCATAAACAAAGAACATATCTGCGATTTGTTCTAGTGTATTGATTGAGATCTGTACTTGAATGAATTGTTTATGGTCTAAAATTAAGTTAACATCAACCTGAAGGTTTCACATAAGCTATATATTGTAGTGATTGGAAAACATGCATTTGTGGAATTTCAATTTGGTTTTGTAGGATACACATTCTGAGTTATCATGTTGGGGATCAATAATGCATAACACATCTATCCTATGGGTGAAAATTAGTCTAGTCAATATCAGCATAGAAGTTTCCATGCCTCTGATGTTCCAGACCAGTACATTTATGCCGAGAGTCGTATTAATCATTTACTAGATTTGATGCTATTAGTAGATGTCCTAGTAACTACCTTATTAACCCGAGCAAAGTAAGTAGGAACTTTGTTTTGTACAGATTCATTAAGGGAGCTTCCAGCAGTAGATGTCACGGCATCTGCATAGGATAAAGAGCTTACCTGGATTGGTTGGTCTTCAGTTGGTGATTTTGGTTTCTGAGCTGGTTGGATGTCTTTCATTCCTCCATCTGGTTCAGTGTTTTTTAGCTCTACTTTTTCTTCATCCATAATTAGTGGTAGGAACCTGTTACCAGCCTGCCTAAGTTGAGAGTAGAAACCAACCTTGTTCGTAGCATTAAAAATATTTAAAGGGTTGATATTGTTATTTGAGTGTAAGTTGATATCATCTTTAGCATATTTTCTTTGCCTTTTTGGACAAACTAAATATATAGTTACTTAGAATAATAAAATAAATACGTTATATAAAATATTATTTTCACAACTTTAAAATAATTTTTCCCCTTTTACAAATAGATAAACAAATAGATAAGGCAGCCTTATCATAAGGCAATGGGGCTAGAAATCCCCATTATAATAAGTTTTGGGGTGGAAAATTTAATATATTTTTTCTTGGCGCCATAGTGTAAAGGGTGCGTAAGTCCAGGGACATAATTGCAAATTTCAAAACTTTATCCCCAAATCAGAACCTATTCTGATTCCCAAATCAATTGGTGACGGTAGAAACAGACTACAATTTTCACCGTGATCAGAGAGGATTGCCGCCGATTCAATGGTCCCGTAGCCTTGATATGATATAATTCGTCGTTGGATATTGATCTTCGTCGTCGCCCAAAACCGCCGCATCGGACACTGCTCTGGCGGCTGAGATATGGTGGTGCATGGGGCTTGAGGAGGCAGCAGTAGAGACTTCGGGTGGACAGGCATCTTGTTAGATTTCCGAAATGATTGTCAAAGTTGATGTCAATTTTAACAGAGAAGATCCATCCCCTTTCGTTCATAAATATGAGGATGCTTCATTGGTCTTGATCCACTTTTATGTAGTGAGTTTTAGCAGATATTTCAGCAGCTGCTCTTAAAGGTAAAATCTGTACTTCATAGTGTGCAGAAAATGATTACTTTTAAGAGTCAGTTTCTGATAATTTTCTGATTTGATTATGTGTATATTTTAGTTGATGACTTGATATTTATGATTGATGATGACGGTGAATTTGATTATCGATTGATAATTTGATATTGATGATTAATGTCGGTTTTGATAATTTGATGATTAATGTCGGTTTTGATAATTTGATGATTGGTGATTTTTAACTGATGATCGAACGGGTTTGACGATCATACTGATGACGAGGACGAGTGTTGTTGATGACCGAGTGTATACATATATATGTATGGTGATGAGAACGAGGTCATTTAATGATCCGAGCTACATTTCTACGAAAGTCTGGTTTCACGATTTGACAATTTGATTATGTGTATATTTGAGTTGATGATTTGATGTTTATGATTCATGATGATGGAGAATTTGATTATCGATTGATGATTTGATTGAGAGAATGTAATTCACCGTAGTTGGTGTGTCTGTATTATGTCAAATATATAGGATTACAAGAGTACAAATACAATGTATCTAGACTAGTCTAAATATGGCACATAAATATATACAAATCAATCACAATTATTCTCAAGATAATTGTGATATTCTATCACCCCCCTTCAAGCGAAGCGTCGGATGAGAAGCCACGCAAAGCTTGGATCGAAATAGTGTGAAGAGAGGACCAGGGAGACCTTTGGTGAATATGTCAGCAATCTGCAAGGAAGTAGGGACATGATTAACACGAACTCTGCCAGAAGTCACCAACTCTCGAACAAAGTGGTAGTCAATGTCAATATGCTTAGTCCGTTTGTGAGCAACGGGGTTTTGAGCAAGGAAAATAGCACTATTGTTGTCACAAAACAGTAAGGGTGAAGACTTCAAAGGAACACGAAGCTCCTTGAGCAGATTGCACAACCAAACAAGCTCGGCCGTGGTGTTGGCCATAGCACGATACTCAGATTTGCAGCTGGATCGAGAAACAGTTGGCTGTTTCTTAGCACTCCAAGAGACAAGATTACCACCAAGGTAAATGGCATAACCATAGGTGGAACGACAAGTTTCAACATAGCGAGCCCAATCAGCATCTGAGTACCCTAACACTGAAAGTGAGCTGGAAGACGGTCGAAAGAAAAGTCCATGATGGAGAGTACCACGAACATATCGAAGAATACGAGTGCCGCCTGATAATGATCTTCACGAGGTGACTGAAGGAACTGGCTAACAGAATTGACTGCATAGGCAATGGTCAAATACTGTAATGCTCCAACAAGCGAACGATATAGCTTGGGATTTGAAAACTCTGGACTAGAGGAAGTGAGGAGTTGTGTACCAGGAACAAAAGGCGTAGAGACAGGCGCTGTGTCAGTCATACCAGCGCGCTGAAGAATCTCCATGGCATACTTAGCCTGGCCTAGAAACAACCCCGAAGAAGAGCGAGAGACCTCTAATCCTAGAAAGTAATGAAGAGAGCCAAGATCCTTAATAGCAAACTCATGATCAGTGCGAGCGACAAACTTCCGAATAAGAAGAGGATCATTTCCAGTGAGAATAATGTCATCCACATAGACCAAAATATACAACACCTTTGAGCCACGCATAAAGATGAACAGGGAAGTGTCAGACAAATAGCACCGAAAACCTAAACGAGTCAGATACGAACTGAAACGTTGAAACCAGGCACGAGGAGCCTGTTTAAGGCCATAGATAGCCTTCCGGAGGCAGCATACATGATTCGGATGGCGAGGATCAGTGTATCCAGACGGTTGTTCCATGTAAACCGGAGAGTCAAGATAACCATTAAGAAAGGCATTCTTAACATCAAGCTGATGAAGGGGCCAACCAAAAGTGGTGGCAAGAGACAGAATGATCCGAACGGTGGAAGCTTTGACGACGGGGCTAAACGTGTGAGTGAAGTCAAAGCCAGGAACTTGAGAGTATCCCTGAGCAACCAAACGAGCCTTATAACGATCAATAGTGCCATCCGGTCTATGCTTGAGCCGATAAACCCATTTGGAACCAACAATATTAACTCCAGAAGGACGAGGGACAAGATCCCAAGTATGTTACTGACGCAGTGCATGCATCTCTTCATCCATAGCAGCCACCCAACGAGGATCCTTAAGTGCAGAACGAAAACCTCGAGGTTCAGTGTCCGCCAAAAGGGCCGCAAGAAAACCAGTGACAACATAATCAGAGTAATCCTTGGCAGTGAGACTGCCTGTCTGAGAACGAGTTGTCATACGATGGCGAGACGGCGGTGGCGGTGGAGGTGGCGGGGGCGGTGGTGGTGGCGGTGGCGATGGAGAATGAGTTTGAGTTGGTTCTGAAGAAGGGCTGGAAGCCGATGACGCTCCGGAATCAGGAAAACTTTGTGATCTAGAGGTAGGTGATGGCGGAGACGCCTCCATAGACTGATCTGGTGAAGGCTGATCAGGCACTGTCAAAGCCATATCATCATCATAATCTGAGTCAAGAAATGTAGAGATCCAAAGACTCAGGGGCCGTGGAGGATTGACGTTCCAACGGTGGAAATAAGTTCTCATCGAAGCGAGCATGGCGTGTAAGATAAACCTTCTTAGTGACCGGGTCCAAACACTGAAAACCCTTGTACTGAGAGTGGTAACCAAGAAAAACGCAAGGTGTACTACGAGGAGCCAGCTTATGCTGAGAGAACGGCCGAATATAGGGATACACCAGACATCCAAATGGATGAAAGTTGGAGTAGTCTGGATGACGACCATAAACTAGATAAAACGGAGAGACATTGTTCAGAACAGGCGTAGGAAGCCTATTTATGGTGTAGGCAGCAGTGGCAAATGCGGCATCCCAATAAGAAGCTGGTAGACCAGAGTGATGAAGCATAGAAAGTCCCATTTCTGTCACATGACGATGCTTTCGTTCAGCTCTTCCATTTTGCTCGGGAGTAGACGGGCAAGAAATCTGATGAAAGATGCCCCTAGCCGCGAAGTGAGAGCGCAACCGTGCATTTGTAAACTCAGTGCCACCATCGCTTTGAAACACCTTAATAGTGCGAGAGAACTGATTCTCCACAAAGTTCTGAAACTGCAGGAACGTCTCAACGAAATTTGATTTTCGCTTCAGTGGATAATACCAAGTGAATCGCGAATAGTCATCGATGAAAATGGCATAATAAGAATAGCCACTGGCAGATAAGACTGGTGCAGGTCCCCACAAATCACAGTGAACTAAATCAAGTACAGACTGCGCTCGCTTCGGATTGTCCACGAAAGAAAGCCTTTTTCCCTTAACTTTTTCACACGCTGAGCAAAGAGAAGACTTGAGCGATAGAGAGGTGACCTTAACAAGATTCAGTTTATTCAATAAAGAATGTACCGAATGAGAGGTATGACCCAGTCTAGCATGCCAAATATCAAAAGAAGCTGCATTTTTATTTGATCGAACGTAAGCGACAAAGGCAGCACCACTCCGTTCAAGCACATAAAGACCATGATGACATCAACCTCGGCCTAAAATTTCCTTGTGTTGACCGTTGTTGAATCACAAACGAAGACTCATCAAAGGAAACTACAGTTTTTAAATCCTTTGTGAGCTTGCTAATCGAGAGCAAATTTTTCGTAACATCGGGAACCACCAAAACATCCAATAATAATAAATTACGAGAAAACTGATAACGACCAACATGTGTAATGGAAACATCACGACCATTAGCGAGAGAGATAGAACGTTTACCATTATATGGAGCAACACGATCAAGGCCGGAAGATGCGGAAGTCATGTGGTTTGTAGCACCAGAATCCATATACCAGCTAGAACCCTTGTCCTTCAAAGAAGCAGAATAGGGAAAACCATCAGCAACATTCGCTGACACAGGAGGACTGGAGCAAGTCCGAGCGGTATGACCAAACTCATCACAAAATTGACACCTCGGGTTCCATCGTTTCCGGCGAGCAGAAAAAGTCGGTTGCGGCGGCGGTGGCGCGTGTAAAACACGCGCACGAAAGGCTGAGAATGCAACCGGCGCGTGGGAATCACGCGCCATGTGAGATGGGGTTTCTTGCGCGGGCGCGTGCGCCACACGCGCGCCAAGGGGCGAGTGAAGGTCGGCGCGCGCGGGGAAGCTCTGGATTTGCATCGGGCGCGTGATGCACACGCGCCCCAGGGAGGCCCAGCGCGTGATGCACACGCGCTGACATATGTGGCGGCTGATGCGTCGGCGCGTGATCCACACGCGCCTGTGGTGGTGGCGCGTGTTGCACACGCGCCGTGCTCTGCTGGGCGGTTTTCGGTCGGTTCATTAATTTTTTTGTTTTTTTGAAACCAACGAAGAGAATGTGGATAACGAGAACGTCGACACACCAATTGAGCAGCGGAAAGGTGGAAGAAACACCAAAATGAAAGCACCACAATCAAAAGTTCGAAGAGGCACCAAAATTGATTGGGATTTACCTATCGAAATTGGTTTTTTGACGGATTTACAGGTTATTGGATCGAATAGGCTGATACCATGAGAGAATGTAATTCACCGTAGTTGGTGTGTCTGTATTATGTCAAATATATAGGATTACAAGAGTACAAATACAATGTATCTAGACTAGTCTAAATTATATACAAATCAATCACAATTATTCTCAAGATAATTGTGATATTCTATCATTGATGTTGATGATTAATGCGGTATTGATAATTCGATGTTTACTGTTGGTTTTGATGATTTGATGATTAATGTTTTTTTTAACTCACCTATCTATTACATGGATACATAACTATACTAGGAGACACCACCATTAAATTTCGTTAAGCACATTGAAGTTTGCACTCCCATCCATTGACTAGATTTGGGACACCCTTTTAAGAAGACCCATGACTGCTTCACCAACGAGCCACCAAACCACCGGAACCACCAATCGGACCATCTTGAACCACCTGCAGTATGGGAGACCATAGTGGGGCCAAAAACACGGTCCCTTAGACTATCTATGGCCCATTAACACTGGGTATAAGCCCTTTCAATAATTGCTCTAAAATTTGCAAATTATTGTCAGGGGTGTGACTTGAACCTGGAACCTCTCAGTTATAAGAGGGTGTGTTTTACCACTTCAACCAGGCCTCATTCATGATGATTAATGATTTTTAATTGATGATCAAATGGGTTTGACGATCGGACTGATGACGAGGACGAGTAATGCTGATGACTGAGTTACATTTCTACGAGAATCTAGTTTCACGATTTGACGATTTGATTATGTGTATATTTTAGTTGATGATTTGATGTTTATGATTGATGATGACGGTGAATTTGATGATCGATTGATGATTTGATGTTGATGATTTGATGTTGATGATTGATGATTAAATTTTGATTTTTGATTGACTATTTATGTTGGTTTTGATGATCTGATGATTGATAATTTTTTTTATGATAATTTTATGATAATTTAATAGTTGATGATTTATTATTGAATATCGATGATGATGATGGTGATTTGATAATAGTGAGGATGAATAGAAAGACTAAATGTGTTATATGTTTTTTTGCAAAACGGTCCCTGAATTTTATTAATATTTTCAGTATTTATATTCCAGCCCAAAATGTTTTGCCCCTTGGCCCTTGTTCCCTAACACCCTTTGCCTTACCAAAAGGCTGCCTTATGAGAGACTTTCTCTTCATTATTATTGGTAAGTCAAATTACAAAATTTATAATATTTACAAAAATAATTGGATAATTATTATTGTTAAAATGCATTATTTTATTATTTATTTTTAGACTAATATATATCTCTCGAATTTTATATCTTTCGAATAGTATCTTTTGATATTATGTATATATAATTTAATAATTAATATAATATGTAAATTAAATAATCTATAATAATTGCATGTACATCATTTAGACTTATATATTATCCTCTATATTTTTCTAAAATGAATATATTATTTAATATTATTCATATATTTTTTTCAATTATATTATGTAAAAAACATATTAAAATAATTCTTTTAATTCACAATACTAAATTTACTATAAACTATTGTAATAGATAATAAATAAAAATCGTTAGTAAAAATTAGAAAAATATGCGGGACCTCATAGTTTATGAACATTGTATTGTAGCTCACCATTGTGAAATCATGTAGCATTAGTTTACAAATGATATGGCAATTCAAACTACATGAATGTGTAGCTAACCACGGCAAATGCTCCAATAAGGCAGAGTTTTTCAGTGACATAGTATTACTAACCGAGAAGATTTGCCATGCATCAAACTGTTCCACCTAGTGTTGATCCTAAATGTCTCCCTTGACCTCTACACTCCGCCGCCAAAATATTGCCCCGCAACGAAAAATGTGTCTTCAGGGTTAAGTAAGATCCCGAACCAAAAAATGAACACTATAAATCGAGAGAAAACACACATTTTAAATGAAGACGAGAAAGAAAGCTAACAATAATAAAGGATGGCTGCACAATTTGCATTTGATTCCCAAACTTCCATCCGGTCCTATCTTAAGAAATTAAAACATAAGCTTTCACATTTTGCAACTAAAGCTAACAATACATTTGGATTTGCTGTGATCTTCAACATCAGAGGAATCTCTGAACCATCATATGATCCGGAAATCGCCAGCCCTCTGTGCTTCCCCCCAAGAAGCGCTCGGTTGTTCAAAGACCACGCACCAGGACACTGACTGCCGTGAATGATGCCATGCTTGAAGATGTTGTGGTTCCCGCTGAGATTGTTGGAAAGCGTGTGGATGGCACCAAGATCATGAAGGTTTTCTAGAGAGGAACAACACAGAGTACAAGCTAGAGACCTTTGGTGCTGTATACAGAAAGCTCTCAGGGAAAGATGTCGTGTTTGAGTAGCCCTTGAATGATGCTTAAATGTAGTTGTGGTAGAAGATGGTTTGGGTCATCAAACATTCTCGCCACTTAAAACAATGTGATACGCTTGCTATGGATCCTTTTGTTAAGCTATTTATGATACTCATTAAGCATTGCAAAAAGGAGTAACAAAGTAAAACCCCATTAATGTAGCTTAGAGTTTTCATCATCGCTAATATCTCTGATTTACTCGCGGCTTCTAGAACCTTTGCTCCGCCGTAGTTCACGGAATTTTCATATCTCATTCCAAAAACTGCTCTGGAGTAAGACTCGACGCACGAGGTCTCCGACACTTCTCTGGCATCAGTGCATTTTTTATCGGTTTGTTGCTGGTCATAGGTAGATCACCGGGCTTGATTCCTTACTTGAATCTCATTCGTGGAGAAGTGAGTAGGATCACGAGCACTGTTCAACTGAAGAAGAGGCGGGGAGATTTGAAAATGGCGGCAACAACGAGGGACCTCAAATCGTTGTTGCTTCTTCACGGTAGCAAAGAGTGGCAGCTGCCTTGCCACTATTTTTGATTTTCGCCTCATGCTAACAACATAGATTTTATTAAGTGATTGCGGAAGAGAGAAAGAGAGAAGAGAGAATTTCAGTGTGTGTGATTTGAAGAAGACGAAATAGGGATTAGGGAGATGCGATACTACCATCCCAACTTGATGTCAATTTACTGTAATACTATAAGTTCATAACCGAATAGTGAATATCTTAACAATATGTATTATTGAATGAAAGAAATAAAAAAGGAATATATAGATATTGTGAACGCTGGAGAATTAAAACAGAAAGAAAAATCATTAAATTATGATGATGTTGTGGTGGTCATGTGGTGGTGTTTAATCAAAACGACGTAGTTTAATGTTATTTATTAATCTATATTTACTGGAAGAATAACTCTATAAGTTCCAAGAAGTCATGCATACCCTCACACGCTTCTCTCATGAAATACTGCATCCATTCTCCATTACCGTGGATAGTGATAACTCTATCAAACTTCTGCAGAAATAATCGAATTGACCAAGATGAAATTTTAGGGTTTATAAATTGGGGAGAAAGAAGTTGGGCATTTTTGGGAGAGAGAAGGTGGGTGATTTATTTTAAAGAGAGAAAGTGAATGTACAACAATAGGATGACTGCACGTAATTACACTCCAGTCCCTCTATTTCTGACACTCCTTTATTTTAGGTCCTCCGTTCTTATAGAGTATTATTTCAGTCCTGGTCTTATTATAATGTTACGGTTGGACGGTCCTATCCAAGACTCTGTATTTTGTGACAGTGAGAGTAGGGGTTTTGATGAGATGTTTGAGTAAAAAAGTTAGAATATGGCTTCACCGTAAATCATGGTGTAAGGTTTTCAATTTCTCAAACAATCATACTACCGAATAAGGTTGGCAGGGGCAAGAGCAATTCAACAAACCTCAAATTCCCTCTATCTTGCCCTGGTTGATCTTCCATCTTCCCTTCAACGTCAGACACACCGAATAGAAAAGAAAGCAACGATCGTACCTTTTATTGTGAAACCAGAGTATTAGTTTTGGGTTTAATCAGCTCGAGAGTCCAGCGCCCATGGAAGAAGGTATTTTATATCTTCAGTTTTACCCTGATTTTGAATCCCTTTTATTGTATTTCCAGTTGGGGTTTTTAATCTTCATTTCTTTGCTTGCTGTGGTGGTGTTCTCGATTTTACACTTTGAAAGCTTAGTTTCATAATAAAATGGGATCCTGGAGATTAGTCGGGCGCTGTATGCTTAGCTGCTCTTCCTGGCTTGCTTGATCGACTTTCAGAACTCTGACTTAATATCTGGTCCAAATAATCACCTGATATAGATACTACACCTTCCACCTTGTAGATACTTTTTAATGATGAAAGGAAATTAATAATAATATTTAGTGAAATTGTTTATAAACAATTTAGTCACCTCTCTTATATTGTTCTCCGTCCATTCATAACTTGTTTATCCTTAATGCATCAGCAGTCGTTTCTCCTGATTATGCCACCTTCCTTCTGATGGTTTAATGTTTATTTTATGAGTATCGCTCTCTAAGATTTTCAGTTAATTATTTATTATGCTGTCAATTAGAAATATATAATCTATACAAAAGCTTATTCCATACAAAACCTATTCTGTCATGATTGCTGTTTAAACTTGCATCCTCCCTCACCCACAAAAGCTACCCCTGTGATTTTACCCTGGCAAATCCTACTTGGTTTCACATGCAATACCAAATTTAGGAGGCAGTCCTTGCCAGATTTGTGAGACTATCAGCTATGACTCCGTAGAGATACCATCTTAACCTCTGCTATCCCAGACATCATTTGGATGATTTTGACTACTGCATTAGGCTTGCTTCTTGCTCCATATGGCCTAAGTTTAGTGGATGGACATAACTAATATTGCACAAGTTATTAATTACTTGTCTAAATCTTCCTTGGCTGTGAATTTGTGTTCTTATTCTGATTCATTTTTAACTATCTGAAGAACTTCTAGTGTTTATAATATCAGAAAGGACCAAACAGATTCAATACAACAAATGATAAGGACAAAACAAATCGATCGTTTTTAGAACTCACTGCATGGAAAAATATGAGACGCTATATCCTTTAAAACTCTGTCGATGCATTAGGAGGAGTCTGTGTATCCCTCAGAGGCAAAGGAGCACATGCATGACATTTTGGCATATAAAGAACTAAAATGCAAGTTTCATACGTTTGTCCATAAACCTACATTTATTTCTTAAAGCTTAATATTCTGTGTAGATCTGTAAAAGCTGAATGAAATTCTCTCTTGAGTCTTGATATTTTTTGTATTTGGAAGCATGTGCTTGTTTTAAAAGGGAAATACATTGGAAAGACATCCTCTTCTTGTTGACACCATTTCTCTTTATGATGTTGAGTAACAAAGTACAAGTAAGATGAATGTGTACTGCACTAGCGGTGAAGTTTCCTAATTCTGTCAATCACTATCTCAGCATGAAGTATCATGTTTTTCTTTCATTTTTCGACTTTGCAGGGTAATTTGAAAATAAATAAATAAAATTTATGGCTTATTTAGTTGCCAGATTTAGTCATTAAAACTTACTTTCATTTTGCAGGTAGGGCTTCCTCATTTTCAGATGTTAGCGGTTCATGACAATTTACTCTCTTAATTCTTGTCCGGGGAAGTGGAGACTATCTGAAGATCAGCTTTTAGTTCTCCTTATGACACTACAGGATACATATTCTACTACTCCTTTCTTGTTTGCATCCCATTGATCAATGAATTATTAAAGTTGTTGACTAGAATGAGTATGAAATTCAGAGCTGTGCTGTTGGTTCTACTATCTGTAACTTTATTCTGTAGGCTGGTTTATTCAGATTCTGAAGAAACTTTACATGCTGTTAGAACACTGAGAAATGCAGAAAGTAGCGTCATTGATGGTTCAGGCATGGAGCATTCTGTTAATAAGTCTAGTAGATTGGGGGAGTGGGAGGGGGGTTCAAGTAGAGTTTCAGTGTCCACAGTAGCAATATTTACACTGGCAATGGCTGCTGCAACTGGATTGGGTGCTGTGCCCTTCTTTTTTGTAGAACTTGACACCCAGTGGTCTGGAATTTGCAATGGGATGGCTGCTGGGGTAATGTTGGCTGCAAGTTTTGACCTTATTCAGGAAGGACAGGGCCATGGGAGTGGGGGTTGGGTCGTGTTTGGCATTTTAGGGGGTGGTATTTTCATTTGGCTTTGTAAAAAGGTAAAGCTTTCTTCTCTTAAATTTTAAACTTTGTATTATGTCGATACTTCTGGGGCATACACTTCCAATTACCTATTCACCCTACTCTTACTTAGTTAATTTTCAGTAAAATTTTCTCCCCTCTTGTTCCCACATATAACTGTGGTCTTTACAATGTAATTGGAGTCTGCTATGAGTGTCATAAAATTTTAACAAATCGAAACTCTGATTGTTTTTTTTTCTTCTTTTTCTGACCTGCAGAGTTTGAAGATTTACATCTAGTTACTTCCCACCTAGATCACATGAATGCTCATTATGCTATCTTTAGCCTCTTGTTTTGATGAAATACATCTTAGATCTTGGATATTAAATTTTAGTGACCTGAAATTTGCCAAAAAAACCCATGATTTTTGTGCAGAAGTTGTGAATATCTCAAATTATTTGAGTAGCTCCCCAACCAACATATTATATAGGAATTTTCATAACTCATTAATTTGATGGACTTCTTTCACAATTAAAACCCACAAGTTAATGCAAAGAGGTACCATTGTTCAAAAAATTGCTTCTTGTTGTTATTCCCATGATGTCGTTGTTATGCACACCTGTATTTGTGTACCTTAACTTGATTATGGTTGGAGCCGTGTCATTTTTGTTTGGAACTTCTCATTTTTTTAAATTGCATGCACGGTTTCTGTTTTACGATTCAGCTTCTTGAGCAATATGGTGAAGTGAGTATGTTGGACATCAAGGGAGCAGATGCAGCGAAAGTTATCCTTGTTGTTGGAATCATGACTCTTCATTCTTTCGGAGAAGGTTCTGGTGTTGGAGTATCCTTTGCTGGTTCCCGAGGAATATCACAGGGGATATTGGTTACTCTAGCCATTGCTGTGCACAATATTCCAGAGGGATTAGCTGTTAGTATGGTGCTTGTATCACGGGGCGTGTCTCCACAGAAAGCATTTTTTTGGAGTATTGTCACATCTCTACCACAAGTAATTATACCTTTAAATTTTCAAACTCCTATCTTCAATTTTACTCTGGAGACCTTTCATTCGATCTCAAGTTAAGGTTCTTGGTGCATGTAACCTGGATGGCATTTGCAGAAATGTCTTTATTTGACCTTCTTCTTTTATTGTTTTCATCCAGCCTATTGTAGCAGTGCCATCATTCATATTTGCTGATGCCTTTCACAAATTTTTGCCATTTGCAACCGGCTTTGCTGCTGGTTGTATGATCTGGATGGTTGTAGCAGAGGTGCTACCTGATGGCCTCAAGGTATATTCTCTTTCATTAACTTGCTTGATGAGCATATCTCTTCTCTCCCTTTCCCATGTGGTTTGGTTTAATGTCTCCTCATATCTTTTTTAGAATGAGGGGACTTACCCTTCTGATGCCCCAACATCATTGACTAGATTTTTAGGATAATCATAAGGGAGTTTTCTGAATTTTTATATTGTGATTTTTCCCGTAGTCTGCTTATTCATTCACTCATTGCACATCGTGCAGTGTTAGATATTCCGTACATTACTGTTGACATATTCTTTAATTGATATGTAGGAGGCAAATCCATCTCAGGTTGCAACAGCAGCTACATTATCTGTAGTTTTCATGGTAGCTCTTAGCTCGATAGTTCAGGATTTCAGCAACTACAGGTAATTGTTTGTATGTGCATACCGCATTTCATTAGAATGCAGAGTGCTGTTAGTAGCAAAAGTTGACACCCCTAGCAAATGACTCCATGAAAAATGCCAGTGATGAATTCCTTTTTTTGGCAATAAGTTTTTAAGGTCTTAATCATTTGGTGCCTCAGCTAACATTCAATATTTTCTTTTTAATTGAAACACAACATTTGGATTATTGGTATTAATTCTTTATACAGTTGGGTTAGTCTTTGTTGACACAAGCATTGAACATTGTGGTTGTAATGTGTTTTCGCCCTACTGTTTCTGCTGCATCAGAACCAATGAACATGGATTTTTATTTTATTTTTTTGAGAGCTGAACGATAAAAGTTTAATCAAGTATAATACGATTTGAGAAGTTCTGGGAGCTGTGAGATTGCATTAGCTCTAATGGGCTGTTATTCATCGTTTTCAATAAGCAAGCAAAGTCAAGTGCTTCATCAGTTAATTTTGTTTACACTTGTGGTTACTAATGCCAATTTCGTTTACTCAGTTGGGAGGATGCTTCTGGCTTCTTTGTTTCTCTACTGTTTGGTCTTGGCCCATTGGTAGGGGGAGTTGGTCTCGTTGCATTTGCCCTTGCTTTTCAGCTTCAGCATGCTCTACTCACTGGAGTAGCCTCTGGTGTTGCATTTGTTCTCAGTGCTTGGAGACCGCTGGAACTGCTGCTTTCCTCATCCTCAAAGATGGGCCTTTTCCCCCTTGTGCTGTTGCTGCTTGTGGGCTTTGCTTTCATCCACATTAGTATTTCGAGTGTTTTGAAGCTTGGTGGTCGCAAGCGATCCTCGGCAGATGTGTTGCCATCAGTCTCAGGTGTTGGGGTTAGTGCTCTCACCCTCCAGTCAATCCTGTGCTGTGCTGCAGTTTGTGTTCATGCTGTTGCTGAAGGGCTTGCGTTGGGGGTTGCTGCACCTAAAGCGTACGGTTTTGGGCGGCATATGATCCTTCCTGTGTCTTTGCATGGGATCCCTCGAGGTGCTGCTGTGGCTAGCTGTATATTTGGTGCCACGAGCAGCTGGCATGGGTCACTGGTGGCTACTGCGGTGATCGGGTTTGTGGGTCCATTATCTGCGATCGGGGCCATCCTTGGTGGGATCGACTACAGCGGGCTGGATCACTTGATGGTGTTTGCGTGCGGGGGATTGCTTCCATGCTTTGGGAGCATTACAAAGAGAGCGCTGAAATTAGATAGGAAGAAGAGTTTGTGTGGTCTGGCAGTGGGGATGGTAAGTGCCACCATCTGCCTGGCTTGCACCAAGTTTGTTTGTTTGCACACTGCCTACTGCAACTCTGCTCCGGAGGCGGTTAGATGATTTGCACTGTTTACAGTAACTTGACATTGATAGAAAATTGCAGGCAGGTATAAGTGGGGCCGGAAAAGAACGTGCACCGTCACGCCCTCACATGGGAGTATGGGTGGACGGAGCAAATCACGCCAACGACATGAATAAACCAGGATTTGGATTTTGTCCCTTTTTCAATCAAAACTCCCACCATTAACTTTTCATTTCGCACCTTTTTGACCGACTACATTATTTATTATAGGTAAAATGCATAGATAACCAGACTTCTTGGTTAAGTGCAAATATAACTCTCAGTTCTTAGAATGTGCTATTATAACCCTGAATTGGCTTTGACTTCAAAAAGTTATAACCTTGCAATGGTTGACTTGTGTTTACTGTAATTTATGCCTATTTAATCACTTAAAATGACTAAATTGCCCTCAATATTAGGCTGTTAGCTGATAGCAAAAATCGGGAACCAGGGGAAATGCAGAAATACTAGATCTTTGCATCTCAGAGTCAAGAAAAGATTCAGCCAAATTGCAGAGAGAAGAGCAAATAATTATCACATATTTGTTAAATCTGACTAACCAAAAAAAATCATTTACCCCATTAAATCCATAAGGGTTGTATCATCTTTTTATATTATATTTTAATGAATTTTTCGGGTATAGAATTTCAATACAATTATAATCAGGGTTATAATTGCACTTTTTGAGAACTGGAAGTTATATTTGCACATAACTTAGAACTGAGAGTTATATAAGCACTTTTCTCTTTACTATATCATCAGCTGATCAAAACCCGAGAATCAAAACACCATCAACTGTGTAACTGTGAAAAACTTGTTGTAACTATCACGTGCTGGATAAAATTTTCTTAATTCCTAACCATCAGATAAGTTCTTATATCTTATAATAACTAGGCTAACCGGATCGGGCGTTGCCCGATTTTATTTGAAGTTTGTAATTAAACAAATGTGTTAAATATTATGTGGTTAATTTAAACATTTATTAGTTTATATTTAAAAATAATGTCATTTAAATTTAGAATAATTTCCTCTATTAAGTCGGATTGCACGCCCATCAATTGATACAATCTATCCTGTCTAATTTATATATATTACATAGGCTACATCAAATACATCAAATAAATGAATTGGGTGCAAGAATAACAGTTGTGACAAAGATATACAGGGAACAAAAAACATTAACTAATAAACATTAACTATAAACATAAGACGCATGGTGTTAATTGGTTCTATTAACAAACTATAAAACTCACCGAAATATATTAATATGAAAATACGTCAATATGAAAGGAATGTGCAAATAGATTAAGTAATTAATATATATATATATGGAAAATGTCAAGCTTTCATAATAATATATCCGGCCGGTCGGAGACAATCGAAATGCAAATTTGTGTGTCGTTTTATATAATAGTTTAACATTATTGGCGGTGGATGACGGGCGATAAAAAATTATTTAATTCAATATATTATACCAAAATCAGATCTCCGTTGACAACGATAAAAATTCAACCAATGCGATGTCAAAATTCATTGTCATTTAAAATAATTAATTTGAATAACACAAAATACATATCCATCAATAATCAATTTATAGTTTGATTAGAGGTTTGAACACCATGCATGGATAATCCCCTTCACCAAAAACGTATGTAATCCTGGCGTCATCCACTGATACTGCAACATCATTACAAGCAAGGGTTAGCTGTTGATTGTGCTGAAAAGAATACATGAAAAACCAAACACATGTAAATACACCAGACTAATCATTAACTGTACATACAAACCTTAATTGTCCATGTTTCAATTTTTCAGATCTCCATGAATAATGGGAGGGTTCCTATGATGCAAGTAGCTCATCCCTCTTACCTGCATAAGACAGAGTGCATAAATATCAAACTCGAGCACTTTGCGGGGATTAATGAAATCTTGCATGAATTGGAACAGACACGGACCACATCGTCGCCTTGAGGTTTAAATTTTGGTTGTACAACACTTTAAAAAGACTGATCTTCTGGATAAATCACATTATGCATTGTATATTTAAGTGTTATATGTGGATTCATGATTGCTACGAACTATTGACCTAACTCATTAAAAAATCAGCAACCTAATTAAATATTGTCAATGGGAGGGTTCCTCAAGTTATCCACGATAGTCAAGTGTCGACATTTATGCTAATTTAAGCTCAAACCAACTGCCACCGCTCATCCCTCTCCCTTCTCAGTCACAAACCCCTCGGCAGCTCGGCCCCACTCCCTTCGAAGTTGATTTCATATTAATTACCCGAGAGTGCTTAGTGACAGAACACAAACTCGGCCTCTCCGTCAGCACCGGAAACTACGTCGTAACAGTCAGCTTAGGTAGACTCAAGAAATTAATGAACCCACTATTATAAATATATATCAAAGAGTCGATGGTTCTGGGCGAATTGATTCGTATTATTCTCACGTAAGCGATGGCTTGATCGGTGGAAACCCTAACCTATTTATATGTATACAGGGAATAGTAAATTAACATTTTTGATTTGATTTTATTTCATTTTTTAAACTATACATTTACATGGTAAGTATAGCGGATCCGGTAAATTAATATATTTGATTTGATTTGAATTGATTTTTGATTTGGAAATTAATTCAACTGATGGTAACTACATGGTAACTATACGTTTCTTTTCTTTTCAAAATTACAGTATTTACATCAATTAAATGTTTAATTTGGAATGCAAATTTCTCCATATATTGGACCGTAACTTTCTCTATATTTATATTTGGAATTGCATGTCATATAATTGCATGTCATATATATATTGGCTACTATATATTTACCCTATACCTATTAAACAACTGGAGGCGGCTGTGTATATTTGGAATGGTTAGGGCTACTTTATATCAATATATATTGATATATTGCCTTCTATATATAATATGCCTACTAAACAACCGGAGACGGCGGCGTTCCCACAAAACGCACGCATCCTGGTCGTTTTAAGTTTTATCATTATAATTCTGGCGGCGGTGTTTTTTTTATATATTTTTATTTACGCCGTCACTCTCTACTTTTTAATATATACCTAATAAAAAGATGATATCATATAAAAACGAAACAGAAGAACCTACATTTTGTTTTTCAATAGTCTAGAGTTATTTTGGTACTACCTCTGTCTCACGTGCTCGGTTGACTTTTCACACTATTTAACACATATATTTGACCAACCGTATCTTTATTTGCTTATACTAGATTGGTTGAACCGCGCGATGCGCGGTTTATTTATTTGTATTCTTTTGACTAAATATATTAATTACGAATTTAATTTATTCATTTAATTTACATAAATCCAAGCTTCGGCTTGAACTTCTCGCATCCCCACACCTTGAAAGTTTTTAACTAATGAATTAATTAAATTGTTTTTAAGTAATTGACGGTTAAAAAAACTAACATTTGATACAAGCTTGTATAAGTACAAAACAAAAACAAAAACAAAATACAAAACAAATCACTAAGTAAAATATGAATTAAACTAAAATAACTTAATAAATCAATATCATATTATAAAAATTCAAAAAGCAATTATAATAAAATAAATGCCGGGATCTAATATTCAATAGAAGCTCTAAACCATAATAAGTGGAATTCGTAATAAACGAATCTAAAATTCGAAAAAAATTCTTAAACGTAATCTAATAAATGGTCCTTACGTCGTTACGTACGTACATTCATGATTAAAAGATATAATAAAATGGAGGCTATAATTTTAGAAAAAGTATCTTGATCGAAACCGATTGTTAAATAAAATTGAAATTAATATTAAGTGGATTGGTTCAATTCAGTCCAGTTCAGTTCAATTCAGTTTAATTCAATTCAGTAAAATATAATTTAATGAAATTTAAATATACTTACTAATTATATTTTACAATATATCAATTAATTTATACTTTATTTTAATTCAATACAGTTCAGTGTGAAATAGCCCACAGAAACTGACAACTATAGAATTAACATTTATGCTCATGGAAATCATAGGTGTTTACTATAAGCAAAGTCTCTCAAAAGTCCAATTTTCCTAAGTGATATGGAACTACCACTATATATTTAAACTCAGGTGATATAATTATGTGTTAAAACATTGATCATATTAAAATAAACATATAAAAAAATATGTTTTAATGCGAAAATTCAAGAAATTTGATGTAAAAATTAAAAAAGTTTAAATGATAAAATATACAGTTCCAATTGAAAGGTACACTGTATAAGATAAAATGTATAAAGACTTTCATGGAAAGTCAGAAAAGTTGGGAGTTCCGGAGACTTTCTCTTTACTATATGCATGTCCTGTTTGCTTCTGCAGGTCCAATAAAAGTGGGAAAATATCATAATACCCTTCATTCGTTTATTAAATTTTATAAATATATTTCTAAAACCCTAACCTTGAATGCATAAACCCATCTATGTAATGATTGAATACGTGTCCAAATTATAAATTACTTTTTCGTGAATTATAATAAATATTTAAGAGGGACATTATTGTCATTTCAGATTTAATTTGGACCTGCAGAAGTAAAGTGGACCTATATTATAGAACCACCCAAATCTTAAGTATCAATAAACCATAGGAATAAATTTCCTAATCTTGTTTGAATCGGGACAAGTCTTGATTTTGGTGAACTGGTTTCATTTGAAACTAACTCCCATTTACTCACGTATTACCAATTGAAAAACTAAAATAAATACCGAAAATCTCAAAAACAAGTCATCTAGCAGACCATAATTAATATGATTTCAAAAAATAAAATTAAAACAAACCATAATTAATATGATCAGTATTACGACATGTGTAATACCGTATTTTTCCAGCTGTTGAATAGACTATATGGACAATTTTCTTCAATATATTTTAACCATGTATAACAGCCATTCAATATAGTAAATATTATGAATAGTAAATTTACCAAATTTAATTTAGTTGAATGAACAAAAATTACATAATTAACGAAATCAATTGAAAATCAGAAAATAATTACGAAAAAATGTCTAATTGAATCTGAATGATACATATATAATCAAACAAAATAGTAAATTAATATAAGCAAAAATATTAAAAGAATAATATTATGGTATGATTGGGAGAAAATTCCAAATAAATATAATTAAATAAAAGTTACAAAATTAAATAATGATTAAATCCTAATTAAATCACAATTAAATATACTACGGAAATTTGTGTTCTTATTAAGGTGTCCATAAGGGAAAAAGGTAAAAATTTATCCAAGAAAATAGGGAGAAAAATAGGGGTAAAAACTTAGGACGAAAGAAATAAATAAAATTTGGTCAAAAAAAAGGGAGAATAACTATTTAGTATGGAGGACGAAAAACTTTTATAAAGGAGGAGGAGGAGGAAGAAGAAGTAATATATTAAAAATCGATTAAGAATTAAGTTTCCATAAAAAAAAGGCTAAAAATTTGCCCAAGAAAATAGGAAGAAAAAATAGGGTACCAAAATTTGGTACTAAAAAAAAGTGAGAATAACTTTTTAGTATTAATATAGGGATTATCAAAAAATAAAAATTTGATATTTAAATACTTTATGTTGTGAGTAATCTAACGATACCAAATATGATAATATGTATGATTATATATCTATTTAAATAGGCGGTCAAAGTTTAAAATCAAATAGTATCAAAATGGCAGAGTGCACATTAGGGTGAGACGGAGGTAGTACTAAAAAGATTATTTTAATTGTTGTCAATGAAATATTGTGTATTTTAACTTGTCTAATTATATTTAAATCAGATAAGAATTTCATCCATAAATAATAAAAATAATCCAAACAGCTCCAAACAGAGCTCCAACCAGCTCAATTGGACAGTGCTTAATATTTTTTTTTTTTTGAAGGCACAGTGCATATGGGTAGAATCTACATTTTGTTTTTCAATAGTCTAGAGTTATTTTGGTGTGTGGAGCGTTTATTTGTTTACCGAGCAGGAGGCAATATGATGAGGGGCGGTGTTTGTGGGGACTCTAAATTCAGTGCTCCTCCTATAAATATACATACACGCACAAGACAGTGCCCCTCCTCACAGAAGAGAGAATGGGTCTTCACATTTCCTTTTTCATGCTCTTACTGACCACAGCGAATGCTGCTGCTCTAGAAGGTGAGGCTTAGCTTGTGCGTGTGTGTTGTAACTGTTTTGTTTCATGTTTGGGTGGATGATGTATGTATAACAATAACAGGGCTCGTCCCAAACGGGAACTTCGAACAAGGGCCCAAGGCAGGCGGCCGGATAGGGAACAAGGCACTGCCCGGATGGGAGATTTCAGGGGTGGTTGATTACATCCAGGGGGGTCCGCAGGCCGGGGGGATGTACTTTGCTGTGTCTCACGGCGTCCATGCGGTGAGGCTTGGGAACGAGGCCAGCATCTCCCAGACACTGGGTGTGAAGCAGGGGAGCCTGTACGCGCTCACATTCGGGGCGTCCAGGACCTGCGCTCAAGATGAGGTGCTCCGGGTTTCAGTCCCCGGCCAGACCGGTGATATTCCTCTGCAGACTCTCTACAGCAGCAACGGCGGCGACACCATAGCCTGGGGTTTCCTGGCCGCCTCCGACTCCGTCAGGATCACCTTCCACAACCCCGGCCTCCAGGAAGATCCCACCTGCGGCCCCTTGCTGGACGCCGTGGCCATCAAGGAGCTCATCCCCCCGAGGCCCACCCGGTTCAATCTCGCCAAGAACGGCGACTTTGAGGAGGGCCCTCATCGCCTCCTCAACTCCTCCAACGGCGTTCTTCTGCCTCCCAAGCAGGAGGACAAGACGTCCCCCCTTCCGGCCTGGCTCATCGAGTCCCTCAAGGCCGTCAAGTTCATATACAAGCCTCACTTCAACGTCCCCAGCGGCCGCGCAGCTCTGGAGTTGGTTGCAGGCAGGGAGAGCGCCGTCGCACAGATCCTCCGGACAGTGCCTCGGAAGGTCTACAACCTCGTGTTCAGCGTCGGGGATGCTAACAACAGCTGCCATGGATCCATGATGGTCGAAGCTTTTGCAGCTGCTGATACGCTCAAAGTTCCTTTCCACTCCACAGCCAAGGGTGAGTTCAAGACTGCTGCCTTCAACTTCACTGCACTTTCTAACAGGACCAGGATAACCTTCTACAGCTCCTTTTACCACACCAGGGAAGATGACTTTGGGACTCTCTGTGGACCTGTTCTTGATAATGTCAGGGTCTTTCCAGCAAAGCCTTGATAATGTACTACCAAACTTACTGTCAATTTATGATTTGCCTTAACTCTTGCTTGGTAATCCGAATAAATGGAGCAACCGAATTTCATCTTCCATCTGTTAGCTTTCACGTTAGCTTTCACGGAGATAAGCCGAGAAAAGGAGAAAGACGAACTAAAATGACAGTAACGTGGTTCGACCCAAACGTGGTATACATCCACCAGAAAATCAAACTAGTATATTCCAAGAGAATTACAGAGTAAACAAAACCTCACTACACTCCCTATAATAATTATCTCTTCTCTCCTCAAACGTTCACATATTGGTGACGGGACCCTCCGACTGGAATTACCTTCACGGGACTTCGCACCATATTATTGAACAAAACCAAGAGTTTATATATTACTCTCAAACTACCAGAAACCTCTATGAAAACGGAAAAGCTACCTAATCTAAATCGAAAAAGGTTACACGTTTATTCCTGTTTCATTTGGGAAAAAGATTTCCGAATTCAGAATTATTGAAATTTGAGACAATTCCCAACACCATCATATTTTACCAAGTCCTAGTACTATGGCACGTACAATTCAGCTTTACTACAGCAGCTGAAGTAGCTGAATTCATCTGACATTTTGTGCGGAAATTGAAAACTTCAATCATGCAATTATTTATTTAAATTCAATTCAGATAAATATATTTAAATTTTTTTCAGTTCAGTTTAGTATATTTATATTTTTTCAGTACAAATCAATATATATATTCATATCCGTTTTCAATTTTAGTTCATTATATTTTTATTTTTTTCAGTTCAGTTCAGTCCATCAAGAATTAAGCTCAGCGTATTAGGGTCTAAGTATTCTTTAATATATATTTGGTTATTCGTTTGATTGAATTTTTGGGCATTACCTTGACTAAAAGGTAAGATTCAAGAATATTTTCCCTGCTAAACACTACGATTAATAGCTAGGTATTATTGATCCGTCTATAACACTTATATTTTAGGATAATTTTAGGATGTCATAAATATTCACTACTATATGACTTAATTTTCTTCATTATATTTTAACCATGCATAACAACCGTTCAATATCATTTATAATTTTCCATGAATATGCTGAATAGTGAATATACCAAATTCAATTTAATTGAAAATAGACCAAAATTACATAATTAACCAAATCATTGAAATCAAATTGAAAATCAGGAAATAATTACAAAAATAGGTCTAATTGAATCTGAATGATACATATAGAATCAAACAAAATAGCGAAGTTTGGACATGAAGAAGTCAAACAATGCACGGTTGAGCCCCTTAGTGAAACTATTTGCAACCTTTAATGAAGTGGAGACATGACCAACACGAAATTTGTCAGCATCCACCAATTTCAGTACAAAATGATGGTCAATGTCAATATGCTTGGTTCTCTTGTGAGCAACATTTGTTCAATCAGTCTTTTTTCTTGGACTAACTCTGTCTTAACCTCCTTTTTCTGAGCTCTGTCCTGATTATATCCATGGAAGCCATGAACTTGAATATTTCTTCCCTAACATTCTTGGCTTCCTGTTTCACGTCTTTCAATTCTCTCATCACTATTAATACTGCTCAATCTTCATAGTCAGTTCCTTGACAGTAATTTTGGTAGTTGGTTAGAATATATAGAAGAGAGGTGTTGATATAGGAAATTACATTACCTCGGAGACGGTTTCTTGAAAGACATGGAAGAGATGAGTGTCCTATGACTGGTTGGTATCTCCACCCATCTGGTCCCTCTATTCCGTGGATTTACTGTTGTGAGGATCGCGGGCCTGACGATCCGGTCAACGGCCCAAGCGGCTGGTCAAGCGCCAGCCCAGTAAGCCCGTCAACGCCAAGGGGAAGGGATGTGAAGGCAAGGGAGATCAGACCCAACGTAAGCCCACTTATTTGAACCTTAAACCCTGCGTTCATGAACCCTGGCTGAGTCTAAGAGGAAGGAGAGGAGGAAGACAAGGGGTAAGTTCACAAAACCACTGTAGAGATAAGATCACAAATACTGTCAGGGAGCTAATTTTGGTATCAGAGCGGGAACGGCGATCGCCCTCCCCGCGCTGACTTAGCCATCTCTTCTTCATTTGCAGGTTAGCTGTCGACGGCTCCGTTCAAGTAGAAGTCCATATTTGTGGCCGTAACATTGGCGCCGTCTTTGGGGATCCTTATTATTCCTACAGCTCACGTACTCAATCAATGAGTGGAGAAACCAACAGTCAGATCCCGCCCAGACCGATCTGATGGGGCGTGAGGACGACGAAGACGAAGAGCTTGAAGAGCTTGACCAGCACTCGGTCAGGCACCCCACCACTCGCCGGCTGTCGAGCCAAGTAGTGGGCCCAGAGTAGACATCGACCCCCGGCCTGGGGGAGTCAAGGGAGAGCATGGCCAACCAGATCCACGAGCTCCAGAGCCTGAGCACCAGAGCGGGGAAGATCACTCCAAAAAGCCTATTCCAGGGCATAGGCGCGATGAAGCAGAAGATGCCCGAGCCTTCGGAACCACAGGCGCAGGGCGTGGAAGCAAACCCCATCCCGGTCACCCAGGACGACGAGGACTCCGGCGAAGATGAGGATCCAGAGCACGAGTGGCCGACCGCGTACATCCACAAGCCGAAAGTCCCACCGCGGGTCTCCGTTCACAGGCGCCTTGTCGTGAACTGGACCCCGCCGGAAGGAGAAAAGCGGCGAGGAAGCCCGTTCACCCGGTCGGTGATGGAGTTCGTGGCCGATTCAAAGATCCGCATTCCCCCAAACCTGGGGTCGTACAATGGTTCGACGGATCCGGCCGAACATATCCACACCTTCACGACGTCCATGTCGACGTACAGCACCCCTGAGCCTATCTGGTGCTGAGCGTTTGCCACCACCCTCAAGGAGGCGGCGAGGTTGTGGTTCGCCAACCTAGAAAATGAAAGCATCTCCACCTTTGCGAAGTTGGAGGACCTTTTCCTGACGCGGTTTATGCAAAAGAAGAAGTTTGCTCTTACCACACAAGATGTGCTGCGAATCAGGCAACGGTCGGGCGAGTCGCTCATGGACTATTACGAGCATTTCATCACCGAGTGCAACAAAGTGGAAGATAGGCTGGACGAGAACTGGCTGGTTGAGATCTTCGTGTAAGGGCTGACCCATGCCCTCTTGAGGGCCCGACTATCGAAGAAGCCTGTTTTCACATTGTACGAGCTCCACATCAAGGTTGAGGAGTATCACAGAGGCGATAAGGCCACCAAAGATATAACCTCTGGAGGGGGAGTCGAGAAAGGACAAGTCGAGAGGGTCAGTGAAGGACCGATTGGGTAGCAGAGAAGAACCAGCGAAGGACAGGTCTTTCACACCTCTGACTAAAACCCCCAAGCAGATCTTCATGGCCGTGGCGGATCAAGGAGTGGTCCCAGTCCCTCGCAAGATGAAGTTGCCGCCGTCCAAGAGGGACATGAGCCTCTACTGCGATTACCATGATGATCACGGTCATGACACCAACGACTGCATACACCTCAAAAGAGCCATTGAAGCCTGCCTCAAGCGGGGGCATCTCAAGAAATATGCCAAGGAAGCGCGGGAGTACAATAGGGAAGAGTACTCATCCCGATCAGGTGAACGTCGGCCTGAACAAGAAAGTGAACGAGGGAACGAGCGGTCTGGTGACCATTCGACAGGTCACAAATCCAAGGAGATTGCTCGGGCCGAGAAACGAGAAGAGTCGGGGAAGAGACGGAGGTACGAGGACACCTCTTCGCAGGATGAGGAGCCGACCGCCCCCACCGGTGCGATACTCGCGATCATCGGAGGGAACGCGGGCGGAGCAACAAAGTCCCAGAGAAAGGCGCACTGCCGCAAGACGCCCGAACCAACACCGGTATCGAGGAGGCTGACATCAGAAGAGGTGATCACGTTCAGCTCTGAGGATCCTGTCCCGGACCGGCCTGCAGGAGGTGATGCTGTCGTCATCACGGTGCAAATCATGGACAAGCTGGTACACCGCGCCTACGTCGACAACGGCAGTTCGGCGGAGATCATGTATTGGCATTGTTTCGAGAGATTGGACGAGAACACGCGCAAGGAGTTGATCCCGACGGCCACGCCATTGGTGGACTTTACAGACCTGACAATCTGGCCAGAAGGAGTCATCACCCTGCCGGTGGCGGTCGACACGGCCACCCGCAGGAAAATCGTGGACTTTGAGTTCATCGTCATCAAGGCGCATAGCCCATACAGCTTGATACTGGGCAGGCCAGCACTGGCAGCTTTAAAGGGAATCGTCTCCACACTCCACCTCCTGCTGAAGTTCCTAACGAGGGAAGGAATAGCGACGGTACGGGGTGACCAACAGAAGGCGCGAGAGTGTCATCGAGTGGCTCTCAGAAAGAGGAAACATCTTGGAGAGCCGTCAGAACCACCGTCGGGCGAGCCGTCCGGCAGATCGTCCGCCCGGAGAGTGCAAATGGTCAACCCACAGAAAAGAATCGTCGTTGAAGAGCTGGGGAGCGAGGTAGAAACTGTATACCTACATGGGGACCACGCGATGCCCATACAGGTAGGGGTGAACGTTCCCGAGGAAGTAAAGCAGTCGATGGTCAAGGTATTGGAGAAACACGGGAGCGTGTTCGCGAGGAAGCCGTCGGACATGACCGGGATCTCCCCGGACCTTGGGATGCACTCGTTGAATGTCAACCCTTCCCATAGGCCGGTCATCCAGAAGAGAAGACCCTTGTGCCGTGAGAGGAACGAAGCCGTCAATCGGGAGGTCAATGAACTCGTCAACGCAGGGATTCTTGTCGAAGTGCCATATCCGGTCTGGCTGGCCAACCCTGTTTTGGTCAAGAAACAGGACGGCAACTGGAGGATGTGCGTCGACTACAAGACCCTCAACAAGGCCTGCCCGAAGGACTGCTACCCGATCCCGGCCATCGATCAGAAGGTCGATGCGCTTGGAGGATTCCCGACAAGTGCTTCTTGGACACGTACAAGGGCTATCATCAGATCCCGATGAAACCAGAAGACGTGAACAATACCGCTTTCATCACCGAAAAAGGGGCATTCGCCTATAAGATGATGCCCTTCGGGTTGCGGAATGCGGGGGCCACGTATCAGAGGGTGGTCGATCGCGTGTTCCGAGACCAAGTGGGCCGTAATATGGAAATCTGTGTGGACGATATGGTCATCAAGAGTAGGAACTTCGATGATTTGATCGGCAACGTGGATGAGACGCTAGGTAGGCTGAAGGAGATAAGGATGAAGCTGAACCCGGCCAAGTGCCAGTTTGCCGTCGGGTCTGGGAAGTTCCTGGGCCATATGGTATCAAACGACGGTCTGAGTGTAAACCCGAAGAAGGTGCAAGCGATCGTGGACATGCCCGCTCCGAGAACAGTGAAGGACATCCAGAGCCTCAATAGAAAGCTGGCCGCGATGAACCGGTTTTTATCTCGGGCGGCGGAGAGGTCGTTGCCTTTCCTGAAGGTCCTTAAGGAGTGCATCGGCCCGGTCGGGGTCGTGCAGTGGGGACCCGTGGAAGACGAAGCGTTCCGAGAGCTGAAGGAACACCTGAAGGTGCTGCCGACGTTATCGCCGCTGGAGAACGGAGAAACCCTTTTCCTATATCTGGCCGCAGGGGCGGAAGTGGTCAGCGGAGCGTTGGTCCGGGAAGAGGGCAAGGTGCAACGCCCAGTGTACTACGTGAGCAGGACGCTACAGGGGGTGGAAACCCGGTATACGGATCAAGAAAAGCTGGCCCTCACCCTCATCCACTCAGCGCGGAGGTTGAGATCATACTTCCAAGCACATCCTGTGGTCGTCTTGCGAATGAGCCCCTGAAAGCGATCGTGGCGAGGCCTGAATCGTCGGGCAGATTGGCCAAATGGGTCGTTGAGTTGGGAGAGCACGCCATTCAGTATGCTCTCAGGAAGGCGATCAAGGGTCAGGTGATGGCCGATTTCTTAGCAGAGACCCCTTTAGTGACGGAAGCCCCGAGCGAAGACTCGATGGCGGAGGCGACAGATATTCCACGTCGGCCCCGACGTTGGGAGGATAGAACAGACAGGTGGAAACTCCACGTGGACGGCGCGTCGGGCGTCGAAGGCGTGGGAGCTGGATTGATTGTCTCAGATCCCGACGGGCGGGAGACGACCTACACCTTGCGTTTCGAGTTCCCGGCGATGAATAACGAGGCCGAATATGAAGCACTGATAGCGAGGATGGAGATCACCAAGAAGTTAGGGGCGAATGGGCTGGACGCGTATGGCGACTCGGCTTTGGTGGCCAACCAGTTCAGCGGGGCCTACCAAGCGAAGTAGCCGTCGATGCAGAAGTATTTGGCGAAGGTGAAAGCGCTGGCCACATCTTTTGAAGGTTTCGATGTCACCCGAGTCCCTCGCTCGGAGAACACCCGGGCGGACGCGCTCAGCAAGCTGGCTTCTACAGCCAGCAGTCATCTGTCCAAGGGAGTGTTGGTGGAGACGTTAGCAGCAAGGTCAACGGAAGGTCTAAAACTCACTATAAACGAAAGTAATTTTAATCACACCTTTTAATCACACTAAAATTTTAATGATGTGATTAAAAAAAATTAGTCACACTTATTTAGATTTGAGTGTGATAAATAATATTATTAGTCACATGTTATGTGACTAATATAAATTTACTCACATAAGTTATAGTATTAAATTTTAACTGTGAGTATTTAGTATTAGTCACACTGATTTTTAAACTATAAAAATTTGAAATGTGGTGTGACCAATAGTTTCAATCTATGATTAATACACTTAATGATTACAAATCAACAATAAATATAGGTGCCTAAATATAAAGTTAGGGGCGAAATTCAATGCAACCGAGGACTTCAGTGAACTGCGCGGGGTCTTTTTTATAAACTTTAAAATAGATTGGGGATCAAACTGTAAATTGACATTTTAAAACGGATTAAATTTTATTTATCTCTCCGCAATCTGATTCTCCCCGATTATTTCGTCGATCCCTAACCGCGTCGGAGCCTCCATTCGATCTCTTAGTCACATCTTTCAAGGTAGTGCCTAATCATTCTACTGTGATGCATTCTCTGTTGTTGATCTGAGTTATTTTGAAAGATTTGCTTCAGTTTTGTTGTTCTGCAATCTGTTTATGATTAGGTGTTTGCTTGCTGGATTCCGAATGATGCTTAATGATTCATTGAATTGATGATGGTGTCTGTTATACATTGTTAATTGTCTCATTTGTTAATTGTATGCCCTTTTGTGCTTCTTCGTCGTCCTCATTTGTTAATTGAAGAAGCCAGGTTGATTTTGATTCGGGGTTGATGCATGTTGTGATGTATGTAGACTGTTGTTGATAGCTCATGCCCTGTTTGATACCCGACAGTTGATGACCATATGTTTGATTCCCTTGCACTAGAATGTGATGATGGTCGTAATGCCCTTGTATGTTTTGTTGGTCTGACTATCTAATCGTGTGATGTTATGTTGTTTGAGGTTACTTTTTATCTGCTCTGATAATGGTTTCATGTTTGTTTTAACCTGAACAAGGCATTAGCTATTCTTGTATGCGACAAAATGGTTTGATTTCAATCTCTTCTCTGAACCGATATGGTCAGGTGTGAATTTCGGAATGTGTTTCTTTTTTACATGTGATTGTAATGCAATTTGTCCAATTTACTTCTATGTTACCGGTTGAGTGCTTATAGATGGTCGAAGAATATGAACATTTGTCTGAATGTTATTGCAGATGGGGGATCAAGTAAGGAAGAAAGGCCGAAGACGTGCTAAGTTGAACTTTTTAAGCACTCAACCAAAGGATGTGAAATTTAAGGTTGAGATTAATAGCTTCATGCAACCTGTAGGAAAACACTCGACGCATTTGTCGCGCTTTATTGGCGACATTGCAAGAGATGGAAATCGGTTTCCATTGATTGAGCCATGCTTCTCGGAATTTAGACTGAAATCTGAGCTTCAAGAGGCTGTTAATGAAGTGAAGGTAAAATCATAAGGTTTACATATTTGTTCTATTTAATTTGTGCCTTATGGTATTTTATGTATGCAGGATGTGTTTTGCTTCTCTTTGTATTTTTATAAGGACTGAATATGTTAACAAAAAAATTTATATATTAAATTTTAATTTTGCATAATTCTACAAAGGATAAATAAAGGAGACTTTATACATAGAAACTTGCATTTCGACTGAAAACCGAGTTAAATTTTAAAAAAATCATAAACTAAAAAAACTAAGATGCAGACCCTGGCTGCTTTTCTCTTTAGATAAACCGTAACTCTTAGAAATGTACGAGCCGCCGGAACTCTTAGAAATGTACGAGCAAATGATCTGAGGCTCCTTCCTTGGTAAGATGCAAACCCTTATGCTTTTCTCGCTTTCTCTAATCATTCGATTTCACTCGATTACTGATTGAGCTAAGCTTCCACCTGTACTGCTCCATGAACAAGCAAAGTGTACACTCCATCAAAAAATGGCATTGAGGGTTCAGTTTGGCAACTTCCAAAATCTGATGTTGCTGTAAACGGTTCCAGCATTCACCCGAAAATCAACCCCCGGTAAAACAATATCAAATCAACCCTTTCTTCTTCCTTTTGCTGCTTCTGATCTTGCTATGAATTCCCTCTTTTTGAGAAATAAAGCTGCAATCTTCTTTACTTCACTCTCTTCTTTTGATTGCAATCTTGATATGGGCATGTTTCTGTACAAGTGTATCATTCATTCTTCAGTTTTGGATAGCCCAGTTCTAAAATTTGTTTGCAATTCTCCATTTGACTTATTATACTCATAGTTTCAACTCTCTATTTTCCAGCTTGAGTTTGATTCGCTAACTTGACCTTTATTGCTGGATAAGAGAGTTTTTCCTACCAAGGTAGCACTTTCAGTTTGCTTATAGTTATATTGCATCATGTTGCAAGTCTGTGTTTCATGTATCTTTGTTCTCTAAAATTTAGGCCTCATGGACAAGTCTTGGGTTAATGCACCTTTGGAATCAGAGAAGTTTCAAAATGGGGTATATTCATTCGTGGATTTCGCATTTCAAAATGGAAAAGTTACTGAAAACGGAGAGCTGAAGTGTCCATGTAGCAAATGTCTCAATCGCTTCTATGTCAATAGAGAGACCGTGACTGAACATATATTTTGTTCCAGGCTGAATCCTAACTATAAGAGATGGGTTCTGCATGGTAAAAAGCGGAAAGAAACGGTATCCACTGCTCGTGATATCAGTCAGAGCACTAACAGTCATGAGAGTGAGATGAGGGATGATGATACCAGTATAGAAGTTGATGAACATATACAGTTGATTGATGCTGATGGTCTATTGTGTGCTGTTTATGGTGCTCCTCCTACAGATGATGAGGTTGGAGATGATGAAAACGATAAATTGGACGATGCTTATCCGGCTCGATTTTATAAAATTCTAGAGGAATCTAAGAAGGAGTTGTACCCTGGCTGCGAGAAGACCACCTTATTGACATTTCTTGTCAAGCTTTGGAACTGTAAATGTCTTGGTGGTTGGAGCGATAAATCCTTCAAGATGATGTATGAGCTACTAAAGGAGTCACTTCCAGATGGTTGTTCTTTGCCGGAGAATGTTAGTCAGTGCAAAAAGCTGCTTTATGAACTGGGGTTGTATTACAACAAGATTGATGCTTGTCCCAACGATTGCATGTTATATTGGAAGGATACCTCAAAACTAAGCCAGTGTAGTATCTGTGGAGTGTCACGGTATTAAGATGAGGATAAAAAAACTCCAGCAAAGATTCTTCGCCATTTTCCTTTGAAGCCAAGACTTCAGCGTCTATATATGTCCTCTAAAACAGCAGTGGATATGAGATGGCATGATGAGCAGCGAACCAAAGATGGTTTGATGCGCCATGTTGCAGATTCTGAAGCTTGGACACATTTTGACAAGATGAATCTAGAATTTGCGGCTGAACCGAGGAATGTGAGATTGGGCTTAGCAAGTGATGGTTTTAATCCGTATAAGAACATGAGCACTACTTATAGTGTTTGGCCAGTGGTTCGAATCCCATATAATATGCCTCCATGGTTGTGTATGAAACAACCAAACATGATTCTCTCTTTACTTATACCAGGGCCAAAGGGACCTGGAAACAAGATTGATGTTTATATGAGGCCGTTAATTGATGAGTTGAAAGAGTTATGGAAAGAAGGGATTTGGACTTATGATGCATCCAAGGGTGAGAAGTTTAAATTACATGCAGCTCTACTGTGGACTATTAGTGATTATCCAGGCCTAGCTATGCTCTCAGGTTGGAGCACAAAAGGAAAGCTTGCATGCATCAGGTGCCATGAGCATACAGACCACTTGTATCTTAAGAATGGGAAGAAAATGTGCTACATGGGTCACCGTCGATGGTTGCCAAAGGATGATAGGCTTCGAAGACTGAGAAAAGAATTTAATGGATACCCTGAATTTAGACCACCACCAAGTCCATTACTTGGAAAAGATATTCTAGAGAAGTTAAGGGACATTTCACATTCACTTAGTGAGGAGTTTCAAGCTAGCTTATGTGGCGGGAGTTCTCGAAAAAGGAAATCTAGTGGGACATCATCTGGAAGTCAAAAATTCCCACACAACTTCAAGAAATTGAGTATATTCTACGAGCTTCCGTATTGGGCTGATAATCTACTCCATCACAATTTGGATGTAATGCATGTCGAGAAAAACGTATGTGACAATGTGGTTGGTACTTTACTGGGAATTGATAAAAAGTCAAAGGACAATATAAGAGCAAGGTGGGATTTGAAACGAATGAATGTTAGGCATGAACTTCATCCGGTCTTGATTGGTGACAAGTATTTGCTGCCATCAGCGTGTTACTCAATGAACAAGTCAATGAAGGAAATGTTCTTGAGTGTTCTTGCGAATGTAAACACACCATGGCTATTCTTCCAATATTTCACGACGTGTAAATGTCCAGCAACAGAAATTATTTGGATTGAAGAGTCACGACTCTCATGTTATCATGCAATAGTTGTTACCTTTGGCAATTCGAAAGACTTTGCCGAAGAGAGTTAGCACTATTCTTATAGGACTGTGTGTCTTATTCCGTGAGTTATGCACCAAAGTGGGAAGTGTTGAGCACTTTCAAAAGCTCAAAAACCAGAGTGGTCTCGTACTGTGCAACTTAGAGCGCATATTTCCGCCATCAGTTTTTGACGTAATGGTTCATTTGGTTGTCCATTTAGCTTCTGATGCACTCATTGGCGGACATGTCTATTATAGATGGATGTATCCAATTGAAAGGTACCACGTGTGTATATATGTTTTGCAATTATAAGTTAATACCTAATACATTTTGTGTACTATTTTAACTTGTTGTTTTATTTGAATGTCTTAAGGTATTTGTGTACACTGAAAGGATTTGTACATAATCGAACTCATCCCGAAGGCTCCATTGCTGAAAGATATGTGTTTGATGAATGTGTCACATTTTTGACAAGATACTTGGGTGATGTGGAAACACGGACAAATAGGCCACCAAGGTATCAAGATGATGAATTTATTGGAGCTGCAAAACGCTTTATGTTGTCTCCTCAAGAGAAGAAAAAAATACACGACTACATCTTGTTTAATCACAAGGATGTGTGCTCGTATATTGCGTGAGATGCTCTCTTTTGTCCCTTTTTGATTAAATGTGCTCAGCCGTATTATTTGACTACTACTGATCTTTTGTCATTTTTGTCTCTTTCTGTTATAGTGAGCACAAAGGTATCATACTCTTGGCAAACCCCAAAAAGAATCGACATGCAAAACAATTAATACACAAAGCTCAGTTTCCAGATTGGTTTAAACAGAGAATTAATGCTCTCAAAGGTATGAAACAACCAATTCTTCCTAGTCTAAGCTCCCTTGCAAGTGGTCCTTTCTCCACTGCAAGAAGATTCACTGGTTACACAGTTGCTGGTATGAAATTTAAGATAGTGAGTAGAGAGAGTTCAGCTAAAACTCAGAGTAGTGGGGTTTTGGTCCAGGCCAGTGTGCCTTGCTATTCAAGTGCAAAGGACCAAAACCCAACCGATGCACTGGTAACATATTATGGTCAGATAACTGATATAATTGAAGTCATTTATCCTCCAAATCATCCTCTTGTTTTGTTCAAGTGTGACTGGTTTGATCTTGTTACCAAAGACAAAGGTTTGAAGGTGGATGAGTTAGGATTTACACTTGTGAATGTTTTGACTCGTTTACCAACTCAAAATGACGAGCCTTGTGTTCTTTCATCTCAAGTTCGACAAGTGTTTTATGTTCAAGATCCCATTGAACCTGATTGGCATGTTGTGGTGGGTATCACGCCTAGGGATACTTTTGACATGGGTGGTGGAGACGATTATGAATTATTAGAATTTGAAATTTTCGAAAATGATGGTGATAGTGTTGAGAATATTGAATTGGTTAGGAGTGATGTAGAAGCTGTTATGATTGATGTTGCTTTAGCTTCTCTTGAAATTGATTGCGGAATTATTAGAGATGGGAGTGAAGAGGAAGAAGATGACAATATGTGGGAGAATGAATCGGTTGACACTGATAATGAAGATTATGTCCTCAATAGTGATGCAGATGATAATTCTTGGCTGTTGTTCTTTTGCTTGAGTTCTGCTTTGTTTGTATAAAGTGATGATATCTTTTATTTATATGAAGAATTTTATGAAGGTTTCTCATTTTATGGAAAGTGAAGTTACTGCTCAATATTTCTTGTTCACTTTATTTGTAATTTGCAGAATATTATAAAAGGGTTATGAAAATAAAGGAAGCGTGTTTCTACAAATTAATCGCAGAGCCTCGCCCATCTTCTCTACCTTCCCGCTCCGGTTCAACTCCACCTTCAGCTCCGTCCACCCAGAGTATTTATAATTCCCCCACACACAATTCCACACTCCCCACTGCGTGACTATGTGTAAACACAGTGATCGCCGGCGTATGCAGAATGGGGCGGTTACGAAGCCACGGAAGCTGCATTGGTATCTCCGCCGCCGCATTGACGCCGTCCTCCCGCGGAGCGTGCTCTTTCTCCACCTTCACCTCCTCCTCCTCCACTGCTTCTTCAGGTTCAGTCAGTGCTCCGATTCTCTTAACCTAATTACTCGTTCTGTTCAGTTTTGGATTTAGTTTTTGCATTTGAAGATTTTGTCAGTTTGTTGATCATGAATAATTTCCGTAGAGAATTGAGTACATTTAGCGTTGATGATAGACTATTTTTCTCAATTTTCGTGAGGTAAAGATGTGAGTGGTTAAACACGGATTTTCTAAGGCAATTTAAAATGCGAATGAGAAGCATGTACGAAATGAAGGGATTAGTTGTCAATTCATTATGCCGGTGGCACAGGAATTTCTGTATATTAATAGTATATAAGTAGTGCTTTGTTGTATGCTTAATATGTTGAGTTATTTATTAGCAGAATGATCGAACTGTTTTTGGTTATGAGAATGTGGTCGTTATCACAGCTGGATGATTAGGAGACTCTTTCAAATCTGCAATGTTACTGTGTATGTAGATCCGTATCTGAACACTGATGCTGGCACCATGCAGGTGACATTGAGTCAATGCCTTTCATTGAGGCTCTGCAGCAGTTGTTTTTTGCAGTAGGTAAGGGTTTACGCCTGGTTGAAGTTGATATAATATGAGTATACATTTCAGTGGAGTGCTGTTAGTTGACGCCTGACGAAATTATCGAAGTACTGGAAACTGATTGAACTGTACGTGCTCTTTTATGTATCTCTTATCAGGACCAGATAACTTTTGCCTCATTCATGTCAGTCTTATACCAGTTCTTGGAGTTGTATAGGTAACGTAATAGGTATATTTTGGTTTAACTTACTGCTTTCACATGTATTGACATCTTCAACATATTAGAAGAAACCTTGAACAAGCCAGGACTGTATTGAGTGCGCTGGTTAAGGTATGTGTTCTGTTACCGAGTTTAAGATGCTTTTGTATTTTAGTGTATGGATCTTTGCTATTGCTGTTAGAAATATTTTTTTAAAATTGTGCTAACTTAGTGAACTTGGTGTTGTGTAGAGAGAAGAGAAAAAAAGAGAAGTTATAGAAAGCGAGGTCAACTAACTGTATAAAAGCTTGCCAAAATGCAGCTGAAGTTCCGGTAAGACTCTTGAATTTGCTCTCCGGGGTGCTGTAAAAATGGCGTCTTGATTTTGAAATTAAAAAGATAGGTATTAGTTTGTTAATGTACATTATGTGTTTTTGCTGGCATCAAATCAAATAAATCTATGTGTTTGAATAATGCACTACTCGTGTTCGAGAAAATGCTTGTAGAATGTAGAGTATCAGTGGTTACCCTCATCCTTATTTGATTCTTACATGTATTATATATTGAAACAAAACCAAAAATGAAGCTCTCTTTTGGTTTTTTGGTGCAGGAACACATGGAGGAAGATATTAGTAGTTGACTTGCAACCCAGAAGAGTAAATAATGTATTTGGTATTTGTGTTCTCAATTGCATAAATGTATAGTGGTATGGTATTTGTGATCTCAATTGCATAAATGTATTAGGTTTCAGGTGGTAAGATGTTGTCTGGAGCATGCAACATCAGTTGCAAAGATTTTCCTCATGTCAAAATCAGATGCCGTGGCCACAGAAATCCAGGAAGCAGAACCTGCAGTCACCGGAAACCCCATGAACAATTCAGGTTTGCCTTCTCTTTGCACTTTCTATTTCATATTCAGGAATTATCTTCTCTAGGAATTTGGTTTTAATCGACGATGCTATTTTTCTTATATTTGTCTCAGGTATCCATACCTTTGTTCTCATGGCAGTGGCTATATACCTTCTGCCAAACATGCTAGCAGCAGTTTTATTTATCTTTCCGATGCTTCGCAGATGGATTGAGAACTCAGATAATTTTTATTATAAGGTTTCTTCTCTGGTGGTCACAGGTATGTGCCTCTTCACTACTTTCTATACAAATGCCATCCTGTGAACTGCATCAGAAGTCACTAGATATAACTGGAAAATAAATTTCTGTGTATTGTCCTTCCAAGAGTTGATCTACTGCATGAGAAATTCTATATCCCAGGCAAAACACTCTATTACACATTTGTTTGTTTCACATTTTAGATTAAATGCAAAATAAAGAGGGGTTTTTCTTACCTTTCTTAAGATATATGAAGAACATTATCTGGTGCTCTTTAATTAATTTATAAAACTTGAGGACTTAGGTGCATACATTTATTTGTAAGCGTTACACTCCTTTTGTACAAACTCGGTTCATTTTCTCAAGTTAAAACTACTTGCACTTCTGCAGCCGAGAATCTATGTAGGGAGAGGAATGCACGAAAGTCAGTTTGCACTTATCAAGTATGTTGAAAAATTTACAGCCTAGAACTATTTCACTTTTCAGTTATTAATTTTGATAAAGATATTCCTGACTCTTAGAATGCAATGAAATCAGGTATACTCTCTTCTGGGTGATGCTTTTGTGCAGCAAGTTTGCATTTAGCTACTTTGTCCAGGTATTTGCATTCAGTTAATCAATATTTTACATTTTTTTCTTAAATCTGATGGTTATTTCATTTCGTAGATCAAGCCTCTGATAAAACCGACAAAAGACACTATGGAAATTCGTCGTGTGCAATATGCCTGGCATGAATTTTTTCCCAATGGTATATTTCTCTCGGTGTTTTTCTTCCCAATATGCTTTGCAGTTCTGTCTAATCTCATGCAAATTAGCGGTGCACTACTGGGAAGACAAAGGAGCTACAATGTAAGTCAATCCTGATGTTTCTTCGGCATGGCCCGGGATAGAACATTGACTTTGTGTTGTTTGTGTTTTTATAATCAGGTGGCAAAGGAAGCTGAGTAAGAAGTCCCAGCTATGCCTATTCTATCTGGTTTACGAGTCATGTATCCCGTAAAAAACGCTCATACTAGTTTGACATCTACAAGGTAATCCACTCTTCCGTTTCTCTCCATTCTATTGTATCTTCAGATACTAACTGAGTTTCCATCGTCATGCAGAATATTGACAAAATTCCACTGGTCAGTTGCCCGGTTCTTATCATCCACGTAAGTGTTCTTTGCATATTCCCATGCTTTCTCGGTGAAAAACCAAAAAGCTAGTCTGAAATGACCTGTAAAAGTTCTCAGATGTATTTGAAATGCAAAATGCAGGGAACTGCTGATGAAGTAGCTGATTTCTCGCACGGGAAGCAGCTATGGGAGCTGTGCAAGGAGAAATACGAGCCCTTGTGGATCAAAGGAGGGAACCACTGTGATTTAGAGCTGTATCCCGAATACATAAGACATCTCAAAAAATTTGTGACCACCGTGGAGCGATCTCCATCTCAGAGGATGAGTTCCCGGAAAAGCACAAACTATTTTGAACCATCCAGGAAGAGACATGTTTGAGCCTTCGAGGAAGAGCACGGACAGTAGAGAGAAGCCACGACACAGTACAGACAAGCCGGAGAAGATGAAGAGCCAGTCGAACAATACAGACAAGCTTGAAAAACTGAGAATGTCTTTTGATCAACAGGAGAGGTCCCGGAGAAGCGTTGACTGCATCGAGAAGTCCCGGAAACTGAAGAGTAGCTTGGATGCAAGATCAGATGAAATGCAGAATCTGCTGGAGAAATGAAGAGTAACAGTGCAGAAAATAGTTCAGGTCAAAATTGTAAATATAGATAATTTTGGGCCAAAATTGTAAATATAGATAATTTTGGGGTAAATGTGTAAATACAGATAATTATGGGGCAAATATGCAAATACAGTTTGCAGCAGAAGGAAAAGGAGCTGAGAATGAGAGTTGATGACTTGGAGGATTCAGAGTTTTTGTTTTTACAGCAGAGGGCAAAAATTAGTTGGTTGCAGGAAGGAAATAGGCCATCTAAGCTATTTTATGCTGTAATGAGGGAAAGACAATATAAAAATCATATTGTTAGTCTTCATGATGGACAGAGCCTTATTTTTGGAAGGGGAGAAATAGAGGAGCATCTGGTTAAACATTTTCAAAATCAGTTTGGTACAAGTGTTCAACAGGGTCTGGTTATAGATCCTAAAGTCACTAGCCATGGATCAGTCTTAACTATTGAGCAGCAAGCTAGCTTAATAGGTAAGGTTACTGATGATGAAATCAAGAGAGCACTGTGGAGCATACAAAATGATAAAAGCCCTGGAGCTGATGGCTTTTCAAGTATGTTTTTTAAACAAAGTTGGGATATATTGGGGCAGGATTTTCTGAGAGCTGTGAAAAGTTTCTTTGAGGGAGCATCTTTGCCTGTTAATTTTAATCTAGCAGTGCTCACTTTGATTCCCAAAAAACCACAGCCACAAAGAGCACATGATTATAGGCCTATATCTTGTTGTTCAGTATTATACAAAGTGGTAACTAAGGTCATGAGTTGCAGATTAGGGAAGTTATTGCCAAGTATTATTACTGATAATTAGAGTGCTTTTATACAGGGAAGGCAAATAGCACATAATGTTATGTTGGCTCAAGAATTGTTGCTGAAATATAATCAAAGTCAGATGTCTGAGAGCTGTGTGTTGCAAGTTGATGTACAGAAGGCATTTGATAGTGTTGGATGGGATTTTTTGTTTCAGTGGTTACAAAAATTGCACTTTCCAAGTCTTTTTATAAGCTGGATCAAGAGATGCTTGTGTAATGCTCAGTTCTGTCTGTCCATCAATGGAGGATATAGCAGAAGCTTTCCAGGAGCAAGAGGAGTGAAACAAGGGGACCCAATGTCTCCTTTGTTATTTGTGATTTGCATGGAGTATTTCACCAGGCAGATGAAGATGGCATTTGAGATGAAGCTGATTGGATATCATCAAAGAAGTAGAAGAGTGGGAGTTCAATGTCTCTTATTTGCAGATGATCTGCTAATGTTTTGCAGAGCTGATGAGAAACCTATTAGGGGGGTGCAGAAAGTGTTGGATACATTTCAGCAAACAACTGGTCTGAGTATTAATGCTCAGAAATCAAAATTGTACTTCTCAAGGATGGATGAAAAGGAAAAGATTTTTCTTGCTTCAATACTGCAGGTCCAGCAGGAGCAGTTGTCACTGAGATATCTAGGCCTTCCTATTTCTGGGATTAGATGGGATAAGAAGGCATGTTCTGTACTCATTGATAAACTTACTGCAAGGATCAAGACATGGAGTTCAAGAAATCTATCATATGCAGGAAGAGTTCAGTTGGTGAATACTGTGCTTCTGAGCATAGCAGGGTATTGGGCATCAGTCTTTATGCTTCCTCAGAGGGTGCACTCACAAATTACAGCACTTTGCAGGGATTTTATATGGGGAAATGAAGCTGGAAAGAAAGGATTTTATCCAGTAGCCTGGGATACAATGACCAGAGCAAAGCAGCAGGGAGGATGGGGACTCAGAGATTCAAAAGTCTGGAATTTGGCTGTGTTAAGTAAGCATTTGTGGGATATTAAATGCAAAAAAGATGTGTTATGGATTAGGTGGGTGAATGCTTATTATCTAAAAGGACAGGACCTTACTGATCATGAGGTGAAGGTTGGTCAGAGTTGGTGCTGGAGAGTTTTGAACAAAGTAAAGGTGAAGATTGAGCCAGTTCTGCATGATTGTATTGCTAAGAATGGGAGGTTTAAAGCTATGCTTGCTTATGATTGTCTAAAAGGAGTTGCACCTGATCCCTGGTCCAAGTTCATCTGGAATGCAAAAATTCTGCCAAAGCACAGCTACTTCTGGTGGATGCTGTTGAAGGGAAGACTTACAACTAGGGACAGGCTGGAGAGGCTGGGCATTGTCACTAGACTGGATCCAGGTTGTGTGTTGTGTGGTATGGGAGAGGATACATGTCAGCATTTGTTTGCTAAATGTGTCTATGCTCAGGATGTATATGCCATACTAGGGATAAAAGGACTTCATACCTTGAGGGATATAAGGAGAAGATTAAAAATGATGAAGAAAAGGCAAGTTTTACAACTTTTAGTTCTCACCACAGCTGTTTACAGCATATGGAGGGAAAGAAATCTCAGGGTTTTTCAAGGAGTTCAGATTGCAGCATCAGAATTGGGAAGGAAAGTGGAAGAATTATGCATTTGGAGGATGGAGAAGATAGGAGTTAAATCTATTAGATTTTGACATGCTTTTCTAGTTTAGATTTTATTCTTACTAGATTATGTATTTGTGTTTTGTAAGTGGCTGGAGTGAGCGCCACAAAACTTGTCATTGATTTACTATGATGATATAATGAAAATGGTTCATCAAAAAAAAAAAAATGCAAATACAGATGCTTTTGAGGCAAATGTGTAAATACGTAGTTTTGGGGTGAATTTGTAAATACAGATATTTTTGGGGAAATTTTATAAATACACATAGTTTTGGGGCAAATTTATAATAAAGTGAAAATTTTGGGTCAATTTTAAATATGCAAGAGTTCTGGATATATTTGTAAATACTATAGTTACAGGGGTTAATTTGAAAATATAAAACTTTGAGACGAAAATTGCAATTTATAAAACTATAATTAGTCACACTAGTTATACTTTTGGGAGTAAAGGTCATTAATAGTAAATTGGTCATGTATCAATCATGTGACGAATACTTTTGGTCACACCCCATTTGATTGTGATTAAGTATTAACCACACTGGCAGCAATGACACTTTGTTCATGAGTGTGACCAATACTTTTAGTCACACTTTTCTGACATTTAGTCACAAAAATTAGGTGTGACTAAAAGCAACTTGATTTGAAGTGACTGTTGGCCATCTCAACTGAACCCCCCAGCTGGATGACCCCGATTAGGGAATACATGTTCAGTGGACGGGTCCCAGAGGATGTTGGCAAGGCAAGACAGCTCGAGAGGAGAGCCTTGGAGTTTCGCTCTGTAGGACGGCGTGCTCTACAAGAAGGGATACCTGCAGCCATGGGTGAGGTGCATCTCGCCCAGGCAGGCGGACCGACTGTTGTCCGGACTGCACGAAGGGACTTGCGGGAGCCACTAAGGGGCGAGGACACTCGCCTTGAGAGCTTCACGGGCAGGGTTTTACTGCCCAAACATGAGGACCGACGCAGACGATTTGATGAAGAAGTGTGTCAAGTGCCAAGCCCACGGTAAAGTGCTGCACTCTCCGGGAGTGCCGATGAAGAGCATATCAGGCCTGTGGCCCTTTTCCAAATGGGGGATCGACATAGTTGGCCCGTTCCCTATGGCAACGGGGAAGAGGCGTTTCCTTGTTGTAGCGGTGGATTATTTCACGAAGTGGGCGGAAGCCCAGGCCGTAGCAAGCATCACCGGTAAGCGGATGACGAACTTCGTGTGGAAAAACGTCGTTTGCCGTTTCGGGCTGCCCAGAACCATCGTGAGCGACAACGGAAAGCAGTTTGAGGGGGAACCTTTCAAGTCATGGTGTACCCAGCTAGGGATCGAGCAGAGATTCACGTCGGCGGCGCACCCCTAAGGGAATGGCTTAACGGAACGCACCAACGAGATAATCGTCCAGGGGCTGAAGCCATGGTTAGATCAAGCCAAAGGGAGCTGGGTGGAAGAGCTTCCGTCGGTTTTATGGGCATACAGGACCACGCCCCGGATGGCCACGGGGAAATCGTCGTACCGTTTGTGTTATGGGAGCGAGGCGATCATTCATCCGGAAGTGATCGTGCCGTCGCCAAGGCTCGTCGAACCTTTGGCCAAACCGGAGAACGAGGAGGAAATCTGAGCCGGTCTGGACGAGCTCGAGCACCGAAAAGAGAAGGCAGCGCTGACGGAAGCTGCGTACAAGTCTTACGTAGAGCAGAGGTACAATAGCCGTGTCAGGGACCGCTCACTGAAGGTAGGCGAGCTCGCCCTCCGGAAGAACGAAGCTAGCCGAGCCGAAGGGACGAAGAAGCTGGACGTCACGTGGGAGGGCCCGTACCAGGTGGCGGAAGTGCTGGGCAATGGAGCGTACAAGCTCCACACCATGGCGGGCGAGCCCGTCCCCCGTACCTGGAACATGAGCAATCTCTGGAAGTTCTACAGATGACCAGGTATCAACCTGGATATTTATGTATATATGACAGTAAGCCTTAACCCGTGGGCAAAAAACACTTTTGGCCGGATTCCCAACGCGATCATATTGCCCCACCGCTCGGCGAGGGAATGATTGTCAGGGCATTCGTTTCTTCTTTTGTGGCAATCAATATAAAGCATGTCTTAGCGATATATGCATTGTTAGCTTTTCTTGCTTCCGGGAGCCTGGTCGACGGCCGACCCGACGGCGTCGGGATACCGATCAGGCGCCGGGGATTCCACTTGCACGACGACACAACCGAGCTCGTTGCCCCCGAATCTCACGAGGGCACAGCCACTTCAGTCGCGCCAATTGTCATGCGGACGGTGCACTCGACGGTAGACCCGACGGTATGTTCGACGGGTCGTCGAGTCATCGTTTAGCCGATTCCGATTGCTTTCCGACATAGCCAGACTCGTTGCCCTCAAATTCTCTGAGGACACAGCCGCTTCAGTCGCTTCAACGCCCATGCTGGCGGTGACCCCGACGACGAGTCTGACGGTAAGTTCAACGGGACATCAGAGGGTCACTCGGAAAATTTCGGTTGCTTGCCGACATAGCCAGGCTCGTTGCCCTTAAATTCTCTGAGGACACAGCCGATTCAGTCACTTGAACGCCCATGCTAACGGTAACCCCGACGACGAGTCCGACGGTAAGTTCGACGGGACGTCAGAGGGTCACTCGGCAAATTCCGTTTGCTTGCCGACACAACCATGCTCGCTGCTCGCAGACACACTGAGGACACAGCCACTTCAGTTGCTCCAACTCCCCCGTGAACGGTGATCCCGAGAACGAGCCCGACGGTGAGTTCAACAGGACGTCAAAGTGACCCCCAAGTAAATTTCATTTGCTTGATGACATAAACGAGCTCGTTGTCCCCAAACTATCTGGGGGTACAGCTAATTCAGTCACTTCGACGCCCGTTCCGACGACGAGCCTGACGACAACTCTGATGGGAAGATCGACGAGTCATCAGGACAACACTTAGTCAATTTTGCTGGATCGATGACGCAAGTGGGCTCGACGTCCACCGAACCATCCAGACTACCTAGATGATTCAGCCGTTTCGACGTCTGGGCCGACGGTAAGGCCAACGGAGAGGCCGAAGGGCCGTCGGGCCGACCACTTGGCCGGCATCTCGCCCCGTGAGGGCAATAAGCGAAGACAGCCAAGCGTAGCGGTCATCAAAACAAACACCCATGCAAGAAATTGACCAAAAGATGGATCGTCAAATAAAACGGAAGTCAAGAGTATAGTTTGGGCAAAACAGAATGCAGGAAATTGTCAAAGACGAAAACAGAAATCAAAAGCCACAGGCGGCATGAAAAACAAACAGCGCCACGCAGGGCGACTTCTTTAGTTACCCTCCACCTTCTCGCTAGCGTTCCCCTCTGTTGGCTCCTTCACAGGGTCATCCTTCAGCAGCCCAACCCCCGCCAGGTCCTCCAGCAAGCCATCAGGCGCGTCTTGTTCAACGGCCCTGACAATCCCCTTGTTTGGACTTTGGCCAGACGGGTGAGTCGTTGATGTGGCGGAAAGCAGCTGCGGCTCAAGACGAGGAGGAGGGACCCAGTTCATGAGCTCCTCAAGGGACATGTCTGCCAACAGCTCAGAGAAGTATTCGGTGAACGGGTACTTATCAAAGAAAGAGAACAGTTCATCTAGTGAGAGCTTGAAGCGCGCCACGTCATCGGCGTACACCTCGTCCAGATCAAAGGACCGGTAAATAGCACGATGAAAGCGCCGACGTGCATTGTCATTGCAAGCAACCTTCAAGAAGACGTCTGGGAAACCAACCTCAACAGCCCATTTGTACTTGGCGTCGGCAACAGCAACCCGCGTGTCATAGCTAGCGAGAGCATCTTCGGATTTCTGCAACTTGGCGCGGATTTTCTCAAATGACGCCACCTGGGCTTCAGCCTCTTTCAACTTCCCGTTGGTTAGATCCCGCTCAGCAAGGACGGCCTCTTTCTCGACCAGAAGGGCGGCCAGAGACTCAGATAGCTCATCCATCTTTGCCTGGAGGGTTGATGGAGCGGCAACAGTCGCGTTCAGCTCAGTGATCATTTGCTCCTGTTTCTGGTTAAGGTTGCGAGCAGCCTGACGCCTGGCAGGACACCAGTTCCCCACGGGAATGAGCGGCGTCAAGATTCAGCTGACCTAGCTCACCCCTCAGGGAGTGATGTGGGATGAACCTTACCTGCGGAAGTTGGAGCAGTCGAAGAGTTTTCGCAGATTCTGATGTTTCTTGTCGCAGTCTCAGAGTTCAACAAACAAGTAGTTTTTTTGATTGGAAACGTCATTCTAATAAGAACTCATGTTATGCAGGAGAATTGCTAGTTTCTGGGCGAATTCCTTTGTTTTAAGGGTCAAAATCGTGTTTTATTATTTTTGGATACTTTAAATAATATTTTAAGTTAGGGAGGACCTTTTTGTTATTTATTACAATTAGTAGCAGCTAGGGTTTAGTATATAAACAGTTTTCTGGTTATTTTGTAAGACGGCTTTTGATATTGAATGAAAATTGAGGTTTTTCCTCCGTACCTGTCAATTCTTCAGTTATTTTGATGAATTCAACTAGGATTTGATTCATAGTTCATTGTTTCTTCCACGCACGCTGCATCAGAGTGGTATCAGATTCCAAATCGATCCTAATTTTTACCGCCTTCTCCGACGAGAACCCGCAACTGATCATGGGTGTGATGCTCAGAAAGGATGAAGCTGTTGCTCTGCGACGACAACTCGAACTGTTGACCCATCGACTGGATGCTATTGTCTGTCAGAGAAAACGACTTGTCAAATTCAGTGAGATTCTTGATGATGAGGGTGAAGATGAAATCTTTGCTGCTCCGATGTATCATGATCCTGTGTATGACGATGGTGATGATGACAACTTTACTGCTCCTGTGTTTGATGTTCCCGTGTATGATGATGCAAATCTTTTCGATGAGGAGATTCTGGTGATGGATAAAGTGGATGTTTTCGAGCCTATTGATGAAGTGGATGTTCTTAAACTTGCTAATGGTAAGACATCTTCTCTTGGAATATCTCCACCTGCTGATTTTCAATTTGATCTCAATTCTTGCGGTCTCTTTATCAATGATGGTTATGAAGTTGATTCTTCCCCCATTTTTGATGCCCCTATTTATGATACCTATGAAGAGGATGTGGATGATGGTTATATTTGTGATAATAATATTTGTGAGGAGGAAGTGGCTCATTGTGTTTACGATGAGGATATTTGTGAGGGGATAGTTCATGGGTATGTTTTTGAGGATGATATTTGTGAGAAGGAAGTTGTTGAGTGGTATATTTATGATGATGCTATTTGCTCCTTCGTTTTTGATGTTCTCGATCTGGTGGTTGTGAGGATGAGAATTATGTGGTTGGGGTTTCAAAATTGGACCTTTCTGTTGATGCTCACCCTAAAATATTCCAGCTTGCTTGGCTTCGTAATGGTGATGATGATATTATTGTTTCCAACGGTGTCTTGAGGAGCTTTGAATTGACTCAATTCAGTGTACTGATACTTGGTTGTCCATGGCAATATGATCATGAGGTTCTGTATGGTCATCCCAGTATGTATTCTTTCTTGTTTGGTGGAAAGTGGTTTATTTTGTTGTCGGATAAATCTTATGTGGATGGCACTTTGATTCTTTGCCGTGGATTTCTTGCTGAGAAGTATGGTGTCCAGTTATCCAGTCTTGACTGCTGGCATTACTTGAAATATTTTCAGGAATTGCATTATAAGGGTTATGTTGAGCGTAATGATACTTTTCAGCAGCTTTATGGGTCATATTTTGGGTATTCTAAGCATAGAGAATCTGTACGGTTTGTGCATCTACATCATGGTTATTCGCTGATATATACTAAGCTTGGTGTCCTTGAAAGTGTGGGGAAAACTAATCCTAAACCATATCATGTTCAATTGATGAGCCACATTCATACTTGTATTGTGTTGAATGTCTTGTTCCTTGTGTTGAAGATTCTTCTTTTGGTGACGGCACAGCTTGAGATTCGAGGACGAATCTTCTTTGTCCTGGAGAGAATGATGTGGGATGAACCTTACCTGCGGAAGTTGGAGCAGCCGAAGAGTTTTCGCAGATTCTGATGTTTCTCGTCGCAGTCTCAAAATTCAACAAACAAGTCGTGTTTTTTGAAACGTCATTCTAATAAGAACTCATGTTATACATGAGAATTGCTAGTTTCTGGGCGAATTCCTTTGTTTTAAGGGTCAAAATCGTGTTTTATTATTTTTGGATACTTTAAATAATATTTTAAGTTAGGGAGGACCTTTTTGTTATTTATTACAATTAGTAGCACCTAGGGTTTAGAATATAAACATTTTTCTGGTTATTTTGTAAGACGGCTTTTGATATTGAATGAAAATTGAGGTTTTTCCTCCGTACCTTTCAATTCTTCAGTTGTTTTGATGAATTCAACTAGGATTTGATTCATAGTTCGTTGTTTCTTCCACGCACGCTGCATCAGGGAGGCAGACAAGCAAGCCACCTAGAGGTTCACGTCGTCAAATGAAGGGAGCGGAAACACAAAAGGCCGGCAAGGCGCAACAGGCACGAGAAAAGGACCAAAGCAGAAGGGTAAAGAGGACAGAACATACCTCCAAGCTGACGGAGTCATACCGATCCATGAGGCTGGCCAAGTTGTGGAAATTGACCAGAGTATTAGCACGCCACACCTCAAGAGGGCCCTTTGGGAGTGCAGTCGCAAGGAAGTCGGCACGACTCTTAGGAGTAGTTAGTACTGGCCCCATTGGGCGGGGCGGCATGCTAGTGCCGGATGATCCCGCCTTAAGGAGCTTCCTCCGGTGCTGATCGTCAGCGTGCGGTGGGCTCGCCCCTGCCCCATCAACGGATCTCTTGTGCTTTCCACCCTTACCACCAGAGCTGCCGTCCTCCAAGTCGATGACATGCGGGGTAGGCTTGAGAAGAGGCATGGAGACGTTGAGGTGAGATTCAGAGTGTTGGACGTGGCTATCGGTGAGATGGGACGTGGAAGAGCGAGCCTGGCGGCGTTGAGAGCGACTGCGATCATTCTCCATGGGTGATCCGACGGTTTGGACGTCCGACTGAGCGTCTGGCTGGATGTCAACTTCCTCATCGACGTCCCTGGAATCTGTGAAGGGTAATAGCAATAGGGATTAGCAGAACAACATCACAAAGTGAAATATGAAAACAAAAGAGAGATGAGGCATAAAAAGAACACGTTAAAGCACTAGACGACCTTCCGGACCCTCGGAAGATGTAGCAGAGTTAACGTGAGTGTCGAGTCGGCAGTGAGGAAGGCCGCACTCACTCAAGAGTTTGTCAGAGTTAACCGCGGTCCACAACATGGCCCCCTGTTTCAGCTTCCATACCTCCGGGTCTAGCATAGCCGCCTCGCCGTCGCTGGGCCGGAGCTCGCGGGTAGCCAGGTCACCGACCGTGTACTTGACCCGACTAGCACGAGGGCCCCACACCAAGTCATGGCGACGTACACGAATTTCGACCCCCATTCGGACTTCTTGGGCCTCTTCTGGAGAAAGGACTTGCCAATGGATGGTTGAAATTTGATGTGGCAGTATCTCTTATCGACACAGGGGTAAGTGAACACACGCATCAGAGGAAGCGAAGGGACAACTTGCTGCTGGGAACACACGATCTGGAACCTGATCAGAGCCTTGACAGAGTTAGGCTGTAAATAGTGGAGGTCGAGGCCGAAAAAGGCCAAAGCTTGCTGGAAGAAACCCGTCAACGGGAAGCAGTAGATGGCGGTAAAACCCTTAGGGGCCTCCGCCACCAGTTTCCCGGCCTTGGGAAGGCGGATCTGATCTTCCAAGTCGGAGAACTCGAGCCCCACCGTGTTGCGGCACCTCTCTCTGAAGCCCTCCAAATCGCCGACCGACGTGGTGCTTCCAAGACCGGGGCCCATGTGCTGGAGAGCCAATAGAAGGGCGAGAACCGAGGGGCCTAGGAAGGTCGCCAGAATAAAAGAGAGTAGGAAAAAGGGGAAATACCTGAGTAGAAACAGAGCGATGCTGCAGTGGAGAAGCTTTGAGATGAAAGAAACAGAAAAGGGGATGTTTCCAAATCAAAGGAAGCGGTAACGAATTTAAGGCCGCGTGGGAAACTGTGATCAAAGTCTAATAAACAGCCTTTAGACATGGTTGAAATGGGCTGTAAGTACTTCAAGTTAGATGAGTCGTTGGGCAAAGGGACTGCAGAGACTGATTATAAGATAGATGTGTTGACCCTAGAGCAGAGGTTGGTTTTTGAATGGGTTTGTTATAACGTTCTGCCCACGGGAGGGCATGCCACCGAGCCCACCACTGGTCGCCTGCTTGTATTCTACTACCTAATGGAGGGCATCCCAATACATCCTGGATATACCATCTATGAGTACATGAGAAAGTGTGCTCCTTTGTTGGATAAAAGGTTTTCATACGGTGGGCTTATCACTGCGCTTTGTAGGAAAGCTAATGTGCCTCTCTTGGATCGGCCGGTTGTGCAGTCCTACTATGATGACAGGTGGATCGACCTGAAGAATTGGGTGTTTGACACCAATACAGGAAAATTCAAGGAAAAGACTCTAAAACCCGGTGCACAGGCAAAGGTGGCAAGGAGAAAACAAGCTCGCGAGGAAGCCGCCGCTCTAAAAATTGTTGCGGGTGAGTTCCACTAAATTCAGTCATTATAGTTGTTTATGAGTTTGATTTTGGTCTTTTTTTTCCTGACCAATTAAGTGTCTGAGTGGTAGGTGAACGGAAGGGGCTTTTTACAAAGATCTCGAACTTGTTTTGTTGTTTTTCTAGCCAACTAGAAATGACTGGATGCGATCAAAGCGGATCAAGAAGTGTACATCCAAGAGAAGGGTCTCCAAATCGTGCTGAGTGAGGATGATGAAGATGTGTACTACGACGACCTTGTGCAAGTGAGTGAGGATGAAGAGGCCACACATGATGCCACACATAATGCCTCGACTTCTAATGCCGCGTCGACCTCACAAGCCCCCTCAACTTCCCAAGGCCCCTCACCTCCCTGTGGCCCATCAACTTCACAAGACCACGACTTCACCCAACATGGTTTGTTTCAAGGATTTGATGGCTAGGTTTATTCGTAGATCTTTTGAGTTGTTGAAATATTCGTTATAAATTTCGCTCAAGATATTGTGTCCTTTGAATACTATTACAATTTGATCACGTGTTACAAATTGTATGAATTAATTACAATTTTTTAAATCAATTTGCCCCTTCAAATCAATTTTAAATTGTCATTATCATCTGTAATAAGCTGATCATGTTTTCTTTTTGTGTTAGGCAACTGGTTTCCGAACTCGTGAAGAGGCCGGAGAGAGTTTCTTTTGGTATACGATATCGTAAATCACTCGGAACAAGTCTATTCACATAAAAAAAAAACTTTAGCTATTCCAACAGTGTAAAGAATTATGTAATTATGAACACGAAGAATTCACGATATCGGAAACTGGCTGGAACGGCATTCTGAGGGCTGTTTCTGAAATCATAAACTAGCCGGTGCACACTGTTTCCTAAATCGTATAAAGCTCATTTTAGTTGAACAAATGAAATTAAAGACATGAATAAATTTGGAATGAATAAATTAATTATGTTACTAGTAGCAAGCTAAGTTTGATTGGTCATATTGTCTCGTAGAAACTGATCAAACAGTAAAGAGAGGGAAACTGTGGCGCTGAAGCGTCCCATATTATGTTTTGCACTTATTGAATACTCTACATGCTATCTTATATCCATTCATGCCGTTTTGCCTACAATGACCCAACTTGTAATTCCGCCATCTTGAATACTGAAATGTAATTGATTACAACAACCTTTTCCGATTCCAGAGATAGTCAGATAGAAATTCACTACAACAGATCCCTTTAATAAACCAGAATTCCTTTCTGTTTTGAAACGTATGCAGTAATTCTTTGTGAGTAATTACTTTACACCGAAATAAGATCAAAGAATATGGGAAGAGGACCGTCGTATGGGCAAATTTTACAAATTGTTCAATTGTCATTTTCAACTTAGACAATACTCTACATCTTATCTTCTAATCATAAAACATTAGCAACTGTTACTGGTTACTTCTTCTCTCTGATGGCCATGGAAGAACCAGAAGCTGACGTCATTCATTCCGATTCACCCTCTTTCAGTTTGTGATAATGTTTCAGTGAAATACTTTGTTCTATTGATTTCTTATATTTGTTTACAATTCAGTTGGTTGGTAGTCTGCTTCTAGTAGCTTGCTACTAAGTTTGATTATTCATAATATAGTTTGAATTCCAGATCGTTACATATTATGGTTACATATTTTACTTAGATACCAAATTTAATTGAGGTTGTCTTGTGATTTGTATGAAATTCATGATATGTAACAACCTTATATTTAATCGGATTATGTTGTTAAACTGAATTAGCATCAAAAGTGTAATTACTAAATTTATTTTGATAAATGTGATTTATTTACGGCTTCGGAAACTAGCCGAACTAACAGTTATTTTATATTTCCGATTTCGGAAATAGAATTGGGGAAAAAATTGTCCCACTGTGAGTGCTTTACGACACCGGAAATAGGAATGGGGGTAAATGAATTTAATTTCGTGTGATTTCCGAACCCGTAAAGTGCTCGAAAAGGATTTGCGGGTGGTTTATGATTTCGGAAACGGGAGACATATAAAACAAAAATTAACTTATCTGCAGTCTTATGTCCCAAATCAGAAATCTCAAAACTCAATCTCCACCTCCAACCCCTATCTAGAGTCACTAATCAGCCGTCCAAATCCATCAAGCTCGGCTTTTTACCACATTACCAGTTCAGACATCGCAAATCCATGGCACCCAAGAAGTCAAAAGCCAAGGCTCTACCAGTCCAGGAGGAAGAGGAGGTCGACTATGATGATTTGATCTTTTTCTCCAAGGCAAACGAAGAGAGGTATGAGTACATTCGTGATCACTGCAATATTCTTGATAGTTATTATGTTGATCGTGATGATGTAGAGGATTTGTTGCTTGGTAATGTCGTAGAAACCCTAGGTAAATACTATTTGACCGAATTAGTGTTTAATAGTTGTGAGACTTATTCTGAGGAGGTATGTCAGTTTTATGGTAATTTGCATGAGTTGGAGGATGGTAGTTGCACGATAGGGGTGAATGGTATGAAAATGGAAGTTAGTTGGAATTTGATAAACCAGGTTTTAGGTTGTCCTTACCTGAAACTTGAAGACTGCCACCCTCAGAAAAAAGAAGGCCCTTACAATGTCCATTACAAGGGCCATATGCCAGATCACCCCGATAAGATGCACGGCCTGGATAAAGTATCTTTAGCTGGGAAGTACTTTGGGCGCCACAACTCCAACCCTGGAGCTGCAGCCAACAAGTTCAATACAAAGTTCATGGCTTTAGAGGACCGTATTTTGTATGAGATCGTGCACAAGACAATACTACCAAGTGCAGGTGATTCCACAGAGCCAAACACCACCACTGCCATGGAGTTCTTCTATCTTGCAGAGAACAAATTTACAAACCCTGGATTCACCATCTTGGAGCATATGAAAATGGTTGTGAAGGGGAAAAGGCCACAGGATAATCTACCCTATGGTAGTTTTATAACTTTTTTTCTGGCCGGAAGCTTTATGTTGTCGTACAAGAAACCTTTCCCATTTAGTTCTCCGTCGGGTATTAGGTCGGAGAAGTTAGACCTAGATTATTTTGACAGTAAAGGGATGGTGGTATTTGATGGAGCTTGGATGAACAAGCCACCCAAAACAAAGAACAAGACGATGCAAAATGTTGAAAAGCAAGGTAATATTCTTTAACATTTGTTTGTTGTTTTGAATTTGTTGTTAGTTTTTACTTAGTTATTACTTAGTTATTAATATTCTTTAATATTTTTATGGCAGAAATCGACGAGAATGTGGGGTGGAAACAATTTTACAAGAGCATGAAGTCAAAAATCTCAGATTTCTTGTACGTGAGCAAGGAAGCGCGGTTGGTTGAAAAGCGGGAGCGCGCTATTCGTAGAGCCGAGCGCGAGGCGATGATGCGGGGAACGGGTGATGGTGAAGCGGGTGGCTCACAATCGAGGCCGGTTACTGGTGCCGAGGCAGATGAGGCACATGGACACCGAGATCCGGCTGATGAAGACAAATATGACAATGATGTGATGAAGCACATCACCTTCTAAGTAGTTGGATTGTTCCTAGCATTAAACATCATTTCATTTGACATTCGATAATACAATATTATTGCTTTCATTTAAATACATCCCTTGTTTTCACTTGTTATTTCATTCGTAATGTATTTCACTCGTAGAGACAAAATCATGGTTTTCAACTTTTTTTAAGAGTAAAGGATTGGTTTCAGAAGTCGGAATCAGTACAGAACACCTTTTGCTATCCACTTCCGATTTCGGAAATGGCCCGGCTTTTAAAAATTTACGAGCCGGAAGCCCATCCGGGTAATCCACTGGATTTAAAAAAGGCACAAATTAAATTCTGGTCTAAGCAATTCCGATTTCGGAAATGGGCAGTAAAAACATGCATTTTTAGGCCAAAAATGAAGAGGCCTTTCCAATTTCAGAAATCATCCGTAAGAAGAAAAGTTTACGAGCCGGAAAGGCATTTGGGTAATCCACTGGAGCTAGCTAAATAATATTTCAAGAAATATGATTTATTTATTAGATTACAAAACCATTTCCTACATCGTATATTGGCCGGTAGAGTGTTTTACGATCTCAGAAATAGTACGGAAAATGTGTCACTTAAGTGATACTCGCCAATTTATTGGGTTTTCACAATTCTAATTACAAGGAGTACCCCTACAAGGATAAATAACATAAGAACACAAATTGTATTACAACATTAGACGTAATATACATTAAATGCTCTAGAGCGATGTGTTTTACATTTACGAAACGCGCATCTTTTTACTCTTCGACCCCTTTGCCTTAGGTGGTTGTTTTTTCTTTGGTATCCCCCGCTCATCAAACCACTGCCCTTCTTCATGATCTAACCTGCACTGGTAATGGCAGAGATTTGCTGCAGTTTCATGTAAGTTTATATTGTCTTCACCATCAAAGGCTATTTTAAAGGTATCCACATCGTTCAAGCATTCTTCTTGACTCTCTCCACCAATAAATGCTCTCTTCCCGTTCAGTACAATCTCCTGGTGAACAGAAGCAGGGTCCTTCACGTAGAAAACTTGGTCGGCCTGTGTCGCTAGAATGAATGGATCCCACTTGTAACCAACTTTCCTTCGGTCAACAATGGTTAGGCCTAATGGATCATGAACAAATCCCGTGTCTGGATCAATCCAGTCACACTTGAATACAACTACCTTCAGTCTCACATAGTTCAACTCCCATATGTCTGTGATGGTTCCACAAAACCGGTTGTCTTCATACACGCCCTGCCTTAACTCATCAGCAATCAAAGAAACACCACTGTTCTGCGATATGCGTTGCCCAACTGCCTTCGTACTAAATGTGTAGCCATTCACATCGCAGCCCCTGTATGACAAAACCGCACCCATCGGTAATCTAGACAACCATTTCACTTCCTCAGAATGATCTCCGACTTCCATTTTCTTCCTGAGCCACTCAGCAAATGTCCTCGTGTGCTCTTCATGGACATATTCAGTTTCTAGAAGCTGCATCAATCTCCTTATTTCATCCATGTGAAGGCCAACATAGGGAACCACAGTCTTATGGTTATGAAGCACATATAGATGTGCAACCTTCAACTCAGCATTAGTGGGCGTGACATATTTTCCACTACCAAATGCATGGCCTTCAATCACGTCCGCATGCCTGTTCTTCGGGACACCAACAGTCTCAACATCATCGAGGTACGCGGTGCAGAATTCTATTGACTCTTCAGTTACATAAGGCTGAACTATACTGGCATCGGACCTGTATTTGTTCTTCACAAAATGCTTGAAAATCTTCATGTAGCGCTTGAAAGGGTACATCCATCTCAAAAACATTGGACCACAACACTTGATCTGACGCACAAGATGAACTATAAGATGCACCATTATATCGAAAAATGAGGGCGGGAAGAACATCTCCATCCGACATAAAATTTCGACAACCATTTCTTGTAGTTTATCTAGTCTCGCTCGGCTAATATTCTTTCTGCAGATGGACTTGAAGAACATACACAAGCGGCTTATGCAGCGTCTAACATGTGGAGGTAGGGACGTGCGCAGAGTAATGACATTCAATTCTTGCATCAAGACGTGGCAGTCGTGTGATTTGAGTCCCGCGAGTTTCGCCTCATCAACATTCACACACCGACTTATGTTGGACGAGTAGGTACTAGGTACTTTAATGTCCTTCAGACTTTGACAAAATTTCTTCTTCTTTGAATCAGACATGGTGTAAGAGGCTGGCGGCAAATATGTCTTTCCATTTTCCTTCACGGGGACCAAACCCGGTCTAACACCCATTGCCTCCAAATCCATCCTAACTTTCAAGCCATCCTTACTCTTCCCCGGGATGTCTAGTAATGTGCCAATCAGACTCTCGCAAACATTCTTTTCTATATGCGTAACATCCAAACAATGTCTAACCTCCAAGTCTTTCCAGTACGGCAACTCGAAAAAAATTGAATATTTTTTCCATACACCATTAACTACTGGCTTCTTCCTATTCTTTCCAAAATCATTGGGAATGTCCTTCACAGATTCATACACACTCTCACCAGACACAGGCGTTGGTGCATACCTCTCATCAACCGCACCATCAATCCACTTCTTACACTTACGAAGGGCATGCTCGTGATTTAGAAATCTCCTGTATCCTAAATAAACTTTTTTCCTCCCGTGCTTAAGTTGAACGTGACTAGTGTCCATCTCACAAACCGGGCAAGCAAATGCCCTTTAACAGAGTAACCTGCCAAATTACCTAATGCAGGGAAATCATTAATGGTACAAAATAGCATCTCTCTCATGTCAAACCACTCTTCCCGGTATCCATCATAAGTCCAGTTCTCAAAATACCACAACTTCCTAAGATCTTCAATTAGGGGAGCAAGATAAACGTCAATGTCGTTACCTGGTTGTTTTGGACCTGAGATCATAAGTGATAGTATAACGTACTTACGCTTCATAGTTAACCAAGGTGGTAAATTGTAAATCACAACCATCACGGGCCAAGAACTTTGAGTGCTGCTCAGATCTGCAAATGGATTCATACCATCAGTCGACAAACCTAACCGCAAATTACGCGGCTCACCAAATTCAGGGTACAACTCATCTATATGCTTCCACTGATCACCATCAGAGGTGTGTCGAATCACATCATCATCGGGCCTATTCCTATCCATATCCATGCCAAGTTAAATTTTTCGCATCTTTCTTATTAGCGAATAAACGCCTTAACCTAGAAATGATGGGGAGGTACCACACAACTTTAGTAGGACTCCTTTTCTTTGTCCTAGGCACCGTCTATGCACAAACACCTATTGACCTGGACCATTTCGTATACCTAGATTCGTTGCGAACGCGACATGCTTCCCTTTCAGCATCTTCGCCCCTGTATAACATACAATCATTAGGGCATGCGTGGATTTTTTCCAATTCCAATCCCATAGGACAAATAATTTTCTTCGCGGCATAGGAACTTTTAGGCAACAAATTATCTTTAGGAAGCAACTCCTTGAACAATTCCAACAATTCCGTCATTGCTTTCTCCGTCAAACCATGTTTCGCTTTCAAATTCATCATCATCAGCGCTGAACTGAGAACAGTGTGCCTAGCTCCCTCATACAACAGAGTCTTTTTATCTTCATACATCACCTCCAGCACCTCAGGTCTACCTTTGAAATGCATGGCCACATCTTCCACCAAATCATCGCATTCAAAATCACGATCCATATCACCATAAACACTCTCCTCTTCAATCAAAACTTGGTTTTCTGCGATGACACTACGACCTCTCCATGTAATGTCCACCTAGTATACGCTCTTGAAAACCCTCTCACAATCAAGTGGGACTTTAAATCACGCTCACTCAAACACACATCATTCTTACAATCTCTACAAGGGCATCGAATTAGCGACTCATTATGTACTCTTGCATACTCACTGGCAACATTCACAAACTCTGTCACGAGATTCAAATATTCACGCGAAGTCCTAATATTCTCTTGTATAATTCTAGACCGTTCCATTGCAACGTGCAAACTCTACAAACAAACTCCTAAATTGAAAAAATTCAAACTTGATCAACCTTTAGAATCACTAATTATCAAAGCCCATTCCTACAATTACAAAATTTTCAAGTTCTCATACATCAAAAACAAGCATGTCATGTAAACAAAAAAATACATACAAATCATAACATGGAGAGAACATCGATTCCACAATTTAACAATGCAAGATTTAAAGATGAGATGACATACCTTAACGATTCAAACTTAGATCAAGAATTCAGACAACACTTTCCCCTTTTTCTAAACTTTCAAAACTTTCTACCAAAATACAAATGCAGAGAACAGACTTTTAAACGCCATGACTCCGGCATGTTTCCGAATTCGTAAACATCTTACGGACATTTTACGATTTCGGAAACCTTCCCTTCTCCGTTTTCGAGCGGTTTTCGATATCGTAATAAAAGCCACTAATTCTGAGTACAATTTTTGTCTTATTTACGGGCTCGGAAACTAGCCGGTATCATGTATTTAAAACCAGATATACTGGCACGTGCTTTGCAAGTGCCACGGCCAAAATTCAGGACTATTTCCGACGTCGGAAACGTTGGACAGCACGGCGGGAAATCGTTCCCGCCGTGCATTCGCATCGTCATTTATCATCATGCACGGCGGGTTTTCCATTTCCCGCTGTCCTACACGTAAGGCAGCGACTAGCCTAATTTTGGCCTCCAGTTCCGGAAGGTTTATGAAATCGGAAACTAGAAGCACGGCGGGAAAAACAAGTTTCCTTTTTCCCGCCGTGCTATTGCACTGCGCTTCTACGAATTTCCACTAGTGATACTACCTTAAAATATTTTTCATTCAATTTCTATTTGTTTCAGTTCAGTAGAGTAAACTTCAATCATGCAATTATTTATTCAAGTTCAATTCAGATAAATATAATTAAATTGTTTTCAGTTCAGTTTAGTATATTTATATTTTTCAGTTCAAATCAATATATTCATATTTGTTTTCAATTTTAGTTCAGTATATTTGTATATTTTTCAGTTCAGTTGAGTCCATCAAGAATTAAGTTCAGGGTAACAGGGCCTAAGTATTCTTTAATATATATTTGGTTATTCGTTTGATTGAATTTTTGGGCATTACCTTGACTAAAGGTAAGATTCAATAATATTTTCCCTGCTAAACACTACGATTTATAGCTAGGCATTATTGATCCGTCTATATCACTTTTATTTTAGGATAATTGTAGGATGTCATAAATATTCACTGCGATATGACTTAATTATTTGAGGATATGGCTTGAATATTCACTAAAAGATATGGCTTGAACCGCTTGAGGGGCATGACTTTTCGCGGTAACATGAGGTGGATAATGTTGAACATAAGTTTGAGGAGCCAGAACCAGAGGACGAGGATGGGTAAAAGGGCACTGACTAACGATATGCCCGTAACCGTGACACGTATAACACTGAATTTGAGAGCCATTGGTAGCAGATCTAGACCAAGAGCCACGACCACTGGACCTCTCGAAACCGCAACTACCACGACGGCTTCTAGAGTGGTCATTTCTAGCCGTGCGTAGAGCCCACGCTCCAGCTCTCATCGTGCCTCCATGCTGCTGTTGGTCGCCACCAGCGGTCTGCTACTATTTCTCGGCGGCCATAAACACCACTAGACTCGAATTTCCCTGTCGGTGTACACTCTGTAACGAGGTTTTGTCTACATAAAGCACAAATGCTTCATACCCCCTTTGCCTCATCAACAACATTCATATAACCAGGAAGAGTACGTGTAGCAATAGAAACACTACAATGTTTAAAATGGAAACATACTGAGATCCCAAGCTGGGACCGGAGATTTCCTGGCATACTTGGCATGGCCCAAAAGTTGACCAGTAGAGGTAGGGGTAACCTCCAAACCAAGAAAGTAGCTGAGATGGCCAAGATCCTTGACTGAAAACTCACGATCAGCCTGAGCAATGAAACGACTGATGGCGACACTATTTTTGCCAGTGAGAATGATATCATCAACATAGATGAGAATGTAGAGAATAATAGCATCCCGATGGAACACAAATAGAGAATGATTCGAAAAACCGCCAACAAAGGCATTGAACCAATCAAACCACACTCTAGGTTCTTGCTTAAGGGCGTAGATAGCCTTGCGCAAGAGACAAACATGACTCGGTCGAGTAGGATCCTGGTATCCTAACGGTTGAACCATGAATATGGGATTATTAAGAACGCCATTAAGAAAAGCATTACCGGCATCCAACTGGTGAAGCAATCATTTCCTCATAGTGGCAATAGAAAGGACTGTGCGGACAATAGCAGCCTTGATCACTGGACTGAAAGTGTGATCAAAATCAAATCCTGGGATTTGAGAGTATCCCTGAGCCACCAAGCGAGCCTTATACTTCTCAATAGACCCATCATGCTGGTATTTCAGTCGATGGACCTACTTAGATCCAACCACATTGGCATTTGGAGGACATGGAACCAATGCCCATGTCTGCTACCGCTGAAGTGCATAATCTCCTCATGCATAGCAGTGTTGGACACTTCCCAAACGAATTTCCCTTTTACATTGTTCCTCTGTGTCTACGAATTACATCAAATTATGCCTTCCTCAAACACACACCCCATAGTTATCATTTTTAAAAGGAAAAATTCGTGTGGAAAGTGTCCAACAGGAACGACATTTGAACACATTGGTTAATCTGCAAAGACAATTTCTTTTAATGTGTTATCATGTCGCCCCTACGGGATTTCTTTTGCTCACATACGTTTTTGTTTTTTTTTCAAGATCAAGCAAGTATTAAACACACATTTGTCTTTTTATATATTCCCCAAATGCAAAGAATTGTAGATACACGAGAAAATAACACCAATATTGTTTACACATCAATTCCACATAGATTCTCTGTTGTATCATTATGCATAGACATTGACTTGTTCATTGTTGAAGCTAGCTTCTGGTTCTGGTTGAGTTTATAGAACCAGATGCAGTTTTCAAGCACGGGGACTTGCTAATCTGGCTGTAGCTTGTTGCTTCACTGTTTATGGAATATATGGGAAAGAGGTTAAGCTTGTATGGGGAACTTAAATCATCGAAATGCAAAGGTTTGAGCCTTGGTGAGCTCAATGACAATGATCTTGACTTTGCCTTGGCGGACTCAGTGGCTGTCATGTATGTTGGATCCCCTCCAAAACATCTTCCATCTCCGACTAAAAGTTGCCTCCTGCAATCAAACGATCTTCTCACCCGTTCAACGCTAACTTCCTCTTTGGTCATTTTTGCATTTCCGTGTCCAGGTCCTCCCTTTTGGCCAAAACCCACTACTCTAGCCAGTATCTCTCCTTGCTTTGTTCTGATTGTGTACATTTCTGAATATTTATGATCATTAAGTATTTTTGTCTATGTTCATGAAAAGTAACATAGAGGATATGGGAGGTTTAGGATCAACGGTGATTCAACCAGTATTCCTTGATGCGTTCTCTCTTGATTGAAGCAACCATCTTGCTGGAAGACAGGGTATTAGCTGTTTCCTTCGTCAACAAACTGTCATCACATCTCTTCTGGGTGTTAGTATCCATTTGTTCCAAGGACTTCAAATAATCTTTAATACAATTTAATTTCACATTGTAATCATGAACTTGTATAATTCGCATCTATTGATTTGTCTAAAACTATTATATTGTTAGATCTCTGAATCATGAAATGGCAATAGAATCATTGAGGTAATTTAATCACCAACTTACCTTAATGTCCTTTTCTTCTGTCTCGAGCATCAGTAAGTCACATCTCTTGGCACAAAAGTCAGACTGAATGTTAACAATGGTTTGTAAACACTTGAGCATATACACAGCATGCTGCCTGACCGCCCAACCCTGAATTATTGCCTGAAGCTTCACCAGCCCCTTGAGTGCACGCAAAGCTTTCCTGGCTTGCATCAATCTATGATTAGTTTATATAATGAAAAGGCGTAATTATATTCGAGGAACTCCAATAACTCACCAGAAAACTGCGCAACGCTGACTGGATTCTGATGGTAGCTAGTAGAGTAATGGCCAGCTGAGGCTGGTGTCTGGTTTCTGGGAGAATCTGATTTTGAATATGTGTTTGCTTCTCTGGAGTTGATGCAAGTGAAGCTAGCCGTTTGATCTTAACTTTTCCAAACATCATCTTTTCTTATGCTGCATATTTAGAGATATTTGTGTTCATGTTGTTATACATGATACATCCTAGAGTAGCAACAATGAGCTTACCTTTGCTGTTCCTGAATTTGGAGCTGAGATGAAGAGCTTCTTCAACACACTGAGCCAACTCATTTTCTTCTTTGCCATGCCTTCACCATTATAAATCAGGTGAAGCCTCACAGTGATTCATTTTATTCTGAGATGTATATCATTCGCCAAATTTGATATTTCTGTCATTTTAGCCTGAGGCTAGACAACACATGATGTTTAGTTGATAATGGCACATGGAGTGCCATTTATCATTATACTGGGATGGGAAACATAAGATGCCTGGGGTGGGGTGTTGTTGCTCCACTTATATGTATGTTGTTTTCTGCTATACGTCCTTTATTTGATGTTATGTGTGGAACCCATTCGATTTCTTACCACTTCATGGTTAAGTTTGAACGACACACTTTTCATATTTAGGGGTAGAGATTATTTACATCCACTCACTCTACTTGTACTCTACACAAATTGAGTCATGTAATTAGCATCTTCTTAGTTATTGGTGCTATGTAATTGGTCATATGGATTCTACTCCTTATAGAACTAAGTTGGGTTTTATTTATAATCAGGAACTTTAAGAAAATAATGGAATTTCATGAAGAGAACTATGAAAGTGAACTAAACTAGAGTTGAATGTAAACTTAACTTAATATTACTACATGAAATTAAGTTGAACCGGATAGTGCATGTTTAAACTCGATTTATAACACCTTCAGCAAGTGGCCTTACATACAAAAACTATCTGTGATCTGCATACCCATTTGTAGAGTAGCATCTCTGCTTGACCAAATCTACAAAAACATTCGACTGGCCTGCCCACGTGTTCTGCTGAAATGCTGCTCATGAGATGCAGATGAGTGTGGTGTTATTGGCAGTGGTCAGAATGATTGATATTGAGGTGAGGAGAAGTTTGTTATATGTGCAGACATGTTATGCTGTAATACATTCTTATGAAAGTTTGCTATGTTAGGGCAAGTCCAACACTTCCCCTAAATGCTCCTCTATTATAAGGGTTGGAATCACCAGTTTCCTAAATTATTTTCAATCACTTCTCAACTCCAAGAGTTTCCATATTTTAGGAAATCTAGATTTTAATAAAATAATATAATTTTGTACATTTTTTTCACCTCCTTCTCTGCAACCCTGTTTGGACTCTGTAGAACTCTGACGCCCAACTCTACGAACTCTGCCGCCTAGCTCCAGCCGGCGATGCCACCTCACTCACATCAGCCTCATTTTCTTTTTCTCTTGCTCAGTCCTAATGGATGTCTCGAACCCCGCACTTGATCTCGAACCCCGCGCTTGATCTCGAACCCCGCGCTTGATCACGAACCCAGTTCACGAACTGACCTCCAAGCCCTGGAGTGGCCCAGGGGTAGACACTCTGATGCTTAAGTCAGTGATTGTTTTGAGAAGCTTATCCGCGTAAGGCGTAGTGTGTGTAAAATAATGAATACAAAGGTCTACCAAACTTTTGTATTTACATAGTTCCAGTCTGTAGATCGGCATGGTTTGTAATTAGAATAGGAATACAACTCTTAAGGTGATAACAATTATATTCCCATAATTAGAGAAAGTATATTCACAATAGGACATTCAAAATATATGCGTTCCTTATAAGGATTTGGACCGATGGACCCGTAAGTTCATCTCCCACATATCTCGATCCTCTGACCCTTCTCGGGCCCTGGTCCGAGTTTGAACGAAAGTACGAATCATGGACTTATTAGTATCTCCAAGGTAGATCTTCATAATCTCGAGGTCTCCTCTCGGAGGCATCGTGGGAGGCTTGTTACTCGAGGGTAAAGCCATCAACTCGAGGGAGATAACTCGGAGCATTAGCTGGGGGCATCCTATCAAACTGACCGTTCGGGCTGAATCTTCTGAATATCTATCTTCAACTTGTTTCGCATTCCATCTGGACACGTGAACGGATGAGTTCAAATCTTCTTTTAATCTGAAGTGGATGACACGTGCCGCTTGTTCACTCGATGATCCAAGTCAATGTTCACTCGGTGCAGAACCACCCTTTCAATCGCTTGCATCATTTCGCAAGTCAATGTAATTACCCACTTAAATGCGTTTTAAGTGCGGGTTATATATCTCAGGTAATCTCCTTTTAAGCTTATCATACTTTTCACTCCAATTTGCGATTGCGTTATTCTCTTTCTTCTTCAAATTCCTTCTTCTATTATTGTATTTTCCCCCCATTCTCCCTATGGCCATGTCTCAATCAAGTTCCAATGCTCCCCATGGTAGCAGGGATAATGTTTCACCGGTGCGTGAGCCAGTGATCGAGATGGTTAAGGATCCCCGTTGCCGATGGTGTTCTGGCGGGAAGACGACGAGTCTCCGATGAGCTGAAAACTCTATTTTTGGAATCTGACTCTGGGGTTTTTAGAGGTGACTATTGTTGCACCTTTGCAGGCTGTCCCTCTTCAATAAGGTGAAGGTCCATCCTTATCGGGTGTGAAATCAAATCCGGCGCCCCAAGTTGATAAACGGGTTCCCGATGCTGGTGGCTCGAGTGGGGCCACCAAAGTGGTTGACGAAAGAACTCTGGAGTTCCTAAAGTCTTGCCAATTGTCATATCCCGTTGAAGCTGATTTGAGGGTCGAGAATAATTCGATCCCAACCAAGAATCTAGTGACCCCAAGCAGAGGGGTGATATATGGGAGGTTTTTGCAGCATGGGATTAGCTTCCCTTTCCCTCCATTATTCTCCGACTTCCGGAAGCTGCATAAGCTTCATCCGTGCCAAATACATTCTAATGAAGTGGTATCCATCATGGCTGTCATCTCTTGGTGCGCCGGGAATGGGCAGGAGCCCAGCTAGGATGTATTCAAATGTTTGTATCGGCTGTATGCAGCAAAGGAACATGTTCATTTGACTCTGTCTCCTCGAGGCTCGAAGCCGTTTGAATTCTCTCCAACAGTGGCGCCTAGTATGCCACCCGCCTAACTTTTAATCAAACTAAGTATGGGGTGCTTGATTGGAATCCTGCCCCCAAGAAAGTGGTAGGTAAGCCCTTCGAGATCCCAACTCATCTGGAGAGGGTCATCAAGCAAATCCTTGAAGCCAAGATAGTCTTCCAGGAAAGGGAGTGGATAGAGGGAGCTCATGCCTCGGTTTGGTGATAACTAGCTATAACCTACATGTATATGAATGGTGTCTCCAACAGATCTCCCTCTAACTGCAACTACTTGAAATCGGGGTATTCTTGGACTTCTCCAGATGAGGTAGGAGCTTCAAGATCGGGTGCAGCCGAGACCGAGGGGAAACCCAAGAAGTGGAGCAGGCGCCGGGCTCGAGAGAAATCTCCAGCGAGCCAGTCTTCTAAGGATGAGTGCACTTGTTTACTCGACTTTGGCATATATGCTTGTTGTCTTGTAGATGCTGATACGCATTCTTATAATGGTACAGGTTCACCTAAGAAGAAACAGGCCAAGAAGGAGGTATCCCTTGAGGCCGAGATCGAAGAGGGTTCTTCTGACTCAGAGCGGACCATCCTAGAGGAGGGTCCTTTGAAGAAGCTCGAGTACGATCTGACAGAGCCCAAGGAAGAGGATATGGTTCAGACGGCCCTCAGGCCTTACAAGAGATAGCCCTTGATGTCCTCGGTAATACCTTCACCCTGTTTTGGAGTCTACTTTATCATGTTTAAATAGTGCTCCTCGCTTAAACAATGTTCTTGTGCAGCTGCTAACATGTTTGACCAAGATAAGTGGCTAAACCACGGCCAGGCTTATGCATTTGTACGACTCCAGTTAACTGAATGGCTGATGCAAGCCTCTCGAAGGTGTGGTCGAGGAGAGGGATGCTCTTCGGGATCAGGTCAAGACCCTTCAGGCTCATCTACAGGCGCCGCCCGTACCTACTTCTGCTTCTGTGGAGGTTAGCCACCTAGGGACTGAGGTGAAACATCTTCAAGGTGAGGTAGAGGCCATTAGGTGTGATAAGGAACTGGGGAGAAAAAGTTGGATATCTTCAGAGAGTCTCTTCAAGGAGCAGGCCCTTCGCATCAAGGAGTTGACTCGAGAGCGGACCTCGCTGAACGACCCCTCGAAGCAGCGGCGGCTACTTAAGCTTTGGAGCGAGTTTAGCGCCTGTAGCCCCGAGATGAGGAGTCAGATGGAGGAGTGTGGAAAATTATCAATCACTCTGAATTGGATAAGATGTTGGGTAATATATTTCTTTTTTGCGACACCTCCGGGGAGAGGGAGACCATGACGACTCTCTTTGGTCATCATGACGCATCCGAGAGGTTAGCAGCTTTGTCCAATCCTCTTCAGCATTGTATTCCTGGATCGGAACTCTCGGCCCAGCTGAATAATACTTAGAAGATGCTGACATCTAAGGATTTATTGAACATCATTAAAGCCAAATATCTTGATCTGTCTTTTCTTGGTGACTCGTGCGATGGAGAATCCTCGTCCTCAGCTCCTACTAAGGAAGGTGAGTCTTGACCAGCTCTGGCTTCTCACTAGCTGGTCCCTCACGTTTCGTCTTCCTGGGCGGTAGATGGTTTACTGGACAGAAGTTTCATCAAGTTTTGCCGTTATTGGCTAGCCATAAGTAAGGCTTCACCAAGTTCAGCAAAGTGTATTTGTGTTTATATCGGGCTTCCCTTTTTGAATATTTTTTTGCCTTGACAATTAACATTATGTCAATTTTTTGAAGAGTGTATTTCTCTTATGTATTTGAGGTTTTTCCTCGGGGTTCGACTCGGAGCATTGACAAGCGATTTCCCACGACTTTAAATGGGACTCCGCGAGATCAAAATACTATTTATAAATCACCTACAACTTCTAACTACTAGAGAGTAGATAGTGGGAAGCAGGGGTCGAACCACAAGGAGAAGGGACTTGTAAGAGTGTTTAAAAGTAGATAATAAGTATACTTATATATATTAAATAGAAAGCGATGTAAATACGGGGGGGATTTGAAATTGGTTTTGATTACACTATGAAAGTAAACTAGACTATCATTAGCTAAGCTAAGGGGATGATAGGATTATGAGGCCTTGGGAGGCAAATGACTTCAATTTCCAACTATCGACTTATCACCGGGCAAATGCATTTACAAGGGAGTTTGAACATTTGTCAAGGACGAAAGCATCCTATTCTCTCGATTGTAGCTAGAGAAGATGATAACACCACTCAAAAGCTCTCATTATTGATTCACCTAGATGATAACATCATAGATAACTCAACAATGGTATTAAGATTAGAGAGTGACAACCTTACTCACACCCGCGATAACGAGAGCATACAAATAAGACATTTGATACCTAGGACAAACTAAGATGATGATCACATACAAATCTCAATTCATACTTGCTACTTTGTGATATTGGAGTAAATGATCACGTTCTACCCACCAATCTAGCTATTCGTTGATAAGAATCATACGTTAAAAAAGAATCTCCAACTCAAGTATGCAATCACATTAGGGGGACCAATCATAACATTAAATCCTTAACTAAAAACATAATTGTTCAATCATGCAAGTTCATAAGATTTCCAATTCTAACAACTTATATTTATCATGGCATTCCTTTCTCGGGCTTCATCTTCTGTGGTACCTTCGTAGGTTCACCATGTTCTATCTTTGTGGTATGGGCTCGCCCTTCATTTTTTCCAAGAGGTAGCTTCCTCCCGGATGAGATTCTAGGACCTGATAAGGACCTTCCCAATTCGGGGCTAGCTTCCCTTCCACTTTTTTCTTGTTTTTCTCGTTTAGCCTCATTACTAGGTATCCCTTATTAAATATTGCCAAGTGAACCCTTCGGTCGTGATAGCGCTTGAATCTTTCTTTGACCCTGGCCTCAAGGATGGTAGCATTGGCTCTCTTTTCCTCGAGGAGTTCAAGGTCGAGACGAAGGTTCTCATAATTGGAATTGCCATCTTCGTCTTCTGGTTGAAAGGTTCGAGCAGAGGGGACCCCAATTTCCATAGAAATGACCGCCTCAGCTCCATACACCAAGCTGTACGGAGTTTCCCCCATTTCAGTAGCTGGTGTTGTTCTATGGGTCCATATGACACTTGGGAGTTCATGGATCAAATTTCCCTTTGCTCCTTGTAGGCGTCTTTTGATGCTGTTTGTAAGGGTGCGATTTGTGACCTCTACTTGGCCATTGGCTGAAGGATGATACACCGAGGTTAGATTTTGTTGTATGTTGTAATCTTCGTTGCGTTCCATAGTTTGTTACTATGTATATGGGGATTCCATAGCGACATACAATGTTTTTCCAACAAAAGGTGATGACTATTTTTTACCAGTTATGTTTGTCAACGCTTTGACTTTCATCCACTTTGAGAAATAGTCAATGGCGACAATGAGGTACTTAAAGTTGCCGTGGGCCGTGGGAAAAGGTCCTACGAGATCTATGCCCCATCGAACGAATGGCCTAGATTCTTGAATTGTTATCATGTTCTCCTGTGGCACGTGGATCATCTTAGTATACCTCTGGTATTGATGGCAAGCCTCGATGTACTTCCTGAGGTCTTCCAGCACGGTGGGCCAATAGTACCCCATCTGTAGGAGTTTACGAGATACGGTTCGCAGACCCTGGTGACTACCGCAAACGCCTTCATGCACTTCTTGGACGAGGTGCTTTGTATCGGAGGGTCCAACGCACTTAAGTAATGGTTGTAAGTACCCCTTCTTGTATTGGCTACTTTCATGTATGATGTATCTCGGGGCTTTCACTCGGATCTTGCGAGCCAAGTCTCTTTCTTCTGGGAGGGCTCCCGTCTGCATGTATTCTATGTAGGGGCTCGTCCAAGTGTCTGAAATGCTTATTGTCATGATACCGTTCTCTTCTTAGCTCCTCTTTCCTAATGTTTCCATCATAAGTTCTTGAGAAGAACGAATGTTGAGGTCCAAGGAGGCAAGCTTGCCCAGTGCATCAGCTTTATAGTTGTCTTCTCGAGGGATGTGGTTCAGCTCGTAGTGTCGGAATTGGCTTAGAAGAGGCTTGACTATCTCGAGGTATTTCTGGAGGCTATACTCTCGGGTCTCGTAGTCACCTTTAACTTGCTGCACCATGATTTGTTAGTCACTAAAGATCTCGAGGTCTTTAACCTCGAGGTCCTTTCTTAGCTTTAACCCTATTATGAGGGCCTCGTACTCGGCTTCATTGTTGGTGGCTCGAAGTTGAAATGGAAGACGTATGGATGGTCCTTTCCCTCGGGGCTGGTCAATAGAACGCCGGTGCCACTTCCCCTCGAGTTAGAGGATCCATCTACGTATAGGCGTCATCTTCCAATGTTTGTTGGTGGCTCGGGTTGGTCGATCTCCACTAGTTCAATTGATTGCATTATGAAATTTGACAAGGCTTGGCCCTTGATGGTCGTCCGAGGTTTGTATTGTATGTCGTGTTCTCCCAACTCAATGGCCCATTTCATCATTCGACCGAAGCGTCGGGTTTCTGCAGGATTTTTCTGATCGGGTAGTTGGTTATTAGCCGGATTTAACTTTAGGTTAGCTGTTTGCAGTGTATCAAAGGCCCCCTTCAAATCTTCAAGGAATATATCATAACTGCGGCTCTTCACCACCATGTCATCGACATATATCTCCATGTTTCACCCTATTTGGGACTTGAATAGTTTGTCGATGAACCTCTAGTAGGAGGCTCCAACGATCTTCAATCCAAAGGGCATTTTCTTGTAGCAAAAGGTCCTTTTGTTGGTTTTGAAGGAGGTTTTCTCTTTATCTTTCTACGCCATTGGGATTTAGTGATATCCTCGGTGGGCATCGAAGAAAGCTAACACCTGGTATCTAGTAATCGCCTCAACCAAGTGATCTATTGAAGGCAGAGGATAGCTGTCTTTAGGACAACAATCATTCAAGTTGGTGAAGTCGATGCACATTCTCCACTTCCCGTCAGGTTTCCTGACTAGTATTGGTTTGGCTATCCACTCGAGATATTTCACTTCTTCAATCACATCAGCCTCGAGTAGTTTCTCCATTTCTTCTCAAATGGCTTCAACTCGATCGAGAGCAAAGATGCGTCGTTTTTGCTTCACATGCTTCTGTGCTGGACCTATGTTTAGATAATGTTCCGCCAGCTGAGCAGGTACTCATACCAAGTCGTTGGTGTCCCACGAGAAGACGTCTATGTATTGGTTGAGAAGATCTCCAAGCTTTGCCTTTATCTCGGGGGTAGGAAAGTTCCTACATCGACGGTTTCGGATTCTCCGAGTTACATCATCTCAGACTCGGAATGTTTGACACGTTTAGGGGCTGATTTCTTGAGGCTCTCTTTCTCAGCTTCCCCGATGGCTACAATGGTGCATACTCAGGCCACTCCCCAGTCTCCTTGCACCGTGGCTATCCCTTGATTCGTTGGGAATTTCATGGCCAAATGGTATGAGGACCAAATGGCTTTTGCTTGACACATCCATGGCTGACAAAGTATAAGGTTATATGGTGCCATGAAACCAATCACCGTGAAAGTGCAGGAAAGCGTTAGGCTCCGAGGACCGTCTGTCACTCGCATGGGCAAGGTGATCTCTCCCAAAGGTGTTATGGGGTAGCCTACGAACCCTGAGATTAGGTGAGTAAGAGCAGGATCGTTTCTGTTTAATCCCAGTCCTTCGTAACAACTGAGAAACATGACTTCCCCTTCGCTTCCTCCATCAACGAGGACCCTTCTAACCACATTGTGGTTAATAGGAATGGTTATCACCAAAGGATCAGAATGGGGAAACTGGTTAGGAACTGCATCTTCTTGTGAAAAGACAACTGTTCCATCCAGAAGAGACCTTTTATTTTCCAACTCCCAAACAAACTCTTGTAGTTCTAAATTTTCTTAAAATATAATTGATTTACCTCATACTCCATGTTTATCGTTCTCTAAATATTTTTGCTCAATCTCTATATATAAAGATCCAAACTTTCTTTCTCATCAAACTTTCTATGTTGGAGAATGAGATAGTGATTTTGTTGGGTTTCAAAATATTTTAAAAAAAATTAGAACCTTCGTTGACGGGGTTTTGAGGTGTCTCCCTTTTCCATTAAGATCAAGAGTTGACCAAATAGGCTTACAATTTGTTGAGATTAGGAGAAGTTTCTAAGAATCTAAAGATCTAAATCTTCTCCGTACTCGAGATGGTAACACCTATGCCAGTAACAGCATGTACATGACTCTGTCATGATAAACAACAATTAAAAGGGATGATTCTAAAAATTCTAAGGACAAACACTCGAAAGCATTGAAATTATCTTGACTTGTATAGCATCTATAACTGCTCGAAACAGTGTACAAGTCTATTCTTTGTTCCAAACAAAGAGTCACTAACAGTTGGTTGTCAAAACTACCATCAACTTGGATTTCTCTTCTATATTGTTTAGAGAATAGACCGAAAGCCCAATGTTTAGATAATCCGGATCAGATGGAGAACAATCAAATAGGCATAAATACTCCATAAACCAGTTAAGATAATTTTGCAAAAGTCCTAACTCAATCACACATCCCATAAAATCTATAAAATCTAATAACACTTAAATAAAGAAAAAGGAAAAAAGAAGACAACCCATTCAACAAAGAACTCCCAGTGAGGTCAGTAAGCGGATCGCCGCAGGCAACGACGCATGGGCAGGCGACGGCGCGTAGCTTACACACGCAACGGGGCGCATGAAACAAGGGCATGTGGGGAGACACGCTAGAGTTTCCATCAATCACAACGATCTCCTCGTCCAGTCCGGTGCATTGGCAACGCGTGGGTGGTCTTCTACCGTCTAATTTGTCTGATCTTGCGTCTAGATGGAGATTTGAAATTTCAAGGAAGGCGGTGCTGTGCGACTATTGCCGCCGGCGCCTACGCGGATGTTGGAGGTTCCCGCATCGGTGGGGGAAATCTGGTGGCCGATCTGATATCCCCGGTCAATACGAAGCTAAGCCAGCTATAGCAGTGGTAACGTCGACTTCACAAAACTGCTAGCGGTGGGTCTCCGAGACGGTGGCAATTTTCAGAGTTTCGACGACGATAAAGCGTAGCTTTGCGACGGGAAATGAGTTGTCTTGTGGGGAGAATTAAAGAGGAGGGTGTTTGATCTTCCTACGGTGCAGGGAGGAGCCGCCCGGCGTGGGACAGCAGGCGAGCACTCCCGACGAGATCTGGATTTAGAGGTACTGTTCCAAAAAGAGAGAGAAAAAGAGAGAAAAAAAAGGGCCTCGGGGTTTCAAATAGGGATGTACATGAATCGGGTTGACCCGGAAAAATGGCCTGGTCCGGTCTGAAATTTTTTGACTCGGATCCGGAATTATATAATTCCGGGCCGTGCCCCAGATAAACTATTTTGAGATTCCGGATTCCAGGTTGATACGGGCCAAACCCGGATGACCCTGTAATATCTATATCTTAAAGGGAACTAGAAAAGTTACACTTCTGGTAGATATAATTAATAAAAAGAATTAAACTACGTAGTTTTGATTAAACACCACCACATGACCACCACAAATCACCAGATTCCGCCGGCTACCATTTGCATATATTTCCTTTTGTTTTATTTAAATTTCATTATTTTTGCTGTGTATTTCCGCCTTCTATATTAACACCAATTTTACCGTGTATTTCCGCCTTCTATATTTAACTGATGGTGGTAACGCTTCTTTCTTATTTTTGTTTCCTCCGACGCTGAAATATAGTTTAGCTTATTTATTGTATTGCCGTATCATTTGCAAATTTCCTTTTTCAAAAAAAAAAAGAATTTCTACGCGTTATTTTTTATTTTCTCCTCCTTTTTAACATTATTCTGCGTTTTATGTTTTTCATTGATATGCTGTGCATCTCTCTTAATTACCTCAAGTTTCCTTTTGCACATATTTTTATATATTTGATTTGTTTACATATGGTATTAGTATATATATATATATATTTTTTTTCATGGTATTAGTATATTCGTTTGTTCTTTTCTTCTGTATAACCCTTCTTCACCGAACAAATCCTAATCGATGGTTGACTAATTACAAATTTTTCTCTTGAAAATATGCCTCCGCTTGCTATTCACGGATGAGTGGATGAAAGTCAATAATAAAATCCAATTTATAAAATCAGTTAAAAAGTCCATACCTAGTAGTTTTCTTAAATCCTATATTCCACATTTCTCTTCTTAAGAAGCACATTGGAGCTACCCCAACTACCATCACTCATATATCAACAGATCTTCTTCCTAAAGTGGCCTCTCTAGAGCCACAAAGAGTACTACAAAGGAGGCTCATTGCTGTTGACAATACCACTAAGACTCAGTGGTTAATTGAATGGAAGGAATTGGCATCTGAAGATGCTTCCTGGGAATTAGCTTCATTCATCACTAAACAATTACCTCATTTCAAACCTTAACTCTTGTTAGTCTTCTTCTGCCACACATTGATCATGAAGCATCTGTGTAGCTGAGATTGCTCTTTCTGCAGTTTGAGGAAAAGCTGTTGCTAAAGGGAGGAATTGTCATGATAACAATTCATATCCAAGGGCAATGAGGTAAATTCACAAGGGAAGCTAAGATGAGTTGCAGCCAGGATCAGTCAGCTCCAACTTCCGGCCAGAAGAGCTGGTCAACGGCAAAACTGTCAAGTGATGATCATCTATAGATAGTGAATTCTGTTAGGAAGTTAGTTATCGATTTGTTAGTTTGATCATGAGATTTCTCTGCCTTTTCTCTCTCCCTCCCTATCGTCTATCCTCCATTGTAAATGAACATTGTTCTTGAATTCAATACAAATTCCTTAATTGTTGCCGGTTATTGAACCGTGCGTGAAAGGATTTTGAAGATTACGGATTCGAGTTAAACCGGATCTGGACCGGGTCGGACCGGTTGGACACCCCTAATTTCAAAATCTCTATAATTAGTATATCCCTGATATACAAATGTTGGACTTGCTCTTACCCACTTTATAGTAATTTTCGGGTGGTTCTATATGCAGGTCCACTTTACTTCTGCAAGTCCAAATTAAGTCTGAAGTGACAATAATATCTCTCTTAAATATGTATTATAATTCACGAAAAAGTAATTTATAATTGGACATGTGTTCAATCATAACATAGACGGGTTTATGTATTGAAAATTAGAGTTTTAGAAATATATTTATAAAAACTAATAAACGAGTGAAGGGTAATTATGGTATTTTCTCATTTTTATTGGACCTGCAGAAGTAAACTGGACCTGCATATAACAAACATCTTTTATTGAAACTGAATTGATACATATAAAAACGAGTGGTGATACATGCAGGTCCATGTTTACTAATGCAGGTCCAAAATATAATATTTTGGGTGCACTAGCACAATTCAGGACCACATATTGTGTTTTTCAGACTTGCATTAGTAAACATGGACCTGCATGTATAATTAATGTATAAAAAATCACATACATCACACTTTCTCTCTCTACTTTGTGCTGTGACTTCTCTCTAGAAAACCGAAATACACGCGCCACCAACTATGCCCAGCCACCACCTTTTTAGCCAATAACGTCTATTTTTCTGTCAGTAAACGGCCAACAACGGTTACAAACGGATATAACATGGCGGCGACGCCACCATCTCACGGTGGCACAACCGCCGGAAAAAGCTTTCTTGATGCCCTTGCCAACAAAAATCAACCCCTCTTCTCCTCTTTGCCCTCCAATCCTAAAATCAAGCAAGCTATAATATGACTCAACGGAAGACCGGCCTGTTTGTACGACCCGGATTTAGTCAACATTCTCGCCGCACATTATGAGAATGCTTTGATCGGTAAATTCAGCAGGGGAACACCACCGATGGAAAACATCCAAGCTGCGTTCAAACTGATCAGATTCCAATCCCAATTTCAAGTTGGCTTGCTCGACTACCGACATATCCTCATCCGTTTCAAAGACCCAGAGGATTATCAAAGGTTCCAGCTTTGTTTCCAGTCTCTTCTCTCCTCCTCCACACTCTCTTAAGCTCTGGATGTAGGTGTATACAAGCTACTTCTTCATGGCCTATCTTGTTACATGACTTGCAATATATTGGGAGATTGTGATACTCAATTGGACACTCTTTATAGCTATCAGTCCTCCCAATTGGAATAGAGGTTATCCTATCTTCTTTCAGATCCAATTCCACACACATCTTAATAACAGAAGGTCTAGTGACCACATTAGTTGCAGCAACAATCTTGATAAATTTACCTAATTGGCTAGCAACATCCTGAATAAGAGATTGATTGTAGTAGTAGATTGGTACCTCCTTAACTGAAACCCAAACTGGAACAACAGATTATTCTAGTCTGAAATGCAAGCCACAAGTAGTAAGGAAATGGTGGTATATCAAGAGACAGAACTTCAAGAAAGCTCACAGTCAAGAAATGACAAGCACAAACAAAATCCAACTATAGTTCTCCTATCTCAAGCAGAGAATAAAGCCATGAACTCCACAGTATCCTTTTTTTCTTTTGATGATATACATGTATCAGCTCTTAAGAATTCCATAAAGAACAGAAAAACAAAGAACAATATGGATATTATTCCTTATCACTCACCTGTGGAGGTATCCAATGTGTTCTCAATTTTGCAGGAATTAGACAGTAGCTCAGAAGATGAAAATGAAGAGATACTAAGCCAGCTGAACCAGAACCTTGGATCAATAAAGAAGGGCACCTCCTTCACACCAAACACTCAGACTTCAGACATCAAAACAGGTAATTCAGGTAAGAAGGATAAAGGAAAAATGCATGATAAGTGTGTTAAACCAATGTCTCTTGAACCTGATATGCATGTTAATACTGTGGTAGATGAGGACATTCACATCACTGATAGTCTTATCATTAAAGAGTATGTTTCACATGATTCCAAGAAAAAAAGGGAAAAGCACAAACTCCTCAGGGGGTGTCAATAGGTTGCTGAGACCTAAACAAAAAGTGAAATATACTGTTTAAATGATAAGTCACAAAATAATTGGAAATATGTTGGTATAGAACATTAGAGGAATAGGAACCTCAATAGACAGACATCAAACATTGGTTGTAATGCATAATATATCCATTTTATGTGTTATAGAACCCATGCATGACAATAACATGATCACAACTTTACAACACTTACTACACTTCCCAAATGTTTTCCCTGCAATGCATGCAAAAATATGGTTGTTATAGAACAATAATTTTAAAATTCAGGATATATCTCAAACTGATCAACTTGTATGTGCTAGTATAACTGATAATATTTCCTTGCTAAGCTGGAATACTGTTTTCATTTATGCAAAGGTTTTTAAAAGGTTGAGGAGAAATTTGTGGAATGATCTTCTGGCTCTTCCAGCAGCCCCCACAATATATGTGGGAGATTTTAATACTGTCACAGAAGTTAGTGAGAGGAAAGGTAGAACCAAACCTCCCTAGGTAGTATTATGGAATTTAACAGTCTGATAAGTACCCTAGGATTACAGGAGATTATCACTGTAGGTAATAGGTTCACATGGTCAAATAGAAGGGGTGGGAATGATTTGCTGCTCCAGAAATTAGATAGGGGACTAACCAACCTAGATTGGATCAATATGTTCCCACATAGTTCTATCCAAGTGCTAAACAGAACATCATCAGACCATAACCCTCTTTTGCTATCAATCCAGGATTCAAAAGAACAAACACCCAAGCCCTTTAGATTCCAACAGATGTGGATCAATAGAGTGGACTTTACAGCCTTAGCGCAAGAGAACTGGACTCAGATAAGTCCTTTTCAAGGAATGAAAAATATGATTTTCAAACTTAAGAGGCTTAAAGTAGCACTTAAGGCCTGGAACAAGGAGAACTTTGGAAATGTTCACCACAATCTGTTAAAGGCAGAGAGAAAAATGGTTGAACTGGAGGAAAGATTCCAATGTTCTAGAAGTGAAGCAGACCTGATAGAACTAAATAAGGAGCAGGCAGTGTTGACAAGAGCAATGAAGGAGGAGACAATGTTTTGGAAATAGAAGGCCAACATTAGATGGCTACATGAGGGTGATGCCAGTACCAAATTCTTCCATAATTCTGTAAAAGAGAAGATAAGTAGGGCAAGAATAAGTAAGATCGGAGATAGGGAGAACCACTGGATAACAGATCCAGAGAGGATTAAAGATGAAGGGATATATTTTTTCAGAATCTTTTGAATGAACCAGTAACTGAGGAAGCTGGAACCTACATGCAACACTTCACCTCCCAGGTCCCTAAACTGATAACTAAAGAAGACAATCTCAGTTTATTAAGGACTCCCACCAGTGAGGAAGTAAGACAAGTTGTCTTTGATTTGAGCAAAGACAGTTCTCCTGGTACAGATGGATTTCCAGGCTCCTTTTATAGACACTCTTGGGAGATTATCAATGAGGACTTGCTAGACTCTGTAAGGGAGTTCATAGCTGGTGCACTGATCCCAAAAGCAATTTCCAGTACCTGGCTTACACTCATACCCAAAAAACCTAATCCAACCTCCTTCTCAGATTTTAGGCCTATCAGCCTCTCTAACTTCATCAATAAGATATATTCAAAGTTGTTAGTTGAGAGACTGAAACCAGTTATGACTAAGTTGATCTCACAAGAGCAGTTTTCCTTTTTAAAAGGAAGAGACATCTCAGATAATATAATTCAAATGAGAGAGATGTCCAGACTTTTGTGTAAGAATGATAGTCAAAATCTTATAGTAAAGTTGGATATGCAGAAAGCCTTTGACAGAGTTTCATGGGGTTTTCTGAATTCAATCCTACTACATTTTGGCTTTCATGGATCCTTTGTCAAGATTGTGCTCCAGAATATAGCTTCTGCAAATTTCTCAGTACTCATAAATGGGGTTGCATCTGGTTTTTTTCCATCATCAAGGGGCATTACGCAGGGTGACCCAATGTCACCCTTCCTCTACAACCTTCTTACAGAGGCCTTTACAAGGGGACTGAAGAAGCTGGTGAGTATAAAATATATACAGGGGTTCATTATGCCTAGAGGAGTTGAGCAGATAACTCACTTAATGTATGCTGATGATACAACATTATTTATAAACTCCAAAAAGAAAAACCTGAGAAGAGTTAAACAATTTTTGAATGCTTATGAGAGTACTTCTGGACAGAAAGTTAACTTCTCTAAGTCAGAATTCTGTACTCTCTCTGATACCTCCAGACATAGGAATAGGATTATCAAAAGGAATCTGGGAATGACAAAAGGAAAAATGTCTTTTCAGTATTTGGGGGTTCCTATATTCAGTGGAAGAAATAAAGCCATCTATTACCAGCCAATCATTGAAAGAATGGAAAATGCAACCAAGAACTGGAAGAATAAATGGCTTTCTGGAGCAGGGGGGATGGTTCTGGTGCATCATGTCCTCATGGCAATCCCAGTCCATTACATTTCTGTATTAAAACCTCCTAAGTTGGTACTAAAAACCATGTAGAGGATTGCCAATAAATTGTATTGGGGAGAATCAGACTGGAGAAGGTGGGATAGATTAGCACTGCCAAAGAGTGAGAATGGTTTAGGTTTCAGAGACCTATTTGCCTTTATGCAAGCATTTTCCTGCAAACTATGGTGGAAACTACAGAGAAATGATACAATATGGAGTAAATTCATGTGGACACTGCCAAAAACCTACAAGAATTCACACACTTGGCAAAGAATCTGTGGTGTTACAGAGCATGCAAATGCAAACACCCAGATTTGCTATGGTACAGGCAGTTGCTCCTTCTGGGATGCAAATTGGACAGGAGAGGGACCATTGTATTATCTCTGGCCTCATTTATTGAAGGAAGAACACAACTCCTTGGCCAGAGATAATACAATGGTCCCTCTCCTGTCCAATTTGCATCCCAGATGGCCAAATTTAGATGTAATCTTGGTTACATGCAGACATACCCTTCCCAAACATCACTCTGGCCTCATTTATTGAAGGAAGAACACAACTCCTCCCCCAAATTGCTCCTTTCTTAAATGCTAATATTGTAACTATTTTGCAGGAAGCCCTGATTCAGTACACACATGCAGACAGAATGGTATGGAAGTCCTCTAAAACAGGAGAGTTCACAGTCAAAGCAGCTTACCAAAGTCTCAGAAGAAGGGATGAAGAGGTACACATCTCGAAGCAGATCTGGAAAAGTCCAATACCTCCAAAAATTTCCACTCTAATCTGGAGACTCAGAAACAGGTTACTTCCATTTGATGACACCCTCATTAAATTTGGTTTTAATATTACATCTATTTCCACTTTGCTGTAACCAAGATAGCATAGAACACTATTTCAATACATGTCCAGCCAATCAGGAAATCTGGGATTTTGTTCATAGATTACTTGGAATAGGTCTGAGAAGTTTCAGAACAATTGGTCAGAGGATACAATTTTATTTTTCATATGTTGGCCTTACAAAGGTCCATAGCACAGTCATCAGAATTACTACTTCAGTAGTTATCTGGACCCCGTGGACTAGAAAAAACGGGCTTATATATGACAATATAAATTGCAGTACTCAGTCAATTTGTCATGAAATATTAAGAGAAGTTGCAAAAATTTTTACAGCCTTCCCATTAGTAGGTAATCCAGTTAGGAACCTTTTTCTTGTTGAAATTGGTCTGGCTCCTTTCATAAAAACAAAGAGGCCTAAGCCAGTCAAAATAATTAAATGGGAACCACCTGATACTGGTGCAAAAATTAATGTGGATGCAGCATTTGAAAATGATGGCAGGACAGATATTGGAATTGTTGTTAGGAATATGCATGGACATGTTCTTTTTATGGCAATGCATCATATTGTTTGTGTCTCTCCCACTCATGCAATAAAACTGGGTTTCCAGATAGCTAGGGCTATGCATTTGAATGTTTATCAGATAGAAAGTGATTGTCAGATTGCTGTCAGAGGGATCCTAGACCCTGGATCTATTGATTGGATCAATTTCTCATTATGTTATGAACTGTCTCTGGCTGCACAGAATAAATTAACTCATATTATGAGGGAAGGAAACTGTGCAGCAGATCATATTGCAAAATTGTGCCTTGAGCAGAGAGTGTCAAAAACATTATTACAACATGAGTTGCCTAGTCAACTTAGAGCTATCTTACAGCTTGACAGACTAGGAGTTCCAAATTTAAGATTCTCACTGTGATTTTCCAGAACAAAGGTACTGCTGAGTTTTTATTCCTGTTTCAGGATGTACAAGGAAGCACCAAAAGACTGACCATGGAGGTTTGTTCAGAGCTTGAGCTGCTGCAAAAGTTATCCAGAAGGGCCAACACAAGAGCTCATATAAGCTCCACAAATATTTTTGTATATACAGGCTAATTATTATGGTTTATTCTTGCATTCAAACCTTTCGGGCGACTAATTTGCCTTTCGGTCTTTGTTGACTCGATTGCTAATCTGCTCCCGATTTTGAATGCAAGAATTACACTCAACCATAATTTAGCCATAATGAATAGATAGTCATATTTATTCAATTTTGGAAGTTTAGTTGCTTCTTCAGATATAAGCTGTCTTTTGTAAAACTCTATAATTCACAAGGCTTTTGCCTATTTTCAGGTCTAGGATGCCAAATAAAATTCCCCTACCAATGGTGGTATTATTATTTTTTTTAAAATACTGTATAAAATCTCAAGAGAAGAATGCGTCGAGGCCTACAGACCAACACCCATTTCAAAAGCCCTAATCCCTAACCCTGGCGCCATGTTCTATAATCCCAAAAAGCCCTAATCCCCAAGGTATTCTGATTAGTAAGTCGGGAAATCGACTCGCAACCCATAATCTCGCCTGCCGAATGGTCATCTGAAACAATGGATTTCCAGCGAAGACTTGTTTGCCCAGCAAATGAAGAACTCGCTGCGTTCATGAAAAATAAATGGCAAGATATTGCCGAAAACCCCAAAGGCATCTCAGACAATCTTGCTAAAACTATCTACAAAGCCTACTCCAACGTTTGCAATTCCAAAGTTCCGATAAAATCCCTCAAAGAATTGGCCCAAGTCAAGTATGTATTGATTTGATTTTTTTTTTTCTGGATCTTATTTTATTTTTATTGGTTGTGTGATGGATAACTCTTTTCAGAGGAGTCGGGAAATGGATGTTGAGGCAAATGAAAGATTTTTTTCAAACTGATTCTGCCTCTTCTGGGAATGAAGATGCTCCTAAAAAGGGTATGTTTGCTGTATAAACACCTCTGCACCATATAATCAAGCAGTAGGTTTTAATGTGTACTCTTACACAATACATTAATAGTTATCCCCATTGAAAAAATGACTGCTGCAATTCTGTAGGAAAGAAAGCTAAAGGTACCCGACGCTATCTGCCACAGAAAAATTCAGTAGCATATGCTTTGCTAATCACGCTACACAGGTAAATTTGTATTTGCAGTTTAATTTTAGCCTTTTGCTACCTTTTCCCTTTCTTATTTCTGACGGTAGAGTCACATGAGGTGAGTTTGTTGCACATTACTATCTTGACATGATAGGGAGATGGAGAATGGGAGACAATTTATGCTTAAACAAGATCTTATTAATGCTGCTGAAGCTAGTGGGCTTTCTCGTGTGCCAATTGCGTATGTTTAATATTTGTGTTTTGATTTGTGTGGATGATGCTTACTATTGGATGGGTTTGGTGCTCACACCCTTGTGTTCATGATAATCATTCAGGCCAGAAGTGGGAAAAGGAAAGCCTGGCCCATTTGGAAGCTCGCCTCAGAGTTGGTATAGTGGGTGGAGCTGCATGAAGACATTGATAACAAAAGGGCTTGTGGCTAAGTCAAGCTGCCCTGCAAAGTAATGATGTATTTTGGTCTTTTGAATTGTTTTTATTGATTCAGAATATTTATGATCAGAGTCTTTTTGGTGAAAATATTATGGCCAGAAGGATCACTTCTATACGTGAGATGCCTGTAGAACTTCTTTCGGGCTCATGCATTAGGAAATTTTCTGTGGTCTACATTATTTAGTCATCATTTTTGAGTTTTTTTAGGACGTTTGACTTGTGAAAACCTGCAATAATGTTTTACTTGTCCTTTCCTGTGTGTGACCTGAAAAGCTCTGGAAGTCAGTTAGGAATAAAAATTAAAATCAGGTAATTGAAAATCGTTTCATTATAATATTTTAACAACTGCAGATCAGTGGAACCATGTGATTTTACATATGAATCAGTTTAGGAAATTCAGTATAGAATTCCGTGGATCCTCTTTATGCTCTTCTCTTCAGGAATTCATTAACCCCAAAATTTTGCTCATCTTGTCATTCAGCACTTAAAATCTGAATGCTGATTCTTCTCTTGTTAGGGATTGGTTATGATTGCTAAACTGACATTTCAAAATAGTTTGCTTCCACTAGTGTGAATCTGTCGATCATGCCAACCTGAAAGGGAATTTTGATTATTTTAAGACTGTTTGTGTTTGTGTGTGGTTCCATTTCATACCATGGTTTGTTTCAATGGTTACACAGGTACATGTTGACTGAGGTGGGCAAGGAAGCCGCACAGGAGGGTCTCTTGAGATCCGGCTTAGTCTGTGAACGCAGTTCAGCCAGTCACGCAGATTCAGTATTGGAGCCAAGAAATTTAAATGCATCCAAAGGACGTGTTTCAGATTCAGCTTCTGTTCTGTCTGATTCCTCCGAAGGAGCTGCATTTCCATCTTTTAGTTGCAATGTTCCAAAGAGGCCTATTGAGATTCCTCCTGAATCTCTTAAAAAGGTGTGCATCTATTTTCACCTTTTTAAGTTTGACTATATCATCAAGGGGAGGCTTTGAGCAACAGTTTTCAAGTTGCTTCTATTGACGATAACCTGTTCAACACTTGGAAGCAACCTCTTGTATTAATAATACAAGGTAAGACTATCTAGATAATAGATCATAAAGGGCTGAGCTTCTTCTCCCCATGCGGGATTGGGTAATGTTGACTTGCTGCTCATACCAGAATTTGTGCGTTACCTACACAAGCTTTGCTTGAAACTTAATTATCAAGAAAGGTTTTTTCTTCATTCTTGATTCGGTTCCTATAAACTCTAGATTGTGTCTGCTAACTAGTTTCTATTTCGATCTTCTATATAGTGCATGCAAATGGGGTTTTCCCGGGAGCAAGCTGTTAGTGCTTTTCATGAGGCTTTGGAAACATCAAACACCCAGGACATACATTCCCTTTGGCCTGCTGTACTTTGCCGACTTAAAGAAGATCAAATATATGGAGGTGAAGTCTTTTAGTTTGACAGATCATCTTGCTGTAATACTATGTAGTGATGTACAATTCTTAACACTGAAAATAAATCTGAAACTTTTGGCCATGTTGAAGTAGTGATTGCATTATTTTGCTTCCAGGTAATTCCGTTTCAAACTCAAGCAGCAATAGATCAATCAACACTGGGGCTGGGGCTGAGGCATTCCAGAAGTCAGAGTCTTGCATTCCTGTTGAAGCAGGCCAGTTTACTGTTATTTGGATGAAAAATACTTTGGATGTTGTAAGTTTTAATGGTCATTCTGATGCATTTAGGCTATCATTTTTCTTTCAGGAATGATCCGTTCCAAGCCAAGTGACTATAGGATATTCAATACTATACAGACTAAGGCTAGAAAATCTCCTGCTCATACTCACTGTAATCCCACTTTTGGCCCCTCAAGCACGAGCTCTTTCAAAGTAAGATTGTATTGATATAGATGATGAATATGATACTTGTAGGGTGAATCCAACGATTTCATATTTTATGTGCTATAATGAATATCTTTAAAAAAAGGTTTCTGTCATCTTGATTCTTGGTGAAAAAATTGTTGTTTATATGGTCAAAATGACCAATTAGAATTTATTTTCCTTAATTTTCGATGACGAGCAGGAAGGAGGACCTTTCCAATCTCAACCAAGTGAATTGGCTATGCCTCCTTTGGGATATGGGGAAAAATTTGAAGATGCTTATGGAGTGGTTTTAATACTGGATGATAGAGAGCAGTTCACTAGGTAAGAACCCAAATAATCTGGGTTTTTTTTTGCAGTTGCATTTGCATGTCAGCACAATATTTCTAAAACTCAAGCAAATGCATATCAAAGGAATAACATTTTTTTTTATATATTTATCAAAAAGTTTTCATTTTTATTATTACAAGAAGTACATCATATAAGCTTGACCACTGAGTCTCTACCACATTTACAAAGTTGAGAATGAGAAATTACATCGATTTAAGCCCTATAGTCCCAATAGTCTACCTTTGAATGCAAATAAAGAAGAAAAAGGGCTATATACCCGAAGATCAAATCTATATTTAATTTCTTTATAAAATACCTAAGTTTACTCAAAAGACTCCTTTTATGTTCATAACTTTGGAGGTTCGTAAATGTAGCTTTAGGAAACTTACCACGACAAATTTTATTTTTCTTCATAAATTCAATGTGTAGTTTTTCATCTACTTTTTTAATTTTATTTTGTACTTATTATGCATCAACTTGAATAGAAACATAAAACAAACGCGGTTAGGTAAATTAAGATGTATTGGCAATAAATTAACTATTTCACTTTCCTTGAAAGATTTCTGGTTCACCTTTCTGTAAAATAATGATTTTTTTTATAAATTCCGGAGAGCATTGAATAACAGTGTGGTGATGGATTTATCCTTTATCAATCTGTTTCAGGTCCAGTAAAAGGAAAATGATCGACAACATCAGTACTCTGTTTGAAGTTCCTATAGAGGCAAGAATGGTCTCTATGTGTTGAATATGTACTCTGAATTATACAGTGTAGTCTTTTGTTTCTGTTGTAACAACTAACAATAGTCTCAATAATTTTATGCATAGAAAATTTCTATATGGTTTTCTCAATGGACTAATGATATTTTAGATGCTAGGTAGTTATTTATATATTGTCAATTTTAAAACCTTAGAAACTGGTAAAGATCATTCAGATGATTTTGGTAACTAATACAGTCCCATAGAAAATGGTTCTGATTAGTGTATTCATGAAATTACAGAGAAAAGGACTTTTCTTGAGTTCTGAATAGTTTACAAAATTAGTCATTTGTTCAGTTTGGAGTTTGTACTAGTTATAGATGTGATTTCATCTATCGCTTGTCTCCATCACCATTTTTTGAAAGTCATTTTTTTTGAATACCATTCTTTATAAGTCAATAGAACATCATAAAAGTGGGATGTTTGAAAAAAAAAAACCATCCATTTCACATCCAATTATTTGCCAAAAATGGAGGTGAGACATTGAATATGCATCTTTGGTTTGTAAGACATCTAATTTTTTGTAATTTAGTATCTTATGAGCTATGATGAGAATTCATTCCATCAATTTTATTTTTAAATTTAAAATTTAAGTTAAATTTTTTCTGAACCAAGTATAATCTAGCATCTGTAATCTGTCCCAAAGAGCATATTGTAGAACTGGTACTTGCCTATGATGTAGCATGAATTCATGAGAACTGTTGTGTAATATTTCGCTGCATGCCTGTCATCAATTTAGGATGTACTTTTAATTATATATTTTTCATTACTTTCCCTTTTGTTGCTTTTCAGGTTAGAAGATTGCCTGTTGGGGATGCCATTTGGGTTGCTCGCCACAAGAATAATGGAACTGAATTTGTTCTTGACTTCGTGGTTGAGAGGAAACAGGTTGATGATTTGCGTATGTCAATCAGGGATAGTAGATACAAAGATCAGAAGCTGCGTCTGCTGGTAGTGATCTTTTCACACTAACATGTGTTTATTTATACTCTGGGTTAAAGACCTTTAACCCTCTATTTTTCCTGATTTTATACTGTTGGCCCTTAAATGAATTTCAGTTGTTCTATGTGTTGAAGTTGAATAGTACTCCCTTGTCATGATTCATTAATATTACTAAGATTTAAGAAATTTTAATGTGGAGGAGAACTGGAGTACTAATTGAGAGAATAAAAAGAAACAAAGAAAAGAATATAATGAGTGGTTGAGAATGAATTGGACATTGTTAAAAGAGGGAAAAAACTGTAAGGGGAATATAACCTTGTTTTTTTTTTTACGGGAAGTATATATTTCATTTCAATCCAACAAAAATACTTGCACTTATCCCTTACTCTAGGCCCTAAGAATAACAACTGAAAATGTAACTTCCTAGTCTAGTTTACCATCAATTTATTAAATCCAAGCTAATCCCCTATGTCTGCTCACATCTCTTGACCTTGTCAAAATGATGGAAGTGATAGAAAAGATAATTGACGATGTAAAAGTATAGAATTTGGGCAGTTAGGGGACATCTAATGTCTTTTCACCATTATACTATGGTACCTAGACTCATGGCCTTTTGGCTCTCTGCTTTGTAACTATTAAGATATTTCTCTCTCATGCAAAAGAAATTTGTTTTCAGTCTAAATAATGTTTTGAAGATTTGGGAATTTCTGTAGTTTCCTTCTAAACGTATGTAACAGGAATCTGTGACTAGCCAAGTCAAGAACTAGAACTTTGAAGTTTGCCAGTTATGAAGTAGTCAGTGATAATGTTGCAACTTCGTCACAAATAAAGCTAAAACTAATACAGTACTCTAAAAATCTGTTTTAAGTTCCATTGACCTTATGCTCAAGGGTAACATAAATTTACAATGGTGGGGAATTCTTTTCATACTGGTCCACCGGAACTATTTTTGACTTTGGAATCCCCATTTTGCATGATGAATTCTGCTGACTTAATAGCTTTTCTTCAGGTCTCGTAATCTTTTTTTGTCAATTATGCTGTATCAATTGTTTGACTAGAAAGTGTCTAGAAATGAATTGATGACTTTATTTGATTAAGGTTGAGAGACAGGATAAAAACTATGCTGTAGCCCCAGTAGTTAACATTCTATAATGTAATAGTTAATTTGGTTTAAAATTTTATAAAATGGATCCAGAATTCAGTAGTTCTTCTCAATCTGTTGAAGTGTCACCAACCTTTGCTTTATCAGTGGTGCATACAAATGATCTCACCACTGAACTATGTTTGTATCTCTTTCGTCTTTGATTTCAGAAATGTGGACTCAAGAAGGTGATTTACATTGTTGAAGGTGATCCGAATTTCTCTGAAGCTGCTGAGAGTATTAAAACAGCGTAAGAATATGTTCACGTTAACATGCTAAATTTTGTTTGTTTGTTATTGTTGACTTTAACCCCAAAAGTTCATGCACAATTTATACATGAGATTTTAATTTACTCTGGCATTTCCCTTTGTTGTGTACTGCTTTTGTTTAAAAAGAATATACCTGTTTACTTCATTAAGCTATATTAGAGGGTGCGATATTACAGCTGAACTTTTTCAAATAAACATATTTGGGTACAAGAAAACTACCCTCTAGACATTTCTTCAAACTTTTGTTTGGAATAAATGAGTTTGCTTTTGAAAAGAACAATCTTTAAAATATACCCCCTCTGCTTCCACATATATGGCAGCATAAATAGTACAGACAAGAAGGGAAAAAAACAAAAAAAAAGACATGAAGTGACTGAATTTTGATGAGCCGGTTGGGTTTTGATCAAATTCAATAATTTTTAGCCACGCATTTGGTCAAGTCATTGTTTAAGGTTAAGGTTAATTTGGTCCATGTTTAAGGTTAATATGGACAATTTGCAGGACTATTTTGTCTAGGGGAATAGTGTAAATTAAGTGGTGATGCCATGTTTATAAAAATGGAGAGAGTGCATTTTTTTTTTACTTAAAAAAAATTGTATCAAATCTTCAACCCAGATAACGGAAGAAAAATCCTCAGGCTCTAATCTCCCATAGATGTAATTAGATGTGAGAGAAATGAAATGAAGAAAAATGTATGGAGAAATATTATAAGAAAATAGTTGGATATTAGGTGGGATAAGTAAAAAAGATAGATCTGGGGGTATATCAGACTGAGAAATGCGATGTATTGTAGACAGAGCCAAAACCATATTGGAGAGTGATGGAGGTTGGATTTACTAGGGAGGCAGGAGACTTGTTTGTAATTCATCGAATCTGAATACAGAATGTAACATCCTAGGCAGGGTATTCACATTTGTTGAATACACTGATTGTTGTAAAACAAATCCTCTGTTTGATGTCATCTGATGGGTTTCAAATTTGCTCCTCGTGCTTGTGAACATTCTAAAAAGATTCTGTAATGCAAATTATACTTGCAATTGAGTGACAATAATAAACAAGCATGTGTACTAGCATGGGGAAATTAGTTAGTAGATTAGAAAGCAAAAGGGCATCTTTTGTTTACCACTGGAAACCACTTATTATCAAGTGCAACACCAAAACATCAAAACCTATAGATATTTAATATCTCATTGGCAAGGATGTCCTTGAGCTCTCAGCATGGTAAAGATATATTGCAGAGTTATAGTAGTGAAGTAGACAATTTTTTATACTAGTTTCCTGCCTGTTGCTTACCATAAAGTGGCAGTTCACCCAGCTTTCAAATAATGGCTGCTATAAACTTATTTAACATTCAATCTAGTAGAATCTAATCACTTTGCTTTGGTTTTTAAGTAAGCAACCTGTTATTATGGAACCCTAGTAACTCTTGGCAATAAATTATTAGAATGAATATTATATAGTTTATTGTTTTCCTTCATTTCCAGGGCTCTTTATAGTTGTTCAAGTCAAACTATGCCAGTAACCAATATTGACAAGTAGATGAAGATGTATATTCCTTGCTTAAGTTAGAGCTGATAAGTTATCATCTTCCCCTGCATTTCAAATCAAACTTTAGAAGTTGTTTGTGTCTAGATAACTCTCTGATTCACATGTATGAATTTGCTTAAGTTAAAGCTGACATCATCCCCTGCATTTCAAATTAAACTTTAGAAGTTGTTTGTGTCTTGTTAACACTCTGATTCACATGTCTGAATTGTTTTATATGCTTGCTTAATCACTTGATTCTATACAAAAGTTTGTCTCACATGTTTGTGGATGGAATCTTACAGTTGTTTTACTACTGAGATATTGGAAGGTTTTGATGTGCAAAGAACAAATGGACTGGGAGATACTTTGAAGAAATATGGTTACCTTACTCTAGCAATAAATCAGTTCTACACGTCCTTGGCTTTTGAGCACAGAAGCTCTAAGATTTGCCCGCCTTATGGTGCCTTCATCAGGAGATGTGAAGATTTGGAGAAGATGACAGTCAGTGATGTTTTTGCTGTCCAACTTATGCAGGTACTGCCTCATTTGTACCAAATTAATTTATAAGATAACTGGCTTCATCTTGAATTTGACACTTCTATTAGCCATGTGAAGTTTTTGTTGATTTATTGCTGTATTGTATTCAGTATATTGGTTTCTGGATCAATTCACATTTTCCATGCACGCAGATGGGTTATAATGAGCCTGTTTCCTTCTTATGTTTTAACGACTACGTGAAGTATCTGTTGTTTTGTGTTTTGTATAAAATTTTCATGTAGAATAGTTAATTGTACTATCTGCAACATCTAACAGAAGCTTGTGGTACAAAATTAGTTTTGTAAAAGTGACTCACTTGGATTCTATGCATGCAGGTGCCTCAGGTAACCGAGGAGATTTCCATTGCAGTTGTAGAGATGTTCCCGACAGTGTTATCCCTGGCTCATGCTTATTCTCTGCATGTAAGTTTTGTGTCTTTTGAGGAACTCTATTTGAAATGAATTGGTAGGATTTAGAATAGGTAGTTTCCAAGAACTAGAGTGCATGGAAATACTTGTTCAGCCCCCCACCCCCAATTAAGTGTTAGTTCTACTGTATTGTTAAATGCTATTAGATTTAAAAAATGTTGGACCAAAAGTCTGTTTGTGCAGAAGATTATTTTCGATTAAAGTGCATTGTCTCAACCTAAGTGTTGACACAAATAATTTTTTTTCCAGTGGTGATTTGTTTTCCCTTTCTATGATGGATAGAAACAACATAATATTAAATATTGTTTGGAGTATATCAGTAGGCAGTTCCCAAACTATGAAGAGAAATTGCATAAAATTTGACCTGTCTTCAAGAAACTAAAAGTAAAAATGAGGCTAAGGTTTTAGACACTCCACAGGGATCAAACTTTGGTACACAGGTAATAGGATAAAAGTAAAATGAGGCAGAAATCATTGTAGAATCTTCTTAGTACGGCATAGACAGAAAGGAGATTATTCAACTTATTATAGGGAAATGACCAATAAAATCATGAGTATATCAACTTCAAATAGGTTAAGAAGATACGAAGATTCAGAAACTCATCACAGAAAGGTAACATTAATGGACATGTTAATGGAGAAAAGGAGGATACATGGATGTAACTTTTGGTATGATAAATGAAGGAATCTAGATTTTGCTACAGAATATGACCTGGTGGTTGGTAGTAATTACCATTGAAAGTCGAAACAGTAAAACACTCGTTTCTTTAATTAGAAATAATTATAAGGAACATGAAAAGGTGAATACCGAATTGTTTGTGTAATTTGTTGTTTTTCATTGGATATATATTACAAGTTAGATGAGATTGTTTGTGTGAGTAGCCATCTAATAGCTTTTTCAATGCCATAACTTATCTTTTTCACTCCCTCAATCTTGTAAATTTTGAGATGATAAATGCGATATACCCTCGGTGAGAATTGTCTAAAATTGTATTATGATTTTCCTTTGCCTTGTCTATATGGACGTGTGATATGATTTATGATGCATTGACATGAAGGATGGTGATGTTCGGGCACAAGAGGAAATGTTGAAAAGGCGAAGCAATGACATGATCAGTGTTGCAGCCAGCAGAAACATATTCCAACTGATATGGAAGACATGAATCAAGTAGTTCTAGCTATTGAAGTGGGTAGAAGGTAGAAGTTGTGGCATGTATAGTCACTAGAGTTGTTATTAAGAATTGTTTTATTTTAGTTCAGTTTAGGATACCTGTGAAGTTTTTGTTGTAAAACAGGATAGTGCCATTAAAACTAATTAAACAGAGACAAACACCAAATGTGTTTTCTTTTTCTGAATAGAAAAGAAAAAGAAAATTGTGTTATGAACATTTAGGACATCTCCAATGGAGCGTTAGTTTTATGAAGCACTCCTTATTAGATAGTTACTCCTTCAGAAGGGTTGTCCTTGGATTAGGACGGAGTTCGGATGAAGCTAACTTGCTTGAGGCATTAGCCTTCCCATTCTCCTCTCGAGGTACCTGTACTAAGCTGAAGCTGATCATCGGCCACACCAGATCCAAGTACCGCTACAAACTTCTTTCCTTGACCTCATACGCCCCATTTACCTGCTGCACATTTTGAGAATCACTGAAGGCCTCAACTGACCCGATTTTAAGCTCCCGGGACAGTCGAAGGCCAACTGCTAGTGCTTCATACTCTACTTCGTTGTTGGTGGTATTAAAATTGAAATGCAGTGCCTAAGGGTATTCTTCTCCCTCAAGTGACGTAAGTAGGACGTCGGCCCCACTCCCTCCTGAATGATTGAGCCGTCGACATGAAACTTTCACCTTGGGCCCCCATTCAATGCTGCCCCTCCGGTCAGCATCGCCGCATCCCCCTCAACCATTTCTACCAAAAAATCCACCAAGGTTTGACACTTGATAACTTCTCTAGACTCGGATGATATTTTGTGCTCCCCACGCTCCAAATCCCACTTCATCACGCGCCATGCACCTGGAAATAAGCCCGTAATCGCTTTGCCGCATACACAAAAGACATGACCCATTGTTCTAGGCTATTATATTTTGTCTCCAGACCTTACAGTGCCCGACTTACAAAGTACATCGGGTGCTGCCTCCTATCCTCCTCCCGGACGAGAACCGCACTTAGCAGCTACAGATGCTGAAACATACAGGTATCATTCCTCCCCTTCCTCGGGCTTCGAGAGGGTTAGTAGATGGCTTAAGTGCTGCTTCATCTCATGGGACGTTTTGTCGCACACTTTTGTCCACTCAAACTTCTTGGCCTTCCTCAAGATATTATAGAGTGTGAGCCGCCTTTCCGACCCCTTCGACATGAAGCGTCTCAGCGCAGGTAGGGAATTTGCTAGGCACTGTATCACCTTCATATTCTTCGGCGACATCATACGGCTTATTGCCTCAATTTTCTCCGGGTTCACATATATCCCGGCACTTACCCCTACAATGATCTTCGTCGAGTTGAGTTTCAAATTAACCATTCTTAAAACGCCGAACATCTTCTTCGGGTCTTCAAAGAAACTCGGGTAACTCCTGCTCTTAACCACCATGCCATCCACGTAAATTTCCATGTTCCTACCCATCTGGCCTCAGAATAGCTTCTTCACCATGCGCTTGTAGGTTATCCCGAAATTCTTCAATCCAAATGACATCTTCTTATAACAAAAGGTCCCGCAGTCCATAATCAAGGACGTTTAAGCTTTTTCCTCGGCCATCTGAATCTGATGGTACCCTTTGGCGCATTAAAGAATGCTAAGACTTCATAGCCCGTGATGGCCTCTCGACTAGTCGATCAACTGAGGTAAGAGGTAGATATCCTTCGGGAAACACTTGTTCTGGTCTGTGAAATGAATGCACATCCTCCATGTTCCATCATGCTTTCTTACCAACACCGGGTTGGCCAACCACTACAAGTAGAGGATTTATTCTATCACGTCCGCTGGCTTCAACTTTTGTGCACCGCCACCTCGGGTTGAATCCCTGCAAACTTCCCTACCTCCCAGGCAAAGACATCCTCAAACTTAGCTAATAGTGCTTGCAGCTGCACCTTGACCTCCACCGGCATATGCTTCCCCGTTTTCACGGCTCATACCTCTCCAACCGGCATGTCTTCCACCTCAGCCGAAGCTACCTCCCCGTGCACTACCCCAACAGGGACTTTTCTTGCTTATTGAATGGCTTTCAGCATGCAACTCCTTGCTATTAACGGGCTCCCTCTCACTGTTGCGATTCCTTCCTCAATTGGGAATTTCATGGTCAGATGGTAGGTAGAACAAATTGCCCTCGCTCGGTCATCCACGGTGTGCCAATAATGATATTTTATGGGGAAGGGGTATTTATAATCGCGAAGTGACACAAAACCGAAGTCCTCTTAATCCTATCATGATCATCCACTATTGTCGCCGTCAGGGGGCACTCAGTCCGACTAATGACCCTGACAAGGGGAGGTACATGCCTGAAGATTCTGCCTTCCGATACCCAGCTGGTCAAAACACCCCGCGAACGTGATCTTTGCGCTGCTACTATTGTCGATGAAAATCTCTTAACCGTGAATCCCTCTACCTCAGCCATGACAATCATCGAGTCAACATGCAGCGTCTGGTTCGGAACAGGATCCTCATCGGAGAATATTATGACTTTGTTCGGGCGCAACCTCTTCTCTCAATCCTCCCCTGCTGGCACGTATCTGTATTTGGCCTTAACTGCCATAATAGAATGAGGTTCTTCTTAACTGAGGGAGTGCCTGATTCACTGACTCGTGAGCCATTACCAGCGCAGCCACCCCGATCTGACCCACCCTTTGCGCGGGCACCCAGGGGTTATCATTCACGGGTCTGTTACGCCATTTTCACTTCCGTCCTCCCCCGCCGGTTGTCTTGCTTCCGGGTGCTGCGCTTCGTGCGTCACACAGTTCCTGAGCTGGCCTCGCTCAATCAAACTTCCTATCTCCACCCTCATGCTCCGACAAGTTTCTGTCGTATGGCCATTAGACTTATGGAAGACGCATTATTATCATGCGTTCTCCGGCGTTGGGATACTCGGAGTGGGTGCCGGGTCTTGGAATAAGTTATGGTGGATAGTTAGAATCTCCGCTCGAGTCTTGGTTAGGGGGTATACATTTCCGCCCAAGGGGGGTCCGTCCTCGGATGTTGGTTCAGGGGCGCAACTTCTCTCCTGGCTACCTCCAGGGCTTGACCTCTGTCCCCCTACCAAACCTATCGTCACATCATCCTTCCTCCTTTCTCTTCTTTCTCCATTCCACCAATGGGCAGTGCATCTCCACTTCCAGATCCAACTTATGGAAAGTTTTTGGGATATCCACCATCAACTTCTCCCACAACACATCATCTCGCAGACCTGCAATGAATCCGACGATCAAGGCCTTCGCCTGCTGCTTCCTGTCTACCACCTTCATAGAGTCATCCATGTATCTCCGGTGGTACTGTCACACATCTTCCGCAATTGCCTGTCTATTATGCGCCACCTTGGCTAGGGGGAGATACTTCTTTCTCTTAGCCTGATACCGGTGCATCAAAGCCCTTGAGAAATCATAGTATTTCCTGAAACTCTCCGGGTGCTGGGATTTGAACCACGAAAGACAACTCCCTCTCAGGTATGAGCTGACCAGTTTGGATTGGAGCTCTTTCCGGATACCCTTTGTACCCATAACATTCTAATAGGTCCGAACAAACTCCTCTGGATCCGTCTCTCCATGGTACGCTGACACCCCTAAGGGACTCGGCTCCCTTAAGGCCAAAGAAATGTGCTAATGTACCTGATCCAGGGCGAAGTTGGCCGGCCTCAATTTCTCTCTACCAGCCTATCCAGCGTTTCTTCAGTCGAATCAGAAGCTGCGGGTGCCCTATCTACCACCACTAGATACATCGTATAGCCCCCCCCGAAGCCACCGCTGGGGAGAAGCGGTATAACCTGCTCCAATTATCTGCCCTACCGTCCACACCGGCCCATGCATTCCCGCCACCGGTGTCCATCCTTCCGGGTCCGCTGGCGGGTTGCACTAGTACATCACCCGGGGGACATTGGCATAGCCTCCTTGCGGCATCACGATATACCCCGGGTAACTTGCTGGTTGCATCCCCTGATAGTGGTCATATCCGTGCATATCCATGCCTCCTCTTCAATCCTCCACCATGGGCGGATCCCCATGCCTGGATTTGGGTTTGGCAAGTAATATACGGACGTGTACGGTTTGTAGCCCTATCCACATCTATTACTTCAGGCGGTTGTCTGACTGCTCCTTGCGTCCTCGTCGCCGGAGAGCTGACACTTACCACGGTCAAAACTAGAGGAGGTAGCATACTTGTGCCAACCTAGCAACTCCCCACCTTGAAGGGTGCCTTATCGTGGTTGCTCCTGATGCAGAAGGCTGTTCAGCTGTAGCTGTCTCAGTGATAGAAGGGTGTACAACCATTGATCCTCCTAACGTGCGACGTCCCGAGGCTTCTTCCGAGGATGGAGGCACTCCTATCACTGGCGGACCTCTCGAGGTTGGTCCCTGTCTCTGCACCAACATTATCAGGAGTTCAGCCTAGTATAACCAACAATATTTTATTTTAATTGAATTTTAGCAAAAAGTATATATAATTTAACTATTTCAAAATCTACAATAATCTTTTATCGAGTAAAGTCCACAATTGATCATCGAACTTTGCCAAAATTCTACTTTTGATCGCTCAACTATTTTTTACCTACTATTAATCATCAAAATTCACAAATGTTGCAAATTTGATCACCGCCATTAAGTTGGGTGTGAAATGCCTAACGTGTAACTATTCACAAGGATAAATTAGTCTTTTTGATTAAAAACTAAAGTTTTCTGAAATATTCAACATTATAATACTTCTAATACATGAGAAATGATTTAAATCATATGAATTAGAACTATTATTTATAAAGTTATTAATCGATAAAATATACTTAAGTAAATATGTAATTTTACTATGTACATTATTAACCAATTTTATGGCATTAATGAATATAGGGGTTCATCCAGTCCTGAGATAAATGACATTAATGAATTTGATGCATTTTTACTCTCAAATTATTTACTGGACATTCAAACTGCTGGCAATTTATATACATGGACAAATGGTAGGAAACTTAACAATAAAGTGGCAAAAAGGCTTTACAGAATGGTTGGGAATAGCAACTGGTTTGCTACATTTCCCAAATCTTCTATTCAAGTACTTGGGAGATTCCCATCAGATCACAGTCCACTTTTATTGGAAATTAAATCCAGCACAAAGTCTTACCCTAAGGCATTTGGATTTCAGAATATGTGGGTGGAACATCTGGAATTTTTTGAAGTGGTCTCTAATAATTGGATATTACCAATTGAAGAACAGGGAATGAGACAGTTCACTTCAAAACTTTTCACACTTAAAACTCAGCTAAAAATTTGGAATAAAAATACTTTTGGGAACATTTTTGAAAACAAAAAAAACTTGGAACTTGAAATAATGGATCTTGAAAAAAGATATGATATTTCTTCCAGTGCTATAGATCTCTCTCTCTTATCAAAAGCCAATGCTGAAATGGCCAGAGCAATACACCTAGAACAACAATTTTGGCACCAGAAATCTAGGAAAAAATGGCTTAAAGAGGGTGACCAAAACACTAAATTTTTTCATAACAGTGTTAGGGATAAACATGCTAGACTTGGAATCTCTAAAATCTGTAATGATGAAAATCAGTGGATTACTGATCAAGACCAAATAGGACAGGCTGCTGCTATTTTTTACCAGAAACTATTAACAGATGATAATGTTGATCCCTCTGGACAGGATTTATTGCATTCCTTAAAATACATTCCAAGTATAATTACAGAGCTGGACAACATTTCTTTACTAAAATTGGTGGAATTAGATGAACTTAAACAGGTGGTCTTCAGCTTAGGAGAACATAGTGCATCAGGATCAGATGGTTTGAATGGTTTTTTCAACAGGAAATGCTGGGATATTATTAGTTCAGATCTACTGGAAGCAGTCAGAGAATACCAGTGTGGAGTCCCTATCCCAAAAGCCATAAACAACACTTTAATAACATTGATCCCAAAGGTACAGATTCCTACCTCCTTCTCAGAATATAGGTCTATTAGCTTGTCTAATTTCTCTAATAAAATCCTATCTAAGATAATGGCAGAAAGGCTCAAACCTATTGTGGGTAAATGCATATCTGAGGAGCAATATGCTTTTATTAAAGATAGAGAGATATCTGACAACATACTAGTCATGCAAGAACTGGTCAGATTATTAGATAAATCCAATCAATGTTTAAATACTATAGTGAAGTTAGACATGTCTAAAGCCTTTGATAGAGTATCTTGGCCAAATATGAAGTCACTGCTGTTACAATATGGCTTTCATGGCCATTTTGTCTTTCTAATTCTAAACAACATAAGATAAGCCTGGTTCTCAATATTGGTCAATGGTACTCCATATGGCTATTTTAGAGCAATAAGAGGCCTCAAGCAAGGAGATTCACTATCTCCAATGCTCTTTAATTTTGTCACTGAATTGCTGAACAGAGGCCTAAAGTGTATGTTTCAACTTGGATATATTGATAGATTTTGCATGCCAATAGGGACTGTTGTTGTTACTCACTTGTCTTATGCAGATGATACAGTTATCTTTTTAAAGGCAACAAAAAAGTCACTGGAAAATCTTGTTGAATTTATTCATCACTATCAGAAAGCTTCAGGCCAAGTTGTTAACTTCTCCAAGAGTGCCTTTTATGTGGGAGGTAAGACAAGATCAATCTGAATAACTATGATCTCTGACATTACTAATATGATCCAAGGTCATTTTCCTTTTCAATATCTCGGGGTTTCAATATATAAGGGGAAAAAACTAAATGCTTATTTTCAGCCCCTTATTGAGAAAATAAATCACAAGATATTAAACTGGAACAACAAGTTCTTAAATATGACAGGAAGGATCATCTTGGTAAGGCATGTTTTGGCATCCATACCCCAGCATACCTGGTGTGTCATGTCACCAACAAAGCACATTATCTCAGAGATAGAAAGAATTTGTGCATAATTCATATGGGGTAAGACAGATTATGGGGACCAAAGGCACTGGATGTCATGGCAATCCATGTACCATGACATGGATTCTCATAATGGCACACATAATGGATTCTCACTAAAATGCCTCCATACTGTTATGGACAGCTACTCCCTCAAGCTGTACTGGAAACTGCAATCAGGTAACACTCTCTGGTCCAGAATAATATGGTCTTTGCCTAAATCATCTAGAACCTCAGACCCTTGGAAAAGAGTTAAATCTGTGACTAGAATAACTGAGAAATATACAAGAGTATAGGTGGGAAATGGTGAATGTAGTTTCTGGAGTAGCAACTGGACAGGATCTGGGTTTTTAATTGATATATGGACTGAGAACCATATACCATTTCCAGATCTGTCAGTCTCTCAGTTTCAGTCAAACAGGACAGTCATTTTAGAATCACTAGCAATAGGTTTTAATTATGATACTGTGCATATGCTATCTGTCCCTCTAACCCTCTTTGACATAGAAGATTCTATTATTTGGACTCCAGAGAACACAGGTAAATTTTCTGTAGCAGCTGCATATAAATTGTTACATAGCAATAGAAGAGACCTGCAATCAATGGATAAGGTATGAAACCAAATTCTTCCTCCCAAAATTTCACTTTTTTGCTGGAAGTTGATCAATTATTTCATTCCTTTTGATGAGGTTCTCAGAACATGGAAAATAAACCTTGCTCAAAATGTCCATACTGCTGTTCAGAAGACTCTATGTCTCACTGCTTTTTAAAATGCACATATGCTCAGGCACTTTGGACTGAGATTTTTCAAACATTAGGAATAGGCTCCATAGCATTTAACCATATATTTGATGCACTTTCCTGGTTCTGGTCTGTTTCTATTTTCTCAAAAACAAAAAACACTGCATGTCATATTCTTCCCAGTATATTAGTTTGGGTGCTATGGAAACAAAGATGTGACTTTCTGTATGACAACAAACACCCTAATGTCAATGCCATGAAAATGCAGATTCACAAAATTGCCATCTCCATCTTTTCTGTGCATGTTCAAATCCCCAGTTCTGATTGCAGTATAATGACTGCAAAGGAATATTTCCACATATAGGGTATTCCAAGGCAAAAATTGATCAAATATTTTAAATGGAAACCACCTGATAAAGGATATAAATTGAACACTGATGCTTCCTGTCCAAAGCTAAATTACTCTACGGGAGGCTGTATAATCAAGGGTATCTCAGGAGAAGTTCACATGCTGGAATTCAGAAATTTAAAGGAATTGATGACCCTTTAGTTTCTGAGTTAAAAGTATGTGTTAGAGGGATTGTTATATGCATAGAACATGAATTTCTACCACTAACTGTTGATCTGGACTGTCTGCAGGGAGTGCAAATCATCACAAAGCTTGCTTACACACCATGGAGAGTCCAGAGACTAATGTGGCAACTGTGGAATCTTACAGAAGGAAAGGAAGTTCAATTTTGTCATGTGTTCAGAGAAACTAACCAAGTGGCTCATCTACTTTCAAAGCTGGCCATTACAAAGCTGCCATCTTCACATAGTTTTGCACTCAGTCAAAATCTCATCCCAGCACACATTCAAAATGCCATCAGAGCTGATGATATGCAACTACCAACTATCAGAACATGGCAATAGAATGCAACTTCACAACCTCAGAACAAGCATAGGCTCAAGCATGCTACAAAGGAAGACCATCTTTTTTGACTTAGGCCCTGTCCAGTTTAACTTATTGCAGCACATTTCAGCACAACACATCACTGGTCAGCACAGTACAACACTCATCAGCACAGCACAACACACATCAGCACAACACTTTTAAGCTCAACACATTTAAGCTCTAAATGGACACCAATTTTATGTTTTGTAAAAATAATATTAATTAAGTAAACTTTTTAGTTCCTAAGTAATAAACATTGTGTTTTTTCTTCAACTCAAATGGACACTAATCAACACTTTCACCACTATTCAGCACAAGATCAGCACAGCACGACACTCATCAGCACAACTCAGCACTCATCAGCACAGCCCAGCACTCATCAGCACAGCACAACACCAAATAAGTTGAACTGGACAGGGCCTTATTGAAAACCTGGCTAGCTAAATATTCTCAAAAGGATGTAGGTGTTCCATGGGGTAGGAACACTAGGGTTGAGGATATTTGGATAGATCGTTTTCAAGGGCAAAAATATATGTGGTCATCTCATTGCTTTTCTTGTATTACAAACCTATACTCTCTCAAGTAACATTTATTTTTATTTTGTTTAAAGCTTGGGGATGCTAATAAACTCCCCCTCACCACATGGTGAGTCTAATTTTTTTAAAAAAAATATTAACCAATTTTATGCTTAAGGGTATGATTTTATTTGGACCTCATTTGACTTATTACCCAATGCAATCAGATGACATACATCTAACTCCCAAATACCCTTTAGTATCATTTGTTCGATATCTACTTAAATTATTAAAACTATTATAAAAAGGTAAATCATATTTTACCGTTGCATACTTGCGGTCACTCCGAATTGGTTTTGTTTTATTGGTGTTAGTTCATCAAAAAATAATGCAAATTTGTAGAAGTATTTGATGGGGATATCTTCTCTTTCTCACACTCTCTTTCTATTACTATATATCATTATAGAATTTCCCAAACCTTTTAAAAGAATAGAAAGTCTCGAAAGAGACCATCCAGATTATAGATGGGACTGAAAAAATAAAGGTAAAAATGTGCGGGGGCTATATTGAAAATAAAGCTAATACGCGAGGGTGTGTTTGCAATTAGCCTAAACTAAAATTAATATAAATCTGAAATTTCCATTCATAACCAACCCCTTTTCTATTTTTCTAGAACCTCCCAAATCGTCGCTCCCAATTCCTCCCCCAAAATCCAAAACCTAATCGTCGTTCCCAATCGTCGGTTTTCCGATTCATGCATCGATTGCATAGCAAAGGCAGTTCCACCGTGCAGTTCCAAAGGCAGTTCCACCGTACGCAATAGCAAGTAAGCTTCTCGATTTCTTTGTTTTCATATTTATAATCGATTTGTTGCGGATTTGTGTTTGTTTTTTTGATTTATATCGGTTATGTGATGTAGATCAGAGTATAATGGTGATGACAAGAGCAAATCAAAGCGTTCCAGGTTCTACTGATGGTAAAAACCGATAAACTCGTTTGATTGTCTTGATTTTTTGCTTTTATTGATTGATAATGTGATTTTGATTGACGGCTCTGTGCTCCTGTGATTTGGCATTGTTTTGCATGTGTTTTGCATCCGATTGGGCATTGTCTGGTTTGGTTTGATTTTACTGTTGAAGGATTGATTTTATTTATTTTTGGTCATGTTCGTGTTCATGTTTCTTCCTATCATGTGGACCTTATGTACTTAGAACCCCATGTTCTGGGCTATTTGAGGTATGAATGGCTAGCTGTGAGGTTCGGTGTGTGAAAATTGGCTAGTGTAGCATTTTTAGATGTTCGTGTTCATATTTCTGCCTATAATGTGGATCTTAAGTGTTAAAATCCCAATGTTCTAGGTTGTTTGAGGCATGAATGACCAAATGTGAGATTTGGTGTGTGAAAATTGGCTAGGGTAGTATGTTTAGATGTTCGTGTTCATGTTTGGGACTATAATGTGGACCTTATGTGCTTAAAACCCAATGTTCTGGTCTGTTTGAGACATGAATGACCGGAAAAGATTTGATCAGCCTCTGGGTTGGGCAAACCCCCCTGCGTGTCAAAATCCCACTGGGCGAAATAACAAACAGAATTAAAACTGAAAACGAAATCATATATGTAGATTGTCTGTACTGCCCTGATTTAATTAATCCTAATAACATGTTGGACTAATTACTTGATATGCTTAACTGGTGGGGCCTATTTTATAATTTACAAGTTTCAGTAACATTTTAGCGATGTGTCCGAAAAGCCCTGTAATAACCCGACCCGATAGAAAGCTTAACAATTCCAAACGTAACCATCCAGATCGGACTAGGGGTGTAAATGAGTCGAGTCGAGACCGAACAGAGGTATGCTCAAACTCGACTCGTTACATATTCTTCGAGCTCGAGCTCTTTCGAACATAAAAAATTGTGCTCATGACTCGACTCATTAAGTTTTTGTGTGCTCGAGACCGACTCGCGAACTTAACGAAATTCGAGTTCGAATTCGAGCCAAGTGAGCTCGTTTAACTCAAAAAACTCGATTTCAAACCAATTTAAATAATATAGCTAAATAAATTTTAATAAAATAAAATACAACCATTAAAAAAATCCACAAACACATGAAATATATTTATTAATTTAATAAAACATCAAATGGAAGAAGAAGAGTTAGAGTTGGACTTGGATTTGAGGTAAAATTGAAAGCTTAGCGTGTATTACAGTCATATATACCTTAACACTTAATTTAGATTTTAGATTTTTAATTATTTCCAAATAAACTCCTAAATTAACTATATATTTAATTATATATATATATATTTGCTCAATAAGCTCGTCGAGCTAATCGAACAAAAATTTAAAAGCTCAGACTCGACTCGTTACATATTCGAACGACATCGAGCTCGAGATCGAGCTTGGTCAACCCGAGCTCGAGATCGAGCTTTGACCAATGTTCTCGAGATTTTCTCACGAACGACTCAACTCATTTACACCCCTAGGTCGGACGGAATGAATTGGTTGTTCAGAGTATATATCAAAGGGGCGATTTGGATATGTGGGATTTGTAATTCGCTTGCATTGGGGTATTGAACTGATATATGCATTGGGGTACTGAAATGATATATGCTTTGGGGTATTGAACTGATATATGCATTGGGGTACTGAAATGATATATGCTTTGGGGTATTGAACTGATATATGCATTGGGATACCAGTGGAAGATCTGCTCATACAAGGCTTCTTCCCGCAGAGTATTTTGTAGTGCTGCTAGATGAGGTATTTCAGATGTCTATGCTTATCTAGTTCTCTGTGAACCACTCACAAGCACAGAACAACACCTTTTAGATACACGGTGCTTGTAATTTTGTTGTTGTTTTGATTTGGAAGCTCTTCATCTCAATTAAGAGATGTATTACTGTTTTTGCAGTTAGGTATAATATTATTGTCTTGAATGCAGGCCCAAGATGATGATGCCATGCTTCTTGGTGCACACTTTTGTTCAGATTCCTCTCTTCCTTATCAGTCGAGGCTTTTAATAAAGGGGCCTCATATTCCCTGTTTGCCCGGTAAGCTGTAATGTTTAACATTCAGACAAATTGCATTTGACGTATAGGATCTGCAAGCTTGCTTAGTAATTCAGTGCTTTACTAGATTTTAAAGAATGATCATAGTTTAGGTGCTTTATATAGTACACTAGCTCTGTTTATATGTTTTCTCGAATGAAATTCAGTGATTCTGATGTTCTATCATCTCTCATGTTTGTAATTGTTTTTTTTCTCTTCATCGTAGGTAAAAAGATTTTAGAATTCAATCATCAGAGTTATTACAAGTCTCAGTGCTCATTAACATTCTATAGGTGCATAATTTTTCATACGATGATTCATTCACTGATATGCGTAGTCTTGAGAGTTTTATTGTAAATATCATTTTTTGACACTTGTCTATATAAGTAGTACATAATTTTTGAAGCTCAGTTTATTTCATCTGACTATATGTATGTTGTTTCATCCTTTGCTTCACTTTAATGAAAAGGAATTGGTCTCGTCTCATTCTGTTTGCTTTTCCAATATTTTGTCATCTTATTATATATTCATGATGAAAGGTTATTAATATGATGAGAAAAGTCAGTTAATATATTCAGTTAATATTTGGCAATGAAAAATATTAATTGTGAAGGAAACAATGTTTAACTGCTTGGCATGTTGAATCTTGCAATGTTTAAAATTATTGTTCATCTTTTTTTAAGGATTGATATCTGAGAAATAAGGGAACTTTTGAACCTACTCTCCTTTTCAGCTTGGAGCAACTGTAAACGTTATTGAGAAGGCTAATTGAGTTGCAGAAACAAACTTTCATTGGTAATTATAGTGTACCATTTGTGTGTATATTTTCCAGCTTCTTTCGGTTAACTAGAAAGATTGAGATATCTTTAACTGATTGAAAACCTGCACTACCTTCAGGATGAAATTGATGCTTGTGTCAGGCATCCTGATGAGTGATGGGTTTTGTATTTATTCAGAAGTTGAAAAATGATTAACTTTGTGATTTTTGATGAATGCAACCATAACAGGAATATGACTTGCTTCTGGAGCTGAATTCAGTATTAAGAGCATCATTGTTGATTCCTTTCTCTGTCATCTTGATTTCCTCCATCTTTACCACCCTGGTGAGACGCTATACTCCCTTCTAAAATAGAAGTCATGTTTCCAGTAATCTCTCTGTCTCCTGACACTGTTACCTCACAATCTGAATTAGTATTTTTTATGCAAGTTGAAATGTATGGGGATTCTGTGTTGCATTTGATTCTTGGTCAGTAATTCAGTGCTTTACTAGATTTTAAAGAATGATCATAGTTTAGGTGCTTTATGTAGTACACTAGCTCTGTTTAGATGTTTTCTCGAATGAAATTCAGTGATTCTGATGTTCTAGCATCTCTCCTGTTTGTAATTTTTTTTGTTTTCACTTCATCGTAGGTAATAAGATTTTAGAAGTCAATCATCAGAGTTATTACAAGTCTCAGTCCTCATTAACATTCTATAGGTGCATAATTTTTTTTGATGATGGTTTATGAATTTTCAAATTGCCTTTTCCTTGATTTATATGTTTGTGAGGCTCAGTCAGTTGCAGTTCAATGGAATTGGTAGCCTTTATATTAATGTGTTGTTTGTGTGCAATTGCTTCATTATACCACTTTCTATTTCCGATATCTGATAGGTGTATTGCTTCAATGGATTGTACATTGGCCTTCATTTGTTGAGCGCTGAATTTCCTATTTAGGGCCATTTGCAGTTCCGAGTTCTGTTGCATTTGTGGTTTGATTCTGGTCCGTTTGTGTCTCCGATTGCAGTTGGCATTCCGGCTATATTTCAGGTGCGAAAATTTGGCTATTTTTGAATTGATTTATGTATATATTCTTTCGGTTGATTGGAAATGTTGTGTTGGTAAATTTTTAATATTTTATTAAACCCTCGAGCGTCGTTTATAAGCATTTAATCTGAACCCCGATGACAAAGAAGTTGGTGAAGATGGCGATCAGGTAAATGTATACATTTTTATATAAATTTTGTCTCATGAATTTATATGACAATAGTTAATGATTGATTGCTTGATTTTAATTTTCTATGTGCATGTAAGGTGTTTGATGATATGTCTGAATCAGAAGACGTTCATGGAATGAAAGAGTTTAGGATCACTGCATGTAAGGTGTTCGATAAATTGTCCAAGAGAGGACTCACTCAAATAGTAAGCACCTCTGATTTTGCTTTATTATTGCTACTAGATCATTTAGGAAGTATGATCATATATAGCTGATGTTTGGTGTTGCAGAAGATGGTTTGATCAGAAGAGATGCATTTTGTAGTAAATGGAATAGGAATGGTGAGTACTGCATTGAATCTTCCTCCATTGTTCTTCACCTTGGCTCTAGAATTGCATCTGTTGTTTGATGTTGACCACCAAGTTTCTGTTATTAGTGATATTTGATGTTTTTAGGTCTTGTTGTAAAGGTTGGTTAGGTTTACTGAGGTTATCTCCTTGAATTCCTGCTATTAGTATATAGGTTTTCTCAAGATGGATCAGTACTTTTAATTCTTAAATGAAAACATTGAATATGGTGTTTAGGTGTTCAGACATCATTATTTCTTGATTGAATTTCTAAGTCCATCATAAATCTTCTGTAAGAGCTGTTCACCTGCAAATATCATTAAGATATTTTGAATTTTTCATGAATTCTTAACAAGGTGAGAGGTTTCACTCATGTATTTTGATTCTCCTATAATATTCACACTGGAATATCATGTTTTCTTTATATTTTTGATGGGAAATTGCAAGACACTATCTTCTATTCAGTTTTTCTTAAATTTCCGGCTTCTCTGTTTGGCTGCTCACCGGAAGTTTATTGCATTGTTTGTTGACCAAGGAGGCATGTGAAAGTTACCTTGCAGGCAGCCCCAAGAGTTTCACAGACATATTTTGCCTCATCTTCCTGTTTGTTTACCATAGTCTCGCTTCAGGTACTGGTGCCTTGTAATTTTTAATTCTAAAGCCCCTGCCTCTTATATGACTAATTTTTCTGATCCGGTTTGTGTATCTACATGTTAGGGAATGATGGAGCGGGTCTGTGCCCTTCCAACAAGTACTGTGCATCAATTGGTTGAATTAGCACTTCAACTTATAGAATGCCCCCAAGATCAAGCTAGAAAAAACGCATCATTATTTTTCTCTGCTGCGTTTGTTTTTAGAGGGGTCATTAATGCATTTGATGCACAACAAGCTTTGCAGAAACTACTTACGTACTGCATGAGGCTGCATCTGTTAGGTCAGGGGTGACCTCAGGGACATCATATAATTCTGGATTGCATAAAAATGACCATTTTCTGGGGAGGTACTAACCTTTTCACAGAAGCAGATAGCTTATCACACTCGTGCTGCATTGCCACAGTATTTCAGTGCAAATCTTATCCTGATAGTTGACTCGATTCGTCCCAGCAAGAATGTTAGGGGTGGTTCTCGGAACATTTCAATTACTAGGGTAGCTTACAAGCCTCTTGTTATCAGTAACAAGGCTCTGGATATGGTCTTTCGTCAGTTCCAAAGGGATCGAAAACTTGTCCCTGCCTTTGTCAGGGTTAGATGGCCTGCTGCAGAAAAATTCTTAGGTTCTAATGGTCATATAACCCGTTTGGAATTGTGTCAGGTATTTTCAGTTTCCTTTATTGTCTAATATCACACAATACTATTATCGAATATTAATGTATATAGATTTCCCTGTAGGCGAGCGGTTCTTGCATGATTCTGACTTTCTGAGTCTCTGAAATTGTGAATTCATTTGCAGGTGAGGAAGGAACTAGATGATATGAGGGACAAGATCCAGCCACTGGAAATAAAACCGGTCGCTGCTTGCAAGCCTTTTTAATGTAGCTTATACAACTATCAGGTATTTCTTGGCGGTACAATCTTCTTAGTTGCTATAACAGCGGTGCCTTTTTGATTTCTCCTATGATTCGAGGAGCAGGGTGAAAGAAGGTTCTACCTTGAGATCATCTATGGAGGAGCTCTTTTTCCAAAGATGATGGATTTGAATGGGGAAAGTCCATCCCTCAGAAATAGCTGTTTTACGCCTTCCATGACGAGGAATGCCAGGAGCAACAGTTCAGTCAAAGCTATGGTCAAATAAAGCTGGATTTTGAAAGGATTTATAAGGACTTTGTTCGTCGGGTTAGTCCAAGGGTTTCCTGTTTGATCCTCTCATTACTGTAATTTATCCGCAAGATTTCATCATCATCCCCACCGGAGTCGGAAATTGATACAGGTATTCGTTGCTTCGCTGGAATCTGAATTTCCTCCCCTCAATTTCGTGTCCTGTAAGGTTGTAACCTTTTCATTTCTGCAAGCTTCCCTTCAGGTGGTGATGGACTGGACGAGCTTTCACGACGGGAGCATCTCGAACTTGATCGCTCGCCGGAGTATCGTACCGCATCATGTATTTTTAGAATGCTCGATTAGCTTGCATTTCGTGATCATTTTACTATTTTTTAATCGTTTGATCAAGCCGCAATGTTGTTCCACACTTTTGCTTGTTTTGCCCTCTTGTTTAACCACCACCCTGATTTTTTAACTTGCTTAGTGTTCTTATTAGTGCAGTCTTCTCTTTTTTGAGTAATTTTAAGCTCTCGATTGAAATTAACTATCTTGATCCTAACCATGTTGCATCTTTCCAACGAAAGATATGATTTTTGTTTGGATTATCATCAATTCGATGATTTATTTTATTAAAAATGTATCCTTACTAAGCACACTGAATTTCGCGTAAGACTTTTTTTTATGATGAGGGAGTAGATGTTTTTAAAGGTAGGATATGTGGATGAGTGTACTTTGTTTCTCATCTTTGATAAACAAGCTTTAATCTTTCCATGGGAGATTGGTATGGTGATCAGCAAGGATTGAGTGAGGATGCCGCTTTCATGATTACAGCTAAAAAGGAGAAGAAAATAAAAGAAATTGCTTGAAGCTGGGATTTTTGAATGTTGGGGGTCACTGGTGGCTGTGGGAAATTTTTGTAGGTGTTTGGGTCGAGGCTATAGTTGAGGCTATCATATTAAAATTAAACTATTATGTTAATAAACTGTATGATGAGTTCTTTGGGGTGAGCTATTGCATGGATTATAAATTTTGCATATATGTGTGTATGTATTCCCTCCAGCTGATCAAGAAGTGCAATGTCTCGAAATATGCCATTTTTTAAAACTAATATTCAGTGCTTGGCTGTCTTCTTTGATTATCAATGTTGGACAGGAGATCAACCATCCTTTGAGAGAGAACTTCAGGTGAACACTTGTTGGTTTAAATTGAATCTTTGCTGGAAATCCGTAGTTCTGTATTGTTATGTCCGTGTCACTCATGTACATCATTGTAGCTGGACATGTTTTGTTTGACAGCTGCTAATTATTTGGAGAAATTATTTTGATCTTAGTAAAATTGAACACTGGCTTTGAAATACATTTTACGGCTGTATTGGATAGGATATTGCTTTCATTTATTTTAATATTGCTAAATGATATTTATATTTTAATTTGCACAGGGGCATCATGGTTGCGTTAATACTATAGCTTGGAACGCAGAAGGTTCTCTTATTATATCTGGATCTGATGACACCAGAGTAAGATATTGCAACTTACATAATTTCCTATCAGTGCTGATGCGTGCATAGTCATCTGTTTATAAATTGGTGTTGCAATTTCAACAAATTTTTTTGGCAACTGGCTTTCCCCATTATTAAGTAAATTTGAAGTCTTTGTTGAAAAGTTTGAAACTTTTTACTCTTGTGTGTGACTTGAAAAAGCACCAGGATCTATTGACCATGTGGTTTTTACCTTACCTTTATAATTTCAACATTAGGAATATAATTCTTAAGTCTTATTACTTTATACCTATCAAGAGTAATTTTGACGCATTTTTAGGTTGTATTGTCGCATTAAGTTGAAATGAAACACCCCCATTTCTCCTTTTTTATAATGCAATTGTCATAGCTCCACGTGCGCTATCTTGATATATGAATCAGAATGCATTTGTCATAGCTCATGCAAGCTTCTTCGTTGCAGATCAATATATGGAATTACTCAAGCAGGAAGCTTTCTCCAGTCTGTTGAGACTAGCCATTCTACCAATATATTCTGTACCAAATTTGTTCCCGAAACATCAGATAGGCTTTGAACTGATAGACTTTTTGTTAAGCAATACGCTGCAAAACTTGAACTAGAGATAAATTGAGAGGCACAAAAATATTATATTGTATATATTTCGTTATGACCGTGGGATAATTACAAATAATATACAAAATGTTATAAAATATGTAGAAAGAAATTAAATTTGAGAAGATTGAAAGACCACCAATTGTATTTTTGCGCACTTTACTGGGACGCCCGGTACTTAAACATAGCCGACGTTATGTTTCAGAATTGGACCCTTGTTTTTTGTAACTCATTTTTTAAATTCAGAGTTGGCATAGTAGGGACGGTCTAAACTGCGTCGGCCAGACATGAAACGGAGTAGAAGGCTAATTTATTAATTGGCAGGCCTCCAAAATCATAAAGAGCATGTTAAAGTGGCTGGAACGTAAGATTGCTCCTGCACGTCATGCCACAAATCGTTTTCAATAAATTGTTTCGAAAAATAACTCAAATGCATCGTATTGGATCATTGCAAGTAGATCCAGTATTTGGAATAAAATATTTGAATAACTAGTTTTTCAATCATCCCAATCACAGTTTTCATACCTATGTCAAATTGTTAAAGATACGTATACAGATAAGTGTGCCGATAAATTCGTACATACCAGAATATCAAGGGGTTTCTTATATGCAGGTCCAATTTACATATGCAAGTCTACTGAAAATGAGAAAATACCATAATTATTCTTTATTCGTTTATTAATTTTTAAAAATATATCGCTAAAACTCTAACTTTAAATGCATAAATCCATCTATATAATGATTGAATACGTGTCCAAATCATAAATTACTTTATCGTGAATTATAATTCATATTTAAGAGGGATATTATTGTCACTTCAGGTTTAAATTGAACCTGCAGAAGTAAATTGGACCTGCACATAGAACTCCCAATATCAATTGCGGGTCGTTTGTATTTGCAGAAGAATAATGACATGTATTTTAAAAAACGGTGAAATCGATGGTTGAGAATAATATAAAATGAGAAAAATAAATTGTGTGGTTGAGATTAACCTAACTGTTACCAAAAATGGAAATTGATATTATAAGTTAATTTTGCAAAAAATGTAAGAGTCCCAATATATAAGATTCGGAGGGAGTAATACCCATAGTTGAAAAATATAATGATATATAATATATGAAGCATAATTGAATAGTTAGGTACAACCAACCATATTATGAAATTAGACATAAAATTAGAGGTATTGGCGGAACCATTACCTTATTTAACGATACTCATAACTTAGTAGACTCAACATTAATAATCTAGTGAAACGAACTGATTACTCAAAATAATTGTGGTGTTTTTTGAAATTTAGTACTATTTCAGATTGATCGTTTTAAAATAATTGTTGCGCTTGATGTTACAGTATACAAGCCAACCGAACCTTTGTGATTCACCCTAGCTCAAACAACTCTTCTTTTGCAGACAAAATAGATATACTGGCTAACTAAAGTGGTGATATTATACCCGTTGAATTTATAACAGATAATATATATATATAGAAATTACAGAATATGATTTTTCATAATTCCTGTGGTGGATAACTTGTGGTTGTTTGATCTTTTAAAAAATAAAGGAAATATCAAGGCACGGTATTTTTTTTCTTGTAACTGTGATGTTAAATTATGATTAAAGTGTGTGTTAGTATATCGTAACTAAATAAAACGTAATTTGGTGGACTGGTTATATTGCTCTGTGCAGGAATAGAACAGACGTAGGTCCGCTACGGCCATGGTGTGTGTGCGGCCATTGGTATGCATGACAGTTTTAAAACAACTGGTCTGACTTTTAAGCATGCAAATTGGTATTTTAACTACTGTTTTTATAAATTTACATTACTGTTTTTATAAATTTACATCCAAAATAAAATCCGACAGACAGCCTATCCAGCGGTGTCCAGGACAGACACCCTTATTACCGTTACAATTTTTATTTTTAAAATAAAATTATTTGCATTCATAACTGTATATAACATTTTATTTTTTGATGAAAAATAATTATATTTTGATGTAAGAATTGTTGGTATTTAATTAGAATTTAATTAGTCATTTAATTATAATTTAATTTGTGGGTAATTTTGTAATTTTAATTTTTATTTGAAATTTTTCTCACAACCATACCATAATTTTATTATTCTATTATTTTTAGTTAGTTACTTTATAATTTTGTTTGATTCTATATGTATCATTAAGATTCAATTAGACCTATTTTCGTCATTATTTCCTGATTTCCAATTGATTTCAATTGAATTGCTTGGTTATGTAATTTTGGTCCATTAAATTAAATTAAATTTAGTATGCTTATTATTCAGCATATTCATGGAAAATTATAAATGGTATTGAATGACCGTTATACATGGTTAAAATATATTGCAGAAAATTACATGAAATAACTATATATTCATATTCATAGATAGTTACCCACACCGATAAACATATTCCTTTTTCGAATCAAAAGATATTCATATAAATTATTTTGTAAATTCATTCTATCCGTTCTATTTTTATTTTTTTTCAGTTCAGTTCTTTTTTTTTTCAGTTCAGTTCAGTATTTTTTTTTCAGTTCAGTTAAATATTTTTTTATTTATCAATTAAGTTCAGTATTTTTTATTTTTTTCAGTTCAGATAAATATAATTATATTTCTTTTCATTTCAGTAATTTTCATATGTATTTTTTTTTATTATAGCTCTCTACTATAATATTCAGTTCACTTTATATTCAGTTCAATTCAGATCAGATTAGAAAATTATTTTTTTCAAAATGTGATCTGATACAATCTAAAATAATTTAGTCATACTATTTTCAGTATATTTACTTTTTATTCATTTCATAGCAATTCAAATCAGTTCTTTTAATATTGTTTATGCTATTCAACTTATGTAGGTGTACTATTAGTATTTAAGTATGTCTAAATTAAAAACCTTGTTCGATCAAAGTAATATATAAGTAATATTACCCTTTTGTCATACGTTTAAATATTACCCTTTCGGTTCGATTAGTGTTTACCAGATTAATACAAGCTCATTATTTGTGAATATGATGAAATAGTGTTATTTTCTTACACTAGGTCCTATCATACATCTGAATTTTTTAACCAGTTCATTTTAATTTAATTAAAATATATTAAATCTATTTCAATCATGTACTTATGTAAATTGATCAATTTCAATTTAATTTAGTCATACTATTATTGTCTTCGATCTTTACTTCATTTTAATCTAATTTGGTTATAAATAAATATGATTTGATGAAATATACTGGGTTTAGTCATTATTTCAATATATCACAATTTATTCTGTTCCATTTCTATTCAATTTAGTACGATTCAGTCCATTTTATTTGTCAATAATGAACTTTTTTACTATATATTTTTTCATTTCAGCTCAAATAAATATATTTAACTTTTTTCAGTTCAGTTCAATATATTTTAAGTTTTTTCAGTTCAATTCAGTAATTTACATATTTTTTCAGTTCAGTTCAGTATTTTTATATTTTTTAGTTCAGTTCAGTGTTTTTTTTTTGTTTTTTTCAGTTCAGCATTTTTTATTTTTTTCAGTTCAGTTCAATATTTTTTTAAAAGTTCAGTTCAATCATTTTTTCTTTTTTCAGTTCAATTCAGTTCAGTTCAGCGACAAATAAACTATAGCAAACAGGGCCTAAGACACTTCTTGTGCAAATTTGCTTTGGTATTGGGTCGATGAAAGGTACGTGTAGTGAGAACTTTAGTAGCACGAACCTGAGAATCACTACTAATACTATAACATGTAGTTAAATATATATACTTTGGAGTCATAATTCAATCATAGTTGGAATCAATTTATTTATATTTTTAAATGAAATTAAGTATATTTGAGTGTTTCTATAATATTATAACATAAATTCAATGAATTACCATTGATACGAATGAAAAATGCAATAAAACATCAAAATTTTACTTTCAAACCTGGATGTTTTGATGATTATGTTAATTCTATTATATATAAGACACTTTCTTTGTAAATTTACTGCGTTATTATCTCATTGAAATGTACGTGTAGTGCGAACTTTAGTATCAATAAATTGAGAATCACTACTAAGACTATAATTTATTACTTAAGTGTACATTTGAGTATTTGCGAGACATTCTAATTTATAATCCATGAAATATCACTCATATGAATGTTTACAATAAAATTTTGAAGCATGTCATAAAACATAAAATTTTGACTTTTAAATCTGGATTTTTTTGTGATTATCTTAACTTTAGAGAAATTATACATGCAGGTCCATGTTTACTAATGCAGGTCTGAAAAACACAATATGTGGCCCTGAATTGTGCTAGTGCATCCAAAATATTATATTTTGGACCTGCATTTGTGAACATGGACCTACATGTATCACCACTCTAATTTTATTATGCGCAAGACATTTTTAATGTAAATTTACGTTGACATTAACTCAATGAAAGGTATATACTCACAAATTCTATAAAAATTATACTTTAGACATACATAGCAACAACTAACTGCTGCTTTTGGGTATAAATAGCAACAACTAATTGTTGTTGTGGGTATAAAAATTTGATAAATATCATAAAATATCAAATTTTGACTTTTGAACTTGAATTTTTTTAAGGATTAAGTTAATTTGTAATGTATAAGACACTTCCTGTGTAAATTTGCTTTGGTATTGGGTCGATGAAATGTACATGTAGTGAGAATTTTAGTAGCACGAACCTGAGAAGCACTACTAAGACTATAACATGTAGTTGTGTGTATATATTTTGAAGTCATATTCAACCATAGTTGTGATAAATTTATATCCATTACTGAATAAATTAAGTATAATGCGTTTTTTTGAGATATTCTAATATAAATTATATAAAATAACATTAATATGAATGTTCAGATGAGTAAAAATTTGAAAATGTCACAAAATATCAGATTTTTACTTTTAAACATGAACTTTTTAATGATTATGTTAGTATTATAATATATAAGACACTTTTTTACTTCTCATGTTCCGCACAACAATTGTAATAATCATTCTTCATTAAGTGTGTTATGGGTATGTAATCATTTTAAACGACTATAAAAACGTTAGAATTTAGAATTTATCAAAATTTCAATGGAAAACTTTCGGTGTCACTCTGTTGCCACTATTTTCTGCAAAAATCGTGTTATTCAAAGTATATATAATTTATATTGCTATTAGGAACCAATTATTTGTGTTAAAAAATTGTATTTTATCAGAATATTTCGTCAATCATTAAAATTATTTTAAAATTTATGGATTAGCGTGTAATTATTAAAATTTGTATGTTGCCAAAATAGCAACATAGATAAGTTGCGGAAATTAAAATTTTAATAATTTCACTCGAATCTGAACCGTTAAACTGGAGTTTATGATTTGATCTCAACTAGACATGTTTGTAGCTATAAATTAAAAAAAAACATATCCTGAAAACATTATCCTCTGTCCAAAGGCAAACTCTCTAGAAAGTCCAACTTTCCTAAATGTTACGGAACTACCATTATATATTTAAACTCAAGTGATACAATTTTGTGTTAAAATATTGATCATGTTAAAACAAACATATAGTAAAACATAGTTTAATGTAAAAATTCAAGTTCATGTAAAAATTAAAATATTTAAGTTATAAAATTTAAAGTTCAATTTAAAAGGTGCACGGTATAAGTTAAAACGTATAAACATTTTCATGGAAAGTCAGGAAAGTTGGGAGTTCCAGAGATGTTCTCCTGTCCAAATCTTAAACCGAGATTGCTCCCATCTCCCAATCCGACGGTGATTTTTATTGGGTGACCGAGGATGCACCGCCAAGCACATCACCGGCGAGGACGGTGAGACCCTCATCCGAACATATCCGTCCTGAGACCTTCATCTGATCCGTCCTGAGACCCAGGGTTGCAGCGATGAGTTTCGGAGATCATAGAGAGCGGTGGCGCTTCGGCGGGTGATGAGCGCCATTGATCAGAATATTCCCAGCGTGCTCTCACACCCGGGTGGAGATACCTCGCCGTGCTCCGCCCCATTGCCCCCATCGCCGCCGACTGGCCCTGGCCCAGCGAGATCCCCTACAAGGCCAAGGTCGCGAACTCGGTGAACCTCGTGGGCCACATCAACGCGCCGGTTAAGATCCAGTCCGGCCCAAACGGCAAGAACCTGGCCGGAGCGGTGCTGTCGCACGATATCGTCGCAAGCTCGTGATTCCGGTCGCAGGATACAGGTTAGATACCATTATTCTGGAAATGTTGCAAAAGATTGGATTTTCGCAGGATACAGGTTAGAGCAATCCTCGAAAATCGATGCAGGCTATACGAAGAATCGCTGGAGATTCCACCTGAGTTAGGTAAACTAGCGGTCCTTGGATATCTAAGCATATATGGGAATTCATTGGATCAAAATGATAGCCTGGTTATCTGTTTAATGTCCAATGCTTATGCGGGTAGCTTTAGGTCATTTCGCGAAAGCCATGCAAGAGAGGAGTTTGATGAGGGAGAAGCATTTAAGGAAGCAACTGGGCTGTAGCTCAATCGAAGTGAATGGGGAAGTCTACGTGTTCATAGCTGGTGGTGTGTTGCATTGCATGATAATGTCAATGAGATATGCTTACTGCACTGAATTTTACCATTTTCGAGTTAAGTAATGTTTATGATCAGATTAAGGTAACAAATTTTCCAGTCTCTTAATAGACATATCTCCAGCTCTTAATTTCACTGAGAAGGCTTAAAAAATCCAATTTGAGTTGTAATTCTGCCACCAGGCCTTTAATCAGGAGATATTTCATATGGATGTTCGACGAGCTTTTGGTTAAAATATTCTTCTATCTATAAAGGTTTTTCTGACTGTGGCTTTTCAAGATTTCAGATTACCAAATACCAAGTAGAAGATAGAACATATTTCTTGCCTTTATAATTTCCTTGGCCTTGTTTGTTATCTACAAAAATGAATTTACCTCTTCTTCCTTGAACAGCAGGAGCACTAAACTGAAGTATTTTCACCCAGTGTCTTTCCTTAAGCTTCCTGTGGCTGAGTTGTAGGGCTTTCTCAATCAGGATAGATTGTTTTCTTCCTTAATTGCTCTAACTCAATTCTTTATATATGTATATATATGTATATATATGTATATATATGTATGTATATATATATGTATGTATATGATCCAGTGTGTCTGAAACAATGTGTGTTTGTAAAACTACATCTAAGTGGTCACCTTGTCTTGTTTTGGCTGCCTTGGAACATTGTTTTGGCTCAGGGCACCTGCAGTGGAGGCTTTTCAACAAGCTTTTGGGTGGACTATTACTCACAGTAATGCTTTTGGATCATGCAGTGGAGGCTTTTCAACAAGCTTTTGGGTGGACTATTACTCACAGTAATGCTTTTGGACCATGCTTTTCGAAAATCTCAGGGGATTTTCATGGACATGGGCTGAGCATGTCCAATCCCTTCATGATTTGAACACCCCAATCAAAACACGACACGTGGCATATATTCTACCTAACAAACCACGTGGCAACCTAGCAATGTTTGATTGGCATATATTTCAATAATTATATGTGTATATATTTATAAATTATAATCTTTGTGATTAGTATATTATTTTATTATTATACAATTATAGTATACATTATGAGTATGTTATTTTATTATTATACACTTATATTATAAATTAATTATGAGTATATTATTTTATTATTATACAATTATACTAATTGTGAGTACATTATTATATTATTATGCAATTATAATATACATTAATTATGAGTATATTATTTTATTATTATACAATTATATATGATGGATATAGTACATATTAGTGTGGATAATATATAATGACGTGGATAATATATAATGTTTTGTAAAGAGCTGAATGATATGGAAGGCTGAATCACTATGGGGAAAAGCTGAAAAAAGAGGATTTTGGACGAAAATAGTGGGATGAGTAGCCCATTTATGGGCTGCTCCACTGCAGGTGCTCTTATGTGGTCTATGCTTCAGTCGTGACTTTATTTGCCTTTAAACTCCAGAATTGTGTAACTTGAACACAACTGGATCAGTTCAAGTAAAGCATGTAGACAGATGTTTATCAACTGCCTCCGCTAAAATAAAATGATGATGCTACATTGCACGTTGTATATTTCATTTCAATTCACTATAGTTTAGAACCGTAATAACATGCCTCCTAATTATTCTTATTTCAAGGAGAAATATTATACACGCCACATATGAAACCTGTGTAGTAACTCGATTTTCAATGTCACTAGTTGGATTTTTAATTAAAAAACTAAAATTATAAAAATACTTCTTTTACTTCAGCGTGCAAAAATATCCGGAATTAGTCCGGTTTGGATAATTAGAATCCAAACGTTAGTGGGATGGTTTTTTCAAGTGTGTGGGGTATCAATAGAACAGTTTTTATGAGTTTTTACACAGGCTTAACTGAGTTTTCAAGAGATCGATATTATAATAACTTACAAGTTAATTAAAAAATACATAAATAACTAAATTAATGTAAATTCATGATAAATTATAGACATACATTGTAAAAAAAATAATGTAATATATTTTGTCATTATCATTATGTAAATAATTATATTATATTATATTTATCCGCGTTGACATGTCCGCGTTCATTATCGAGTCTTTAAGTTCATGATCGATGATCGTTCATTTAATAAATGATCTTAAAATTTTAAATCTTAATCCCTTTATTTATTAAATGAATGATTTCGATTCGATCTTCAACCGATCTTATCATGATTTTTTTAACGAGCGCTCATGAGCGTTCGCACCTCTACAGGTTATGAAATGTAATGTAGTTTTAGTCGATTTTCAATTTAAATACTTGCTAATGGATTATTAAACCAAAATTTATCAAAATAAAATTCGTGTCAATCAAAGCATAATGCAGGTGAAATGACACCGTCGTTTCACTAACAAAGAGCATCATTCAAATGCAGTTATCCAAATCCGGAATTAGAACGGGTTGTCATATTTTGAATGAAAACTCTTGGGATGATGGTAAATAGGAAATGTATCAGGATATGTTATTAAAAATAAATAAATACATCCGATGAAAAATAACAGCGAGGAAGGTTTCATAAAAATTGTGAGGCGTATGGAACAATATAATTAAAAATTAGAAAAACTTTTTTACCATATCTGCAATTGATCTTTACAGCTCCGAAATAATATATATTTATATTCGTAGCCTCCCAGACGGTAACACTGAATAAACACTCTGGCTAGGTAGCCTGTTACACTGAAGCAAAAGTAGCAGTATTATCAAAAATGTCAGTTCTTAGGTTAGAACTAGGTCCCACCGAGTTTGATTTCATGTCCAGTTTCAAAATTCACGCCTCCTGCATATCACTCAGAGCAACACCTCAACCCGCATTACTGGGAAATCTTGCTCCAGGCTTTTTCCGCCCAAAAAAGGGGGAAGAAAGTAAAAAATTGGTGTTCGATATCCTGGACGAAGAATGTTATATAAAGCCTGGGTTCTTGTGAGGGTTAATGCTTGTTTTCAAATTTAGGACTCCATTAATCCCCATGAAATGAAATCTGCCTGACTAAATGAATGACCAAGAATATATTATTTTTTCCCTGTGAATGGTTTTGCATCTAATTCATTGTTGCTACCTAGCTACACATATGTCTCTGTTAAATCGTTTTATTTACAAATCAAATAAATTGAGTCCTGTCCGTGCTATGTTTGTCATTTACTATTTACTGCATTTATATTCACAGCTATATATGGAGATGGAAAGCACATCGACATCTGAGCCTGGTGAACCGGAGTCTCCGTCTAAGATATTGAAGGGGGCCTGTTGGAACCGTTGCAAAGGGGAATGGTTCAGGAGAATGTGATCATAATAATTTGACTGTTCAAGATCATTGCACCTTGCGGAGTCGGTCTTTTGTGGTATCTTCAAAACCATGTTGTATCACTGATTTGATGCCACGTTTAAGCAAAATATGAGATGAGAAAGCAACACCAGCTCAGTGCTTCTGTTTCATTCACACTAGAATTTTTCTGTTAATCATTCAGTTGAAAGTATATTTATGTTTTATTTTAGTTTTGTTCAATTTAATTGAATGTGATTAAGAACAAAGGCCTAAATGTGGTTTATATCCAATTTCTAAAATAGATTTGGTCATGGTATATAGGATGCTTGTCTACAATACAATGCATTCTCGGGGAGTACCTCAGTGATCGTCAAACAAAACACAATTCGCCACCCTAAGTAATTGAAAGACAAAGCATACCATGATCATAATCTTTGTGTAAACAAATACACCTGGGAAGGTGGTGGAGCAAGCATCTGGACTGAGTGGCTGAGCTGCAGCACTTTTTGTTCAGGTGGCATTGCCATTATATTGGGATGGAAGTGAAATCCAGCTAATTCCCTAGTTTCAGACAACAAAATGCATCTTTCTGCCAGAAAATCAGCAGCAGATTGGCCTCCCTTAGGATGTGCATTACTCTACTATCAGTGTTTAAAGCTCTCAGGTCGGTGCATATTGAGTAAAGGTTCCAGTTTATAGACAGAAGCTCTACTTTGACCGCATTTGCACAATCAGACTCCGGTGTAATGAGTCAAATTCATTTCACGGGCTATCAAAAAACCATGATGTATAGCTAAAATCTCCGCATGTAGAGAATAGTTCGCTGTATAATGTATCATGGAAAGTTTAATTATCACACTCCTGATGCCACATTTAGATTACACCATGCAATGCTAAGCACAAACACATCATCCCTGTAAAAGTGATAAAAATCAGTACTTTAACTGCAAATGGCACTCAAAAGTGATGTTTCATTACATTAAAACGGAAAATCAATGCAAAACGCTGCATCATATCACATGATACGTACAATCTAATCATTGCCTATAGCACAATCTAATACGTTTTTTTGTACAACGGCCACTAAATACGGAACCACAAAGCTCGACAACAACAGGGAACACCATAAATTCCCTCAAACCATAGGACCGAATTCTCCCGCCAGGAGTAGAAATGCCCACCTCACATCAATCTTATTAACATGCCGATTGTTGATCCTTCTCCACACTCCGAAATGCCTAAGGTTCATAAAGATTCCCAAGAAAAGCCTGCAACTCCGCTACTCCTCCCAGTTAACACATGCAGACCAGTCGTACATGTATATACAGTTGCTGAGAAACGGGAGGGCAAATAACTCAACCCCGACTCCCTGCTCAGATTCCACGGTCCTTTAGATACATGCGGTTCCACGACCTACACATTTACACTATAGCTATTTAATAACCATACCCAGTCAATTCATCAGATTTTATATTTTCAGATCCATGAGCAAATGAACATGTTCTCCAAAAGTCGTTAAACACAGCCAACTACGCCTAGACAGACAATAAGATTGTACAATTATCAGTGTATAAATAGTCTCAAGCACAAATTTATTCTTCAAAATACCACTGCCCAAAGTGAACTGTTAATGTATTACATTTTCTCTGCAAATATCACATTCATAACTATTTCTCAACTTTTACCTACACAAGCACAAAATTTCCACACCACATTATATTATTTATAGGACATACATCATATAGACATATACTAACAAATATTATAAAACCACCTTTGTATAGACTCTGACATCAAAATTCACACTCCAACTTCTTAGAAAAGAAGAATGGAATGTTTTGGCGCATAGTCCGGAATAGCAAAAACCTAACTATCCAAACAGAACCGCAACTTATGCGTAAGCTTAAACATGCAATATCATTTGAGTTAAGTTAAGTGATACACACAAAACATAAATAATATTTCTTATTATACGGAGAATAATAACCATTCATCTTCTACTAATTAGATGAGGACCAAAAGTGCATCAAACCAAACAGGCTACAACAAATTAATGGTAGAGTAAATCAAAAGTATTCAGGAATGGGTGTCATTTGTTGTTAATCTATGACCTACAAAGTGGGTTTCCATACATCAGCCAATCCTTGGAGACGAGATTATTGTAATCTCAACAGCCTAATAATATAATTCTAAATCATCTAAATGACAATAAAAAAATTGAAGTTTAACAAGCCTAGCACAGTCCAATTCACCTAACAATAATCCATTATCCGGATGGATCAAACACAACATATGCTCACACATAAATCTGGTCCTATTGAGATGGTATAATTGAATTACTTGCTTCGCTTTTTGATCCACATTCCCACCAAATATCAAGCTTTAGAGGATAGCTAGGCCCATCTTTAGCTTAGGGTTATGAACTCTTACGCAACGGAGGCAACATCAGGGGCAAATAATGTTATCTTACCAAATCAACCACACCTTTTAGCTTCAAAGAATACCTTTCAGATAGATGCGGTTTCAGAGACCTAACTACTGCAAAGCGGTTTCAGCCTCTTTCCTTTGCTGCATTAACAGCTTAAAAAATAGTCCAGTTCAGTAGAAAACGCACACTGCAAATTTATGAATTCATCAAAAGAGGTCAACTTGCAAATACATATTATTGTACTTTTCAAAAAACACCAAACAAATTTCCATCACATGAAGGATTAAACTATCAAGTAGTGATTCCTCAAAAAAAATCAAGTAGGGACATCTCAAGAAAGAATCATTAGCAACATAGCTTAAACCATAAGTACCAAAATAACTTGAGAAATAACAAGGTCAGTGTAACGATCCAGAATAATTGGCATCAAAATCAGATTTTTCAGTGACGGGATCAGAAATTAAAGACTCACAGCTCACAAGACAATTATAGATGAGCTAAAGATATTGTTTACTGACATCCTGTAAGTCAGATACTATAGTAACAATCTGCCATCATAGATAAAAATAAGAATTCCATTTAAGACATTGAGAGCTCGTTAAAAAAAAACACAGAGTCACAAGTAAAAACTGAAAATTAAATTCATTCCAGTGAACAAAATAAACTAAAAGCACATACAATGCTTTCTTTACAGGCAATTTGTGAGTACTTGTTAAAAACCCCACCATTAGGGAAAGTTTCACTAAATACGGCTAACACACAATGTTGGACCTATATTCACAGAGACTAAACTTTCACCTATATTCACAGAGACTCCTTAATTTCCTTGTATCCACATATGACAACTTGAAACTGAAACGGTTAACTCATATAAACCTAGCTTAGGCATCACACACAACTTCACACAACCACGTAATCCATTATAACATGAACTAATGCATATAGCACGCAACCACATACACCATTGTAATATTAACTTAAGCCTAATGCACAATTTTACGCAACCGCTGCTACCATAATCACGATATGTAAAAGAGATAAATCACAACACATTTAGATAGAGAAATCTAAACTGAAAAATGCACGCAGAAATTACCTTGACTTCTTCGCCATCGCCATCAAATTTTAGTGTACTACAACAAGCTCGGGACTCCCTTCAAATCCAATATCCCATGGTTTTTATGCTCACAGAGGATGAGAGGAACTCCCAACAGGTCGTCAACTTCAGCGTAGAGCATCACCACACACGTGTTGTGGGAACTGGGAATTGGGGGAATCCGATTTACTTCCCAGCGTTTATCGGATTGTAGCCTGCAGTTTTTCAGTTAAGATCCGATTTATGATTGAACCTTCAGTTCGTCTCCGCCGGTATGAAGGGTTGTCGCTGAAATATATTCCGGAGTTTTAATCCGGGCCGGGTTTCTCCAGGGCAATTCAGACTTTAAGAAATGGGTTTCTTAAAATAATAATTATTTCATAGATATTAGGCAGGAAACCCGATTGCTAATTCTTAAATCAGACAAGGGTTATTTGAGACATGTCACAAAAAAAGTGGGGTATTGCAAGGATTTATTTTCACCCACGGGATTTAATGAATGGATGTGATCAGCCAAAGGGGAGGGGGTTGGACAAACCCCCAGTAGTTTTCTAACGGCCCCCATGAATGGCCATATGTGAGGTTTGGTGTGTGAAAATTGGCTAGAGTAGCATGTTTAGATGTTTCATGTTCATGTTTCTGCCGATAATGTGGATCTTATGTCTATTTGAGGCATGATAGGCCAGATGTGAGGTTTGGTGTGTGAAAATTGGCTAGGGTAGTGTGTTTAGATGTTCGTGTTCATGTTTGGGACTATAATGTGGACATTATGTGCTTAAAACCCCATGTTCTGGGCTGTTTGAGGTATGAATGGCCAGATGTGAGTTTTGGTGTGTGAAAATTGGCTAGGGTAGTATTTTTAGATGTTCGTGTTCATGATTCTGCCTATGATGTGAACCTTATGTGTTAAAATCCTAATGTTGTGGGCTGTTTGAGGCATGAGTGGCCAAATGTGAGGTTTAGTGTGTGAAAATTGGCTAGGGTAGTATGTTTAGATGTCCGTAATTTAGGGATATAAGACTCATAACCCGCAAGCAATTTAGGGATCGCAAATGCGATGCCCAACTCTGGCGACGGGTACGGAGTTCCCCTAGAATCAAATAGAATCAACAGTATTACAGGTCCATTTGTCCAGCATTGGTTCCTCTTTTTCTCCGGAGTATACTCTGCTTCCTCCTTCACAGCTTGTAGCTTCCTCCTGCACAAACAAACAGATTCACAACAGTAAACCATTCTAATTGTATTTGAAATAAGGTAATTCCAGTTTGTCTAAGGCAACTATGCCTTTAACACCTCTAGGCAGTGAATTATGTGTATAAGTCATATTAATATTGGAATCACTTGCCAATTTAGCTAAAACATTTGCTGCAACATTTGCTCCCTAAATATATGAGAGATATGAGCGAAATCACCTGAGAAGGACAAAATGTTTCTGAGGATGATCATTAGTCTCCATGGAGCTTTTTGCTGTTTGGTAGCCACCTTCCATAACACCTGGGAATCAATCTCCACCTGCACATAAAGAGAGTTACAGTGATAGGCCATTTCCAAACCTAAAGATAGAGCTACTACCTCAACTTCCAGGCTAGATTCTGCAGTAATGGTCTGTGCTTTAGCTTGAATAACATTGCCAGTATCATCCCTAAGGATCATACCAGCTCCAGCTTTCCCATTTCCAAAATAGGATCTGTCTGTGTTCAATTTCACATAACAAGCACCTTGCAAATTCCAGTTCACTAGTCTCACAGTTGGTGCTCTTACAGTGAACAATATGCCATATTTATCAGGAAGCCCGAGCTTTGACCAAAACTGAACATGAGATCTCAGAATAGAATTAATCATCTTCTGGATAGACTTAATCATGCCAACCTTGTTTGGTGTGATGTTATCATAATGATAGGCACATCTAGATCTAGCACACCAAATGAACCAGACAATAATTACAGGTAAATTTTTTGCTAGATTCATCTTAAAAGATGACGTTTCTTTATAGTTCCAGTAGTAATAGAGAAGATCCCATAGTGTTTCTCTATCCATATATAGTATGTCAAAAGATAAGCTCACTTGCTTCCAGATTTGTCTATCAGTTAAGCAACTGTTAAAGCAGTGATGTAGATCATCTGTATAGGCCTTACAGAAACAACAGATTGAAGGCAGGTGAATGTTCAAGTCTTCAAGCACATCAGCAATTGGAATTAATCTGTTAACAAGTCTCCAGCAAAAGCATGACATCTTTTTGGGTACAACAGATGACCACATATATTTATAAGACTGAACTTTTAGCTTTTTAGGTCTCAGAATTTCATAAGCTGAAGTTAATGTTAATTTTCCACTGGGATCTGACTTCCATATCATAATATCATCATACTCATCAAAAGAGGAAAAGCTTTAGAGATCAAATGATTGTAGTGATCATTAAACCCATGTCTCAATATATTTGACAGATAATGTTGTTGTGCACCAAACTCATTTACAGTTAAATCAGGAAAGGGCATTTCAAAAGAATCGTCCCAGACATCAATCAGAGCTTCATCACCTATCCATTGAGAATTCCAAAAAGATATTTCACCTTTACCAACTTGTATAAATGTATTGTGGGATGCAATATCATTTACATCTTTAATCCTTTTACAAGTTCTAGACTTTTTTAAGGTAACCAGGCAAAGACCACATAAAGTTTGACCACAGACTATTGCTAGCCTGCAGCTTCCACCACAATTTCACGGAGAAACTCTTAATGATGTTATGAAAATTTTTAACCCCCAGGCCATTTTCTATGGTAGGATAACATAATTTAGCCCATGATCCATGTTCTCTTCTGTACTTGATCATTTGAGCCCCATAAAATTTTTTAGAATAAAACATGCAAATTTTCTACTACCCCCTTGTAGGATTTGACATGGCTAAGATGTGAAGAGGTATAGCAGATAATATATGTTTGATCAAGATTAATCTCCCTGCCTGATTTAAACATTTATTCTTCCAGCATGTTAATTTGGAGGCCATCTTATCAAAAATAGACTGGAAGTAAGAATTTTTTGTTCTTCCCACATAAGTTGGACACCCTAAGTAGATGAAAGGGAAAGTACCTTCCTTTATACCCGAAACCTGGTCCACCATATTCCTTATTGCTCCTGTGGCATGCTTTGACATATAGTAAGCAGATTCGTCAAGATTGATCTTCTGCCATGTAGCATTCTCATAGGAAATCAATTTTTTTCCAGATTGTTCAAACTGGATCTGTTAGCCTTCAGGAAAACAACTGTGTCATCTGCAAAATTCAGATGAGTTATTTTCCTAGCCATATGTGGCAACCTATAGAAGTCTATTCTTGAATATGAAAACAGTCTACTAAGGTTGCTTGAAAATACTTCTGTAAGCAGGATAAACAAAAAGAGGGATAGTGGATTCCCTTGTTTTAATCCCCTAGAAGTACTAAAGAAGCCATTAGGTTGACCATTCATTGATCAGAATAGAACATCTAGTTGCAGCAATGTTACCCATAATGTTATTAACAAAGTGATTATGAAAACCCAATTTGAGTAAAAATCTTCTCATAAATGACCATGAGACTCTATCAAAATACTTTATCATGTCCAGTTTAAAAAATATATTATTTCCTCCATTTTTGTTGTTCAGAAAGCTAGTCATTTCTTGAATTTAAAGCACATTTTCTGCTAGTTCCCTCCCCTGAATAAAGGCTGACTGTTCAGGAGAGATTATACTAGGCATTATGGGTTTAAGTCTTCCAGTGTAGAGCTTTGAAAAGATTTTGTTCAAAAAGTTTGAAAGAATTAAGGGCCTAAAATCCAAAAAATGGTTTACCACTGGTTTCTAAAAAATATATTAGATATGACACTCATCGTTAATTAATACAACGTTAATTAATACAATTTCCTATTCGCCGGTTAAGAATGAAATGATATTTTTATTATTTATTGGTTAAGTGGTAGGTTAAATTAAACTAAATGGATCAATATTTTATCATTAAATATTATAATACAATGACAAGTTTAACTCAATCTCATTGATATTATATAACAACTATTTTGACATATTATACTATTTTGACATATAATTATTTTATTTTATATCAAACATTCTGTGTAACGTATCGAAAGCTAACTTTTTTTTTTTAAAAAAAAAACCATTAAAGTTGAGGTGGATTGAATTTTATTGGGTTCCATGCACTATTTAAAGGTACAAAGCCCATAAATGATGTTGGTTAGTTTAGAGCATTTTTAATGGTGGATTTTTGGATTTGCTAATTTTTATAAATAGTTAACCTAGTTGCTCACCATTGTTTTTTACCACATCGTTAGCCTTCACAAGGAAGTGTTGCATTCACAAGCAACTAGCTTGGTATAATATTTATGGGTCCCACATTACTAATACAATATAATTTGGTAGATATTGTGTATATGTGGGGACCATAATAATCAATGTTTAAGGTAGTTTATCACTAATTTAAACACTAACTTGAAAACTCCGGAAAATCTAATCGAGTAAGTTTAAACACTAGATTGAAAATATGATGTGTCACTCTAATCCAGTAAATTTGACTGGTGGTAGGGTCAAATGATATTTGCTCGAGATTAGTTTATAATAATTTGCTATTTATACACAACTTTTGATGATTTTTTATCATGTTATGGTGGTGATATGGGCCTCGGCCCATGAACTGGACCGATAGAGATAGAAGGAGAGTCCAGCCCACAAGTGGTCCTCCCATGACATCAGCTATGTTGGCATGAACCGGGGACAGAAAGGACATGATAATGACCTCTTACCCTCGAGTACGCGACAATGGAAGGACCACTCGGCTAAAGCCTCTCCTCACTCTGCCACTATAAATAGAGGAAGTCCAATAGTTAAAGGTATGTTCTATCACACTTAGATACTCTCTATATTCATTCATATTCTCTCTTCTCTACAAAGATCCCAATCTTCATCATCACGCCGGAGCTGGTATCCAAGAGCAGACTGGTAGCATCAGTTGGCACGCCCAGTGGGACCGTATCTCTTGTGGTTCACTTTGCCACGCGGTAGACCAAGGAAGACGGGGGGAGAGCCACCCCCGGAGACCAATCAAGTTGAGGGCGCAAAAGTAGTGTGAATTTCATAAGTCATACGGTCACATCACGGAGGGTTGCAGGGTCTTGCGCACGGACATTCAGAAGTTGGTGGACAGAGGTCAGCTCCGGGATTGCGTAGCACGGGAGGTGCCCCCGATCGCGGGCCCGGGGGGACAGGGAATAAAAAGTAACTTGAGGAACAACCGCGGAAGGGGTGAAAACCAAGCAGCGGAGGCTAACCCCGCTCCCAATCCTGCCCCCCAAACCCGGGGAAAGGAGTGCCCGAGCTAGGGGCTCCAAGGACGATAAACGCAATTAATGGGGTGGTAGGTGATGGAGTCCAAACACTTTCGGTGGTAAAGGCAAAGAGTAGATGTGTTCCCCCGGGATCCAGGGGAAAAGATTTAAACCTAGCAAAACTATCACATTTACGGATGAGGATGCAGTCCCCACACAAATACCTCATTCGGATCCCATGTAGAAGGGTTTTGATAAAGAGGGTCTTTGTGGATGACGGGAGTAGTGTAGAGATTATGTTTGCTGATTGCTTTGACCAGCTAAACATTGGCCGGCAGAATATGAAACCGTGTCTGCTCCTATTGTCCGTATTCACGGGCCGCACGGTCCACCCCCTAGGGATCATACCGCTTCGGGTCACCCTGGTTGACCACCTGGATGCTAATAAGTGGTCAACAGTCCTGTGCAACTTTGCGGTAATCAACGCGTCGTCCCAGTGTACAACATGATCATCAGTCGTCCCTGGTTGATGCAAGGACGGACGATATGCTCACCCTACCATTTGACTATGAAATCCCAACGGATCAAGGCATAGCTTCGGTCAGAGGGAATCAAACTACAGCCCAAAGCTGTATGTTAACAGCCATCAAAGTCGCCAGGGCAGGGGGAGCAGAGAGATTGCAGGCCCCGGAGAACGGGGAGGGATCCGGGAGCAAAGAGACGGTAGGAGCAGTACACGGTGACCTGATGTCTTATGAGTTTGAAGACAAGGAGGTAGGCTCCTGGGGAAAGGTGCGTGTGGGGAAGCATCTTCTGGAGATGGTGATGTAGGAAGTGCGCGGGTTACTAAAGGAATATGAAGACGTATTTTCCTGGGGAACGGAGGATCTCACAGGCATACCGGAGGAATTTGCGATCCACCGGTTGAACGTCTATCCTGATCTAAAACCGATCAGGAATAAAAGAGGGCCTTGGCCGCAGACCGGATGGAGTTCGTCCGGTCGAAGGTCAATAGTATGTTGGATGCAGGCATTGTGTAAGAGATCACGTATCCAGAGTGGATTGCTAACCCGGTTCTTGTCAAGAAGCACGATGGGTCCTGGAGGATGTGCATGGATTTCACAGACCTGAACAAGTGTTATCCCAAGGATAGTTACCCGCTCCCGTCCATTGACCAACTAGTGGAGGCAATAACGGGATATCAGCTCCTGGCTTTCTTCGACGCCCACCGTGGATACCACCAGATCGTTATGGCCCTGGAGGACCGACCAAAAACTTCCTTTATTACTGACTTTGGTACTTTTTGTTACAGGAAAATGCCATTTGGACTCAAAAATGCAGGAGCCACATACCAGCGCATGGTGGACCACCTGTTCAAGGACCATCTTGGGAGGAATATGGAGGTATACGTGGACGACATGGTAATCAAAAGCAAGACACACGATTCTTTCTTGGAAGATCTCCGGGAGTTGTTTACCACCCTGCGTTTAGTGAACCTGAAGCTGAGCCCAGAGAAGAATACGATTGGAGTAGGAGCTAGCAAATTCTTGGGCCTCATGGGGTCAAACCATGGAATTGATGTGAACCCGGAGAAGGTCGAAGAAATCCTGAGCATGCCTTCCCCAGGTAAGGTAAAGGATGTACAGCGCTTAACAGGGTCCTTAGCGGCCCTGAGCAGATTTCTGGCACGCGGGGCGGAGAAACAGTTACCTTTCTTCAACCTTTTAAGGCGGGCGAAGAAATTCGAATGTAAAGCGGAGTGTGAGAAGGCGTTCAAAGAGCTAAAGGAACATCTGGGAAAACTCCCTACCCTGTCAAAACCAGTGCCCGGGGAGGAACTGTTCTTATGCCTGGCGGCAACCAAACATGTGATAAGCTTAGCCCTGGTCAGAGGGGCCGGCAGGGCGCAAAACTCGGTATACTTCGTAAGTCGGGCGCTCCAGGGCCTGGAGACGCGATACTCCTCCTCGGAGCAGCTGCTCCTAGCCCTGGTGCATCCCTCCCGGAGGCTCCGCGTGTACTTCCAGGGGCACCCCATTACGGTCTTAACCAACCAACCCCTTCGTCAGGTCATGCTGAAATCAGAAGCATCGGGCAGGATGATGAAGTGGGCGATTGAGCTGAGGGAGCATGAGATCACATACCAATCTAGGAAGTCCATCAAGGGGTAAGTGTTGGCCGACTTCTTGGTGGAGATGGCGGATAGCACAGTGGAGGTAAGTTGGAAGATCAACCAGAATGGAAGTTGCACGTAGACGGGTCATCCCACGCCGGGGTAGTGCTTTTAAGCCCTGGAGGCAAAGAATACCGGTATGCGCTACAGTTTGATTTCAAGACGACCAACAAGAAAGCAGAGTATGAGGCTCTCCTAGCCGGGTTGCGAGTGTCCCGGGAGGCGGGCTCAAAAGTGGTGGATGCTTACAGTGATTCAGCCATCATGGTACAGCAGGTTAACGGGGAGTATGAGGTGAAGGAAAGAAACTTGCAACGGTACTTGGATACCGTGAGGTCGGCTATCAAGGGCTTCCTTCGGGTCTCACTAATGCAGATTTCCCGGGAAAAGAACTGCAAGGTCGATGCGTTGAGCGAACTAGCTTCCTCGGAGCTTAAACCAGACCAGGACCGGAACCTATTCATGGAGATGGTGACCGTTCGGGGTTACGAGCAACCGGGACACGTCACTGAGGTGAGGGAGTCAGGGTCGTGAATCACGCCAATCATGGAATACATGGAAGAGGGAAAGTTGCCGGATGATAAAGTGGAGGCCCAAAAAATCTGGGTCAAAGCTCCCTGGTATGCGGTCCTGGACGGGGAGTTGATACGGAGGGGCCACCTCCAACCTTGGCTCAAATGCGTGGATGGGGAGGAGGCCCGACATTTGTTGAAAGAAGTACATGAAGTCCCCAACAGAAGCCACCAGGGGGCCCGAACTATTGCAAGAAAGATTATGTGCACAGGATATTACTAGCCCACACTATTTGTAGACGCCCAGAAAGCTGTTAGCTCTTGTGGACAGTGTCAGAGGTTCGCTCCCCTCATCCATATCCCCTAGAGGGAGCTGATTGGGATATCAGGGACTTTGCTTTTCATCTGATGGGGCCTTGACTTGGCAGGCCCCTTTACTACAACGCACAATGGTTTCAAATACCTGATAGCTGTCGTCGATTACTTTATCAAGTGGGTAGAGGCTGCACCACTCACTAATGTCAGGGGAAGCACCTGCGTGAAATTCTGCTGGATGAATATTATCTGCCGTTACGGGATACCCCGCTTCATTGTCATGGATAACGGGCGCAATTTGAGAATGAACCCTTTAAATCTTGGTGCAAGGAGTACGGGATTGAACAGAAGCTAACATCGGTTTACCATCCCCAAGCTAACGGGAAGGTCGAGGTAACTAACAGGACCCTCGTCAATGGGCTCAAAACGCGTCTCCAGGGTGCAAGGGGAAACTGGGTCAATGAGCTCCCGAGCGTCCTGTGGGCCTGCAGAACTACGGAAAGCTCCGCCACGGGGGAATCACCCTACAGTATGGTCTACGGGGCAGAATCAGTAATCCCGGCCGAGGTCGGAGTTCCTAGTTTCCGCAAGGTGTCACCGGACGAGCCTGGAAACCACGACAATCGGCTGCTAGACCTGGGACTACTTGAGGAGTAACGAGAGAAAGCAGCGCTCCACGAGGCCAGGGTGAAGGAGAGAGTCAAGAAATACTACGACCGCCGAGTGCGCAAGGAAAAATTCATCCCGGGAGAATGGGTCATACGCAGGAATAACAAGAGCCAGCAGGATATGAGCGGAAAATTAGCTCCTAACTGGGAAGGACCCTACAAAGTGATAGCAGTGCACCCAGGAGGAAGCTACGAGCTACAGAACTGGGGCAGGAAGAAGATCCCGCGACGCTGGAATATCACAAACATACGTAGGTATTATGGCTAATTATCATGTACTTACCCCTCTGGCAAGAGATATGCCTAGGAAGGTAGTATAGTAGCGGCATGGGAACCTCTGGTCAGGATTGAGCCTAGGTTTACCCATGGCCTGCATTTTCTCCTTATAATTGATGCATTAAGTCAACTGATTTCATTTCTTGAGTTATTTTACTTAGAGGCCATTTCTGGTATGCTTGGACAAGCATCCGTTAGGCACGACGAGAAAGAGAACACCGGGTATGCTTGAACAAGCGCCCTGGGGGCTAACACAAAAGATAGAGCCCGATGTGCTTGAACAAGCACCCGAAGGATGATGGGACCCTGAAAACGGGGAGTCTTCTTCTTGGCCACAACTTTGTGTTTTCCATTACTCTTCTCACTGGCAAGGCGCCTTTGTTCTTTCTTAGCATCTTCCGAGGCAATGAAGGCTCGGATTTGAGCGGCATCAGCTCAGAGCCGAACGACCCTCCGCGCAGATTTCTCCGAGTCAACCGACACCCGGAGGGGTTCCATCATGGGCATGAGAAGCTTCCTAATCAATTCGGGCAACAATGAATCCAGTTTTAGAGGAGTGATTAGTATGGTGGCAGATCAAAGTTTCATGAGGAAGAAAGAAGATAATGCTGGGGATCAGAGTTTCGCGAGGAGGAAAGGGTGAGTGATGGTGGCGGTAAGGGTGAGGCCGTGATGGGGTGAGATTAACTTGTAGGGTTTAAATGTATGGATGGTTGAGATTATTTGGAGAAAATACTGACGAACCTGATTAACTTAATTAAAATATATCTATATTTTCTTAATAGAATGAGTTTTTATATCAGTATAATTAGAAATACTCCTTTCTAAAAAAGAACTAACTATATTTTCATATTATTTGTATATTAGTAACCATATTGTATTCAGCTAATGAAATTGCTTGGTTCAAGGTAAACACTATGAATAAATTGATTTTAACTAATTAAAAACTATAATTTAACCTTTTATATTGAAACTAAGTTAATCTTTTTATTAAATGTCAAAATCTTATTAAACATTTTATAAAATTTGAACATTAGTCCGTTTAACTAATCAAATAAGAGTACATTATTACTTGAGTTTCTAAAAAAACTCTAGTATAACTATTAAAATGTTTTAGCATACTTAATTTGTAATAAAGTTGAGTTTAAATGGTGTTGTGTTGATGAATGTTATGTTCAGTTGATTAGTATTGTGTTGAAATATGCTAAATAATATAAAATGTTTATATAAGTTGAAAACTTATCAGATTGACAAATGATAAAATAAACTGAACTACACTAATCTAAATCCAAATATAATAGTTTAGATGGATAATCTTATAAAAGTTCACTCATTTTAGTTTATTATGTGCAATTCATTCAAATTATGCTCAATTTAATTATTCAATTAAAATAATGATTATCTTTCTAATAATTTTCTCAATTATGTAATGATTTTTTCTTAAAATCGAGTCAAATTGAAAAAGTATCGATTAGAGTTGAAAGGTCAGTCTTGTGTTGATGAGTGTTGTGCTATGTTAAAACAAGCGAAATATACATTGAACTTGACATAATCTAACTAAGAATTGAGAGTAACTAATCAAACGATATTTTTTTTTATAGAAACTATATAAATTTAGTTTAACTAAACAAATATTCTATAAATACTACAGATTGAGCTTCTCTCTCCGGATGCTCCTGCTTCTCTCTAAAAAAGCCACTCTCTTTAACGTTTCTTTTCACTGTTTCTACCAGTAACGACTTATTTAGCCGTTACACCATGGTGGAACCACCGCCGGAACACGGCGGCTATGCCGGAAACCGCAGCTTTCTCAACGCTCTCACCTCCAAACCTCCCCCCTATCATCCTCTCTCCCCTCTGATCCCTCAATTCACCCAACTACTGAATACAAGGGGAAAATCGCTTGCATCATTACTCCAGCCGAGGTAGCCCAACTCTCCGATCACTACAGCAACGCCCTAATCGGCAAGTTTGTAAGGATGAAGCCGTCCATGGAATACCTGTACGAGGCGTTTAAGTCCGTGGGTTTCAAAAGAAAGTACCAATTAGGCTCTATAGACCATAGGCACGTTCTGATCCGGTTTGAAGAAGCCGACGACTACCAGCGGTGTTGGATGAAGACACAGCTAGCATTCAAACGTCCTGTCATGAAAGTGTACAAGTGGACGGCAAATTTCTCACCGGAAAATGAGACTTCTATCATTCCGGTTTGGGTAACTATACATGATATCCCCCTGTTTTGGTATAATACTTCTATGCTTGAGAGGATTGGCAACAGTATAGGAAAGTTCATAAAAATGGATTTGGCTACCTCTAGTCTCACAAGACCTTCTGCTGTCAAATTGTGCATAGAGATTGATCTTTTAGCCAAAATTCATTACACAATCACCCTCACCACCTCTCTTAATGGAGATGTTGCAGAAATTCCCATTGAATATGAGCAATTGCCATTGTATTGCAAGCACTGTCACAGGCTGGGACATGAAGTTACTGAATGTAGAGTTCTCAACCCTGATCTGAAGCCCCTGCCCTTTCCAGTCATGCCAGCAAACCACCCATACAGAAAACATACTCCTCCTCCTACACACACTAAACCAAATTTCAAGCAAACCACATCCCTACCACAGCAACCAAAAGGAACTGAAGCAAGTACCTCTGGACTTTTAGCAAAAGATAAAGCCTTGGCACTTCACTGTCAAGAGATACCAATTCCCTTGGCCACTGCTCTTGACATTACCATGAGATATATAAAGAAGAAACAAGTTGAGCCTCGACCTAAAGACAACCTTCCACCAGAAGCAGCAAGCTGCATTAAAGCAGCTGTGCCTTATCAAGTTCAATCCACTGAGCCTAGCTGCTTAACCACTCCTCCAGTTTCTGCTGATTCCCCACCCCCTGTCATACTGTTGGATGCTGATTCAGAAACTCAAGTCACTGAGATAATCTCAGACACTGAAGTTGAACCTGTCAGATGCTCTCCACAAGTCCAACCAAAAGAGAATGAATGGTCCTCCCCAGTGAGACCAAAAACTTTTGCCAAAGATGACATTAAAATCCACTCTGGTAAGCTCCCTGTATCTCCTGACAATCCTTTTAATACTAATAGATTTTCCTTTTACTCTCAACCTAGGAAAACAGGTAACAGGTTCCTTCCACTCATCCATGAAGAAGAGGAACAAGCTGAAGAAATGGAGGATGCAGTAGGACTGGAAACAAATAAAAATAGTGAAAGCCCTCATGATGAAAGAACTGAACTACACACTAGTGGAATATGACCCAGAAGACGGCGGTTCCATCGGCGTTGGACGGCGGTTTTGACCGCCGTCCATGGTGGCGCCGTGCAATTGGCGCCACCGATGCACGGCGGTCATAACCGCCGTGTATTGTTCCGGCTAAGTTTCCGAGTTCGGAAATCTATTCGGATGTTTATAAATCCGGCTAAGTTTACGAACTCGGAAAGTTAGCCGGATAGAACAAAAAATAACGCCGGCCGAATTGGCCGGCGAAATCAAAACCAACATAAAAACAGTTTCATCCCCAAACCATGGGTACTTGTAGATCGAATAGATCGTACCCGGAAATCCCAAAAACACAAACTATCATACTAATCTATTGATTTTCAGATTAAATCTTATGAAAAACACATAATTTAAAGTCAACCTTTTGTTAGAAGAAGGAGAAGGAGGGAGAGAGGGAGAGGGAGAGGGAGAGGGAGAAGAGGGAGAGGGAAAAGAAGGAGAGGGAGAAGGAGAAGGAGAAGGAGAAGAAGGAGAGGGAGAGGGAGAAGAGAGGGAGAAGGAGAGGGAGAGGGAGAGGGAGAGGGAGAGGGAGAGGGAGATGGAGATGGAGAAGGAGAAGAAGGAGAAGGAGAGGGAGAAAGAGAATAAGGAGAAGAAGAAGAGGGAGAGGGGGAGAATGAGTGGGAGAAGGAGAAGAATGAGAGAGGAAGAAGATGGAGAGGGAGAAGGAGATTATAACTTGCAAGGAGAAATCTGTTTGATAACAACCATCCGGCTAAGTTTCCGAGTTCGTAAACTTAGCGGGATGGTTGTAAAACGGCGGTTTCTTAAAAAGTCACGCGGAACCGCTGTGTAAACCATCCGGCTAAGTTTACGAACTCGGAAACTTAGCCGGATGGTTTACACGGCGGTTCCCTTAAATTCACGCGGAACCGCCGTCTAACGGCGCCGTGTTCCGGCCTGATTCTACTAGTGACACTCCCTCTCTCCACAGGTTAACATTTCTTCCAGTCATGACTCCTTGAGTAAATCTGACAACACAACTGTAAATGGTTCTAGTATCATTGATTCTGACCAAAATAAGGTCTCATCTTATTTTTCTAAGATTAATAAAGTCATAACTAGAACTGCAACAAAAATCATAAAACCCCGTAAATTATGATTAGTACAACCCTAGGAATAAATGTGTTAGTATGGAATATTAGGGGAATGGACACTTCACTAACTAGACTGGAAAGGCTTGTTATTGTTCATAAACCTGATGTTTTATGCATCATAGAACCGCAACATGATATGTCTGAATGTGATTTTTACAGAAGGATTTTAAATTTTCCTCACTGTGCTTATGCCTCTAAATGCAAAATCTGGTTATTTTGGAACAACAATGTGGATATTTTTCCAAGATTGGATCATAACCAATTCTTTCAAGTACAGATTAAAAGTCACACACTAAATGAGTTTATTGACTCAGTTTTTGTGTATGGTTTGAGATCTAGGAACTAAAGAAAAGATTTATGGTCTGACCTTATATCATTACAGCTTACTGAATCTGTTTTTATTGGAGACTTTAATGCTATGTCAACTATAAATGAATATAGGGGGCCTGCAAACCCCAGTGCTACTAGTATTAGTGATTTCAGTGGTTTTATAAATGCAAATGCTTTGTAGGAAATTCACACTGTAGGAAATTTTTACACTTGGTCAAATGGCAGGACTAAGGAGGGGGGAAAATATTTAACAGTAGAAAGACTTGATAGAGGTTTGTGTACACATAAATGGTTACAAAAATTCCCCCACTCATCCATTCAAGTACTGAGTAAGCTAACCTCAGACCACTCCCCCCTACTCCTAAAAGTAGGTAGCAATACTCCTTCTGTACCTAAACCCTTCAGGTTTATTAACACATGGTTTAAAAGAAAAGATCTACTAGAGGTAATTCATCTTCACTGGATCAAACCTGTGGAAGGGAGAAGAATGTATAAACTTTTCTTGAAACTGAATGCTCTTAAACCCATCCTTAAAAAATGGAACAAAGATGTATTTGGGGACATAAATGAAAATGTTAAAAATGCAGAGGAGAAACTAAGACTCCAGGAAATTAGATTTGAACTGGATGGTTCAACTGATGAACTTATTCTGCTCAATGAAGCTAAGGCTCAGTTAACTAATACTTTAAATGAGCAACAACATTTCTGGAAACAAAAGCTAGGGTAAAATGGCTTAAGGAGGGTGATCAAAATACAAAATTCTTCCATAACACTGTGTTGGAAAGAAGATGTAGATTGAACATCACAAAAATAAAAAGTTCAGCTGGTGTATGGCTAGATAGGATGGCTGACATTGAGCAGAAAGCTGTTCATTTCTATCAGTCTCTTCTATCTGATGATCCACACCCAGACCAGAACCTTTTTGCCTCCCATTTTCTTCCTCAGATTCCAAAACTCATATCTGAGGAGGAAAATGACAACCTCATTAAGCCAGTAACTTTAGAAGAGTTAAAACATATTGTATTTGGACTTAATAAAAATAGCAGCCCAGGGCCTGATGGCTATACTGCAAAATTTTTTATTTAAGGCATGGAATACAATATGTTTTGACCTCTTAGAGGCATCAAATGATTTTATGACTAGGTCTCATATTCATAGGGGTATTTCAAGCACCTGGATTACAGTTATCCCGAAAAAAGAAATCCCTATCAGCTTTAATTATTATAGACCTATCAGTCTCTCAAATGTAACCAACAAGATATTCTCAAAAATCTTGATGGAGAGACTGAAATTTGATGCCAAAATTGATCTCTTCAAACCAGTCAGCCTTCCTTCAAAATAGAGACATTTCTGATAATGTCATCTATTTGAAGGAAATGTTCAGATTCTTACATCAAAAGGGTAGAGATCAAAATTGTGTCTTTAAACTTGATTTGATGAAAGCTTTTGATAGAGTAAGCTGGCCTTTTTTAAAAAATATACTCCAGAAATTTGGTTTTAATGGTAGATTTATTGATTGCATAATGAAAAATCTGTCTGATGCATGGTTCTCAGTTCTGATAAATGGTAAACCTGTAGGATTTTTCACTGCATCCAGGGGTATTAAACAGGATGACCCTCTCTCCCCCTTTCTTTTTAACCTCTTCTCTGAAGCTTTTACTAGAAGCCTGTCCTATGTATTCCAGACTGGAAAAATTAATTTTTTCAGATTACCTCCCTCAGTAGATCCAATCTCTCACCTTAGCTATGCTGATGATACAATAATTTTCCTAAATGCTTCAAAAAACAGCCTAGTTAGAATGAGAGCCTTTCTTGCAACTTTTGAGGAAACTAGTGGACAGAAAATAAACTATGAGAAGAGTGACTTCTATGTGAGTAGACATGCATCTGAGAACAAAATTAGACAGATAAAATCCATTATGGGCATGAAATTAGGTAGTCTACCATTTAAATATCTTGTAGTACAGATCTTTTTGGCAGAATCCTTAACTCATACTTCCAACCTGTTCTGGAAGCTATTGATAGGAGACTGAAAAATTGGAAGAATATATGGCTCTCCACTGGGGGAAAATTAAAATTAATACAATCATGCCTATATTCTCTTTCACAACACATTTGGGCAGTAATGGCACCTGCCAAAAAATTTATAAAAAAAATTGAGAGGAAATTCTCAATCTTTTTTTTGGGGTGTGACTGAAACTGGCCCAAAAAAATCATGGAGAAAGTGGGACTCAATTTGTTATCCCACTGTCCAAAAATGGTTTAGGGTTGAGATCTCTAGCCACCATAATTAAAGCTTTTGCTTGTAAATTATGGTGGAAATTTCAAAATGAAAGTGCCTTATGGACACATTTCATTGCTTCCCTCCCTATCTCAAAAAGAAAATCTCAGACATGGAAAATGATATGTAATATCAATTCTTTTGCAGAATCCAATTCCAAGGTCATACATGGTAAGGGACATTGCAATTTTTTGCTGCCTAACTGGACAGACCAAGGTCCTTTGATTGACTATTTTGAAATTGTTCCTGAACAGTTTAAAGATCTTTCAGTAGCTGAATTTATAGCCAATAAACACATAGCCACCCCTTTTCTACAGCCCTTCTGCCACCCAATATCATGCAAATCCTTCTCTCAGCAACTATTTTTCCCCATAGGCATGATAAATTAATCTGGAAACCAGATACACTGGGAAAATTTACTTTCAGACCAGCATATTTGGCTCTCAGACCTCCCAGACAATCCTTCCCTGTACTTTCAAAAATCTGGTCCCCTATGATCCAAAAGAAACTCTCTGTGTTTATGTGGAGGGTTCTTAATGCCATTCTGCCCTTTGATGATGTCCTGGTTCAGTATGGATTTAACTTACCTTCTAAGTGCTGTTTTTGTAACCACATTCACTCCCTTCAACATTTTTTCAATGAGTGTCACATTGTTACACAATTGTGGAGAGTTATGCACAATATTTGCTGCTCCTCTTATATAGTCTGTGATAATCTGTGGGATAGATTAGCAACATACTGGTCCTCTGGTCTGTCCAAACTGCATACACAGCTTCACCACTGTGCACCTGTCTTTGTTTGTTGGTTGTTGTGGAAATCAAGAAATAAAATGATATATGAAAGTATCCCACCAAACATTGACAATCTAGCCAAAAACCTCAAGGATCATATATACTTATCTCTTCTGGCTAAACCTATTTTCCTGACTAGGGAAGTAGATTATGAGCTGGCTGCAAGTGGGTTTGTCCCACCTATCAGGAAGCCACCAAAACCTTTGATTTCTCCTGTCTTATGGCAGAATCCTATACAGGGTATCAAAATCAATGTGGATGCTGCTTGGGAGCAACATCAAGCTGGAATCTCAATTTTAGCAAGAAACTCTGATGGTGTTTGTTTGGAGGCTTCTGGTTTCTCTATTTCATCCCCCTCCCCTCTGTTTGCGGAGATTCTGGCAATTGAAGCAGGTATAAAGAGAGGGTTGCAATACATACAGCCATTCTGTATAGAGTCTGATTGCAAAACTGCAGTTGAGATGATCAAGGCACCTGAAAAAAGCCATTGGAAGCTGTTCAATAAGGTGGATGAAGTATCTCAGCTACTTGGCAGCAATTCACTCACCCACATCCTCAGAGAAGCAAACCAACCTGCTGACAGGATAGCCAAATTGTGCAGAAATCATAGTACTCAGATATTCTATACAGGTTCTGAACTGCCTCCCAACATCCAAGGTTTGATCTTACTTGATGCTGCTCACATTCCAACACTGAGAATCTCCGCCACACAAGCATAATGGAATCTGGCTGCCCTATCTACCATTTGCTGCATCTCCTACTACTCAATATGCTTCTGCCTTCTGTTTGCAGATTTTTAGTTTCTATAGTTTAAGTACTTTATTTCTTTTCAATATTTTCCAGTTCCCTAGTCTAAAGGTAGATCCCTCGGGCGTCAGATTTGCTCTTCTTCATAGACGTTGGCTAAAATGATTCTCGTATGCCGTTCTACGTTTCAGACCTGGGAAGTGAGGGTGATTATTTTCACCTATATTTTTGGAGAGCTCTCAGCTCCCATATCTCCTTAGAGATTGTACTGAACAGGTCATATGGCCATTTTATATGGGTATGGGGTGCCCAATAAATCCCCCTCTTTTTATTCAAAAAATATATATTCTATAAATACTAACAAAAGTAACGCCTATACATGTAGTATATTCTTACTTCCCATGATGTAGCTAAATGTTTCATTATCTATGCTACTCTTTAAAACAAGGAAAATTTCTATTAAGGGCGTTGGAGGATTCAAAATTATCAAAAAGGGCATAACTATTTAATATTTATTATGAAGGACATTCTGTCTGTTTAAATAATTATTTATTTTTAAAATGACATATATAACCTTTATTTCTTATATGTAATATATTTCAATCTCCTAGAATTTTATTCTAGTTTTAACACACATCTTATTTCGTGATGACTGAATTGAAATAAAATATATTAAACTAAATTGGTGCAAAATCAATGTATTGTAATAGTATGACTAACGTAAGATGAATTTTATCAGATCCTATACATTTGAACTGATTTTTTTTCAAAACTGAATTTAATTTATCATAACTGAACTGAACTGAACTGAAAATGGATTGAATTAAAGTAAAAATTAGAAGCATTGACCAAATTAAAAAGAATTTTACCAGACAAAATTGCATATAAGTTGGGTATAATTTTATCAGACAAAATTAAAAAGAACTGATAAAATTGCATATAAGTTGGGAGAACAAATCCTTAATTTAAGGTTTGAATTTTTAAAGTTACGTAATATATATTTTAAAAATAAAGGTTATAAGTGTCACTTTTCAAGTAAATCTTCATTAAAATATTCAGAATGCCATCCATAATAAATATTAAATAATTATGCCCTTTATGCCCTTAATATTAAAGAATCTTCCCATGCCCTTAATAGAAATTTTCCCAATAGTCCTGTTATGTTTCTCAATAAGTGTATGCCTTTACTCAATTTTATAATTTATTGAAAACTTCTACTCCATCTCTTCAACTGAAAGCTGCAGAGAGAAATTAGAAAAAGTTGAATTAAACATTATGAAATGTACGGTCAGTGGCGGAAGCAAGGTTTTATTTAAATCGGTGCATTATATAACTGTTATATGTTATTAAAAGTAATTTTATAATATTAACTAGTATGGTTTAACCGCGCGTTGCGCGGTTTTTTGACGTACTACTTATGCGTAATTCGCTACATCCTAAATGCTAAATTATTAGCATGAGAGGATTATAAACCATTTAAACCGATGATCTTGGCGAATTCAAATTTTTGCCATATTTCTCCATATTTGTGCTGATGGAGATCGAGATCAAAGTAACAAAATATTAAGTTTGTCTACAAAATATCAAAGAAACCTAGCCCTGTTTGCTAGAGTTTATTTCTCGTTGAACTGAACTGAACTGGAAAAAAAAATACGGAACTGAACTGAAAAAAATTAAAAAAATACTGAACTGAACTGAAAAAAATAAACAAATACTGAACTGAACTAAAAAAATAAAAAAAAGACTGAACTGAATTGAAAAATATGAAGATACTGAACTGAACTGAAAAAAATAAAGATACTGAACTGAACTGATAAAAATATAAAAATACTGAACTGAAATGAAAAAAATTAGAATATATTGACATGAACTGAACTAGTTAACTATTGATACTCTTCTCTACGAAACCCTATGAAAAGGTCATTTGGCAACTTGAAAAATAGATAGTGCATGCTTGAGGCGATGCCTCAAATGAAGAAGGAGTGTCAAATGACCCTAATAGTAGCAACAACCATGCTTCATAACTATATGCGAGTGGAAAATTTTGGGATACCTGCTGTAGAGCATGACGATAATGTTCAAGGAACGGCGGATAAGGAATTGCTCAGCTCTAAAAGGAAGGAAGAAATGAATCAAGTTCGACTGAATATAGCAACAAGGATTTCACAGTCTATGCCCTCATGATGAAGATACTGAAATGAACTAAATGTCATTATTTTGAATTGATTTGATATGGTTTGAAACTGAGTTGATTTGAATTAAAATTAAATGTATGACAAAAGAGTAATATTACTTCTGAATTGTTTTGATCGAACAAGGTTTATTGATTTAGACATACTTAAATACTTATAGTATACCTGCATTAGGTTGAATAGCATCAACGAACTTAAAAAAAAACTGATTTGAATTGCTATGAAATGAACAAAAAGTAAATATACTGAAAATAGTATGATAAAATTATTTTGGATTGCATCAAATCACATTTTGAAAAAATTAATTTTATGATCTGGTGTGAATTGAACTGAATATAAACTAAACTGAATCAAAAAAACAGTAGAGAGCTATGATAAAAAAAATATATAGGAAATTTACTGAACTGAAAAAATATGAATATATTGAACTGAATTGAAAAAAATAAAAAATATTGAACTGAACTGAAAAAAATACTGAATTGAACTAAAAACAAAATACGGAACTGAGCTGAACTGCTTTACAGAAAAACTCTGGCAAACGGGCCCTAATAAACTCCCCAATTTCTCAATAATTATTAATTTATACTCACATTTGAGTTCAGTTCAATTATAATCTAATATAAAGAGAACTAAAAAACCAAATCATAATAGAAATACTAAAGGGAAGAAGTTATTTACATATTAGAAGTTAGAAATGGATTAGGATTTAAGTTTTTATAAAAATTGTTATAATTTGACCCAAAAAATGAGGTGGACGAAATACTTTTATAAAGGAAGGAATATATTCGAAATTGATTAGAAATAGTGGTGATATGGGCTTTGGCCCATACCTTAGCTAAAACTTTTGTATAAAAAATGCTAAAAACTTTTGCCTAAAAAATAGTGGTGATATGGGCTTTGGCCCATTCCTTACTCCGGCCCAAGTAGTGTTCCGGTCCATAAGTGACGCCAGTTAGAATGGCGTTACCCGGGACACAAAGGACATGAATATGACATGTCCCCGGATGAGGACAAACATGCAGGACCACTACCTTTGGGTTGGGCTCTCTCCACCTCACACCGATAAATACAGCTTTGGACTTGTGGAGAAAGGTATGTTTTATCAGATCTAAACTCTCTCTAAATATTCTTATTCTCTTTCCTATTCAAAGACTCTTCTTTCATCCTTATTCTCTCTCCTATTCAAGGGCCCCTCTCGGGATACTCCGGGGTGTTATTTTGCAGGCCTATTAGGTGAGAGCGCGCGGACCACAGACATGATCTTCTCCGGACCGGTGACACCTTTGTACTCTCGACCGAGACTAGAAACTGGTAGCATCTGTTGGCACGCCTGGTGAGACCCCACGTTCCCGATTTACAAGTTGTGTCCATGCCGCGCGGACGACCCAGGAGAAACCCCCCTCCGCCCGGAGAGGAAGCCAGAAGAGCAGACGTAGTTATCGGAGCTCAAAAGCTGGCGGCAGAGAGGGAACGCGCTCTCCAAGCCAAAGAGGTAGCAGCGGAGGCAAGGGCTGCAACTGAGGAGCGTAGACGGCAACGTATGGTGTCGGAGAGGGCGAAGGGAAAGAAGACGACTCCGGAGTGGACATTGACTGAGATGCAACGGAGATACATCTTTGGACTTGTGGAGAAAGGTATGTTCTATCAGATCTAAACTCTCTGTATATCCTTATTCTCTCTCCTATTCAAAGACCCCTCTTTCATCATCACGCCGGAGTAGCTATCCTCGGGATACTCCGGGGCATTGTTTTGCAGGCCTATTAGGTGAGAGCGTGCGGAACACGGACGTGATCTTCTCCGGACCGGTGACACCATTGCACTTCGGACCGGGACTGGAAGCTGGTAGCCTCAAATCGAAAACCAAATATTGGACCAAAATTTGATCCAAAAAAGAAAGAGAATAACTATTTTGTATTAATAACATAGAGAAAAAAATAAATATAAACATTAAATAATTATACAAACATATATTTATATATGATACACAAATTTTACAAAATAATAATGCAGTTAAACAAACTGAGAAATTATCATATTAATTGATTGTGAATGGATAAGAAATATGTAAGAATCAACACACAATCAATAATAATTAATAAAAAGAAGAATATTTAAATTGAAAATCCATATGTATTATGTTCTCACGTATCCTTCAATTTGGTTATGGATTAATAGCTCGGCGCATAGATAAACTCAACCACGAAGCACAGAATTGGCATATAGGATCGATTTCGAATGAATGGTACTATAGCAGAATAAATCGCCACAACATCATACATGATAATCTAATTGATAAGAATATGTAAATTAAAATTCACCGGATGTAATATATAGTCATCGAAGTCACGTAATCAGTGATAGAGAAGTAATACAGGAAAGATTTTCGGGAGAAGTGTATGAGCAATGGATGAGGGAAATGTAAATAGGTATATATCATTTAAATTTACTTCAAAATTTACTGTATTAATTGTACGTACGTACAACATGATGCTACCAGTCTGCTCCTGAATACCAGCTCCGGGACAAGCTTGATCCGGGATGAGATGGAATCCTAGCCCGTGGTCGCTCTCTCACTCAAGACCTGCAAAATAAAGCCCCCGGGGTCTCCCGAGGGTAGACGCTCCGGCGTGATGATGAAGATTGGGCTCTTTGCATAGGAGAGAGAATATGAATGAATGTAGAGAGTATCTAAATCTGATAGAACATACCTTTAACCATTGGGCTCTCCTCTATTAATAGTGGCAGAGTGAGGAGAGGGTTCAGCCGAGTGGTCCTTCCATTGTCACGTACTCAGGGGTAAGAGGTCATTATCATGTACTTTTTGTCCTCGGGTCATGCCAACATAGCTGATGTCATGGGAGGACCACTTGTAGGCTGACTCTCCTCCTATCTCTACCGCTCCAGTTCTAGGGCCGAGGCCCATATCACCACCAGCCCCCCGAGACCGGGGGTCCCGGGGCTGTTGATGAGACTTGATTCTTCAAGGCTCAATAGAGATAAGATCTTTAACTTTTAAGATCTAAACAACCTTTATTGAATCGGAAGAAACAATGTTATTGAATGAATTGATTGATCGAATAATAAAATTGGAGTCTAAACATCAGTTTATGTAGACTTCTCTATGAATAACTTTTTAAATAAGAAAAGGAAAACCAACAACTTTCTAAACTAGAAAAGGGAAAGTAAATAACTTCTTATTATAATAAGATTGGGTAGTATGTCTAACGTAGGTTATCCAAGGCCTATCTCGAGTAGGAATAGGTATCGTAACATCCCCGCGCCCTTGAATGAAGACTTGTCCACAAGTTTTGAAGAAAGGAAAACGCCCCAGTAACTGCGTAATATCCTCCCAAGTAGCCTCATCCCGAGAGGAACCTTCCCACTGAATTTAAGTAGTGATGTTGTGATCAAAACATAATGTTTCACAAACTTTTGAGAATATCCAGAAAGGCCCAAAAATGCTCGTGATGCCTTAATAGTCAGGGAAATAGGCTCAGAAGTGACATCACTATTCTTAGTAGTTGTGGAAATCTGAGCCAACGTGGAATCATTCCCATAAATGGTGTAAGTAGTACCCAAGCGTTCAAACCAAATAACAAGTTTCTCATAATCCGACTAGAAAGGACCTAAAGAACGCAGCCATTGAGTCCCCAACACCAAATCACAATCCTTGACATCCAATATATATAAATCCACAGTAAAAGGATAGTCTTGAATTTGGAGAGGCACATTAGAACAAACACCTAATGTGGAAAGAAAACCCCCATCACCAACCATCACACGCTGATGTATGCCGGACACCAACACTTCGACGACAAACTAGGCTCTGGAACTGATCTGCAAGACAAAGGCCCCGGGTGTCCCGGGGATAGACACTTCCGACGCTCAAGTCAGTATATTTGCTTAAGGCGTAAAGTATAAAGTAAGAGATTAGATGGAGAGATCTACCAAACCTTTAGGGTATTTATATGGCTACAATCCGTAGATCACCAAGATATGTATTTATGGTATGAATACAACTCTTATGGAATAGTAGTTGTATTACCATGTATAATAGAAGTATATTTCAGACATGGTTGTGTTACCATGTTTAGGATAGCTGTATTACCATATTTGAGAAGATGTATATTCCTTGTGGAACATTCATAATATACGCATTCCTTATAAGGATTAGGATTGATGGACCTGTGGATCCACCCTCCGCGTATCTCGAGCCCACGACCCTTCTCGGGCCCTGGTCCGAGTATGAATGAGGCCTGAATACGAACCATGGACTTATCAGTAGCCCCAAGGTAGATCTTCATAATATAGAGTACTCCATCTCGAAGGTTGAAGGAGAGGTTTGCTTCTCGAGGAAAGACCAATAACTCGAGGGAGATTGACTCGGGGTGTTAAGCTCGGGATATCCTCCTCTCGGGCTTACCCTTCTGAATATCTAGCATCAAGTTCTTTCGTATTCCATCAGGACACGTGGACGGTTGGATCTGAATCTGCCTTCTTTTGTAGAAGCTTAGGCTGAGGAGAGTAGCTCCTTTGGCCGCCATGGAGCTGAGGTAGCGAGTGGGAAAAAACCTGTAATGGCAATGGCCAGGAGGGCTCAGATAGAGGGGAATAGCCCCATGGAAATGCATGCATCCGGAGGTATAATATCCATGGATGGCGAAGGTAGTAGTAAAAAGTCGCTGAAGGAGGATAAAACACGCGCTGATGCTACTATCTTCGCAGAAGGTTGTCCCTTTTCAACTCCTTCTGATGCTGATCTCATATGCTTTGGAGAAGACAAGTCTGCAGTTGAATTAGTAACTCCGACCCGAGGGGTCATATATGGGAGATTTCTGCAGCATGGGTTAGCCTTCCCTTTTCCCCCACTGTTGAATGATTTTCTTCAGCATTATAAGGTGCATCCAGGGCAGTTACATGCCAATGTGATAGTAATCATTATGGTCTTAATAACTTGGTGTGCTCGTAATGGTTACCGTCCCAGTCTCCCTTTGTTGCGGACCATGTATAAGGTTTCCGTTGTTAAACAAAATGTGACCTTGATCTCTCGGGATACCTCTCTAGGTAAGCTTTTTGTACTTCCTATGAACTGTGGGAAGTGGGATAAGGTAAAACTAACCTTCGATCGAACCAAGTATGAAGTTCCTTATTGGAACAAAGAGGTCCAGAATGAGATCTGGCATGAAGTGGAGTCTTCCGGCAAACTGCTAAATATAGCTAGGGAGTTGGTGAGAGATAAGATCAAACTTAGAGAGGGTAAGTTTGTATCTGGAGATCATCAGATGGGTTGGCAATTGCCTATAGAGACGTATGACTGGTTGAATCAACTGTCCGGCCATACTCTTCAAAATTGCAGCTTCTTGAAGTTGACACATTTTGATCAGCCAAAAGGTGTTGAGATGGATTGGTATGAAACCCTTCTGTCTATGGAGCAGGATCCAGTTGGTGCAGCTTAGGCGTTGCAGGCCTCTAGGGCATTAGAAGAGAGAACTGGCCGAGATGAGGTATCCGAGAAAGAAGTAGATAAGGAAATCTTGGGTCTGATGAAAGATGCTCGACGTGGGCGTCGGTTCAAAAGGCTGGTTCAAGGGCCCAAGAAGACTCAATCCCAGCTTAAGGTGATTGAGGAGGCAAATTGACTATTTGTTCCTGTAGCTTTAGATCCATCAGAAGAGGAAAAGGATGAGGGTTCAGGCCTAGTTCGATGTCCGAGAAAGGAGGTGTCTCAGACTTCTAGTGTCTTCCCAACCATGATTGATAATTTTGATGTGGTCATGCTGATAACTCCTATAGTATATTCAGATGCGTTGCAAGAGGGTATTTCTTCTTGTTTATTTTATTCTCGTCCACAATGTGCCAATCGTTTCTTATGCTAACTCCCTTCCTTTTATATGTAGTGGGTGCTTCTAGGGCGAACAAGGCAGCAAGTTTGTTGGTTCAGATAGCTGAATCGAGAGGGCCGTTGAATAGTAATGAGAAGAAGAGGGATCTCGAGGCCTTTGGGAGCTCTGCGGACAAGTCTTCAAAGAAACCAAGGCTCTAACTCGGACCATTGGAGGAGTTCGAGAAGTACGTGTCACCTCCTCCTTCTGAGGCTCTGGTCGAGGTGGTACCAGGCTGTCCTGAGATTAGCCAGGTATGATTCGGCTTAGCTTTCAATAGAATTAGCTGTGTAGTTAGCTAACTGTCTTTATCTTTTTTCACAGTCTGTGAGTCAAATGAAGTACATGTACAACTCCATTCGTACATTGTATAACCGTTCTCAAGGGCAGGCTTCTGAGCTTGAGCTGATGAAGGAGGAAATATCCAAGAGGTCTAAGTAACCTTCCGATATGCTGAAGCACCTCCAGGATGAGATGGCTCAGGATAAGGCCAAAATAAAGGCCTTGGAAGAGGAGAACCAAGCCTTGAAGAAGGCAAAAAGGCTGTCTGATGGTTCCTTCCGAGATCTGCAAAGGAACATGGCTTTGGTGGAAGCTGAGAGAGACCGGTATGCTGATCCAATTAGCCAGAGGCGGCTAGTTCGGTTGATAATAGATTTCTGCCTCAACTGTCCAGAGATGGAGGCTCACCTCCAAGAGTATGGTGACTTTTACCATAAGTCTGAGCTCTCGGAGATGTGGATTACTCTGAAGGGATTCCTCAACGAAGAGGTTGAAGGAGTTTCGGGCGAGGTTTAGCCAGATTGGGGGGTTTGAGACTAGTCTACTGACTAGCTTGGAATCCTTGAAGAAGGCGTTAACTCTCGAGGAGTTTCAGGACAAACTGTGTAGTTTGTATCCTGAGCTGTCATTTTTTTAATGGAAAGATTGTATTCATTTCATTCCAAACAAGTATCTTACAAGTTTTTGCCATCACTCCTGGCCCTAATATATTCACTGTTTAGACAAAGAAAAGGAAGCTAAAAGCTATAAAAGCAAAAAGCATGAAAATCTTTGAGCTACAAGTATAATCTAGTTTTGAGATGCCATTAGGTTACTGAAACTGTAATAACATACTCCCTCCACCATAGATTGATTGCACCATTTCCACTTTCCTCTCCCTTTGATGAAACACTCTCTTGTTTCTTTCCATCCATATCTGGTAGAAATAACTCACCAGAATGGAGAATTTCCTCTTGTGCTTTCTGTTTCCTGTCACCTTCAGGAACCTTTTGCAGTCTCTGAAATTTCTTCCTAGAAGCAAGCTCAATGAAGTTTGCAATTTCCTGGCAAAGGGGCAAGTCACAAATAGGTGTTGGATGGTTTCCTGGCTGTTTTCTTCACATATTTTGCATCTGTTTGGCAGGCCAGGTAACATGCCTTTGGATTGCATTTTGGTGATGGTAGATAATCTTTCCCTGAGTAGCATCCAGAGGAAGAAGCTATGTTTAGGTAACAACTTATACTCCATACAATTTTTGCCCAATTATCTTTCTGTGTCACTCCTTTCAGAACATCATATGCTCTTCTTGTGCAGAATTTACCTTTCTGATTCACACACTCCATCAGCTTAGTTCCCATTTTCAACCTTAGCTGCACTAGATTTTTCCAGTATCTGGTCATACTAGAATTCTCCAAGTTTGGCTTGTATTCCTCAAACCTCTTCCCTTTTAAATAGTGTTCTTGCAACCATTTGATCCACAATACATCCTTTTTTAGAGTGATGTCCCACAACAATGTGCATAAAGCTGCCTGATTCCAGAGGGAGGGATCCGTCACATTCATCCCTCCTCTGTCCTTAGATATACACAAAGTATCCCAAGAGATAGGGACAAGCTTTGCACCATCAGTTCTATCCAACAAGTAGTCCCTGCATAGCTTCCCAATCTCTTTGTGAATGCTTTCTGGCATCTTAAATGCTCTTGACCAGTAGCTAGATAGACTAAGAAGAACTGAATTAATTAGATACAGTTTACCTACATGTGCCAGAGTTTTTGAGCTCAAGTTCTGCATCCTTTCCACCACCCTATCCACAATCTGAGCACATTCTGATCTACTCCAGCTTACTGATGATATGGGAAGCCCAAGATATTTGACTGGAAAGCTTTCTCTCTCTATCTCCAGCACTCCTGCTAGTCTTATCTGTTCCTCTTCAGGCATCTTGGAGAAATAGACTAGGGACTTCCTCTCATTTATGGCCAAACCTGTAGTCTTTTGGAATTATAGTAGGACCTGCTTCACTCCCTCCATTGAATGGATTGATGCTCTGCAAAAGATGTGGAGATCATCTGCAAACATCAAGCTGTGGATGCCCACCTTTCTGCACCTATGATGAAACTGAATCTGATGGTTAGTGAAACTAGCATTGAGCATTCTGGAAAGAAATTCCATACTTAGGACAAAAAGCAGAGGGGAAAGGGGATCCCCTTGCTTCACACCCCTCCTTCCTTGGAAAGTTTCAGTGTATGTTCAATTGACTGATAGACAATATGAAGAACTCTCTACACAACATCTGATCCAGTCTATGAAAATGCTTGGAAGTTTCAATTTTGTAAGCCACTCAAACAAGAATTCCCAGCTTAAACTGTCAAAAGCTTTCTGGATATCAACCTTAATTAGGCAGCTAGGTATCTCCCTTCTAGGTTATACTTACTTATCATTTCTAGAGTCAGAAACACATTGTGAATGATGATCCTCCCCTTCACAAATGCACTTTGATTCTGACTGATCAGATATGGTAATACCTCTCCTAGTCTACTGCATAGGATCTTTGTGACTACTTTATAAAGTACAGAGCAGCAGGAGATAGGCATGTACTCTGAAGCTCTTTCTGGATGTGACACTTTTGGGATTAAAGCTATCACAGCTTTCCCAAAACTGGTTGGTAGAGGATCCCCTCTGAAGAACCCCTGTACAACACTGATGATGTCTTTCCCAATGGTTGGCCAAGCAGCTTTGAAAATATGGCTAGTATAGCCATCAAACCCAGGGCTCTTGTTGGAATTAATGCCTTTTAATGCAGCTAGGATCTCCTGTTCTGAAACTGATTTGAGCTATCATTCCTGGTGGGGAAGTCGGCTGCGGAGGCTTCAATTGAAAACCCGAAGACTGTCGACGGGCAGGAGAAGATTGTAACTCCTTAGAGCCTTGTCTTTTACTCAACATTTTCCTCTTTTCGCCAGATCTTGGTGTTTCATGTATTCTGAACACATGTTTTATTTCTGGAATTAATTGGTGTTTTACCTTCCTTTATGTCCAGTGTTGCTCTGCCGCATGTGCTAATTTGCAGGTCAAGTATGAAGTTGTCCTTCAGAAGAGCAAGAAACTGGAGGAAGATTTGGATGACTCCAAGAACTGCTTTAGCACGTGCGAGAAGAATGTGAAAGTCTTCGTGGCGGGCTGATGGTATCTTTGGAGCGGAGAGCCGAATTGAATCAGCAATTAAACGATATTCAGAAGAGGTATAAGGATCTAGAAGAAGCGCACAACAAGGTCTTGGCCACCAATAAGGAGTATGACCAAGAATGGAGGAAAGTCAGGAGTGACTTAATGAAGGTCAAGGGTGAAAGTCACGAGAAGGATCTTCGTATTTCTACCCTCCGAGATGAAAATATCACTGTGAATCATAAGATTGCCTCCAGGATAGATGAGTTGAGGATGTGCCAGGCCGAGCTGAACGCTTGCAGGTTCCAAATAAAGGAACTAGAAGCTCAAGGTGTGTTTGTCATACCTTCAGGATCTTCAAGGAGGGAGATATGTGGACCTTCTTATGTCCCATATTCAGGACCGTTGATAAGGCCTCATGTCCAAGAGGGTATATCTCGAGGGATCCCATGTGGAAGGGGCAGAGAGGTGACCCATACTCCTAGAGCTCGTGGCTTAACTGACTCTCCTGCTCGACCTGTAATTATAGGAAATAGAAGGGGATCTCCTACGCCCTCTCAATTGATGAGAGTGGCAGAAGAAAGTAATTGGGGCCGTGGCCTCCAAAGTGGTCGAGGTCGTGCCTCTACTTCTTCTCGCGGTCGAGGTCGTGCCCCTGTATTTAAAGACCTTCACGAGGTGTAAGAAGTTCCGTAATGTAATAACACTTTTTGATTTTGCCTTTATAAAGGTCTTTATAATGCAATCCTTGAGAAGATTGACTCTTTAGGCTTATGAATAGCCTTAATAAATAGTGATGTGTACCTTAATAGGAATATCACGGGGAGATTCGTGTTCGAAACTTTGTGAGTTTGTATGACCCGTATCGTGTTGGTCTTTGACCATATACTTTTTATAAGTATATTATTTTATTTTGGCCTAAGATGATTGTAGTTCGGACACGTAGTCTAAAAAGCTCATATTAGATAAGCTTCAATCATACACTTATAAGCGTATGGATCTTAGGCAGCAGTCGTTACTTATGCTTTGTGAGGCATAGTTTTTCTTTGTATTTAGAGAGTATGGACTGCTTCAAAATAAAATAGGAGATATATATCAAAAAGAAATTGCATTCTTCGAACTTGAGAGTTCGGTAAAATTATAAAAGACAACCCTGAGTTTGGGAGTTCGGGTATAAATAAGGTAAAAAGATGAAAAGAAAGGAAGCTTGGCCCGTAGGCCTTATTGAAGTAGTTTCTACTTATATGGAGAAGGTCTACTTGGTTTTAGCTCCGAGGTACCTGCGTAGGAAGGGCGTCATAATGACAGGGTCCAAGTGCTCTCCTTCGCGTGTTTGCAAGAGGTAGAATCCACCGGATTGTGCTGCGGAGATTTTGTATGGTCCTTTGGTCCTTGGCTCCAGCGCTCCTCCTAGCTTGTTGGTGCACCATGGGCCAACTGGCATTACCAGTTCTCCTACTTGGAAGGTTTGGTGGCGGTATTTATGCCATAGCATGATCATCTCGTTGTAGGTCTCTTCTTCGAAATGGAACACCATAGGTTGTTCGAGATCAGGATCGGGGACCAGATCTCCTAGGAAAGTGTTGATGGCCGAGATGTTTCTTACTTTTCTGGCGTCACGGATGGCCGTGATCATGCAAGAACGCGCGACTCCTTGATCTCCTTTGATTGAAGCTACCCCTTGTGGTGTCGGAAACTTCAACATCAGATGGTAGGGAGAACATACGACTTTAGCTTGGCACATCCAAGGTCTGCCAAGGATAATGTTGAAAGGTGTGACGGTGTTGACTACCACAAATGTGCAGTATAGGGTTAAGCTCTTCGCTCCATCTACTACTGTGACTGGGAGAGTGATTTCCCCGAGAGGTATTACTGGATTTCCTGTGAACCCCGAGATCGGACCCGTAGGTTTGAGGTCGTCCTTGGTAAATCCTAGTTTCTGGAAGCAATCTTGGAACATTACTTCCACTCCACTCCCGTCGTCTATGAAGACTCTTTTTACCAGAGTATCTTGTACGGTTGCTGAGATGATGAGAGGATCAGAGTGGAGCATCTGGTTTGGCACGGCGTCCGCGTCCGAGAAGGTAATGGTTTCCTTGGGGCGGAGCCTCTTGTTGACTGGCTCGGTGTGGGGTATGGTTCACACACTATCCTTCAGCTTGGTCAAGGAAATCGCTTCTCTTGTATAACCATTGATGTCGTTGATAACTCGGTTGGCTCCGTTAGGTGGTGGGGGAGGAGGATCTTGAGAATTGTTGCCTCCGCCGCCCTGGTTGTTGTTGTTATTGTTGCGGGAGCCATCCTTCTTCTTCTGCAATGGGTTTTCCCCCATATCTCTTCTGCGTACCCTAGTTATCACCGGCTATCGAAGGTGCGATTTGTTACATGATTCCTTGATGAATTAGCTTCTCGATCTCATTCTTGAGCTGATAGCACTCCTCCGTGTCATGCCCCCGATCTCGGTGATATTGGCAGAATTTCGGGGACCTTTGGCGCTCGGCTGACTCCTTCATGGCAGGTGGGTCCCTTAAAAGGTGCCTGTGAATGGATAAAATCTCAGCCCGAGATCTAACCAGAGGAGTGTATGACTCGAAGGTATGTTTGAAGGCGCTTTCCGTCTTCTCAACCTTCGGTATCTTCATTCTGGGCTCTCTTTTGTCCAGATAGGAGTCTGGAGGCCTCTTGCCTGTTACAGCGTTTGATTTGCTAGCATACTTCTCCATGATGGTCTGGAGATGTTGAATGGTTGTTGGATTCTTTGTTGCCAGCTTCATCCTCAGAGTGTCATCATCTACACTCATTCGATACATATTTATCAGGAGGCGTTTATCTCGATCATAGCATTCGGTAGCTAGATCCATGTATCTATGATAGTGTTCTATCACAGTCTCTCCTTCACGGCGGGCCACATACCCTAGATCTCCAAGGGACTTGGTAAACTTCTTCTTTTGGAAGAAAGCGTGGAGAAGGAACTCGGCGAAGTCCCAGAAATCGAATAAACTTTATGGTTTTGTCTGAGTAAACCATGTTCGTGCTTTCCCTCGGAGGTAACTGGGGACGATCTTGCATATTTCCAATTCATGGAAATTCCTGGTTTCCAAAGTTTTAAAAAAGACTGAGAGAAATTCTCTAGGATCGCTAGTGCCATCGGATGTGGGTAAGTGCTCTGGAACCTTTTTGTGGTTATCGAAGGGGAGGTTCACAATATGCCGCGAGAAGAGAGAATGAGCAGACTGTCCTCTGGGTCCGAGGATACGTGTGATTTCTTGATCGACTTCGTATTTACCTCGGGTAGGGTAGGATCCATCTTGGGTGTAAGGCCGGTCGGCGCTATTTTGCCATTCGCTTCGACTTCGCTCCCTCTTCTCACGTCTGAGTTCTTCTTCGATGTTGATGATGTGCATCCTTCGCGCTTCCTCCCTATTTAATCCCGTGCCTTCACCCTGGTAATTAGATGGATTAGGAGGTGGTGGCAGACTGCTCTGAGCATTATATGGCGGCAGATCCTTAGATAAATCATTGAGGAGTCTCCGCTGTTGAGTAGAATCAGCAGGTGGTGTAGTTTGAGCTCGTGAGACAGATACTCGGTTGGGGGCTTCATGCATCTGTGCACGAAGTTGTTGACTTGAGTTTATCAAAGATGCGACGAAATCAGGATATTGGGCATGTAAGTTCCTCATCAGAGCTCCAGCATCTTCAGGGATCGTTCCCAGAAGGGTGTCCGAGTCAAGGTTGATATAAGGTGGCTCAGAGCCTGGCGGGTTATTTCGTACAGTCTGGCTTAAGGTTTCCCTAAGACGTCTTTGTCTTTCCTCATCCTGCTGTTTTCTGCGAGGATTTGTCGATCTCTTTGTGCTTGTTCTTCTGCGGTAAAGATCGAATCAGGTCCGTTATATCCAAACCCATTTTCTTAGTCAAGGCCGTTTCGGTTGTTAAAGTTTTCATTGTAGTTCATGTCAGTCTGGATCGAGACTCTTTGTCCCGAGTTCGGTGCTTCAGATCCAACAGGATTCGATCCAGAAGGTGGCACTCCTGATGCAACAGGATTTGGACCAGAGAGGGGTGTTCCGGATACGATAGGATTCAGACCAAAGGAGTTTGGAACGTTGGAGTTTCCTGCCCCCACAGTAGAGCTTGACGGTGGTTCAGAAGTGGAGCGCGTATGAGATCCTCCGGGTCGACCGCGTCCTCGTCCTCGTCCTTGCCCTTGGGGGGGTTGCTCTGGTTCTGGATTTTCCTCTGGATTTTTCCCTAGTACTCGGGCGCTTCGTCTGGGTTGCTCGGCTTCAGACATGTTGTTCGGGAAGTTGCTTCTTCAAGTGCACTAGACCAGATTGGAAACAAGGTTCAGCGACGTCGTCAATGAGTGTGAGATGTCCCACCGGACGTGCCAAATTGATGTATGCCGGACACCAACACTTCGACGATGAACCAGGCTCTCGAACTGATCTGCAAGACAAAGGCCCCGGGTGTCCCGGGGATAGACACTCCGACGCTCAAGTCAGTATATTTGCTTAAGGTGTAAAGTATAAAGTATGAGATTAGATGGAGAGGTCTACCAAACCTTTAGGGTATGAATACCACTCTTATGGAATAGTAGTTGTATTACCATGTATAATAGAAGTATATTTCGGACATGGTTGTGTTACCATGTTTAGGATAGCTGTATTACCATCTTTGAGAAGATGTATATTCCTTTTGGAACATTCATAATATACGCATTCCCTATAAGGATTAGGATTGATGGACTTGTGGATCCACCCTCCGCGTATCTCGAGCCACGACCCTTCTCGAGCCCTGGTCCGAGTATGAATGAGGCCCGAATACGAACCATGGACTTATCACACGTGTCCGTGATTGACAATAAATAGGCAAGCCACACTTGCGAACAGCTGCTGGAGTAATAAAAGTATGGGTGGAATCAGAATCCACCAAAACATAAAGGGTTGAATTCTTGCACTGAGCTACATCACGTAATTGTTGAGACCCTGTAGAACCGGATAACGCGTAATAGGATACATGCAAGCCTGGATTTGACTGCATAGGCTCCGTAGAGGGATTCTGCATTTCATCCTCACCATCCAACAAAAGTAATCGCGCGGCACATTTATGGCCGGGTTTATAAAGTTCATCGCAGTTAAAACAAAGACCTCTAACAGTTGGAATAGGTTGAGGACTAATATTAGCCAAAGTAGGTCCAGTAATTCCCAAAGAATAACGATAATTTTCGATTGAAGAAGTGTATTGTCTTATGGAAATAATCGCATCATCCTGATCCATTGCCATACTGAAAGCTTGAGTGAGACTGAGTGGGTGCAAAAGTCGAACTCCTGCCTGAATATCAGGTCGTAGTCCAGACAAAAACATACTCACGCGAAGCTGATCATCAACCAACCTGTGGGTTAAGTTCAACAAAGTCTCAAATTTATTTATATAAGACTTGACTGAACCATCCTGATTAAGCTTAGATAGAGAAGCCATGGGATCCTTATACTTAAAAGAACCAAATCGCTGACAAAGAGAAGTCGAGAATAGGGTCAAGGTTAAGCCTCCCAATGTTTGTTCAAAGTGGCGATACCAAGATACAGAATCTCCACAAATATGAAGAGAAGCAAGACCAACACGATTGTCATCAGGAATGTCATTCAGACGAAAGTATTGTTCTGCTTGAAAAATCCAATATGCATGTTCGATCCCTTCAAATTTGGGAAAATTTAGACGTCCATAACGTTGGAACGTTGGGCATGAATTCCCCGTATCATTAGTCTTTGATGATTCTGGCTGGTGACCCTTATGCTGCTCAAGAAGAGAAACAAGCTTCGCAAATTGGGCATCGGATTTTGCATCCAAGTGCTGCTTGAACACGTCCAATTGGAAGTCAACTCTATTTTTTGTTGCTGCAACTTCCGCGATGAGTAATTCGAATTGTTCTTGTTGCTTCCTTACTGTTTCTTCCATACTCTTGACCGTCATAGCGAACAGTAGAAGAAAAAACAATTGTGATTTTTTTTATATAAAATAACCGTGCTCTGAATACCAAATGATGAGACTTGATTCTTCAAGGCTCAATAGAGATAAGATCTTTTAACTTTTGAGATCTAAACAACCTTTATTGAATCGGAAGAAACAATGTTATTGAATGAATTGATTGATTGAATAATAAAATAGGATTCTAAACATCAGTTTATATAGACTTCTCTATGAATAACTTTCTAAATAAGAAAAGGAAAACCACTTTCTAAACTAGAAAAGGGAAAGTAAATAACTTCTTATTATAATAAGATTGGGTAGTATGTCTAACGTAGGTTATCCAAGGCCTATCTCGAGTAGGAATATGTATTGTAACAGCTGTGCTAGCTCCAGGGGCCGGGGTCTCCACCATGATTAGTTGTTGCCCTTGGTGTGCTGGTGCTGACGGCTATTTGGGGCGCGCGTGTCTCATGGCGTAGGAACACGTGGCATGTAGCACCTCGCGTTGCTCAATCATCTTTTAATGCTCTTTTATGTCGTGCGTCGTTAATACGCGCGTGGGGCGTCGATGCCTCGCGCTCTTAACTTTCTTTTAATTCTCATTATTTCTGCTTCGGGTTTATCATCCCCCTTTTTACATTCCCGAGGACAACTTTCTCCTTCATTCCTCTCTTTTCTCCATAAATACTTGTGATTTCTCCCCCTTTTTTACTCACTTATCCCATCTGCTCTGTTTGCTTTCTTTCTTTTCGTTTACTTGTACTTGTTCATCCGCATATTCTCTCTCATCTTCATAGTGAATATGGGCAAACGAAAGATAACTCTGCGCGAGCCTGCTTCTGAGGATGATCAGTCTCTGGAGATCCAAGAGAGTGAGGCTGAGCAATCTTCCAAGCCACCCCGGGGCGGGAAGGGACTCATGCGGCCCTCCATCCCGGTGGAATATGGTGTTCCTATCCCCGAGGATCCTGAGGAACCGGGAGAAACCCCAGTACCCAAGGAGGTGCGGGAATTAGTGAAGAAGATGTATGTCCCGCTGGCCTATGAGGCGGGTCTAACCCAGATCCAGGGTGGTGTCACCCCAGTTCCCTGTGTTCCTCGGATGCTTTTTTACTATGGCCTGACCTTCTCTCTTCCTCCTCTCTTCGTCGAGTTTCTGAAATTTTATAACATTTCGGCGGCCCAGGTGCATCCCAGCGTCGTGTGTATCCTCATGGCCTTTCTGTATTCCTGCCGCTTGGCCGGCGTCACCGCGTCCATGCATTTATTCCAGAGTTTCTACTATCTGGCCGGTACCCAAGTGAAAGCGGTATTCACCGTTCTGAAGCGGACCGAGGTCAGGATGATATGCTCCGGGAGGATTGATTCCCTCAATGTTGGAGAGTGGATGAAACAATACTTTTCCTTTGACCCGAAGGACTACGGCATACCCGGTTGGAACCAGGGGAGGACCGTGGAGATGAAAAATGCCCTGCCGGAGGCAATCCTCGCCCTGATTGAAGAGGAGCATCGTCTCCTTTATGTAGAGGAGTGCTTTGTTTCTCTAAAGGATTATAGGAAGACCGGGGCGTACACCTTCTGAAGGAGGTGTATCCTCTTGAGGTGTTTACATGCAGGCGTCTGTTTGCGGTACGAGAGCTCGGTAAGCAGTCGCATCCCTCTTTTTTGTTCCATTCAAGTTTTTGTTGTTTGTGCTTACTTGCTAATGTCGAGGTTCAGAGATGCTTCCGAATCCCAACCCAACGATATGCTCGTCCGAGCAGAAGTCCGGGTGGGGAAGTTCAAAGTGACTCCCGGGTCATGTTCAGGGCCTAGGGTCGGCTAGCCCGTCCAGCAAAGGGAAAGCGGATCGTCCATCCGGGGAGAAGTGCCGCCAGTTATTCTTCAAAGCGCCAGGCGTGGTATCCGTCCCCCCCATAAGAAGCAGAAAAGGCCTGCAGCTCTCCAACAAAACGAGGGGTGCTCGTCTCAGTCAGAAGTCTCTTTACCTGATCCTTCTCTAGTGGCCAGGGAAGTGAGGGCCGAATCCACCTCCTGGGTCTTGCCATCGACGGATGGAGCCGTGGTAAGTGTTCAACTCTTCCGTGTGGTCATTTTTTTCTTCTTTCTCTTTTTTTTTTAAATCTTTTAATCTGGTCTCCAGGATCACGCCTTGTTCCTGATGTCCTACCCTGGGCTCCGCGAGCTGTTCAACGAAGCTTGCGAGTCCCGGCTTAGCCAACTTTCCGCGGAGGAAGGGAAATGGCGAGCTAAGGGCCAAGAATTGAGTTGGACCCTTGCCTCGACCAAGAAAGATATTTCCTCTGCCCGAAGCCAGGTCGCAGCTTTGGAGGCTGCTGGGAAGGCATCCTCTCAGAAGGACCTTTGCGTCGCTTTTGCTGACCGCGTCCTCCAGAGCCGGAAGATGGAAGACAAGCTGCTGGATCGGTTCAACGCGTCCAATGAGGCCCAGTTTCACAAGGCATACTGCGCGGTGACGCGCCCCTTCCCTGACGATACTCGCGTCCAATTCCACCGCGTCTAGTAACGGCCCAAGGCTGTGGATCGGTTCCAGCATGCGCTGGACCAATTCATGATAGTAGGGATTAATCGTGTTGATCCAACAGTCCTTGCTGCGTTTGATTGTGAGGGGCCTGTAACTACTTTGGATCTGGATGTGTTCCCGGAGAATGCTGTCAACCTGAGCAAGCCAGTCACCCATCCTGGTGAAGACCTCCCCGAGACCTTTATGGAGATCGAGTCTCCTCTTCCTCCTGAGGTGGCAGTGGAAGACGACCCCGAGGAGGAGGATGAAGAGAAGGCCGAGGACCCAGACCTGTAGGAAGACGCCCAAGAAAGCGGTGGCGACCAGAACAGTGGGGATGATGTCGGGGAGAATGGCGAGATTAATGTAGTCTAACAGTTCTCTTTAGATTTCTTTTGATTTTGTCAGTCTATTTTTCCCCGCCCCCCCAATGTAAACCATCTTATTTTGTTGTTAGGGTGGGGAGGCGAGCTCTAGTGACGAGAGCGATGTCTCGAACAATGTAAGGATTTTCGCATCGTTTAATTTTTAATAATTTTTCTTTTGCCCACTCAAATTTTTTATTGTTATTTCTCGTTTTGTGTTGTGTCAGCCCCGGGGTGATGATAACCCCGGTCTTGTTCGGCCTCGTCCTTCCACTACTGATCAAGGTGGTAGCTCATCCTGTCTCCGTTGTGTGGAGTTAGAGGAGCAACCTAGTCTTTGGCAGTTGGATGAGATCCAAACTCGATACCTGCTGGTCCACTCAAGGATTGGATCTGTTATAGATGAGTTCCCAGACATAACTTCACTCGTTACAAAACTCCGGGAGGTTTCGGACCAATTTGGTTCAGTTTCTCAGTGCTAGTCTCTAGCCCAGGATCGTATAAACTCCGTATTAGATGCAGATACTACCTTGGCTATGTTGCAGGCAGAGCATGATGACTTCAAATTACGACTCAAGGTGGAATTTCACTTTGCCGGGTCCGATCTCCCCTTCTACTGCGACAAGCTCAAGTGGTTGGAAAGAATGAGTGATCCGCTCCGGTGGAATCTCAAGTTGGAAAACGAGAACCGCGAGCTTGCTGCCCGGAACTTGATTCTTCGAGAGAATCTGACCACTCTTCAACTTACCTATCACCCGTCCGGCTTACGACTCGGGAGGGTATCTCCCACGATGTATACCAACTTCCCCGGAAAGTGGGGTCGTTACTTGTGCGCATGTTTCGAATGGGCTGGAACGACCGTGAGTCATGTTATCGTCCTGCTTTTGAGGAGACTGCCGCCTGGTGGCAGCGTCTGAGGGAGGGCCGTTATTTGCCCCCATCCGGTCCTTATTCCGAGCCGGGTATCCGTAGATTATACAGTTGAAAGATATCGCCTCAGAAGTTAGTTCTTTTTTAGAAAGGATTATTTCTAATTATACTGATATAAAAACTCATACTATTAAGAAAATATAGATATATTTTAATTAAGTTAATCAGGACCGTCAATATTTTCTCCAAATAATCTCAACCATCCATACATTTAAACCCTACAAGTTAATCTCACACCATCACGGCCTCACCCTTACCGCCACCATCACTCGCCCTTTCCTCCTCGGGAAACTCTGATCCCCAGCATTCTCTCATTTCTTCCTCGCGAAACTTTGATCTGCCACCATACTAATCACTACTCTAAAACTGGATTCATTGTTACCCAAATTGAATAGGAAGCTGCTCATGCCCATGATGGAACCCCTCCGACTCCACCGTTTGTACTCCACCCTTCCGCTTTACGATGTCACCGCCGTCGCCGACTCTAACTCTCTGAAAAGTATCTCACCAGATAATGACTTCATATAGATGTCGTGGAGATCTGATAACCAAATCTACTGAGATATCAAATCAACTATATGGGAAAATTGGATAAAACTGATCATCATCAGATTATCAAAGCACGTTGTTTTTGAAATTTGAAGAGCAGTGTTCATCCTCGTCCTGGATGAAAATTGTTAGAAAATTTGGTACTTGTGTGATTATTAGAAAACTAAACTACGTGGTGTTGATTTTTCAAAGAATAAAAATAGTTGTGGTGTTAATCTTCAACAAAAACTATGTTGAAGCACATTGCGTAATTTCTAGAAATTAAAGTGTTCTTATTGTCATTAATCCATACAAAACTGGGGAAGGATATAATGGTCATTTATACTTAAATACGGACGGCAATACAACATTATACAGACTACATAGTATGGCCCTATATATACGGACTAAGTACATATCATGATATCAAGCAATAATTATCTTACAAAACTAATTTCTAGCAATGAACACCTTACAAAACTACTTTCTACAACACTATCAGAATACTCCCAAAATTTTGTTTGTGCTAGGAAAAATCAAGGATAAAACTACTTTCTATAACACGAGTAGAATACTTCCAAAGTTTTGTTTGCACTATGAAAAATCAATGATGAGATGAATTTTGGTGGGAAAAAAGAGCAAAAAATTATACACACCTTTTTTTTGTAAGAGAATGATTTATTGTATGAACATTATTGATTGAAAATAATCTTTTTAATATATATATATATATATATACATATATCTTATGAAATGTGGTGATTATTTATTTATATTTACATTGGGTCTTTAAGAATTTTAAAAAAATTATTCATTAATGCATTTAGCAAGATTATTAATTTAGCTCCTTAGCCCAAATTAGAACTGGAAAAAATTATTCATTTAATGAGATTATTTATCGAGATTTAACTGTAAAACAAATTGTATAGATTGGGTTTATATACGAAAGGCATCAACAACGTAAATGACACCCTATCCTTCCATTATTATTTTTTATTTTGGCGAACCGCATTGAAGCAGGGGAAATTTTATTAGGTGTGCCAAACCTTTTAAAAAACAGGCTAGCAATAAAAAGATACATAGCAATGCCGAAGGGCAAGTTTGGATCAGGCATACGCCTAAAAGTATGAATAATGCTTTTCAAAAATTTATAGAGATTATAACTCTATACAAAAGTATGGCTAAACCATATTTTAACTCAAAACCTATTAGAGAATTGCATCGCAAAACTAAAGGCGACACCAAGTGAAAATATGTTCAAAGCTAAATAATTTACAGATTACTCAGTGGGGTAATTCCTTGAGCTTTTTGTAAAAGATCCCAGATCATCCTCATGAAGATGTATATCTATTGAGTTGAGGATTTTGAGCTTGTGGTTTGGTAAGCTGAGGTTGGAGAGTGAATTGGTGCAGATGGTGTGTGATGCTACCAGCTTCTAGTGTCGGTCCGGAGTACGATGGTGCCACCAGTCCGGAGAAGGTCACGTTTGTGGTCCGCGCGCTCTCACATAACGAGGTATTAAATTAAAACATCTAACTTATAGTTACTACATTTGGTAAGCATCCTAGTTTAGTAATTACCATATTCTTCAGCCTTCATTTCTTAATTACTAATTTTATCTTTCTATTCAACAGTTTACCTGTAGCAAAAAATTGCACAAAAACAGATGATCATACCTATAATGGAGAAGTTAATTATAAGCTGCTTAAAGTGCAGTCAAAGGGCCAGATGCAAAACTACCTTGAAAGAAGCGAGTCTACTTGACGTTGAAAAATAATCCAGCTTTCTAGTCTTTTGGGTATACAGATCTACTTAAAAGAAAACCAGACTTGAATAAAAGCGTGAGGAAGTGGTGTTTGTTGGGGTAGGTACCAACCTGACGCTCTGATGTAATTGACACCAGTTACAGAACAAATGACAAATCGATGGAGAGAAATATGAGCAGACTGAATTTAACTCAAATGGGGTGGCGTACTCTTTCCCTGTCAAACATTTCAGCAACATCATCTTCAAATTCCTCTCAATAATGGAGGCTCAGTTACCTATAAACAATGGGAGGGGCATTGGTAGTGTATTGTAGAAGATTTTAAAAATGAGTAAGGAGAAACAGGAAGAAATCCTTCAAGTTCTTCAACCTCTCAACACTCGTGCCCCAATACCGACAAACAATGGGAGGGCACTAGTAGTGTTTAAATAAATGAGAGAGAAAGGAGAAACATTTTGATAAAATTTGATTAGATAAAATTCAGTTTAGCCATATTATCATTACTATTTTCAATACATTCATTTTTAACTTAGTTCAGTTTTATTCGATTCAATTCAGTTCACCCACATTTTCTCGTTCATATCAAGCTGCATTCATAAACATATGGCGATAATTAAAAATCCAGGTCAGTGACACCACAAATTAAAATCCTTCAAACAACAAACTGATAAAGAGAAACTCACCTCACCAATCTTGGAAACCTTTGGTCAGTGGCTGGTCACATCTGCAAGATTGATGTCCACACTCTCCTCATACAAATGGTAAGGACAGCAACTTCCTCCATAATTATGGAATCCTCTACATTTTGTCAGAGGAATACATATCAGAAATTCAAAACCAAGCAGTTCCTTCATGACAACCTCTTCATGCATGCTGATAGAGGGGAAACCTCGATGATTTGAGGATTCATTGATTAGGAAATATATAGGTAAAAGAGTGTACAAGATACATTGAATATAGCCTATACATTGAATCTAGCTAATGGGCTAGGCCATTGAATCTAAACTATACATTGAATCTATCTTTTATCCTAACACATGCATAAGTATATCACAAAGTTAAAATAATGTGACCCCAAGCTAGATAGATTATGATTTAGAGAAAAGAAAACAAAATTATTCACCTTTATGGCATCACTCTGTCTCTCACAACTATCAAAAGTTTTAAGACATGAGAATTACTTGTGTATCTGCCTCCTGCAGGAAATAAAAAAAATTAACAATGTGCAGAGGTAAAATTAATATCATCAAATTCTGTATTCACATGGTAATAGATCTTACCAATCCTAATTAAGTGTGTGGCCTGAATAAGTGTCTCAAATTATACAGCAGTGTCTCCCTGAAGCAGTCCTCAACGACCTAAGCTCAAGTTCACAGCATACCAAGAAACGCCAGATGCAAAGCAGGGAATGGGTAGCTGAAGTTCCCTAAAAGAACTGATGGTTTCCACAAAGTAAAAGATTGAAGTTCTCGGATAGTGGCATCCCTAATGTGGCTTCTAGAGTGGCAATGTCCGCTTATGAAGTTTATGACCATTCCTTCCTTATGATGTTCATGGCCATGGAAACCTGCCTCTGCAAAAACTGTAGAACAAAAAAGTCCCCGGTAGTAGTCCTCGTGTCAATAAAAGTATAACCTATGATCTATCATGTTAATTTCCTCACCTGAAATACGATCATAGCCAGTTTTTCTTCTCTAAAATATATAAATTCCCCACCTGAAAACTTCTCTAATGTGTCCTTTATTTGCTTCTCTACTGTGTGTCAGCAGTTCACGGTTATCCAACATCAGTGAAATTCTTTTAGTCACTGTGGAAGTATGATTTCTAAATCAATAGACACCCCTTACAAAACTGAGCATTGATTAAATTTAGGTAAAAACAATGACAAGGCATGTTATTTTGCAAGAAAAGGTTGCAGAATAGAGATCGTCAGGGACGGCCCACGTTAACCTCATTTGTAGTTGTTTTTGTTTTCAGCCGCTGCTTTAGCCAAAAGATTGGCAAAAAATTTCCTGACAGAAGCACAAATTAAACCAATACAGATGGATTTTAAAAAAGAAGAAAAAAACAGAAGAGATATCATGCAAAAAATAATGAAAAACCAAATCGGATTGGCCCTTGAGAGAGGAGTTTTGCTTGAGCCCCTGAGCAGTAACTACATTTCCACGGTCTACAATTACGCCTCACCCCGCCTCCTTAAGCTACAATGCATCTCAAATGCTGCACAATCCTTTCCTGCTGCAAAACTGACAACATCAAGTTTAGATGAGCTCATAAAATGAAGAAAAGTCAAAAGAAGACTTGACACATCAATGATATCAGAAAGTCATTTTACCATGTAGCTGTTCCATCTTCATGGTGCTTTCTCGAAGTAAACACACATCAATGATGTTTGGGCCATCAGTATTAGAATTCCAAAATATCATATTGATATAACTGTGCAACCTCCAATTGAAGATCTATCCAACCACTCTGCATCATTTAGAAAATAACAGAAGGCAAAAAATTAGTTACCTGATAACATGTTTATACACTACTTTAGTAAAAGGTAAGTATAAGAAATGTTCGGGTTCTGATTAATGTTACTCAGTCAGCCGCCTCAGATGCTACATCTGATTGGCCTACTTCCTTCATGGCCCCAATTTCCCTACAGTAGAAAAACCACATTTCAAAATTAATATATTTCAATCAGAAATAATAACTGCTTAATTGCAGTGGATATTGAGAATACTTACCATCCCTCCCACTGCAATACCTTCTCGCATGCCTTCACATCCGTTTATCTCAGGAAAAGAAGTAGAAACCACACGATCAAGGAGCTGCCTTCTGTATTCATTTTCAGAGGAAGGACATAAGATCAAACAGAAGTCAGAAATCAACTAATCAATAGGGAAACAAAGCAAAATTAGTAATGAACTCGAAATAGTGACCAACCTGGTCTGCAACTTAAACTATCGGAATTCCCCTCATTTCTCGGTAATCTTAAGGAATGCACGTAATCAAAACTTCTGCTCCAATTCTGCATTCATAGAGACTACTTAATTACAAAAAAAATTGTCAAAAATTAAAAGTCCAACAAGTGGTTTGTACCTTGTAATCTAAAATAAAGGTCCTCTGCATACTCGGTGAACACCTACACATTAGCTACACCTTCAGCAACAATGTTTGCCACATGGTTCTCCTTGATTTTACACTTTATCCTCCTCCTTGATTCTACACAATCCACAACATCAATTACAAGAAACATATTTATACATTACTTTAGAATAAAAGGTAAATATAAGAAATGTTTAATGGTACTCAGAACCCTCAGATTCTGCCTGATTGAATGTTCAGTCCACTTCCCTCTTTCTTGGCCTCAAATCCCCTACAGTAGAAGAACCGCACTTCAAAATTTACCTTTCCATCAGAAAAAATAATAACTGCTCCATTACAATGTATGTCGAGAATCCTTACCTCCCTGCTTGTTCAGGGCTCTTTAAGCAAAGCAGTAGAAACCATCTATATTCATTTTCAGAGGAAGGACACCATACATCCTTGTAAATAGAGAACCATTGTGGTCAGAAATCAACTAACCAATAGCCAAACAAAGCAAAATCAGTGATATGAACTCGAAAGAATAACCAACCTCACATGCAACTACTTATTACGGTTTCCAATCAACAGTTGTTCCTATTGAATAAAAACCCTTGTTCGCCATCCCAAAAATAACAGGGCAAAAATCAGAACATCATCAGATCAATCAAAAATCAAATGCAGACACATGAGAAGGGGTCAAATACCAAACCAAAGCTCCACTTAACCAAAAAAACAAAAAAACCCTTGTTCCCCATCCCAGCAAGTATAAAGGTATCAAATCATTGTACAAAGGCAAAAATCAGAACATAATAAGACAATTAAAAGAAAGCCCTGGAAACAAAAAGAAAAAAAAACAAATCGAATAAGGGTTAGAGCAACATACAAAGGGTGTATAACTCCCAAAGCTCCACTTCTCCCATCTGTTCAAAAGCCGTAAAATCGATGAATATTGGGGCGGAAAACTCATAGTGAGCGTTTGTTGGTGGCCTTGATTGGTGAGGTTTCTGGGGTGTAAAGTCTAAAGAAACTTTTGGGTGAAATTGTGGTGTTAGGACTGATCGATGAGCATTAACACTTTAGTTTTCGATAAGCCACGAGACCAAGAATTCAAATTGTACATATAAGTAAAACAAGTAACAAAAAACTTGAGGTGGCCAAAGAAAATTTGTCTAAGTGAATTAAATTCCAAGTGCATTGGAAGCAGCACATTGCAGCATCATTAAAAAAAGGTAACTCACCGTAAAACCACTGAATAATATGTCTTTCAGCATCTTTAGTCTGGTAAGACTTGATCCCTATCCTATCATGCATGGGTCTGACAGAACTGGCCTCTGAAGATTCGCCATTATTGACAGAGTCACTATACGTTGATGGCGAGTTCTCTGATTCAAAGTATTACACAAATTCTAATAGATAAAAGCACAAAAAGACCATCAAGCTCTCTATTAGTGATTAATTATTTATGAGGAAATATAAAACAATTAAATGAAGCCACAACATCTTACCAGGGAACAAAATTTATAGCTTTAGCATTAACCTTGGCAGAATATTGGTTAGAAACTGGTCATTATTAACCTTGGCACTGGGTCTCAATGATACTCTTCGTTTTCCATGGATGGTTAGATAAAAATTAGAGAACACACACAATAAACAATAGCCTAGAGATGAATTTGACTAGGTTTTAAAGACAAACCATAAAGATCGCAGGATTCACAACTTTTCCTCTTTGTAGGAGACATAAAAGGAACCTTGGTGCTCAAACAATTTTTGTCCAAACACCTCTAGAGAAGGACTTTCCTCAAATACATCAAAGGGAGTGTAACACAAACACTGTGATTAAGAATGGATACAGTAACAATACTGTAAACGAAAATGAAAAGCCATACCCCACATTTTGTGAATCTGACAAAGTGACAAGGCTTTTGATGTCACGGCGTAAGAGGTGAATAAAAAAAAGAAAACTGAGGTTCGAAATTCTACTTAGAAGAGCGGCGAGTAAAACATAAAAAAATCTGCATCTAATCAGGTGTAGAGATTGTACCACATGAGCCATAAAGCATATTATGATTTTTTTTATCAAGGCATTTCCTAAGCTCTTCACTATAAAAATTTATTTATTCTTCAGTTCATATTAAACAGGAAAGGCAGAATCTCAATCTCAGGATTCCATATTCATCTGCTTAATTAATATCTTATTGAACGAAATCCTACCCAAAAGTTTCAGGATCCCAATTCATTTTTTTTATGATCAAGGCATTTACAAACCTCTTCATGAGATGGCATTATATTTTTTTAACGTAACAGTAAAGGCATAATCTCAATTTCAGGACCCCAGTTTCCATATTCATCAGCTTGATTAGTATGTTATTGAAAGAAATATTACCCAAAAGTTTCTATGTCATAACCAAGAGTGTGGCCTGAAGTTGAAGTGTCACCAATGGCTATCCTCCATGGTCTAAGCATAACACCGAGCTCCACCAAGTTCATAGCACAACTAGATATCCAAGAGGACACTTGACAGATGGTAAGAAGGGATGTTCCCTCCGAGGATCACTGAAACTGAACTTGAGTAAGGCCTGTAAGAGGAGCGTAGTATTATTAACATTTACAACCATCTAACATAGTCATAGTAAGACAAATAAAATTGTACATAACCTGATGGTTTCCATGCAGTAAAGATGACAGTTCTCTGGTAGTGGCATCCTAACTTTAGCAGCCAGTGCATGGATACTTCCACGCTTCTCCAAAAGTGATGCAGACTATGCCTCCATATTAGGTTCTCCCATACAATATGTGAGTATCCTAAACCAAAAAAAAAAACATAATAAAACCTTAGCAACTAACATAAGATGCTTGAGTTGTAGCCAAATGTGTAAGAAGCACATAAGTTCGCAGCAAACTCTCATTGAATCTTTTCAACTGATTACAGTCTGTTCCTTGATTAAGTTCTGCTCACATGCTAAGTTGATAAGATTGAAACCAGAAAGAACCACTTATTCTGCAAAAATAACACAGTCAAAACCTAAAAGGGGGTGCATGTCTCATTTAAGGACTATCCTCTGATACATCAAAAGGAAGTCCTTAAATGAGAATCTTGGGGTCGAATGACAAACCATAAAGAGGGGGCAAAGTAAAGTTTAATTTGACATTAAGGTTTAAATTGAGAGGGCAGAGTAATCCTAATGAAATATCATAACTTGAAGAGGTCAAAACCAGGACGCATTCTGCTTAAACAAGGAAATTCCAGGAAGAGGTAATTAGGATTACTTAAAGTTTAAGTGTTAACTTAACCCATTTTATCCTTTCGTACGCGCCCCACATCTTGTCATGAGGTGGCCCAGTGGTTAAGCTAGAAGGTATAATCCAACAGAATGTTTGCGATCATCCCAGTGTGAGCGTACATGTACAAGTCATTCCTTGGGTGGCATAATGGTACCTACAATTTTACATAAAAAAGAGTCACTAAAAGCTACTATTACATCGATACCTGGGGAATATTCTCTGGAGCACCTGGAAGGAGATATGCATTGGGTCACAATGTCATATTCAGCCTAATTCTTCATTTTCCATGGACCTTGAAGAAACATTAGAAGATAATTTAGACAAGAATAGAAATCACACACAATAATAAAAGCCTAGAGATGAATTTGACTAGGTAATTAGGCAAACCATAAAGATAGCAACTTTTCCTCTCTTTGTGATCAGTTTTGGTACCTACGATTAGATTTCAAAAAGAGGCGATTATAAGCTTGCTAATAATAACTTTCTTGTATACGTTAGCAAGTTTCTTGAGATATGTCAATAGATGGGTGAACATCTTCTGGAGCACCTTGAAGTAGATATGCAGTGGGTCTCATGTCAATGTCGTATCACCCATATATTTCATTTTCCAACCTTGACAAACAATAGAGAAATACAAGCAAAAGGAACTTGGGTGCTGAAAAGAAAGTTTTGACTGAATCTTTTCAAACATCTCTTAAATCATAACAAGAGGCGGGTGCATCACATTTAAGGAGTTTTCTCAAATACATCAAAGGAAGATCCAACAATGCAACACAATACAACACAAACACTCACCAGATGGCAAGAAGAGATGTTCACTATGAGGATCATTGAGAACCTGTGTAAAGAGGGCATTATCAATCTTCCAATGTAGTATTATGAAAGTTCAAAAATAATGATTCCACATGCATTAAAGAGGGTAGTTCTCGGGTAGTCATATCCCAAGTTAGCAGCCAGCGCTTAGATACTCCGCACTTCTCTGAAAGTGATTCTTCTTCAAATTTGCAGACAAAACCTGCATATTAGGCTGCCCATATAATGAGCAAGTACCTAAACCAAAAACAATATAAAACCTAGCAGTTAACAGAAGATTACTGTAGTTATTCTTAAACATTGAAGAATAATATATTTACCTGCTGAGATAATCAAAGTGATTTGATCTATTATACGCAATCACTCCAAGTACGTTCTCTGCAAACTCCCATTGAATGCCTTCATCGAGAACCCTTACCTTCCATTCCACTACAATACCTTCTCACATGCCTTCACAGCCGCTTCTCGCAAGCAACCACATGGTCATTGAGCTGTCTCATTTTCAGGGGAAGGACAAAAGATCACCATCAATCCTTATAAACAGAGGTCAGAACTCAAGTAATCAATAACCAAACAAAGCAAAATTAGTAATAAACTCAAACAGTAACCAACTTGGCCTGCAACTTTTATTTCTCATAATACTTTGAAAGTGGGAGTCCTTGTTAGTTACATTTATCTATTTCTCAGCACCTTGAGCTCTCTTGTACAGAACAAAAGCAAGGGTATGGTCATGCTTCCCACAGTACCAAATCTTCTCGCACCAATTTGTTCAAAGATTGAAGCTTCCAGTAGAATCCAACCTCGCCATTGCAATTGAAATAAAAAAAATCAAACAGTAATCAATTATCCAGTTATCCTTGTGCCAAAAAGAAAAATAAATTGTAGTGGATCCACACATTTGATTTTGTTTCAGCCGCCAGAAGTTGGGATGTATAAAAAAGAAGAAATACGAAATCAGATGAAATAGTTGTTCTTCCTATCCCAAGAATAACAGGGCGAAAATCAGAACATCATCAAATCAATAAAAAGATCATACAGGGACATACGAGAACGGGTCAAATACCAAACCAAAGCTCCACTTAACCAAAAAAATCCTTGTTCCCCGTCCCAACAAGTATAATGGGATCAAATGATATTACAAAGGCAAAAATAAGAGCATAGTTAGACAATTAAAAGAAATTCCTGGATACCAAAAAAAAAATAGAGCGACATATGAGAAGCGGTATAACTCCCAAAGCTCTGCTTCTCCCATCTGTTCAAGAACCGTAAAATCGATGAATTTTGGGAGGAAAACTCATAGTCGGCGTTCGTTGGCGGCCTTGATCGGCGAGGTTTCTGGGGTGTAAAGTCTAAAGCAAAATTTGGGTGAAATTGTGGTGTTAGGACCGATGGGTGAGAATTAACGCTTTACTTTTCGATCGACATCATATGCCCGTAATATGCGCAACGGCTATATGCCCGATCAAAACGACGCTAATCAGTCCTACTATTTTCCCCATTATTTAAAATATATATCTTTGCTTTTTATAATTTCTTTTTTGTTTTTCTTCCGTCCAAATTTGAAATCCCCGGAAGCATCGCCTTTGGATACATCTTAGAAATTTCAAAATATATTGTTTGTAAATTCCATTATTGCCGTCAGTTCAGAATATTCCACCCCATATATTATAATTTCCTACATTAATTTCTTATTTTCTAATTATATATATCTTAGCCCTTTGTTTGGGAAAACTTTTATTAAATGCGTGAGAAGATTCAAAATTATCAAAAATGGCATAATTATTTAATATTTATTATGGAGGATATTCTGAATGTTTTAATGACTATTTACTTGAAAATGACATTTATAACTTTTATTTTTAAAATATATATTACATAACTTTAAAAATTCAAAATCTTAAATTAAGGGTTCGTTCTCCCAACTTATACGCAATTTTATCAGTTTAGTTCTATTTTATTAATTTCAAATCAATTGAGTACCGTTTTGATGGAATATGTTTTGATTAAATTCATTTTAATTTGGTCAATGCTTCTAGTTTTACTTTGATTCAATACATTTCCGTTCAGTTCAGTTCAGTTATGATCAATTTAATTCGGTTTTGAAAAAAATCAGTTCAAATGTAAAGGATATACAGATTACTATACATTGATTTTGCACCAATTTAGATTAATATATTTTATTTCAGTTCAGTCATTACCAAATAAAATGTGTGTTAAAACTAGAATAAAATCCTAGGGGAATGAAATATATTACATATAAGAAATAAAGGTTATATATGTCATTTTCCAAATAAATAATTATTTAAACAGACCGAATGACCTTCATGATAAATATTAAATATTTACGTCATTTTGACAATTTTGAATATTCAGACGCGCTTGATAGAAATTTTCTCTATATTTAAGCATAATCATGCTTGAGAAATTCATACATGAGATAACCAATTGCTTTAGGGTGTTGTTATACACAGTTCTGTATTTTATTCTTGTAGTTCAAAATACGATTTAAAAGTATGAAAATGAGCTCAACTTATTCGATTTTTGAGAAACTAGCCAACTTGCAGAGGCAATAGTGTAATTTCATTGATATTTTGTACTACACCGAGTAAAATATTGGGGTGCGTATACTACTTTAATTGTTGAAAAAAGTGCTATTGTACCCCCAAGTGTTTAAATAGGTGTTAATATACCCCTATGTTTTTTAAAAGTGCCACTATACCCTCAAATGTATAATTTGGACAGAATTTTCTTTTGCCAAATGTAAAATGTCAAGAATACCCTCACTATTATTTAATGGTAAAAAAGAAAAATTATAGGACGAAAATGCCCCAACCAATTCCGTTACTTCATCGGATGAACGTGTTTGAAGCCGAGGGGACCAAAATCACCGTACCTAGAAATTAGTGTGAGTCGGGAGATTGAAACCGCCACACCCAGTAATAATTTGCGTGACTAGCTCAAATTCCCAAAGGAGAGAATAGAATTGGCGAGATTATGGTAAGTTAATCAGCGTTTTCAATTTGTTGAGTTTTTTGATATGAAGGTTAATTTTTTTTTTCAATAATACCGTGCATTTATTCTATAATTCAGTGATATCGATTTCTTGGATTTTTTATGTGCCCACGGGCATTTGGGTCACGGAAAAAAATAGCCCAACAAGTGAGGGTAAATTTATCTTTTAGTTCAAAATGTTGTTGAAAAACTGATTTTAGGAGTACACTTCTTTATTCTATATAATTATAGGGGTACATCAGCACTTTTGAACTACTCAGGGGTACATTGGCACTTTCTTATAAACTTAGGGGTACCTTTGCTTTTAACCCTTAATTGTTTTACAGGCCTTCTATATGCAGTCCGTATTTTGCTTATTTGCAGTCCGTATTTTTTTTAAATAATCATATATACAATGATTCTGATATATAACTGAATTGCAAGTGTATGCAATAGAAATAGTATATATGATGCATATGTCTGATATATATAATTATTGACCATATCATATATATCGAAGACGTATTTTTATTTTGGACTGCAAAATAAGCAAAATACGGATTGCGTATAGCATGCCCCAACTATCGTGCTTTAGTAATAGTAGTAAAGAAATCAAGTTTTGGCTTTTCTCAGTGAGTTGTTGTCGTTGTTCTATTAGGCAAGAAGAAAAGACCAAGGTAGCGGTCCAAGGGGCTGAAATGAAAACAAGGGCGAAATTTTGGAGGCATCGGGGAGACCTCCCAAACAACAAAGAGATGATGTTTTTGTTTTTGTGGCCAACTTTTATTCCTGTCCATCTGGGAAGCTGACAGAAAACAAATGGATATACTCCAATATCAAAGGATGATGGCGCAAGAAGATATATATGTTGAGCTTTGGTTCCTCGAAGAACACAAAAATAAAAAAGAAGAAAATGGATTCGCAGTCGCCTCTGCATTTCTTGTCCATGATGTCTCTTTCGCCGAACATGGACTCGCCTTACGCCCTGTTGAGGGAGATGAAATCTGATGAAAGAGGAATGTGGCTTTTCAAATTCCTGACAGGCTGCGCTCGGTTCGTGGCAGGCGGAAGCCTGGACAAGGCGAGCAATGGCCTGGAGCAGATATCGCTGGTGGCATCCCCCGAGGGCGACATAGTGCAGAGAATCGTGGCTTATTTCACAGAGGCTCTTGCTGATAGAGTTGTCAAGAGCTGGAGGCCTGGGTTGCACAAAGCCCTCAACTCTACCAGGACCGGTACTAGTTCCTCTGCGGATCTTCTTGCTGCCGAAAGGCTCTTCTTCGAGCACTGCCCCTTTCTGAGGCTGGCTTACGTTGTTACAAATCAGGCCATTCTTGAAGCCATGGAGGGTGAAAAGGTTGTTCACATCATTGATCTTCACTGCTTCGAGCCAGCTCAGTGGATCAATCTTCTCCAGGAGCTCAAGGTTAGAAGAGAAGGCCCCCCTCATCTCAGAATCACAGGGATCCACCAGGAGAAAGGCGTGTTAGATGAGATGGCGCACCGGCTGAATGAAGCTGCTGAAAAACTGGACATCCCTTTCCAATTCAACCCTGTTGTGTGCAAACTGCACCATCTCGACACGGCGAGTCTACGAGTCAAGACTGGTGAGGCTGTTGCAATCACCTCAGCTCTGCAGTTGCATTCGCTGCTTGCCTATGACGATGAACCCGCCAACAACTCCCCTCACTTGTACATGAACCCAAGGACTTTGGGAGATTTTCTCGACCAAGATGTCGCCGCTCCCAGCCCTGATTCACAGTTACCATCTTCAAGGACCTTGACCTTTCTCAATGCCTTGTGGGCACTCTCGCCAAAGCTCTTTGTTGTAACTGAGCACGAATCCAACCACAATGGAAATAACTTGATGGATAGGGTGAATGAAGCTTTAAAGTTCTATGCAGCCCTTTTCGATTGCTTGCAGAATACTCTTCCCAGGGCACCGTTTGAGCGACAAAAGATTGAGAAAATGTTGTTTGGTGAAGAGATTAAGAACATCATAGCCTGTGAGGGGCTAGAGAGAAAGACGAGGCACGAGAAGCTCGAGAAATGGATTCCTAGGCTCGAGTTTGCAGGTTTTGGCAAGGTTCACTTAAGCTTCAACGGAATGAGGCAGGCCATGAGAGTTCTTCACAACTCTAACTATGATGGCATTGAGATTAGGGAAGAAAATGGTTGTTTCATTATTTGCTGGCATGTATATCCCCTATTTACTGTATCATCCTGGAGGTTTAAAAGGTACTGCTGAATGCTGATAATGTAACCTTGAGAATTTTCTGGATGTAAAATTAAAAACATTGTAAAGAAATGCTTTCTGAAACTCAAAGATGCTGAATAGTTACATTGTATTCAACAACAGCATCTCCTGTCTTCATGCCAAATGAGATGGTATGCGCCAATGCATATCCACGCACTAATCGAAAGAATCCAGAGCCTCCCACAACAGGCATTTCTCTAGTTTCATCCATCACATGGTTTCTCCGAACAATGCTGATACTGCTGCCCTTGTATTTTTCTGCAATGAACACAAAGTTCATCACCATGAGCAGAGTCGGTGTGGCATCGAGTCGTTCGAGCCCTACAAAGGAAAACATCCCTTGTGCCCTACCAACAAGTTTCGAGCTTGGTTCAGGCCCTTGCGTTAAAGTGTCGTCCATCATGAAGGTTGATCCGAAACTGCCTGGATTATCTGTGCCGATAATCTTCATGGATGTTGGATTCTTTCCAGTTTGAGTATCGTGGAAATAGAAATGAAGGTTGTATGTTTTCATCGCCGGTTTCATTTCTACAGCAATAGAAACCTCTTCTATGAAAGACTGCCCTGAAACATGAAATTTAGCGGAAAAGATTAACAGGCTGGAAATGCATATAATATCAAGCAAGGTCGCCATATGTGGCAATTACAGAGTATGATGATTCACTATTATTTTTTTCCTGGACTCATGTATACCATCGCAATGAACTTTTAATAAGGAATTGCAATCATTTGTGTTTCACTTTCAGTGATAAGTATCTCCCGACTCCTCCCTTTCTGCGTTTCCAGAAGTTTGCTTTTGCTTCAAGTCTAAGCAAGTGGACAGGTAGCGCTGTTTTAAAAAATATATATATAAAAAATTCTCAAAAGACAGTTTATAATTTTGCAAAGTATCTGGAAAGTCCGATTTTTCTAAGTGTTATGAAACTACTACTATATATTTAAGGTCAAGTGATATTATTTTGTGTTAAAACATTGATAGTATCAAAGTGAACATATAGTAAAATATATTTTAATGTAAAAATTCATGAATTTACATTAAAACATTAATAAAATTCAAATAACAAATTTTACAGTTCAAATTAAAAGGTATACTTTTTAAGTTAAAACGTATAAAAACTCCTATGGAAAGTCAGGAAAGTTAGACTTTCAGGAGATTTTCTCTTATAATTTAGACTAGAAAAATATTAATATCCCTTATTAGTTGTAATTTTTAAAAATTTACTCCTCCTATCTTATATCATGCGCGCGTATTAATTGGTGGGGCTCACCACATTTGATTCAATTCTTTTCCCTTTCTTGCAAATATGTTGCCTCACAACTCGAACACATGACTTTTTAATGGAGTATAATTGACTTTGTCACTGTACCAACCTATCTTTGATGATTTGTTTTGCCAAAACACACACACATATATACATATATAACTAATATGAAATAAAACCTTGTATTTTAACCTTAAAATCTTTGTGTTATCATCTATAACCTATTAAAATTTATAAAATCTTCTACTTTTAAATTGAAATATCCATATTTAAAATTCAAACATTATAGTTTAAATTAAAAACTTTTGTATTTTAATTTATAACCAATTAATAACAAATATTATACTTTTAATTAAAAGCCACCATATATTAATCTACAACCTGTTAAAAAACCAACATTTTACTTTAAATTAAAAACATTCATATTTTAACTACGATCTATTAAAAATAAAATATTTTACTTATAAATAACCTTCGTGTTATAATGTACAATATATTAAAAAAAATCAAACATCATACTTTTAATTAAAAATCTCGGTATTTTAATGTACACCGTATTAAAAAACAAACACTCCAATAATAATTAAAAACCTCTGTATTTTAATATACAACGTATTAAAATAGTACTGGGGCATGAGTAGTATTGAGATATAAATAGTATCGGGTTGTGAATAGTACTTGGCCATAAATAGCATTCATGTGAATAGTAATGGGTCATGAATAGATTGAGCCATGAATAGTGTGTTGTTATGACAAGAAGGACTGGAAGATAAATTCTAATAACTGGCACAGGGATTAAAAGGCAATTTCAGCATTTGGTCAAGAGTCAACGTTACTGTAGCTTTGGCGGGAAGACGAGTGAACCAACTGGATTGCCAATTTGGGAATTGCATAGGATATAAGTTGGGATGGGTGCTAATTGAGATCGTCAATTCGCGAGTAATTCGAGATCGACTCGGTCAAAATTCGGTTAAATCTCGACTCGATCTAGTTCGACTCGACTCGAAAGGTTAACGAGTTGAGTTTGAGCAAAGTCCGACTCGACTTCAAAAAGTCGTGAGTAAATCGATAAGTATATCATTTATAATTTTATACGATTATGAGATTGCACTATAAATTTAATTAGTTCAATTATCTCAACTAGTTAGTTTGCATTTAAGAATTAACTTTTTCAGTCTTTTCTCTCAGGCGACTCAGGCGACTAGGGTTTAGGAGAGAAAAGTTTCATCTAGCACCGATTTATCGCTGCAAGTTGGTTCCTTCACGCAACTCATAGGAGATCGGAGTACCGAAGGCCTGTTTCAAGCAGCACGTCGACAGCTTTATGGAGGAGATCGCCTCGTTGACCGGCAACTTAACCCTCACGGCGGAGGAGGAAGCAAATCTGATCTCGACTGATGAGATTCGGATGTAGGTGGTAACGGTGGACAATGGTCTGATCGGGAAACTCATGGCACCAAGGAGGGTTCCGCATCAGCGATTTCAGTTTGTGTTTTCGAAGGTATGGAATATCCCGAACCTGGAATTTAAAACCCTAGGGTTTAATGTGTTTTCAATTTCGTTTCCGGATGAGGTTGAAAAGGCCGGTGTCCTCTCGAACCAGCCGTGGATTTTTGATGAATGACTCTTAATACTTCGCGAACCTATCCCTGGGATGGTTGCACTCAATATGGTTTTCAATAAAGCCCCGTTTTGGGTTCACTTCCTGGATCTACCACATGACTTAATGTGGATCCCAATGGCAACCATGTTGGGTAATAAGCTAGGGAGATTTATTGAGGTGGAGAAGGATTTAGATGGGAAGGTGAAGGGCGAGTTCCTACGAGTTAAGGTAGAGAATGATGTGGAGAAACCGTTGAGGAAGGAGCTCCCAATCAAGGATTTTGGGATCATAAAGCTGCAAGCTTTAAAATATGAAAAACTCTATGTTTATTGTGGCTACTGTGGATTGATGGGGCACGACCGACGAACTTGTAAGAAGCTTCGTATTGCACCAGTGGAAGAGAGCAAACAGTCAACTTCGCGGATACCCTCATCGTACGGCCAAATATGTCACCTTTTCCCCGTGAGGCTCCCAAGACGAGAAGAGATGGGCCATATGGGAGAAGCAACAGCAAGAATATGAGCTTTAGAGGTCCTAGAGAGCCGTATTAGGGTCATAATGAGCAATGGAATACCCCTCGTGCAACTGCGGATATGGAGTTATAGAATGAAGCTGCTAGGGAGCCGTCGGAGCAGCCGTGAAAAGATCTTATCGACAAGGTTTCCCCTAGTGCGGAGGATCAGCATCTCATGCTCATCTGCGCTGAACTTTTCGCTAAAAAGAATGTCCATGCTTTGTTTCTTTTTGTTGATGCTATGGCTCTCTCCAACAGGGAGAAATACCTAATCCGGGAATTTAAGAATTCTTATGATAAGGGAGTAGTTGATCGGGATATCAAAGAGGAGGCGTTTGACGTGATTATGAGGTTATACGAGAATATGGATAGTGAGGAGTGGAAATCACTAACGTAGGGAGAGGAATCAAATATGGATATCGTATTGGGTGAATCATAGGCCAACCACCACCTGAAGAGCAGTGACGAGGTGGTGTCCTTACCGCCTCCGCCACTAAGGCTAATGGTCCCCTACCGCGCACCACCGGAAGCAATACAGAAGTGGCCGCGAGAAGTCCATGTTCGCTGGGGTCAAGCTGAACATGACAGACCCCAGGTCTGCCCCCATACCCAGCTCGGACGAGTTGGAGACTCAGGTCAACCATGCTAACAATCGGATGGACGCGTTGGAGACTCATGCCAGCCATGAAATCAGTCGATCGGGCGCGGTGGAGATTCATGCCAGCCTTGGACTCAGTCGGTTGGACGCGATGGAGATTCATGCCAGCTATGGACTCAGTCGGTCAGACGCGGTGGAGATTCATGCTAGCTGTGGACTCAGTCGGTCGGACGCGGTGGAGATTCATGCCAGTCGTGGACTCAGTCGGTCGGACATAATGGTGAGCACGACCATTCACGAACTCAGTCGGTCGGACGACGAGGTGCTTGGCGCGGAAGGGCTGCTTGGCGCGGAGGGAATGCTTGGCACGGACGGGCTGCTTGGCGTGGAAGGGCTACATGACACGGACGGTTTTGGTGGACTGGTTAACAACCGCGAGAGGAGGAGAAGCACGGTTGTCCAGGAAGAAGGCTCGGCGGTGGAAGGAATAGCGGCTGCAGTGACCCATTAGCTTGAAAGACGGGTCGTTTGGTGCAGAATGATGGAAGCAGTGGTAAATACAAGCAGCCCGAGAGAATGCAATCCTGAGGAGGGTTTCTTGCAACCACGTCCCATGCATGACGTAGAGAATGACTCTCCTAGCCCATTGGTCAACATAAACTCAAATATTGTCCAACATGATGATTTTTCAAGCATGCATGGGGGCAACCACTCAACTATTACCTTTCAAGCTTCACCAGTTGTTACTCCTCCGTCAAGGAAATCTCGGGGTTACGTGGATCCTCTCAGTCCATTCTTAGTGGCTTGCCCTATTAATTTGGATACGCCAGCTAGACTACTGAATGTGCAAAATCGGAAGATCGAGAAGGCAAGGAATAAGGTGGGACAGGCTAGTGGTCCCAGTCGAGGGAAAGGTGTGGGTCGAGGCAAGGAGGTGGAACAGGAGGTGACGCCTGTGGGTGCAAAGAGGAAACTTAGACACAATAAGGGATTGGGAAACAAGAAATCAAGAGTTAGCGATCAACCATCAACAGCTTCTTTGGAAGACGGTTCTCCAATTATTCTGGCGGCGACTGGCGTTGAGCTCCAGTCCCGCCAAGCGCCATGAATATTATCAGCTGGAATTGTCGAGGTGGCCTCCGGGACGGACTTTGAGACACTCAGACAGTTCAGGAATTGCGCACCCTTGTACGCCTGAAAGCACCACAAATTTTATTTCTTTTTGAAACTAAGTGTTCTGTTTCTGTTATTGATAAAATAAAGATTCAGTTGAATTTCTTTGGTGTAGGAGAAGATGCCCACGGTTCTTCGGAGAGTATAGCTTTGTTATGGAATAAACAAGTAGTAGTGAATTTGAAATCTTTTTCTAGTTATTACATAGATATGTCTGCATGTATTCTTGGTAAAGACATTCATATTACTCGAATTACTGTGAGCCGAATGTGTCTCTTCGGCGGAGTGCTTGGCTGCGGTTTAGAGACCTTGCGAGAGGAGATGGTGTCCCATTGCTTTGCTTAGGAGACTTCAATGAGGTTCTGACGCAAGAGGAGTTGTAGGGTCGGCGCCTAGGGCTGAATGGCAGATTGAGAGCTTTCTGGAAGAACTACGGAACTGTGGCTTGGCTGATCTCCCTTGCCAAGGCTATGGAGGTTCTTCGTTCACGTGGTACATGACTAGAAGAGGAGAATCAACAGTCAAGGGGCGCCTGGATAGAGCCACTGGAAACCAGCAGTTACTTGAGATTTTTCCTTGGTCTTCCTCCTTGACAATACCTATGCCCTCTTCTGATCACATGGCATTGCTGGTGCAGTTAAAAGATTGTGATCCCACGGCAAGGAGAACAAGAAAGAAGAATAAGAGATACCGCTTTGAAGCATACTGGGTCAAATCTGAAAACTGTAAGCGTGCAGTCAGGGATTCATGGAGCTCAGATGACTTAGTGCTGGCGGATAAGTTTGATAAATGTGCAACCGGCCTGGTTTATTGGAGCATGCATGAATTTCCAGCATGTAAGAAGAGAATCGAGCAGCTCAAGAAGGATATTCATGAATTGGAGAATGGGGAAGCTTCTGACGCTATCTTGGAGGAACTCTTACGACTGAAACAAGAGTACAATTTCCTATTAGAAGCTCAAGGGATGAAGTGGAGGTAGAGACCGAAGCATCATTGGTACAGAGAGGGTGATAAAAATACCTGATTCTTCCATCGTTTTACAACCAACCGAAGGACAAGGAACCACATTGATGGCCTTCAGGACATGGACCTATCTCTCCGAACAGATGCGGAGGGAATGGAGAAGATCATAGTTGACTATTTCGGAGGTCTCTTTTCTTATGCTAACCCGGAAGTGGGGAAGATTGAGCAAGTATTGGACAGAATGCCCCGGAAGGTTACAATGGAGATAGCTGATAGGATTGCACGCCCCTACACAGAGCTGGAGGTGGCAAAGGTAGTGAAGCAAATGCATCCCTTGAAGGCTCCTGGCCCTGATGGTATGAGCCCTATCTTTTTTTAGAAATTTTGGCATGTTATTAGAAAAGATATAGTTTTTTTTGTGCTAAATTTTTTGAATAAGGGGGAACTTATTCCCCGTGCAAATTATACACACATAGTCCTGCTACCGAAGGTTACTCGGCCCGAGCTCATAACACAGTTTAGGCCGATTAGTTTGTGTAATGTCTCCTACCGATTGGGCTCGAAAGTGGTTGCAAATAGACTCAGACCGATTATGAATAGTACCATCTCGCCCTCGCTGTCAGCTTTCATTCCAGGCCATCTGATTACAGAGAATGTGTTGGTGGCACACGAGATCCATCATTCCATGAAAGCAAGAGCAACAGGCCGCAGAGGAGAGATGAGTATTAAGCTGGACATGATTAAAGCTTACGACCGCATCGAATGGATATTTGTCACGATGACCTTTGAGCGTATGGGCTTTCCTCCTGCTTTTGTGGCCTTGATACGAAGATGCTTGTCAACAGTGCAGTTCTCATTCATATTGAATGGCGAGGAATTCGGGCAGTTAACTCCGCGTAGAGGTATTAGACAGGGGGACCCCCTTTCTCCCTACTTGTTCATAATCTATTCGGATGTGTTGTCTGTTGCTGTCGGATCTGGAATCTGCAAGACGAATACATGGGGTAAGTGCCTCTTATCGCGGTCTGAAAGTATCGCATTTACTCTTTGCAGATGATAACCTCTTATTTGGGGAGGCGACGGTTGAAGAGGCGAGGAGATTTCACTGGGCGCTGTCATTATATGAAGATATCTCTGGCCAGAAGATCAATATTGACAAATCAGGGGTACTGTTTAGTCCAAACACATCGGATGAACTTCGGCCGCAGGTATGTGATATACTAAAAATTCCAGAAGTAGAGTCGCATGGAAAATACCTTGGTCTACCTACTGTTATTGGCCGGCGGAAAGGAGAGGTTTTTCATTCCTTGAAAATCCGGATTCGGGTAAAGATTTATGGCTAGAGCGAGTAGAACCTTTCGAAAGCCGGGAAGGAGATTCTCATCAAATCCTCTTTGCAGGCAATCCCAAGCTATACGATGAGCTGCTTCAAGATTCTGGACACCACCATTGAAGAGATACATGGACTATTGAGCCGATTCTAGTGGGGAAGCTCAGATACCGATAGGAAGATCCCCTGGGTATCTTGGAAAAGAAAAGGAGGCATCGGATTCAGGAACCTCGGAGACTTTAACCAGGCTCTTCCGGGTAAGTAGGCTGGGAGGCTCATAAATCAACCCCACTCATTCCTAGCACGGGTTCTTAAAGCAAAATACTACAAGAATTATGATATCTTCTCGGCTGCCTTGAACAACAGACCGCCATGGTCCTAGAGGAGTATTTATGGAGCTCTAGACTTGATCCGTTTTTGGGGGTAGGAAAGCCATTGGAGCTGGGAGAAATACAAGCATATGTCATGATCCGTGGATACCTAGGTAGGGCGAGTACAGAGTGAGAAATCTGACAGCTATCCCAGAGCATATATCTAAGGTGGAAGACCTTATTGATAGGGATACAAGGTGGTGGAAAGTCGAGGTATTGAAGGATTTTTTTGCACCGGAGGACGTGGTTCACATCAAGCAGATCCCGCTTCAGAACCTGGACTCAGCGGACCGTTGAATATAGCATTTCACCGCGTCTGCAGCTACACGGTAAAATCAGCGTACCATGCTGTAGTGGACCATACTCGTACAACATATCAGCATACCTCGGAGCATACTTCTGATGGTTCGGAGCAAGCTTTCTGGAGGAATTTCTGGAAGTTCCGAGTACCTAAGCGCACACTTCACTTTGCTGTGAGAATGTGTATGGATTCTCTCCCCACTTTGGCCAATCTGCGGACTCGTGGAGTGTATATTGAGCCAACTTGCCCTCTTTGTTTGGAGCATGGAGATACTGCTATTCATTTGTTCTTAGAATGTAACTACGCAAGGGAGGCTTTGTCATCACTTGGCTTGCTGAATAAAGTACTAGAGCTAGCTAGCGCTCGCGGCGATGTGTGGGTCAGAAATCTCTTGAAGGATGATGAGCAGTGTTTTGCAGCTTAATTCTGGTAATCTGCGATGGTATTTGGTTCCAACGGAACCAGCAGGTCTTTGATCAGATCCACATGGGGCCCAAAGAAATGGCAGCCACGGTTACTGCCTGCCTGAGGAGCTACACAGCGGCACAAGGATGGAGGGATGCGCAGTCTTATGCTTTGTTACCGGCTGCTTTGCTGCGATCACCAGATACGGGCCACTCTTTTTACTTTGATGCAGGAATTCTCCAATCCAGCGTAGGCATTGGTGTGGTAGTGTTTGAATCAGGCGGAAAGTTCGTGAAGGCTTATGCTCGCAGGTTTCCGAATGTCCAGGAACCAGCGTTGGCCGAGTGCCTGGCTCTTGAAGAGGCCCTTATGATGTCCGCGGAGCTACAACTTTGCTCAATAAACATGGTGGGAGACGCATTGCAGGTTATTCACATGGTACAAGGCGAGATCGAATATGCCGTGAATTGTGATCTGTTATAGCTAGATAAGGAGTTTGCTGGAGCATGACCCTGACACGGGACTCTACTGGGTACCTAGAAGCAACAATTACATAGCTCATTCTCTAGCAAACTACGACATGTCCCCTACTTTGTATCTCTTAGAACTCTCCTCCGAGTTTCTTGTCTTTCGATTCTGGACGTTTTCCAGAACCCTGAATGAATGAAAGCAATTGTTTTCCTCAAAAAAAAAGTTAGTTTGCATTTACTATTCAATATTGAACTAACCAATTAATTGCATTAGTATCAATTTCATTATGTATATGTAAAGCCACATATATATATATATATATATAATTAGAAATTTCCATACTAAAGACGTGTTTAAATACGTTATGCGATTATGCATTTTACTTTTTTATATTTTTATGGTAGTATTAGCATTTATTTAATATTGTTTTAAAAATTAACGTCAAATATAAAGAATAAATTACTTTATCATTATAAACAAGTGAATATAAATGGGTACTAAAATATTTTGTATTAGTGGTTTGGATGAAGTCACTTTTATGACTAATTTAGAATAAACTATTAACTTGTGGAATAATTAGTTAACTTTTTTATTTAAAAAGGAAAAAAAACTATTCGAGTTCGAACTCGCGAGTCGAGTCGATAATCGATAAATAATAACGAGTTCGAGTTGAACATGATATTATTAAACTCGCGAGTTCTCGAGTCGAGCCGAATACGGTTAATATGCTTCTCGAGTCGAGTCAAGTTAACCAGTACATCATTTGTGGGATCATCTTTGGGGTTAAGATAAATATTGTATTAGCTTGTAGCTTAAGTTTACTTACTGCAAAACTAGGATTTATCTCCGAATTTACTGTATTTTTCGATTGAATTGAGGATTATAAATGTGTTCATCACATGTGCGTGAATAGTAATTTTCTAAATTGCAATTAAGGATCTCCTTGTTTTTATTCATTCATACATTTACTACTTAGTCCCATGTTTATAATATAGATGGTCTCTCACAAGACTACCACTACTAGAATATCAAGCCATCTAAGGCAGTTCATCCTTCATGTGTTAAGGCAGAAAACAAATGCCTTCCCTGGTAGTGACTTGAATGAGAAAAATCATCTAAGGCGGTTCCTCTTCCGCCTTAGATGTTTTTGGGTTTAAGGCGTTTGTTTCCGCCTTGGATGTAGGCTTATACGCCTTGCTAAAGGCTTACGAACTCGCTAGCGTGAACGTCTGTATGATATGAATTGGCTCGTTGCGAGACCGTAACTAGCAAACGCTAGTCCCAAACAAATGGTTGATTGTTATGTTACGACAGCAGCTTACGGATCGCCAGATGAAATACTAACGACTTCGCTACATTGAAAAGCCTAGACTGGTTACGACTTCCAGCATGCGGATCGCTAATATTGGTTACGATCTCGTAAGTGAACCTAGTTTGTCATATATTTATCTGCTGACGAGACTGGTTACGACAAATAGGGGCAAATCGCTCGGTCATAAGTAGCGAACTCGTTACAAGCCAAGTTAAACCAAACGAGCCAGGTTACGACAGCCACTAGCTACTCGCTGGTAACACCCTAACGAGGTCGCAACCGAACAATTGTTTTTCATAAAAATTGTGAAAATGATATTATAAAAATATCATAAAAGTAGTTGGTTCGAGAGAGTTAACGATTTCGTAAGACAATCGCTTATGTGTGTAGTGACGATGTCGCTACAAAACTTGCTAAAATTAAACGACGTCGTTTTTGCTCTGGGTGAGCGAGAAAAAAAATTTACGTTACGAGTAAGCTAGACATTCGCCTGGCATTGGCGTGTATGGTTACGAGCTCGACAGAGATTAGATTGGAGAGGCAGAGAAGAACGAGCGATTGGGTAGCGAGGGCGCAAAAACTAAGCTCAGAAATATAATTCGGGCGATTGAAGTAGCGATAGTACAAGATGATCGCAACTATTTTAATGTTACGGGCGAGAGAAGTAACGATCTCGCAGGCAATTCGTAAGTGTCACAAAATTATAGGATTTGAGCCATTTCCACCCATTTCCACTAAAATTGGGTTTCATTTTAATTGTCTAAGCTGTCAATTGCAAGATGCATGGTATCTAAGCACAAAATATGAACATGAAACACTATCAAGCCACATTTTATAAACTTATGGAAGTAATGGAACTCAAAAGTAAATATATGCATCCATTTGACAAAAAAAGAAACTAGCTTTTATTGGGAATGTGAGGCCTAGAGATGTACCGAGATCTAATAAGGACCAAGTGTCTAGCCAATGCATCTCTACCATCCTCCAACTCCTTCTTGGTGTACGGTGCATGATTTTCCTCGATAATCTAAGAATATGAAATGTTTTTTTAATGCTATTGAATGCAACGTAGATAGTATTAGGTACAATAAGTAGGTTATAAGAATGCTTACGCGATGTAATTCCAAATTATCTTGAACAAGGCCAGCTACACACTCGCTTGCGTACAACATCATATAGTAACCGCACTCCCAATTTGACAATTGCTTTCGGTGCTGAAAGCGAAGAAGTATAACAAATGATTTGAAATGAAATCATAGTGGAAATAAATGAGCATTGGATTTGTACTGTCACCTGAATCTGTATAAGGTTGACCTCTTGGTCGGATTTTTTGGCTTGGTTCAATGCTATTTGGAGTTTGGATGGTTTAGGGTCTTTGCTACTACGTTTGATGCCAAACGCCTCTATTTGAGTAACATAACCACCAATTCCCTTAGCTCTTCCCGGATGCTCGGCCTTCCCAAGTGCCCTACGTAGCACATCGTGTTTACCGACAGGGATTAACAAGTCTTCTTCAACTTCACGCTCGACCTCGTCCTAAAAAGGTAGTATAGTAAATGAAAAGTTATTATCGTAATCAATTGTTGTGTTTGATTGTTTGATTGTAGATACTAAAATGGAACATGGTATGGCGTAGTAGGTTAAGCGTACCACTCGATTAGCCACCCTTTTTGCCTCATCACTTGAGAAAGTCCCGTCTTTTTTAATTCTACCCAAGACGAATAATTGTTGTCTACTATATGTTGTAGGGTCTTCGGCAATGACTAGCTTGTTCGCCACTTCCGCGTCCATGCCCCCATCCACTAGCTTGTTAGGAATGAAGCACTAACCGAAACAAAAATATTTGGCTAATTCGCATGACACTATTATTGCAAGATGTAGTAAGTAAACTAACCTTTGCGTCATTTTCTAACCATCGTTTCTTGAATGCCTCCCAAGTAAGGGTTACAATGTGATTGTAACGCGTACTTGGATCTTCCCCAAACCTCGTGCCCTTCGGTTTGATATAATCCTTGGCAAGGGTATATTTGTGTTCTCGATGAGCTTTTTATGCGATTTGAAGAGCCTTCTTCTTCACTTGATCATAGGATGTTGCCTCGATAATAAAGGGGCGCTACAAATGTGATCATAAAAATAGTCACACTCACAATTTTCAATTGAAATTAAAAATAACAAGTACCACACTAACCTTGCATTCCTTCCATATATCCTTTTTGATGTCGATGCTTAGTAGCCTCCAATCCATTGTGTCTAATGGTGTGCGTATCCTACCCGTCTTAGCACACCAACTCGACCATCGCGCGACATCATCGTCGGGTGAAATAGCAACACCAATGTCATTAAACTTGACAAGTGTTAGTATTTTGTTATCGATCCTAATCTCTAATTCGCGACAATGTGTGAGGAGTTGAGCTTCTTTCGATGCGCGAGTCACTTCTCGTTGTCTTCTAACCTCACTTGAACCGCCAACAACATTTTCCCCCCCACTTGAGTCGGAGTTAACGGAACTTGAAGGGCTCTCCATTAAGCTTCCTTTGTATATTGAAATTTGTTAATGACTAACACAATACTAAAAAATCAAAGTTGTACTTTATAGTAAAAACATTATATTTCATAATCCTAAAATTTAGGGCTAAGCAAGCTATGGAGAATTTTAAAAGAACATCTTGATTTTCGTTCAGGACATGCTTCTGACATGATATTTAGTAATAACATGATAAATGGAGGCACCATGTACAAGAAAATCAATTTTTTAGCAAATAAGAATGAAAAAAATCGTACCTTTGGTATATGACAAAGTTGTGTCGGTAGAATTGATTATTTTGGTTGGGGATGGTCTACCTTGTTTGTCCCTCTCCTACCCATAACAAAGGATGTTACCAAATTGAACAAGAACAAATAACTATTGACATTAATTGAAAAAACCAAACCCTAAAAATGTGGTTGAGAATTTATTGCAAAACTTACCAATCTTTTGCATGCAATTAGTGGCTAGTTCCACTTTGTTTTGACACAATTGATGTGAGAAGATGTATGGGATGGGTAATGGAGATTTGATGTGAAGAAAGTTGAGGAGATTTGAGAAGATGTGCAAAAGTTTGGACTTTTGGAGATGAAACCCGTAAGAAGTGAGGATAAGATGCCAAAAGTGTAGTGTTTTTTTGTTCTATAACGTGTTTACTTTAATCTAGCTTACCTTGTTGCGAAATCGGAACTCTCTCGTTAATCCTGACGTGGATATTTACAAAGTCGTTACGTGCTCATGTGATTGCCTTTTATGCTCTACTTTATCCTTCTAGCGACATCGTAACTGAAAAGCTGACATAAAGTATGTTACTAGGAAGTTGCGATCTCGCTACGAATGCTCGCTAGAACCCTACTTAAGAATTTTTTTTGTTTTTTTAATGCACTCATACATTTTTAAATCACGATTTAAACGAAATGATGGTATAAGACACTAATCATTCTATTTTAAGAATAATTTTCATTTGTTCCGTCGTATGCTCATGTAGAACGGGATAGGGATTTGGTCACTTAATCTGCAATTACATAATTTGAAAGAGTTTTAAGAAACTTAGTCTTTAATTGTAAGACAATAAGAAACTCTACACATCATGTGTACACTTGAAAACGCTATCCATCGCTTACCTTTAGAGACAACAGCATAGTAGAGCTTCACACATGAACTACATATATATATATATATATATATATATATATATATATATATATATATATATATATATGCGCAGTTCAAGTGCATTTCATTAGAGATACTTAGTTTATTACAACTCATTTATGTGATTACAAGCACGATTATTGAATTAAACAAAGTATCATGCACACATTCACTCACCAACTGTCATCACTCATCATACTACCGAGTATCGCTTAATAACATTGCATGCTGATGTACTAAGATGTACTCTGCTTGACATAATGTGATGTTCGATATTTTCCAAATTGAGTATTATACTGTTTGGATATAAAATGTACATATTTAAGAATATGATATTGCGTTTAAAAATTTAAACCGAATTATTGATGTTTTACATAGAGTTATGTCATACTGCTTATGTACAAAGATGTACTCTACCTGAGTGAATATCATGATGTATATTTAACAAATAGATTATTGTATTGCATCTATATAAAATATATATATGTTAGAATGTGAAAATTGCTAATAAAAAATTAAAAAGTTTTATTTTTTAGTTACAATCTAATTAGCTTGTGTAGTAGCGAATTCGCTAGTATACACGTTACCACAGTTAAACCCTGAACCCTAAACCCACAAACCCGCAAACCCACAAACCCACATAACCCAGAAAACCTGTTGGCGACGGGGTTGCGATAACGCTAGTTAGTAGTTCAAATAAAAAAAAGGCTTTTTGGGTTACGACCTCGCTACTAATTAGAATGATTCTTCTGTAGCGAGTTCGCTACTCGAACGCTTGCCTGGCGAGACTTTTTAAGACTCGCTACTAGATACTCAGGCTTGAGCGAGATATTAACGACCTCGCAACATACGGATGCGTGTGAACTAGCGATCTCGCAACATATAGAAGCGTATCAGCTAGCGATATCGCAAGTACTATTACTATAAATAAAAAAAAGGGGATCGGGCTAAAATTAATTAGCCCCAAATTGAAAACCCTTCTGCCATTATCACCGGCGACGATTTGTAACTTCTCCGACAAAATGCGGCCAAAGACCAGAGGAGCGGTGCGAGGACGGGGTGGTAGAGCCTCAGACAGTGGACGGGGAAGTGGCCCGGCGACGGGAAACAAACAGCGTCGGACCGAGGAAGAGGTTTCAGTCGCCCCGCCTCCGCCGGAAGTTCCAGTCGCCCCGCCTCCGCCGGAAGTCCCTGCCGCCGCCGCCGCCGATGGTGGGGAAGGGCACAGCAGTTCCAGTGAGGAGGAGGACACTCCTGAGTTCTTCAACGCCGCCGCCGAGGCTAGGTATGAGCGTTGTTTCTCTCGGAAACTTGTGAATAATAATGTGTTTGATAGTAGTGTGGTGCCTTCGCTGCAACTAGATTACGTGCTAGACCATTTTAGGGCACAACATCTAGATACATTGCTTATGTTGCCTGAGCCCGTTTATCATGAAGAGGTTCTCCAATTTTATGCGAACCTAGGTTTAGAGGAAGGGGTGGAGGAAATAACTACATTGGTGCGGGGTGTTAAGTTTACGGTCGATAAGTTTAGCATCAACGAAGTTCTGAAATGTCCGTATCTGTCTCGTACCGACCTGAGGCCTACCAAAAAGGATGGTCCGTACGAGGTACATTACGAGCAGAGGTTTCCTTCTGTTAGCCCGAAGCAACCGTTGAATGCCGGTGAGATGGGTCAGAAGTGGTTTAAAAGGACTTCTGATAGGCCGGGTACAGCTATGTTTTACCCGATCCACAGGCTTACCGAGGAGCAGAGATTAGTTTTTGAGCTAATCTGCGGTAATGTGGTCCCGTCCCTAGGGCATGCATGTGAGCCCACAGTTTGCAGTCTCATGGTGTTCTACTATATCATGGAGAAGCTTCCAATCAACCCCGGCTTCACAATTCTGACCCAAATGATGAAGATGGCCAGACACAAGAACGCCGCGCTTCCGTATGGCAATTTGATTGTAGCTCTGATCAGGAAAGCGGGCATTTTTCCAAGAGGCCATCCCATGCCGCTTGGCAAATACGACAAGGAGTGGCTCAAGCACAAGAGGTTAGAGTTGAAGGCCGATGGGAAGTACGCGAGAAAGAAAGAAGCTGAAGAGGCAGCCAGAAGGGCAAGGGGTAGGATGGGAGTATCAGGTATGATTCTAGCTTGTTATTAACTGTAGTTGGTTCTAGTTGTTTAATTTGTTAATGTTTGGTTCTTATCAACCTTGATTTGTTTGTGTAGATGCTGTTTTTGATGCCCGTGGTAGGCTTGTGGTGTCTATGGGCCAGTTATTGAATGAGATTGAAATGGCCGAGAAAAGGGCATGTGCTAACAACGAACGGCTCGGTGAACTGATATCCAGCGGGGTAGTGGAGTGCGATCTGAGCGATGAGGAGGAGGTACCTGATTTCCGCACCACATTTCCCAAGCAAAAAGACACCGCGGGTCCTAGCGAAGATTTGGCTACAGCCAGCGGGAAGGAGCCATCCGATGGGAAGTTTGTTGCTGATCATGTAAGTGATGCAGATGCAGATAGTGATGATGGTGATGATGGTGATCATCATGACACCGACTCTGATGCAGAAGATGACCCGGCGAGGTATGAGATGATTAGGAAAGAGAGGCTGATCGGAGAACCCGACGATGATGTTGAACCGGGCCAAGGCAAAGAAGAGAACACCTGCATCGAGACTGAAGCTCAACCAGCTGGCCAGAACGAGCAAGACAAGCAACAAGAGGGAGAAGGCAGTTCGGGGGAGAAGGCCGAAGGCAGCGACAAGATGTGTGTTGATGACTTGCATGATATGTTAGTTGCAGGCCTCTGATTTCGTAGTTTAGTTTGGTTTAAACATTTACTTTTTTGAATATTAACTAGTTTTTGGATTATGATCACTTGTGTACGCGTCACCAAAGATGCCGTTTTGGTTACATGAATGTGGTCAATAACTTCAACAATTTTTAAATGTATGTTGTTCAATTATGTTTAGAGTTGTTACTTCAGTTCAGCAAAATCAAGTTCTTTTGGTATAGTGCGTGCTCCTAGCGACATCGCTTGGTACTCGCTCCTATTTACGTGTAACGAGCGATATCGCTACGTGTCGTATTCAGTCAACAGAGCCAAGTTGGCGACTCACTAGCAAACTCGCTAACTGTGTAACTGAAAAGTAGCGATCTCGCAACAAGTCGTATTCAGTCAACAGAGCCAAGTTGGCGCCTCACTAGCGAACTCGCTACCGATGTAACTAGTGAGTCGCTAAGTAACTTATTGTAGCGATATAGCTAAGTAGCCTGTATAGTAGCGATATCGCTAGTGTGCACGTTATCACAGTTAAACCCTAACCATAAACCCACGAACCCCCAAACGAATTTAATACTTTCAATTTAGTTTAGTTTGATTTGATGAAATAACATTCAAAAAAATTCAGTATAACCTTTCAAATTCCTTAAGGAATTAACTTTTTTTTGGGGTTTGCATGAGGATATCTTGAAAAGGTAAAAATGTCTTTATTTTTTTACTAGGAACTCTACAATCTTTTTCATAAATAGAGCACCTGAACCCTATAAATTTCCTTCATTCCAACATTCCCTTCTCCCTTCTCCTATTGTTTGCCTTTTGCTTCCCATGGATTTGTCTATATTTGAAGCCCTCCCAAATGACATGATAAATCTAATCATGATTCGTGTTTACTTCGACTCGGTTCTTCGTGCGTACGCGACCGCAACAGCGACAGAATGGCATAAACAGTGGCTCACCGACGCTTCTGCACTAGGTCACACAGACTCGACCTATGTCTTGGCCCTATTTGCAATATGTTGCGGGGGTGACATTCAAAGAAGCATGAATGTCATCACCACCCTGAAGAGAACCGATAAGAAAGGCCTCCGGGAAGCTCGAGTACGCGTCATCAGAGCCGGTTTGGGTAACGCTTGGGGTTGGGCGCACTACTACAGGTTCCTCAGAGATGGAGTAGTCACGCCCAGGCCGATCTGCTGCGTGGAACATGCTGCCCTCAATCGCAGAGTGAGGTACGATCGCTGGGAGAGACTTGATCCAGCGGACATCTCATGTGATGCATGCACCTGCGATCAGGAATTGGTTCACGTCCTCGGTCCTCGTTTAGGCTAAATGTTCTAGTATTTTTGATTCTGTTTTTTTACCATTTTTGCCCAAATTTGGTATGAGTGTAATAACATTTTGTTTGCCATTTTGGCACATTTCATTATTTAATAAGTTTATTTTTGTGATACCTTGTTCTTTACATTTTATGTAAGTTTATTAATTTTTATTAATAAGCGATTTCGTCACTGTCACGTTTCATGATGATTTATTAGTAACAGAACACCGAGCGAAATCGCAACTAACAAGCGCCTGTGTACGACGTCCTAACGATATCGCAACATGTCGTATTCAGTCAACAGAGCCTGGCTAGAGATTCTGTAGCGAGATCGTAACAACAAAGATTGACAAAAAAAAACTCAACATTGCCGTGGCATGAAGCGAGTTCGCTACATGGTAAGAACCCATCAAAAAAGGGTTTTTGGGTTTGGGTCTATATTGGGCGTATAAGTGTTGGGCCTTAGCCTGTGTAAGTATTGGGCCTTAGCCTATGTAAGTATTGGGCCTTAGCCTTGGTGTTTCATGTCCAGTTTGCGCTGGTCGGCGACTTATCGAAGCCTTGTGAAATGTAAGTGTATATAAACTGAAAAATCACCTTCTAATCAGCCGATGTGGTACAAATGGTGGCGATCTTTGTTACGACTTCGCTAGCTGTGTAACTTATTATAGCGAACTCGCTATGAGTCGTACTCATTAGACAGAGCCTGGCTGGAGATTCCCTAGCGATTTCTTAACGACAAAGCTTGACACACCTGGAAAACAATTGTAGCGCTTGGAGAGTAGCGATATCGCTACAGTATACGGACCCATCACGAAAAACATTTGAAATTCCATCAGTAATTATTTTGGTTGGGGATGCCAACTTCGTCAATGAAAAGGTGTGAATGCCATCAGTAAAAACCTTTGAAATTCCATCAGTAATTAATTTATTTTGGGGGTTTGCATGGGGTGTCCATGGAAAGGTGAGAATGCCTTTACATGTTCCTTCCATTAATACCATAATGACTGCTTTTTGTCTAGGAACTCTGACAGATTTTTGAATAATAGAGCACCTCAACCCTTTAAATATCAACCCCTTCTCCATTTAGAACCTCATTAGACCCTTCATTCCCACATTCCTTTCTGCCTTCTCATATTCCTTGCCTTCTGCTTCCAATGGATGTGTCTCTATTCAGCGCCCTACCAGATGACATGATAAAGCTGGTATTGATTCGTGCTGAGTTCGACTGGGTTCTTCGTCGCTACGTGAGCGGAAGAGCGACCGAGTGGGCTCGACAGTGGCTCACCGAAGCTTCTGCAGTAGGTCACACACCGTCGACCTATGTGTTGGCTGTTTTTGCAATCTGCGAAGGTGACATTCAAAGAGGCATGAATGTCATCACAACCATGAAGAGAACCGACAAACAGGGCCTCCGTCTAGCTAGGCAACGCGTCAGAAGAGGTCTGAGAAACGCTTGGGGTTGGACACACTACCGCAGGTACTTCTCAGAAGCAGCAGTTAGGCCTAGGCCGATCTGCTGCATTCCGCATGCTGGCCTCAATGACTTTGTGAGATACGATCCCTGGCTGCCCCTTGATCCGGCGGACATCACCTGTGATGCATGCACTTGCGATCAGGAACTGCTTCATGTACTCGGTGTACGAATCATCTACTAGTATTAGTTGTTTGTTCTTTACTATGTATTTTTGCATCACCAGTTTGTTTCGATTGTAATGAAGTTGTGTTTTCCATTTTGGCACATTTACAATTAATTTTTACTTGTTTTGATATATTGTCCCTTACATTTTATTTATTCATCCTAAGAGCCCATATCGTATCAGCGAAATCATTCACTTTTTGTATAGTGCGTTGACATAGGGATATCGTCACTGTCACGTTTCATGATGATTGATTATGAACAGAATACCAAGCGACATCGCAACTAACTAGCACCTGTTTACGAGGTCCTTACGATCTCGCAACAAGCCGTATTCAGTCAACAGAGAACACTACAATTGAGAATCAACACGGGAACAATGAGACCTCCGAGAACACTATAATTGATCACCCTTCAATACCCACTTGTTTAGACCCTTTTAAAGTTTTTGTTTTTGGAGTTAGAACGGCCAGTTCAGCCTAAATCTGTGACCCATACAGACGCCGTTGCGATATCGCTAAAACGTCGCTAACACCTTTGGATAGCCTGCGAACTCGTAACATTTCAATCACCCTCACATGCACTGTACATTGAACAATGACAAATTTGACGTGCACAGAAGCGATACCGTAACATCAAACGCAATATACTACCGTCCCAGTTACGACATCTCCCACATCCTCGCCTGCTAAAATTAGGGTTTAGCAAAGCTTACGAGATCGCAACGCTCAAACCTACAACTTACGAGATAACCTACGACGTCGCTACAGACACGTTTATATTACTACAAAGGTTACGAGATCGCAACAACCAATTCAATTTAAGACGGATACATTTTTTCCGCCTTGGTCAAGCATTTTTTAACGTCAAAACCCATTTCCGCCTTTAACTGCCTCTTTCCGTCTTAAATGTAATTTTTTTTTTGCTAGTTTGAAGAGGTAGCGAACTCGCTACATACCATCAAGGCGTAAAAAAACGCGCCAGGCTTAAACGCCTTAAATATGTGTCTTGCATCTACCCCTTTGTAGTAGTGTACATATGTGTGTGTGTGTGTGTATATATATATATATATCATTAGGTTTTTTCTCAAAAGATTCAGATTGTCATAGAAAATGCTCAAATTAAATCATTCAAAAGTAATCTTGACACAGAAAATGGCTTAATTAAATAAATTCATAAAATTGCCCTTCCCATAATTGATTACTAGATTATACTAAGTATGATCATAGGTTTAGACCTTTCGGATCGGGTATGAACCCAATTTTTTTAAACTCATCAGATTTGGGTCAGATCTGAATTTAGTTTTTAAAAAACGAACATGTATACGGATTTAATATATCAAACCCGTAACCGAATCCATATCTATATTTAGACTCATTTTTGGAACCGGACATAATGTCGGGATATGCTGACTCCATTTATGTGTGATGTAGTCCATATGTGGATGAAACTAAAACCGAGGTTTTTGAGAATATGATAATAATGTGATGGAATTTTTAGACCTCGTTGATGTGCAAATGCGGGAAAACCAAGATGGTGGGAGGACAGAAGATAATATTCAACAGTCCTTTTTAGAGGATTTTGATGATAAGCAAAGGACAACATCTCAGTTTGAACCTGTAATCCCATCAGCGATGTCTAGTGATGATCAAACCAGCATCAAGAAGTGTGGTGATTATAAGGTGGATCACTATTATAAGGTGGATGATTAGAGCCTCAAGCTTATAAAGAGGCTCTTCAGACTACACTGGTGCTTCGGAGTACTCCAAAAATAATCCTCCGTGTAAAACAAACCATGGAAATGAAGAATATGAGAGCTAAGTGCAAAATTACACACATGCTTCAAGAAGCAAACAATGGTAGGTTGAAATGAAGATGAATCTTTTTCAGCAGTTTGAATTTCATTCTCAAAAGGGAGAGGTATCTGAAAGCTGGACCACTGTAAAGTTAGCAGAACAAGGTGATAGGAATTTAGATAAAAGTGCTTGTGAATGACTAAGATAATAGCAACAAAATCGGGCTTGTTGAGGTGGAAGATAGAATTCATGCAGAGGAGCTTTGGAAAGCCGTCATATTGTCTAGCGGAAAGAGGTCGGGGAAGCCGTCATTTTGTCTAGTGGAAAAGAGGTTAATGATGCCACTCCAAGATGTTGGAGTCAAGGTAAACACAAGATATCTCCTTTTAAGGAGGGCATAGTGGTTGTAACACTGAAACTTGTTCCAAAGTTGATGAAAAGAATGACTGTTAAGAAGTGATTTGAACCTCAACTCTTGAACAATGGTAAAAACCTGAACAAGCAGCCTTATGTTGGTATAAGGAAGGTCACACAGTTTCCTATGAGAAAGAGGTTCAGGGACACTCAAAATAGCAATCAAGTACAGGAAGAAAAGCTAATCATAGATAAGGAATCGTAGATGGATTAAACACCAACAAGTTGGGTAAAGTGAGCTAACAGTTCTGAATTAGGTCTATTGATGAATGGGCAACAAATTTTTTGAGGAAAGAGAGTAAGATTTGAATTGAGAGAGGATGATGAAGCAAAGGTGATGACAACAATTGCTCCTGCGAAAAAGATGAGATATTTCTATGTTATGAAGCTGAGTGTGGATGAGACGTAGAGATAAACTAAGTAGTCAGAGGTTGCTGAGAATCGGGATCATCTTGGAGAGAGGGAGACTAGAGGGGCAGCAGGGAAAGCATTAGGAGGTGGTGAGACTAGTGGAACAGAAGGTGCCAAAAAACATGATGGGTGTTTGGGAGTTGAACCAAATCAACTCCCAGAGCAGCCATGATGTTCATTGTGTTTGGGTATGATTTATGGTGCTCCAGAGCAACCAGATAGAGCTGTTATTTGGAATGTGATTCAGTCGTTTGCTTATATTGGAAGTGTGCATTCTGTATTGATTGGTGATTTTAATCAAGTCCTTTCCCAGAATGATGAGGTGGTATTCCTGTACAAAGAGATTCAGAGACAGGTTTGCATAAACTCATTAAATATTTTGAGTTGGAAGAATTATAGAATAGAGGGGTTTGGTACATATGCTCAAATAAACGAGATGCTCCCTACACATTGATTAAAATACTTGACAGAGCATTAAGAAACAAGAAATGGTTTGGGTCTTTCTCAAAGGCAAGTGTGAGTAATCTCCCAATGTTAAGTTCTGATCACAACCACATATATTTGGAATTCAAACCTTCGTTGAGAACTCAAGTTAGAAAGCAAAAATTTGAAGCATTCTAGGTAAAGATGGACCCTCCTGAGCAGATAATGAAGAAGGGTTAGAGAACTAGAAAGGAAGAATGCCCCAGAAGTTTTTCTGCACAACTATTCCATAATGATCTAAAAGTTACACTGCAACACTTGTCAAACTAGCACTGGAAAACCTTTGGAAACTTGGAGAGGAGAATACAAACTTTGACGGAAAGGATTGAATCCTTGCAAAAAGAAAGATTTTCTGAAACCATAAGGGGTTTGAAGTTTGAGCTAGAGGACCTCTAGGATAAACATGTTGAGTATTGGCAACACAGGGCTAAGGTGCATTGGATGTCAAAATAGTTGTTACTTAATCTTGTGAAGAAAGATAGTTATTTGGGTGTAAATCGATTGCAGAAGGGGTGAAGGAATACTTTGGTTTTCGTTTTGTGAAGTGACCTTCTATGGGTAATAACTTCATGGAGGTAGATGTTCCGGACCAAAATCAGAACCGGACAGAATGTCGGGATGTGCTGACTCCATTTATGTGTGAAATAGTCCATATGTGGATGAAACTAAAACCGAGCTGTTTTGAGAATATGATAATAATGTAATGGGATTTTTAGACCTTGTTGGTAATGTGCAAATGCAGGAAAGCCAGGATGGTGGGAGGACAGAAGATAACATTCAACAATCTTTTTTAGAGGATTCTGATGATAAGCAGAGGACAGCGTCTTGGTTTGGACCTGTAATCTCATCAGCGACATCTAGTGATGATCAAACCTGCATCAAGAAGTGTGGTAATTATAAGGTGCATGATCATCATTATTATAAGGTGGATGATCAGAGTCTCTTCAGACTACGGTGGTGCTACGGAGTACTCTAAAAATGCCCCGTGTAAAACAAACTATGGAAATGAAGAATACGAGTGCTAAGTGCAAAGTACACACATGGTTTAAGAAACAAACAGCGACATGTTGAATGGAGATGAATCTTTTTCAGCAGTTTGAAGTTCAGTCTCAAAAGGAAGAAGTATCTGAAAGCTGGACCACTGTAAAGTTAGCAGAACGAGGTGATGGGAATTTAGATAAATGCTTGTGAATGACCCAGGTAATGGCAACAAAATCGGGCTTCTTGAGGTTAGAGACAGAATTCATGCAGAGGGCCTTGAGAAGCCGTCATTTTTTCTAGTGGAAAAGAGGACGGGGAAGCCGTCATATCGTCTAGTGGAAAAGAGGTCGATGATGCCACTCCTAGATGTTGGAGTCAAGGTAAACACACGATATCTTCTTTTAAGGAGGACGTAGTAGTTGTAACACTGAAACTTGTACCAAAGTTGATGAAAAGAATGGCTGCTAAGAAGCAATTTGAACCTCAACTATTGGACAATGGTCAAAAGCTGAATCGGTAGCCTTATGTTGGGATAAGAAAGGTCACACAGTTTCCTGCGAGAAAGAGGTTCAGAGACACTCAAGATAGCAATCAAGTACAGGAAGAAAAGCTAACCATAGATGAGGAATCGTAGATGGATTAAACACCAACAAGCTGGGTAAAGGGAGCTAACAGTTCCAAGTCTGGTCTATTGATGAATAGGCAACGAATGTTTCGAGGAAAGAGAGTAAGATCTGAACTGAGAGAGGATGATGAAGCAATGGTGATGACAAGAATTGCTCCTGCGAAAAAGATGAGATATTTCTATGTCACGAAGCTGAGTGTGGATGAGACGTGGAGATCAACAAATTATTCAGAGGTTGCTGAGGATCGGGATCATCTTGGAGAAGGGGAGACTGAAGGGGCAGAAGGGAAAGCATTGGGAGCTAGTGAGACTAGTGGGGCAGAAGGTGCCAAAAAACATGATGGGTCTTCGGGCGTTGAACCAATTCAACTCCAAGAGTAGCCATGAGGTTCATTGTGTGGAACTGCAGAGGCTTTAATAAAGCCTCTACATAGAGATCGGTCAACTGGCTGGTTAGACAGTGAAAACTTGGGATTTTTGTGTTTGATTGAGATAAAAGCTAGTAGCAAATAAATTGGCCAAGTGGAATGAGAGCACATATTTTTCAGAATGGAAGTTGTTGAACCAGTGAGCAGACCGAGAGGCTTAGTAATCTTTTGGGATGATTTTATTAGTGAAGAGATAGTTCTCTTTGTCTCTAAACTTCATCTTTACTTTTGTTACTGGTGTTAATTAAGTCAAAATGTGTTTGGGTATGTCTATGGTGCTCCAGAGCAGCCAATTAGAGCTGTTATTTGGAATGTGATTCAGTCGTTTGCTTATATTGGAAGTGTGCCTGTTGATTGGCGATTTTAATCAAGTTCTTTCCTAGAATGATAAAAGAGGTGGTATTCCCGTACAAAGAGATTTGGACACAGGTTTGCATAAACCCATTAAAGATTTGAGCTGGAAAAATTGCAGAATAAAGGGTTTTGGTACACATGGTCAAATAAACGAGATGCTCCCTACACAGTGATAGAAAGACTGGACAGAACATTTGGAAACAAGAAGTGGTTTGAGTCTTTCTCACAGGCAAGTGTGACTAATCTCCCAATGTTAAGTTCTGATCACATCCCCATATATTTAGAATTTCAACCTTCGGTGAGAGCTCAAATTAGAAAGAAAATATTTGAAGCATTCTGGGTAAAGATGGACCCTTCTGAGCAGATAATAAAGAAGGGTTAGAGAACTAGGAAAGAAAAATGCCCTGGAAGTTTTTCTTCAGAATTATTCGATGAAGGTCTAAAAGTGACACTGCAACACTTGTCAAACTGGCACAGGAAAACCTTTGGCAACTTGGAGAGGAGAATACAAATTTTGACGAAAATTATTGAATCCTTGCAAAAAAGCAGCAGCCCATTAAGATTTTTTGAAACCATAAGGGGTTTGGAGTTTGAGCTAGAGGACCTTTTGGATAAAAAGATTGAATATTGGCAACAAAGGGCTAAGGTGCATTGGATGCTTCAATGTGAGAAGAACATGGTTTTCTTCCATAAATGGGCAACAAGTCGGAAGAACATCAAAACTGTGCAAGGCATTTTGTCAGAGAAGGAGAGTGGGTAACTTAGGAGGATGACACAGGACACACTTAAACTGAACATGTAAAGTATGTATTTGTTACCGTCAATGATTGCAGGCGGTGTAGAGATGGAAAGTTACTTATGAACAAATCAGAGAAAGTTGTCATCAAGTCGAAAAAAAAAACTCACCAGAATATCTAATGAGAGAGAGAGGTGTGGGAGGCCATCAATATATGAAGTTCTGGATTGCTCCTGGTGAGGATGGACTTCCAATTGGCTTTTATAAGCATTATTGGAAAATAATAGGACAAGATCTTGTCTTTGTGATTCTGAAGTGTCTTGATAATGAGAGTTTTCCAACCACATGGAACAGAACGCAGTTGGTGATTATTCCTCTAAAGAAAATGCCTCAGTTAGCTTCTAATTTTAGGCCAATTTCTCTATGCACACTCAAATAAAAAATTATTGCCAAGATGCCGGCACAAAGATTGAAAGGTTGTATAGGCTCATTAATCTCAGAGAGTTACAATGGATTTGTGCCAAGCAGAAATATTTCTGAGAATGTCCTCCTTGATCATGAGGTAATTCATCATCTTAGAAGCAAAAAACATGATGAGATATGTTTGGCAGTCATAAAATTGGACATAAGTAAGGCATATGATAGAATATCATGGCCTTTCCTGGAGCAAGTTCTCAGGCATATGGAGTTCCCTGAAAGTGGATAAACCTCATTATGTGGTGGTAAATGGCAGACTATCAAATGTCTTCAGTCCTAATAAAGGCTTGAAGCAAGGTTATCTGTTGTCTCCAATGTCACAAAATTAGCACAAACAAGGCCCTTGGAATGCACACATCTAGGGGAGGACCAAGAATCAGCCATCTAACTTATGTAGACGACACAATCCTTTTTACAAGGTAACAACATATCAATCAACTTTAGATATTGCAAAAGACCTTGGATCTGATTGCCAGATACTCAAAGTAAATGTTAAACTTTGAGAAGAGCTCAATCTTTATTCGGTCCAAATACTCCTGAAGAAATAAGAGAGTATATGATGTACTCACTTAATATTCACAATGTGGGAATGGGTGGAAAGAATCTAGGAATGCAGGTTAACTTCCAAGAGCAAAAGAAAGATATTTTTCAGGGTTTAATCAAAAGATTCAAGGAAAAAAATATAATTTTTAGAAGACAAACCTTCTATGTTTGCCCGGAATAATAAATTTAGCAAAGCATGTTCTAAGCTCCTTGGCCATATATCCTATTGGTATATTTAGTCAACAAGGGAACTTTGAGGAAATTGGACAAGATGACTGCTAGCTTCATGTGGAGTGGAGAAATGGAAGGCAAGTTCATACATTGAAGGTCTTGGGATTACATAAGCAAATCTAAACATGAGGGTGGTTGGGGATAAGGTCTACCTTAGGCATGAACAAGGCTTTGCTTTCCAAACACACTTGGAACATTTTGAGCAACAAAGACTCGTTGTTGTCGAGGGTGTATAGAGCCAAGTATGTTAAGGACAAGGATTTTCAGACTCGTGAACCGAAGCCCGAGGACTCTTGGGGTCGGAGATCAATTCTCTAGGCCAAGAGCATTGCCACTGAGAATTTGGCCTGGCAAGTGGTGAATGGGAAAAACATAAATGTCAGTGAACAATGGATCCCCGCCTCCACGACTCCACTAGCTAACAACCAGTTGTTGTATAAGCATATTGACCAAAAATTTGAGTACTTGTTGGATACATGATAATGGTTTGCACTCTTGGGCTTCGTTCGGACCTAGCCCAAGGACCGAGAGGCTATAGGCTCGGTATACGCAGAAGGTGGGCTTACGGGTCCACCGACCTAGGCTAAACATGGCTTGCGTATATTCGGAATTGGTTTTAAGGAATACACTTCCTCTAATTATGCGAACACAACTGGTATTAGCATAAGAGTTATAATTATACTCGAAATAAAAACCAATGCCAATCTACGGATTTGGGGCTATAAATAAAAGGCTTAGTAAACCTCTATATTTGTCTTACACACACTACAGTTTATGCTTATTGCTTCTCAAGGTTTTGTACAGACTTAAGCATCATCAGAGTGTTTACCCCCGGACACTCTAGGGTTTGTTTTGCAGATCAATTTGTGAGCTCGATTCGAGATCAGCCGCGGGTCCGAGACATCCATCAATTTGGCACGCCCGATGGACTCGCGTATCTTTATTGATTATATCGAGCAATGTTTGATCTCAATGATAACCTCCGCAGAAGCCAGAGAGTCCGTGGGAGAGCTGCAGCTAGAAGTGAAACCCACACCAGGCCGGCTGTGTGTACTTCAAGAGGAGCTCAAGCCACTTCTGCTCCTCTAAGAACCTCCACCATAAGTTCTCAAGGTGAGCCTCCATTCCAAGCAGACACCTCGAAAACTGGCCCCTTTCAAGCCTTGATGGGACCCACCTCGGGTCCGATTGATTGAGTGGCTATTCAGTCGGATCTACATGACCCCGACCAGATAAATAAAAAAGACGGCTACTTTACCGACACGGACAATGACGGACATGAGCAGTTCGATCCTAACTCTCATATAGATCCAGAAACTACACAGATCGCTGATGAGGCCTATACACAAGCGGTCGCCAGAAACGCCAGCCTCAGGCTTGGGTCCCTCAATACATGAAGCCAACCACAACGGAGTCAAATTCTAGGCACGAGGGCTCAAACCTCAACTCGACCCTTCTCAGCGGATCAAACTTCAACTCGACCCCTCTTAACGGGTACAACCGCAACTCAATCTCAGTGGGTCCAACTTCAACTCAACCCCTTTCAGCGGGTCCAACTTTGAGTCAACCGATTGGATCGAATCCTAGTTCAGGTGGTCACGCCCCACATTTCGCGATCATCCAAACAATGCTAAACTTGATCAACACATTTTTGGATTAATACCCAAATCTTGTTGCGACTGGGAGCCCACAGGCCAACCCACCATTGAGCTCTCGAGTTATGGTCCATGTGCAACCTACTCGACCAAGCATCCCACGTAGGGATAACCTCATATGATCCCTTGATCCCGTCACACTTTCAAGGAAATTTCCCTGTTACCTCATTCTGATGATAAGAAGAGGACTGCGTCTTGGTTTGGACCTGTAATCTCATCAGCGGCATCTAGTGATGATCAAACCTGCATCAAGAAGTGTGATAATTATAAGGTGCATGATCATCATTATTATAAGGTGGATGATCAGATCTCAAGTTTCTAAAGAGGCTCTTCAGACTACGGTGGTGCTTCGGAGTACTCCAAAAATGCCCCGTGTAAAACAAACCATGGAAATGAAGAATACGAGAGCTAAGTGCAAAGTACACACATGCTTCAAGAAACAAATAGCGGCAGGTTGAATGGAGATGAATCTTTTTCAGTAGTTTGAAGTTCAGTCTCAAAAGGAAGAAGTATCTGAAAGCTGGACCACTGTAAAGTTAGCAGAACGAGGTGATGGGAATTTAGATAAATGCTTTTGAATGACCCCGGTAATGGCAACAAAATCGGGCTTCTTGAGGTTAGAGATAGAATTCATGCAGAGGAGCCTTGAGAAGCCGTCTTTTATCCCTTTGGAAATTTCCCTGTTATGGGAGCAAATCTACCACCTAATCAACCTTATGAAACTGCACCATTTCATGAGATAAATCCTGGTATCACGAACCAGTGTACCCATCTGTTCAACAACATCTCATATATGGGACCAGGAAGTGCGGTAGCTCTGGGCCTGCTTCCAGACCCTTGGCAACCGACCTCTCACGTTGGAAGCAAGAAACCCCGGACATATAAGAAACCCCGTGAGTGTCACGTGCAGCTTATCCATCATAACCAGAACTTGTTGATCAAAACAGCAAAGGGAGCACGAGCAGACCCGAAGACAGCAAAATCCTGAAGCTTATTGATCTACACATCCCCAGATGACATACCCGACAAAATACCAAGAAGAAATCAACAGTGAACTAGATCGGCTGCTCGGACCCCAAAGCCAAGTAGCTCGATCCCCTTTCTCGCAGCATATTATGAATCTACCACGTGATAATACCAAGAAGGTGCCAGACCACATGCCGACGGTAATGGAACTGGTATTCCCAAGAGTTTGTCACATTGAAGACCATGCTATCTTGGGACTTTCACGAGCTCCATATTTGTAAGATAGTCCCGAGTTACCTCAAGGGTAAGGCTCAAGACAGAAAGAATCCTTCGTAGAGCTTGTTTTCATATCGGGGGCATTGGAGTGTTTTTTTTGTCAGCCTTCTTCCAAAAGAACAAGTTCATCTGGTCAATGAGTGACTTATGCAATGTTATCCAAAAGGGGGGCGAGACTACTGAGGCATTTTATCATCGGTTCATGGGTATGCAGAGGAGAATCCAGAAATATATTTATGGGGTAACAACATTAAACATAAAAGTTACATTAACTTAATAAATCAAACGATGTCTTATTACAATACTTTTTTCGACACATACTGTCGGCGAGGCTTCATAATCTCAAAATATTCTATACGAGCATTCTTCCTTTTAGTCATTCTGAAATTATCCTAAAACATATTAGAATTCATCACAACTCACACAAATACAGCAAAGAAGAAAGCAAAACAGAGTACTTAACCGTGTACATCACCAACAAAGGCAGATTTTTTCTAGCACAGATGATTACCCCGAGCTCTGCAATTTCAAAATCAACATCACAAATCACGAAATTCATAAAACTCTTTTAGAATAAAAACCCTAAAAAATTTCCCAATTCAACCATAAATCTTCTGAATTTCAAATCCCCAATTTAAATCCTAAATTAGATACATAATACACTTATACATATCATATACGTGGAGTATTAATTTGTTGAAGCAGAACTGACCAAATATGCCGATGAAAGAGGCAACTAAGTTTGATGTGTCTGCGTGACTCTGGCATCTGTTGCTTTGTTTTTGTTTTTTATTTTAGTTAAATTAACTTTTCTTTTCTATTAATAGGTTTTTGGAATCTGATTAAATCAACTCTTCTTTTCTATTAATAGTAATATTTATTTTATAATTGTGATCCGTCTATCCATATGTGCCAGTGCGTCTGCTTAGTTTTTATTTTTAGTTAAATTAATTTTCCTTTTCTATAAATAGAAGGGTAATTGATATGTTTCTTGATTTCCGGTGTGGATTGGACTTCCAGCAGGGTGATGACCTTCTTCTCGTTCCTGCACAAAGAGCAACGTGAGCTCAGGCGGGCTGTGTTCGGCCGTCGCCCGCTCCGACGCCCAAGTAAGATTTGGGGTGTTTTAGAGAGAGAAAATCCAAGTAACAGGACGATAGAATCTGAGGAAAGAGAGAGGAAGCTCTCCTTCCTTTATACCTGTTGGGAGCCTCATCCGGTGTGAGCGTCTCCATGGATTCTGTTGTGTTCCTCCATGCGTTGTGCACAAGCTGAGCACGGGGGCTCACATGTGTGTACTATGTGTGAGCTGTCAAGCAAGGTGGGGGTCCTCATCTTGTGTGGTTTGCTTGACCTTGTATGGGATTTATGGCCCATACCCTATCAAGTCCCCCCTAGTCCTGTCCATGGTTCTCATGGTGCAGGACTATTTGCTGTGTTGGTCGTGGGCATCGGTCTGATGTGTTTAAACAGCTATGGCCTTGTGAAACTTGTGATGAAGCTTCTGATCATGTTGGAGTAGTGAGACATGTTGACGTGCTTCATCTTGATAGCACTCTCCTTTGCTTCTGTTTTGGCGGTTCATCTTTTCTGAAAGGTCATGTCGCTTTGGCGTGTCTTGGAGAAAGGGCATGTCTTTTTTCGAGAAAAGGCATCATTTATTAGCTTGTCCTCTCATCAATATTATCGTTGATGTGACGCGTCTTTTCGTAGTGAAAAGGCACGCCTCTTTTCAACCTATTTAAGCTGCCTTTTTCAGCTTTTTTATTTCTTTCTTCTTGCTTCTGTTTTTTCTCCAAAACTTTTATTTTGTTTCCTTCTCTCCCTCCATGATGAAGAGCACCATTGAAACCCTTTTCTGTACTACTACCGAGGTGGAGTTGTCGCTTCTTCGCTGCCGCTGTGAAACTATGGCCTCTATGCAGGCTAATGTCCTTCTTCCCGAGGAAGCAGATCCCGTTCAAGTGGATCTTGCTGACTGTTTTGCCTTGCCGGCGGCTGATGTATCGGCTGACCAAGTTAAGGATGGGTTATGTGTGGTTTACTTGGAGTGCTTTAACCATTGTGGTCTGCGTTTCCCGCTTTCCCCCTTTTTCCAGTCAGTCCTAGGGTTTTACGATCTGAAATTTTCGCTCTTAACCCCAAACTTGGTCCGCATCTTGGTGAGATTTGAGGTTCTGTGCAGGGTCCACAAGGTTGAGCCGACTTACCAGCTGTTTCGCGCCTTCTATCATCCATGCAAGGAGCCACCTAGTTGGTTTTTCTTGAATAATTGGGAGGGTTCCAGGGTGGTGACCGAGTTGCCGACTCGGGTTGATTGGACTCGCAAGTTTGCATTTGTGAAGAAGTTTGGTTTTTGGTGAAAATTCGGGCATCTATCTGCCAGGGCCCCTCCGCAGCCGCACTAAGTCTCTTGATGAGGGAGAAATGGTCCCTTTGCACGCTTCCGTCGACTTGCTGAGGAAGAATCCCACTCCTGCTTACTACTTGTGTCGTGATGCTCTTTTGCAGGGATCTGGGATGTCCTTCCTTCCCATGGCTTGCGAAACAGTGACGGAGCCTCTCATTGTGTGTAAGTATCTCACCTTTATGTTGTTAATGTCCTTGTGCGGTTACTGAATTCTTATCTCGTTCCTTCTTATTGTAATGTAGTTTCCCCTACTCAAGTTGAACCTCATGCCTCCGCGGGAACCAGACGTCGGCCGTCTCGTCTGAGTCGGGGCCTGGGCAGAGGAGCAGGAGAGGGGTTGCCTGTTGGAGTGATTGACTTGACTAGCGACATACCATCTCATTCCAAGAAAAGGCCCTCATCTTCATCAGATACTGGTGGTAGCAGGCTCGTGCCAAGACAGAGAACATGCTGGATGAGTCCAAGGTGTAGGACATGTTGGAGGCCACCAAGTCAGAGGACGTGGCGGAGTTGGATCAAGGTGAGATGCGTCACCCTGCCAAGGATCCTCATCTGGAGGAATGTATAGCCTCTTTGCTGGGAGGACTTGGTCATGTGTCGGGAGAGAAGCCTTTGGATCCTGCCCCTGAGACACAAGTCTGTCCTACAGCTTCCCTCCGTCAACTCCTGCTGCAATCCATTCCTGATGACCATATGCAATCTTGGTGCGCCAATCCACTCATCAAACTTTCAGGGGTGAGCAACATAGGAGATAGGATGGCTGCTACAGCAATGGAGGTATCCCTTGGCTTCTTCTGTTTTACTTTGTTTTTGTTCTCTCTGTGTCCCTGTTCTTTACTTTTCTTTTGCTTGTTGCACAGGGTCTGTGTGCTGCTATTGCTGTCCAAGCTTGGGAGAGGGATCTTGGAGGTGACCTTGGCAAGGCGAAGGAAATGTTTGACAAGGAAGATGCCAAAATTGCTAGGATTCGCGAGCTGGCCATGGAGAAGGATCTGGCTCTTGCCCAACTTCAGTCTGATAAAGAGAAGCTGCTTGAGACCAAGCTGGGTCTGAATGAGGAGGTGGCTCGTCTTGCTGACAAGAACAAAGAGACAAACGAGAAGCTGAACATGGCAATGATGGCCAACCAGGATCTGGCAACCAAGGTCAAGTCTTTGGGTGCAGACTTGGAGTTGGAGCGTGGGGTGAGTGCTTCTCTGCGTAGTCAGTTGGACCAGCGTGACTCTGTTATTGGGGAGCATCAATAACAGAGTCACGCTGTCAATGATTTTATTCTATAAAATCATGAAGCAAGTTTAATACATGGTATATGTCATTTCACATAATCTGTAGGCAACATCTCCAAATTGTGAAAGAGAGTCATCCTAGAGCTGAACCCCACCAAATATTGAAAATTCATGGTGAAAAATTTGCGAAGTGGTTTTCCGAACATGTAAGAATATCTACTACTTTCCTTTATGATGATTTGACATACGTAGTGAAATATATATTTTTAAATGAGATATTGTTTATAGGTCAATTACTTGCAATTGCCAGAAGATGAGCAACTCGCGAGGGATTTGAAATGTCTTGCTAGGGGCCCAAAAAATATAGGACTTACATTTAATAAATATATTGTGAAGGAATTTAGATTTCATACTAGGGATTCAGAAGAAGGGGGGAAAAGTCAAAATAGTGGGGTAACATTGCCTGCATTAACATCAAGTTTCTCTAGCACAAGGGATAATAATCCAACCGTTGGTCCTGAAGACTATTATGGTATTCTAACTAACATTGTCGAGTTGGATTACGTGCACCACAGGGTAGTGTTATTTGAGTGTGATTGGGTTTCCAAAGGAAGTCGGCTAAAACGTGACAGTGATGGTTTCCTCCTAGCTAACTTTAATAATGTTAGGCGTCATGAAGAGCCATTCATTTTAGCTAACCAAGCTTCACAAGTGTTCTATGTAGCCGATCCATTAGAAAAGAACTGGTCTGTTGTCATAAACACGGATCAGGACAAGAGTTTGGATCAGGACAAGAGTTTGGCTCAGGGATGAGGGTTTCAGCAAGATCAGGGCCAGTGTGGATCAGAGTCCGGTGGCCAGGCGTCTTCTAGATGAGGCCCTAACTGAAACTGATCACATCATGGCCAATGTGCCAGATGATGCTGAGATGAAGGTCAGGCTTGGTCGTGTGCATGCCCCCTTCCAGCAATATGACTTCCAGGAATACTTCTCCACCCTTGGTCCTGACTTGGTCTTGGAGGACCTGATGAAGTGGCAGCCAGACCATCCAGCTCCCTCTGCCTCTAACAACAAGTAGAAGACAAGATGGTGAAGGCGTTTTATACTTTTGCTTTATTCTGGACTGGTTGATGAGCTTGCATGCTCTTTTTATGGCACTTGTGCCATCTTTTTATTCCCTTTGAATATTTTGAATTCGTATTTCTGGGATATTTCTAATTAGCACAAGCATTTATTACTTGTTTGTTTTTCTTGCTTTAACAAGTTTTATTTGTTGCAAATTTATGGGCATGATGGACGTCTCCATCATGTAGCCCTTTGCACCATGTAACAAGTTGAATTCAGTCTTCAACTCGTTTTTTATGGTTAAGGCATCATAGCCCCCTTTTTTAGATGCAAGTTTCTTTTCTGAAACTGTTTGCATTTATTTTGGGTTCTTTTGTTTTTTGAACTCCATTTTCTTGCACTTCTATTTCAAGCAATATTGGCTCTTGTTGTCACTGCATTTTTTATACAAAAAAGAAAACAAGTAGAATGACCTCTACCAGTTGACTGGTTTGTGTCAGTGCATAATTTGAAGGAAAAACAAGAAAAGAGACATCTACCAGATGACTGGTTCGTGCCTTGGTGAGATATACTTAAAAACACTTCTCATTGCTTTCATCTTGTAAGTTCTGGGACTACAAAGGCCACCTTCAAGATCATCTTGCAAACCTTATCAGGCTGCCTGACCTCTGTTGGGGGCTTTTTTTCATTTCATGAGGCTTCCCTCAAGATCATCTTGCATACTCTAAATGAGTTGCCTGACCTCTGTTGGGATCCTTCACTGCATCAAAAAAGAAAAAGAAGAAAACGAGGGAAAAAATCACAAGTAAGGCGAGGAGACGAGATCCATGTTGCGCCTTACATGTAATACTTGCGGAGGTTGTTCATGTGCCAGGTTCTTGGAACTGGTCTCCCATCCAGGTGCTCCAGCTTGTATGCTCCTTTTCCCAGCGCCTCAACGACACGGTAGGGGCCTTCCCAGTTGGCATCCAACTTGAGTTGTCCTTCCACTCTTGATGCTTCATTCTTTCTCAAGGCCAGGTCACCAGCCTTCAAGTTGCGAGACCGCAGCTTGTTGTTGTATCTTTGCTCCATCCAGGACTTGTAGGTTTCCTCTTTGAGCGAAGCTTTCTCTCGCTCATACTCTAACTCCTCCAGGTTCTACCTCAACCCTTCATCGTTTCTTGCAGCTGGCAGAAGATCTTCCACTCGCAGGGTAGGTACAAGCATCTCAGGTGGTATGATGGCTTCAGTGCCAAAACACAGTCTGTAGGGGGACTCTCCTGTGCTGGTTCTAGGAGTCACCCTGTATGACCACAACACGCTGTGAAGCTCCTCTGTCCATGCTCCCTTGCGCTGCTCGAGTTTCTTCGTGAGTCCTTGCACGATGGTTCGGTTTGTGACTTCCACCTGCCCATTGGCTTCTGGGTGAGCCACTGATGTGAACTTCTGCTTGATGCCCATGTTGCAGCACCAGTCCTTGAATACTTCTCCTTCGAACTGAGTGCCATTGTCACTGACCAATACTTGTGGGATCCCGAAGCGGCAGACCACATTCTTCCACACAAAAGCTCGTCATCCTTCACCCTGTTATGGTCACCAGTGCCTCGGCTTCGACCCACTTGGTGAAATAATCAACTGCCACGACAAGGAAACGACATCTTCCTGTTGCAGCTGGGAAAGGGCCAACAATATCAATTCCCCACATTGCAAAGGGCCACGGAGACTGTATGGGCGTCAGCTTCTCACTCTGCAGCCTTGGTACATTTGCATGTGTTTGACATTTCTTGCAGCTCTTGGTCATCTGGTTGATATCTTCCTTCATGCGAGGCCAATAGTAACCCGCTCTGGTGATCCGCAATGCGAGTGCTTTGCCGCCTTGATGGCTTCCGCAACATCCTGCATGCACCTCTCGAACCACTCGCATTGCTTCTGACTGGGTGAGACATCTCAACCAAGGTTCTAGAAAACCCCGTCTGTACAGAACTCCATCTTTCAACGCATAGTTAGGAGCGTTGAGTTTCAGCTTTCTGGCTTCCTTACTGCATTCGGGGACCACTCCGTTGGCAAGGAAATCCATCATCGGTTTCATCCAGCTTGTTCCCTCAACAACATCGACAGCTCCCACCGTCTTTTTGTCAGTTGATCTGTGTGTGAGGGTTTCCACCATCACTGCCTTGTTCAAGTGTGCCCGCGTTGAGGATGCTAACTTTCTCAAGGCGTCATCTATGGTGTTTTTTGACCTTGGTACGTTGATGATGTCGAATTACTCGAATTCCGACGCCAACAATCTCACCTTGTCCCTGTACTTCATCATGCCAGGGTCCTTAGCTAGGTAATCTCCTTCATATTGTTTCGCCACAAGCATTGAGTCGCTATGTGCCATCAACTTCCTCGCTCCAAGCTTCTTTGCTATCTCCATTCCCGCAATCAGGGCCTCGTACTCAGCTTCATTGTTTGATGTGGGGAAATTGAATCGCAATGCATAAGTGACTTCAACTCCACTTGGGTCGGTCAGAACCAAACCCGCGCTGGCACATTCTACACCAGATGCTCCATCTACATGTAGCTGCCACTCGTCACTTGGAGCTCGCTTCCTCTTTTCTCCAGCTGCACTGGTTTCGGGTGAGGGTGTTGCTTTCTTCACTTCTAGGGGCATTTCTGCTAGGAAATCAGCAACAACTTGACCCTTGACGGCCTTTCTTGGTGAGTATTCGATGGAGTGCTCGCCAAACTCCACCGCCCATTTAGCCAACCGGCCTGATGCTTCTGGTCTGGTAAGGATGGCCTTCATGGGGTGGTTAGTCAGCACCACCACGGGATGCGCCTGGAAGTAGTGTCGAGCTGCATGTACCACAGCCAGGGCCAGCTTTTCTTCTCCCGTGTACCTTGTTTCTGCCCCCTGCAAAGCTCTACTTACAAAGTATATGGGTTTCTGTACCTTACTTTCTTCTCGTACAAGGGTTGCACTGACGGTCTCCACTCTGGCCGACACGTACAGGTAGAGGGTTTCACCCTGTTGAGGTGATGTCAACAAGGGCAAACTATGCAAGTGCTTCTTCAAGTCGTTGGAAGCTTCATCTTGTTCAGGTCCCAAACTGACATCTCCCTTCTTGGTGACACTGTTCTTCAGCGCCTTGAAGAAAGGGAGTGCGCGTTCAGCTGCTCTTGATAGGAAATGGTTCAATGCCGCCAACTTGCTGTTCAGACTTTGCACTTCCTTCACTGTCCTTGGTGGTTTCATGTCCAGCACCGCTTTGACTTTGTCTGGATTTTCCCGTACCCCTTCGTTTGTGACCATGTGACCCAAGAATCGACCTTCTTGGACCCCAAACTGGCACTTGAGAGGGTTGAGCTTTAAACGTGTACTTCGAAAATGCTCCAGGGTTTTCTTCACGTCTTCAGTCAACGTGTTGAAGTCTCTGCTCTTGATCACCATGTCGTCGATGTAGACCTCCAAGTTGCGTCCTATCTGCTCCTTAAATATTTTGTCGGCCACACGTTGGTATGTTGCTCCAGCATTCCTGAGTCCGAACGGCATCATCCGGTATCCAAATGCTCCTCTCTCCGTAATAAAGGTTGTCTTCTCCACATCCTCCTTCTTCATGGGTATTTGGTGATAACCTTTATACGCATCAAGGAAACACTTCACCTTGTACCCTGCCAATGCATCCACAAATTGGCAGCGGGTAAAAATCTTTAGGACAGGCCTTGTTGAGGCTGGTGTAGTCAATACACATCCTCCATGATCCGTTTGGTTTCTTAACCAAGACGGGGTTAGCTAGCCAGGTGGGGTACTTCACCTCGATCAGAATACCCGACTTGATCAACTCGTCCACTTCCTTGTTGACTGCCTCATTCCTGTCCTTGCAGAGTGCTCGCTTCTTATGGACGACAGGCTTGTAGTCCGGTGAGATCTTGAGGGCGTGGCACCCAATCTCCTCCGACACCCCTGTCATGTCGCTGGACTCAATGCGAACACGTCTGCGTAATCCCTTAGCACTGCGGCTAATCTCTCTTTCACGTCTTCAGGCAGAGACACTCCAACCTGTATGACCTGGTTCCCCTTGCGCCCTAGTTCGACAGGTGCAGTCTCGCCTACCGGGTCTTCTTCCTCGCGTAGTGCTACGGTCGTCACAATGGCCACAACACGTCGGCGGTAACCTGGACCTGCTTCTTCACCCGGGCCATCTGCATTCCTATTTTTGTTGCTAAGAGCAATGCGGTGACACTCCCTTGCTTTCTGCTGGTCTCCTTTAACCGTAGCGATGCCTGCCTTGGTTGGAAACTTAAGTAACAGGTGCAAGGTCGACATTATCCCCTTCGTGAGCGCTAGTGCAGGACGCCCAAGTATCATGTTGTAGGGACTGCTGGCTTTCACCACAATGAACTCCACCTCGATGGTTTTTCTATATGGGTGTTCACCAACAGTTATGGGGATGTAAATTGTACCTTCTGGCCATACCTCCCTGTCCGCGAAGTCCACGAGCGGGGTGGCGGTAGGCTTCAGCTTCTTATTCATATCCTCGCCCAGTTGCGTGAAACAGTGCTAGCACATCACCTCGGCTGAGCTGCCCCCATCCACATACACCCTGTGAATGAGCTTGTCTGCAATCTAGATTTGGATTACCACCGCATCACCTCCAGCAGGACGATCTGGGATTGGGTCATTTGAGCTGAACGTGATGACTTCATCCTCCGCCAACTTCCTTTCTCTCGGTGTTGGTTCTGGCACTTTCCTACACCGAGCCTTCCTTTGGGATTCTGTCTTGTCACCTGCACTTCCACCTATGATGGTGTAAATGTTGGTAATGGCTGACTTCCTTCTGCTGTCATCCGGGGTGTCTTCCCGGTCTGCACGCTGGCGCTTCTCATAATGCTCGTCCTCATCTTCCGAATACCTCCCTACTCGTGCCACCTCATTCCACTTGAAGCTGGGACGAGAGGGTTCTGGAGTCCAAGCTCTTCCTCTTGTATCCCTTCGAAATTTCGTCCGTCCAGATGCTTTGGTCGACCAGGTGGCCTTGTTGTGGGCTCTGGCCTCCTTGGCGAGGTGGGCGAGTTGTCCGGATCTCACACACTTCTCAATTACAGCACGCAAGTGGTAGCAATCGTTGGTGTCGTGTCCATGGTCGTTGTGGTATTCACAGTAATACGCCTTGTTCCTCATGTTGGCTGGCTTCTTCATCCTGCTCGGGGCATCCAACAGGTTCTTGACGGCTACCAGACTGAGGATCTCACGTGGTGATTGTGTCAACGGGGTAAAGGAGGTGTCCTTCAACTTGTTGAATTTCTCACCTCCACCCTTTTTTGACGGTTTCATATTGGAGCCAGTGTTCTTCTTGTTATTGCTGCGTGCGACATAACCGCCATCATCCCCTTCCAGGTTCATCTCGTCAACACGTGAAAAGCTTTCAATGCGTTCCATCAACTCCTCCAGGGTCTTCACCTTGCGAAGATAGCACTCCTGCTTCATCTCCTTGTGAATCAACCCCTTCACAAAAGAGTCGATCATCAGCTTCTCGGTGAGGTTCTTCACCTGGTTGGCCGGGCTCGAGGCCCGTTCCCAATACTCGAACAAACTTTCTCCTCTCTTCTGGCGGATCGACATGATGTCGGTGCACTCCTTAGTGAATTGCTTTCTCTGCATGAACCTGCGCAGGAACTTCTCCTCCAACATCTTGAAACTGGCGATGCTGCCATCTGGTAGAGCCTTGAACCACAGATGCGCTACTCCAGTGAGGGTGGTAGCAAACGCCTTGCACCAGATCGCCTGCGGGATGGCGTATGTTGACATGTTGGTGATGAACGTGTGCATGTGGTCCTCAGGATCGACAGTACCGCTATACGTGCCCAAGTTATGGGGGATAATGGTCTTGGGATCAGCCACAGCGAGCCGAGTCTTCTTCACCCACGGTGACCCTTTCTCGATCTCCGGAAGGTGATCTTCATAATCTCCAAGCCTCCTGTCATCCACGTGAACTTCTCCGGCGTTGGAATAAACATAGCCCGATTTCCAGTCGTTGAGATCTGGGTCATGGGCTCTCCCTTCGTGCTGACAGGATCCGCGCCCATCTGATTTGGCTGCATCGTTGTTGCTGCCTCTCTTCTGGGTTTACTTCTTCGCCGGGAGGTGCGACGCTGCTTCTTGCTCCTCGCCGTCGAAATTCAGCTTTGTCGGCGTGATCTTCTGGCCGAGCTGTCGAGCTTCTTCCTTCTCTTCCAGGGATTTCAATTTTGACAGCACCCTCTCCTAGGATGCTAAGAACGGAGCAATCATGACCTGAAACATCTCTGGAGTCATTGGCTCTTGGTCGGTGTGCCGCACGGGTGGTTTTTCCGGCGGCGTGACATCAAGGATGGTCCGCTCTGCAATTGGGGTCTGCTCCATCGAACTTCAATCAGTGAATCGAGCTGCGTGAGCGAGATAGATCACCGCTCCCCACAGACGGCGCCAATGATACGTTTCTGGATTTCCGGTGTGGATTGGACTTCCAGCAGGGTGATGACCTTATTCTCGTTCCTGCACAAAGAGCAACGTGAGCTCAGGCGGGCGGTGTTCGGCCGTCGCCCGCTCCGACGCCCAAGTAAGATTTGGGGTGTTTTAGAGAGAGAAAATCCAAGTAACAGGACGAGAGAATCTAAAGAAAGAGAGAGGAAGCTCTCCTTCCTTTATACCTGTTGGGAGTCTCATCCGGTGTGAGCGTCTCCATGGATTCTGTTGTGTTCCTCCATGCGTTGTGCACGAGCTGAGCACGGGGGCTCACGTGTTTGTACTATGTGTGAGCTGTCAAGCAAGGTGGGGGTCCTCATCTTGTGTGGTTTGCTTGACCTTGTATGGGCTTTATGGCCCATACCCTATCAATAATAATTTTTATATGGGGTAACATACATACTAAGGCCCCGTTTGGGGAAGAGCGTTTTCCACAGCGTTTAGCGTTTTTGTCTATAAATAGACATTTGACTGGTCAATATGCTACTTACCGTGTTTGGTGAATAGCTGTTTATAATCAGCGTTTTGGGATGAAACGCTGCTTTTAGAACGCTCGTATGAGCAACGTTTAATCCAAAACTCTATTGAAAATTTGGTTTAAATTTCACTTTTATCCCTGTGGACATTTCTTTATAATAATATTTAGGTAATGGTAAATCATATACGTTTGATACTTTAAAGTATAATATCACGCCAATATGATAAACCATATACGTATATTTTTGGGAATGCTTTAAAGTTTACCATCACGGTAAAAAAATATAAACGCATTAATTGTTTTAAATTTATACGTAGTTTAATGGAAAATATTATCATTTAAATTACTAAAATTTGTTAAAATTTTAGTAACAAATTTTAGTAATTGTGTAAGTTAATAATGTATATATATACATATATATATTATGTATAAATAAGTTTAGGTAAAATTTATGTTGTATAAATATTTGTTTGTTGTTTGAAATATATATCTTCAGAAATATAGCATTTGAATTTTACACTTGCATGTAATATAATAATATTATTTTTTATTATCAAAATTTGATATGAAATGGATTTTGTAGTTAATAAATAACATTTTATAGAACTAATTACTATATGAAATAAGTGTACACGATTAATATAAGGAATTTACATATAAATTGTATACATGTCAATTTCCGTCATTTTACGTAACAAAACAGCTATCAGCTACACATAAGTTTCCAAACATCAATGAGCAAATCACTAGTCAAAACAGCGGGTCAGATTTGCTCATACAATCCGCTGACAGCTAACAGCTCATACAATCCGCTAACAGCTAATAGCTAACAGCTGGTTCCCAAACGGGGCCTAATATTAGGAAAAAATTTTTTACCATGGGGTAACACTTACCCCATGCTCCAAACTGCATCCGCCTCCGTGGATATGGCACGATCGAACCAATTTCCTCATAATACATCAATTTAGATGAACCTTAATGATGATGGCTTGATAAGGAAATTGATGTCAAAACAACCTACAACTCTCCAACAACTCCAAGCGACCGTGGAAAAGTGTGACATGTGTGAAAACGGAGTCAAAAGGAAACCAGAGCTCGATCGTTATTGCAAGGGAAAAAATCATGAACCTAAGCTGAAAGTGTCTAAGATAGAAAGATATGAAAGCATCTCTATACCCAGCTTTGAGTCCTACACCCCCTCACACGATCGAGGACTGGAATATTGTCTATACATCAACATCTTTTCAAAGACCCTCTCCCAATGAAGGAGTCTGCAAATAGACAGAAGTCCTTGAAGTTTTGTGCATACTACAGAGATCAAGGACATGACAATGAGGATTTCTACCTAATAAGTCCATGTTTCGCACTCTGAGGCTTCGTTCATACTCGGACCAGGGTCCGAGAAGGGTCAGGGGCTCGAGATACGTGGGAGTTGGACTTACGGGTCTATTGGCCCAAATCCTTATAAGGAACGCGTATATTCTGAATGGCCTACAAGGAATACACATCCTCTAATAAAGGGAATACAACTATTATCACCATAAGAGTTGTATTCTTACTCTAATTACAAATCATGCCGATCAATGGATTGGAACTCTATTAATACAAAGGTTTGGTTGACCTCTCTATTTTTACCTTATACACACTACGCCTTGCGCTTATAAGCTTCTCAAAACTGTCACTAACTTAAGCATCAGAGTGTCTACCCACGACCACCTTGGGGCTTTGTCTTGGAGATCAGCTCGTGAGCTAGGTTCCAGATGAAGCGCGGGTTCCAGACATCCATCCTCAGAGCATATATAAGCATGAAGGCGCCAAAAAAGGTTTTTGGTGAGAGAGGGAATCCAGTTGCGGGTGCAAGTGCTACACCTGAGGAATACAAAGAAATTAAAAAAAAGCAAGAGTCAAAGTTAAGGCAGTAGCAAAGTCATCTCTCACTGCAACAACTACATCCAGTAAAGCAAAGGTGGTCAAAACTGCAGAGTTAAATGAACAACAAGCAAAACGAAGGATTTCGAGATCGAAAGGAGGAAGAGATAGGCAAATCTCCTCACACTTCCACTAGTCCCCGTGGAGATATTGAATAAATTTGGGGAAGGGGACCTGTGGTTAGTACTAACCTTTCTATGATATTGATTTCCCTAGCCTCGATATCAATAACTCACACTTTGGAAACATGACTTTCTTTTTTTTTTCAATTAAAACCACCAATGGTGGAGGGATTTATTGGCTCCCCAAACCTATCATATAACAAAATAGTGCACCATGTGCGAGTTCATACAATTTGATAGCTCCAGAAGCCAAAAGCTTCTCAAGAAAATGAATGAATGGCTATACCTAAGTGGTGAATGCATATTCTATAGTTGACTAATCTGATGGTTTAATATGTGTACTCTCAAACAAGCTCCATTGGGGAGCAGGTTAGTGATCAGTTCAACAAAGACTGAAGCACAATTTTGCCACCAAAAGGTTGAGTTGAGAGTACATTCCATACAATCAGATATGTTTCAAAAGCTATGTAAAAATGTGGATCAAAATAGTGTTAGTCCTTTGATGGCTTATGTATCCAGCAGAATTTGGGTCCTTCTGTACAAGCATATGATTGACCTTGTCCTTTTGGCCTTGCCTCCATGTAACTGCATTAACATGAAAGAAAAGAGCAGTACCACATTCCAGTTTAAAGACTAAATCTTAAAATAGGCATTCCTAATCTGTCAAGTTCCAAACAATCTATGAGTTTCCCTAGAACTTGATTTAGATAAAAAACTTTGGAAGATTGGGTGGATGAAGACATTCCAGCTAGATAATCAGCAACCATATTCCCCTCCCTCAGAGTATGATATAATGAATGATGTTGCATTTGTAAATGCAGATCATGGCACACAGAAAAATATTTCCAATCAATATGAGTAGGATCAGAGATTTCATTAACTGCTATGAGGCAATCTGATTCAACACAGAAATTGTCTAGTTCAAGCTTTGCACCAGTTTGCAATCCAAATTGGATTGCAGCAAGTTCAGCTTCAAGAACTGATGCACTAATTGTGTGTCTCGTTTCTAGTCTAGTAGCAATACATAGGCTGTTCCTGATTACCAATTTTATGCCTGTGTTGCCAATTAAGTGGAAGGAAGTATCTATATTAATTTTGAAACATTTATCTGGGGCATCCACTTAATCATTTTTACAGGTTTAGGTCTCCTTATCTTAATAAATGGTAGCAATCCATTATCAATAAGAAAGTGGTTCCTTTAAGAGTTTCCATGCACAGGAGATGTTGTGAATATACTAGTGACCTTTCTTAAAACCTGTGTGACAGCTGTTGCAGAGAGTACTTTTGTTTTCATATAGCAGTTTATTCCTTCTCCTCCACAAAGCCCAGAACACCACTATAGTGGCTGTTCTTATTACTTTGGTGTGAATTTTGGAGAAGATACTGCATGACAAGTAGTATCTCAATCTCTGTGCTACTGTTCTGAAATAAGGAGGCCTTATTGCTAATCTGCTATGTATATCATTCCATACTTGCATATTGGAGGGACGTGAGTTGAAAAAATGTTCCAGACTATCCTCATGATTACACAGTACATATTTTGATGGTAAACATATTCCAAATTTTATAAGCACATCATCAAAAGGTAATAATCTACTTCTGAGTCTCCATATCAGAATAGACAGTTTGGGAGGAATAGGTTTTATCCATACCTGTGAAATGATATAATTTCTGCCAGCTTTGATCCTCAATATGTTGTATGATGTCTGAATTGTGAAGGATCCATTCTTAGATGCCTTCCAGATGAGCTTGTTTTCATGTGTGTGCTCCAGTTTTGCTCCCTACAAGATAAAGATTTTATTTGTAGCCAGATAAGGCTCAATAAGGGTTAGGTATTGATCTTTATTGTTAATGAAAGTAGCCAGAGAAATGTCAGAAAAAGGGGTATCTCTATCTGTTGGCCACTCATATATAAGTGCTCCAGATCCTATCCAGTTAGCATCCCAAAAAGGACATGTACCTATTCCAAAGCAGACAAAGGAGTTCCGATTACATGTCTTTGTGATTTCACATATTCTTTTCCATAACAAAGAGGTCTTATGGGTAGATGGCAGGGACAAAATAAATTTAGTCCAAATTGTGGCATTTAGTTGCATTTTCCACCACATCTTACATGAAAATGCATCAATAAATGCTCTGATATCCCTGAAACCAAGACCATTCTCCAAGGTTGGTAAGGTCACTCTGGACCACTTCCTTCATACCTTCCTTTGTCCAAAATCTGTGTCACCCCAGAAGAATTTGATGGCAATTTGTGATAAGTCCATGGTTCGTATTCGGGCCTCATTCATACTCGGACCAGGGCCCGAGAAGGGTCGTGGGCTCGAGATACGCGGAGGGTGGATCCATAGGTCCATCAATCCTAATCCTTATAAGGAATGCATATATTATGAATGTTCTACAAGGAATATACATCTTCTCAAAGATGGTAATACAGCTATCCTAAACATGGTAACACAATCATGTCCGAAATATACTTCTATTATACATGGTAATACAACTACTATCCCATAAGAGTTGTATTCATACCATAAATACGTATCTTGGTGATCTACGGGTTGTAGCCATATAAATACCCTAAAGGTTTGGTAGACCTCCCATCTAATCTCATACTCTATACTTTACGCCTTAAGCAAATATACTGACTTGAGCGTCGGAGTGTCTATCCCCGGGACACCCGGGGCCTTTGTCTTGCAGATCAGTTCGAGAGCCTGGTTCGTCGTCGAAGTGTTGGTGTCCGGCATACATCAATTTGGCACGCCCGGTGGGACCCACACCATTGACGATGTCGCCGAACCTTGTCTCTGATCTGGTCTAAGTGCACTTGAAGAACAACTCATCCAACAACATGTCTGACGCTGAGCAGCCCAGGCGAAGCGCCCACGTGCAAGGGCAAAATCCAGAAGACAATCCAGAAGCGGAGCAGCCCTCTCAAGGATACGGACGCAGTCGAGGACGCGGTCGACCCAGAGGATCTCGAGCACACTTTACCTCGGAACCACCACCAAGCTCTACCGTGGGTACCAGAAACTTCAACGTTCCGATATCCATCGGTCCAAATCCTTTTATGATCGGAGCACCCATCTCTGGTCCAAATCCTGGTATACCCAGAGCACCTCCTGGATCAAATCTCATCGTATCAAACACTACACCAAAAATGGCCTTCAGTGACGAAGCGTCACTAGAGATCGTCACTGATTGGGGTTATTAGTGCCGAAATTATTTTCGTCACAAAATTTTCGACACTAAATAGGGAACTATTGACCAAAATTGTTTTTGTCACTGTATGTATTTAGTGACGCTATTTAGTGACGCTCTTAGTGACGAAAATTACATCTTGTCAAAGCAAAACTTTTAGTGACGATATATGGTGTCAAAATTAATTGGATGACGAGATTCAGTGACCAAAACATTGTGTCGAAAATATTTTTCGTCAGTAAATGTATCAGTGACAAAACATGCTTCGTCACTGTAAGCTAGTGACGAAATAAATTTCCGTCACTATTATAACAGTGACGAAATTTGAGCCTTTTTAAATAATAAATTGGGGCCTTGAATTTGGGCCCTGCTATGGAATTTTTGGCCTATGTTATATATATCATTATGGGCCAACCATTTGGTTTATTATATGGGCTAAAATTGAACCTTATTTTATGAAATTATTTTATTTATTTTGTTTTAAATTATAATTAAAATCTCTAACTACAAACAAGTTCTTTTTAAGGTATGTTAAATATTGAAAAGAAATATATTATCATTTTATGTAATTAGGGGTCAACCATCACTACACCATATTATAAATAAAATGTCAAGTACACTAGATAGTTAATCTACTTCTTATACTTGTGTAATCAATGATCAAATAATTAAGTAAAATTTTATAAAGGTAGAATCTAATTGAATTATATGCAAATAATATTAAACTTTTTATATACTTAACTTTATTCTCTCACCTATAATAACTAGACTTAATGATTAACTAACTGTATTATGGGGTCAATCATTGAAAAAATTTACAATAATAATTAATAGTCAGTCGTTATCTTTTTTACACAATACTAAATTATATTTAACTAGTCAAATGTCAGCCTTATCTTTCTTTCTGTATATGTTAATTTAATTAATACTTTAATTGTTATACAGACAATAACTAGATTGAATGAAAATAAAAGTCAAAATTTACCAGATGATGCTACCAGTCCGATCCGGGACTACCAGCTCCGGGGTGGACTCAGCCCGGGATAACTGGAATCCTAACTCGCGGTCTGTCTCTAACCTACGTCTTGCAAAACAGACCCGGGGTCACCCGAGGGTAGACGCTCCGGCGTGATGATGAAAGTAGAGCCTTTTTGCAAAGGAGAGAGAATATGAATAAGTAGAAAGTGTTTAAATCTGATAGAACATACCTTTTAACTGTTGGGTTCCCTCCTATTTATGGTGGAGGTCGCCGAGAAAGGCCCAACCAAGTGGTCATCTTCCTGTCTCGTTCCTAGGGGGAAGAGGTCATTATCATGTCTTTTTTGTCCCCGAATGACCCCAAGATAGCTGATGTCAAGGGGAGGACCACGTCTGGACTATCCTAACTCTTTTCACGGCTCGCTTTATCGGTCTCAGCCCATATCACCACCAGCCCCCGAGACCCTGGAATCCCGGGTATCAGGATCCATCCGTAAGGCAGGGGTTCAGGGTCTCCATCATGATTAATACGATTAGGTTTCCTGGCGCGTGGGGTCACGCGCCCAACGCGCTTGCTGTCTTGTGACTCCCGATTGCTTTAAATGCTCATTAATGATTTCCTCGAGCACCACACTTACTTTTACGGTCCCTGCGGAGTTATTCCTTTCTTCCTCTATAAATACCTCTGACGCTCCTCTCTTTATTTCCATTCTTTGCTCTGCGTTTGCTCGTGGTTTCTAGATCTATAACTTGATTTCAACAAAACCTAACCAAACTGATAAGACACTTTACTAATCAGCCGTCACTTTATTTGTTTTTAATAAGACACCATGCCATGTTTGCCTGAATTTATTTGTAAAGCAGTTTGATTCAATTCAGTTCAGTTCAATTCAGTACAATGAAAATATAATATGATCGAATTCAGGTAAAAAAATTGATGCCCTGTTTGATCGAATATATAATTTCATTTCAGTTCAGTACAATGAAAATATAATTTCAGTTCAGTTCAGTACAATGAAAATATAATTTCAGTTCAGTTCAGTTCAGTTCAGTACAATGAAAATATAATTTGATCGAATTCATGCCATTTTTTATCGAATTCAGGTAATTTGGTCGTTGAATTATCATATCTTTATTTCTCTACTTACATTGGCAATTATAATTCTACAAGAAAAAGATAACATGCATGAAATGATCTAACGACTAAGGGAGGGAAAGTTTGGAAAAACATAATTGGTGCGAGGGCGGGAAATATTGTTAGCGGGAAACTTCCCTCCATTTTTTCCATAATTTTTGGCGGGAGACAAACTCACAAAAGAAATATATAATTACAGTTAGGGCCTATTTAATTGAACTGAAAAATATTGACATTTATATTCAAACATTTTATTACAAAACAAGTCATTGAAATATATTGAATTAAATTTAAATGAACAAACCTGAATTGAAGAAACAAATCACTGCATCGATATAACTAAATTAGCTAAATTTTATCAAATTATATTTCATCAGAACCGAACTTGATAAAATGATCCTAGAAGTTAAACAGAATTAAATTGAAGTATATTAAACTGAACTTAATTGATATAACCAAATGTACTATATGTTATCAAATCAAATATTAATAGCACCAAACTTAATAAATCGAACCTAGTTTGATAAACAGAAATGAACTGAAACGTAATGAATTGAACTAATCCGAGCTTAATTGAGCTGAACTTACAAAAGTATGCACTGATACAATTAAATTAGCAAAAATGTATCAAATCATATTTCATCAATTATAAACTTAACAAATTGGACCTAACTTATTAAATTGAATTGAACTGAATCAGACTAAAATGAATTTAATTGAACTGAATTGAATAAAACGATCAATGTATTGATATAACTAAATGAAGCTATGTTTTATCAAATCATATTTCATCAAATCGAACTTAATAATCTAAGTTGAACTGAAATATATTGAACTGAACTTAATTAAAGAAACAAATCAATGCATTGTTTTAAATCGAATGGATATTGCAACCAAATCAAATGGATATAGCAACGAGAATTTGGGCATCTCTACCTAATGGTAGAGAAACTGAAACTCAAGAATAGAAAATGGAGTTGAATTGAACTACAATAAACTGAATATAACTGAACTGAACTACACTTAACTGAAATGAACCGAATTGAACTACACTTAACTGAAATGAACGGAATTGAACTATACTTAACTAAAATGAACTAAATTTTCAATATAAACTTATATTTTCGTTGAACTGAATTGAAATAAATTATATTTTCTCTAAACTGGAATGAATTGAAATTAATTATTAACATATAATTTGTTTAACTGAACTGAACTAAACTGAATAATATTCAGATAAATTGTACTAAGCAGGCCCTTAAACCTCTATAAATGAATACTCTTGGGACCGGGAAATATTCGTTTAGCGATTGTATTTAGTTATCAATAAATGAATTTTTATTCATTTCAATAGTATTGAAGAAATTATATTAGTAATACGTGAATTGTATGTATATGTCTAAGTACCAAAATGTACACATATACATTGTAATTTAAACTACTAATAAGATAGTATGTGTCAAATACGCCATCAAAAGAAGCATCAAGTAGTAATCAAAGTTACAAGACTATTTGTTACAACACAAGTAGAATACTCCTAAAGTTTAGCGAGGTTATTTATTTGAGAAAATTTTCTGAACTACAAACTTTATTAACTTTTCAAGAAAGTGTTTATACGTTTTATTTTATGCAATGTACCTTTTTAACTTGAACCGTACATTTTTGTCACTTTAAAATTTTAAATTTCAAAATAAAAATTTCTTAATTTTTTCTTCATTAAAAAATGTTTTACTATACCTTTACTTTAAATGATCAATGTCATAACACAAAAATGTATCATGTGAGGTTAAATATATAGTGCTAGTTCCATAACATTTAAGATAGTCAGTCTTTCAAGAGACGTTACATATTCATTTAGTCCCTTAACCCAAGTCAGACCTAGAAAAATTATTCATTTATCGAGTTTTAACTGTAATGTATGTTTGAATTTCTAGGACTTATTCTATTATTTGACTTTATATAATTAATTATTATTTTATTAAAACATTATAAACAAATAAGTAAATCAGAGTATGACTCCGTTTAGTTGAATAATTAGTAAATTAGTTCAGGATTTTCCGTTCATTTCGACAAATATATAATATAATGAAATTCAAGTAAATTTAATTACACTAATATTACTTTTTGTTACATTAATTTTCAATTTACTAAGAAATAAACAAAAGAGAATTGAACAAATAATTAGTGTACATATTAAGTGAATACGGCCCTGTCAAGTTCAGATTATTGAAAAATAATCTCAGTTAAATTAATCTCAGTTCAGTTAATTTAATCTCAGTTAAATTAAATTAATCTCAGTTCAACCAGAAAAATCTCAGTTAAATTAAATTAATCTCAGTTCAGTTAAATTAATCTCAGTTCAACTGGAATAATCTGAGATTAATTTGATTCAATAAAATAATTATTTTTGCTCTATTTGAATTGGATTCCAAACATTGAATGATTTAGGTCATGTTTGTTGGAGCTTATAAGTACAACAGTACAGTCCAGTTCAATTCAATTCAATTCGTTCAATTTCAATTCAATTCAGCTCAGTTCAGTTTACTTCAGTTCAGTTCAGTTCAATCAAAATATAATTTGACAAAGTTCAAGTAAATTTAGACATATTTTGATTCTCTTTTAAATACATTAATTTTCACTTAAGTTCAATTTAGTCCAATTCAATTCAATTCAATTCAACTTAGATCAGTTCAATTTAATTCAATTCAACTCAGTTCAATTCAGTTAAGATTCATAATAAATAGGGTCGGCATGCCCTTAGGCCATGTTAATTTTGGTCCATTTTGATGCAAATTTAACTTAATAAAGTAAAATGTAATTGATTTTAGAAATAATATTCTATTTCCAGTTAAATTAATCTCAGTTCAGTTAAATTAATCTCAGTTAAATTAAAATAATCTCAGTTCAACCAGAAAAATCTCAGTTAAATTAAATTAATCTCAGTTCAGTTAAATTAATCTCAGTTCAACTAAAATAATCTCAGTTAACTTAAATTAATCTCAAATAAATTAATTTCAACCCAACTTGACAGGGCCTACGGTCAATATCAGAAATGAAGAAATGAGGATTTCTGTTTCCTGGAGTTTATAATTAGATCAGTTCAGTTCAATTTAATATAGTTCAATTCAGTTTAGTTCAGAAACATTATAATTTGATTAAATTCAGGTAATATACACATATTGATTATGTCTGTCAATGCCTTACTTTTCACTTCACTTCAGTTATGTTCGGTTAAGTTAAGTTTAATCATACAATTAAATTCACATTTTTAATAAGAAATAAGCCATTCTTTAATCACAATAATTTTAGAAAGAAAAGAAATTATCAATAAATATGTGTTAGATTTATTAGAACCGTCAATACATGCTCGGATTAATCTCAACCGTTGGTATGTTATCTTAAACTCTTTCCTGTCTCATTCTTCCCATCGCCTTCTCCTTTTTGTTCATCTGTGCCTAAGCAAATCAACACACTACTACATCAATTCCGACCAAAATTCACCCCAAATTCCTCTGTTCACTTAAGCGTGAGCACGCCTTTCCGTTGCTCCCTGTTGAAGGCCGCGGCGAGGGAAGGCGGAGATCAAGAAACGAAGTCAGGGACCCGGATCTTGAGGTGCTGGATGCCGTTAGTGTAAGAGGCTGCCAAGGAAGGCGAATCGGGCACGTCGACGTTGAATCGGGAGAAGACCCACCTTGATTAATTAGAAATTGCCCAATAGGTAGCGTTCCCGAGGAGACCCGATTCGGCTCGGCTTAAAGAGAATGAAATGGAGCTCTCGCTAGTCAGCCAGATTTTGGTAATCATTAGTAAGCGTTTTTATATTTTGTTTGATTATTTGTCTTACTTCGTGCAAATTACAGAGTTTTTTGCACATATTTCTACAGCTTTTTATGTTTTATTGACAAGTAAGATAATTTTCTGTAAAAAATCATCTCTTTTTTTCATTTCACAATTACAATGTAATATGATTGATGCTGATTTTTCAAATAAATTTCCTCTTGAACAAAGCTAAAGAGTTTTCAGTACTATTTTGAAAATTATTTTGGTACGTAGCTCTGTGAAAGTGTGGTGGATTGAAGAGCCGAGAATTAAAGTGCTATATGTCCATAAGAAAAAAGCTCATAACTTACTGTCTTCGTTTATGTCAGATTGAGGTGCCAGAAGAAACAATCGAGCTGATGTTTGAGGAGAATATTTGAGCGGTATGAATTTATGCCTTTTTCACACTTTTGAGGTAGTTTAAGTCAGGCCTTCTTATTATCTTTGTATGAAAGTTGTTGATATTTGATTACTTTTCATCTGTGGATTTGTATAGTTATAGGTGTAATTCTTGTTACATATTTGATAGTTTGATAATGAAGATACTTTAATGACTTATGCATAAAGAGATTGCTGTGTAATTGTTTGAATTAATTATATATTTGGAAACTCAAGAACTTGGTTGGTGTTCTAAGATATGTTTAATATAGAGAGTTAAGAAGAAACAAGTTATAGTTTTGTTTTAAGTTTAACATAAGTTCTTGTGCATGCTTATGTTACGCTGGATTTGACACAAGTTCTTGCTTATAGTTTAACGTAAATTGAATTTGTTGAGTTGCAAAGTGCTACTGATAAGTTCTTACAGTCTTACTTAATATCTTTCTTTCTTCCCAATAATTGGCATGTAAAGCTGCTACATAATTTTGTTTATTTCTCTATATTATGTAGTGCGAAATAATAAAATGCTTTTGTCAATCGTGCTTATCATGCAGGCCGACTCAACTAGGTCCTCTTGGAGGTGTGAAATCTACATTAGTTAAAGCACTATCAATAATTTTTGGCGAATCTGGCCAGGTTCCACACCTTCTTTGCTATATATATACTTTTTTTTTCTTTATGTAGCATTGAATAAGTTATGGCCTTGTTTGTTTATCTCTTGCTCCATGAATTGAAATTTTGTCAGTGATTTTTGAATTAACAAGTTAGTTATGTCTTGTGTCGGTACATCTCTTTTGGGAAAAGTGGTGGTGTGGTGTAGGTTGATATAGGCATGTCTACTAAGATTAATAGTTACCATGTAGTTATTGAATGGTATATGATGTTTGAAAGCAAATTTATTTACACATGGCATGTGATGTCGTGTGCGGAGCATATTACATGATTTTACCTCTGTTGATATGAATTTAGATGTGTTTATATATCCTGAGAAATACAGCAACTTTTGTATATGAACTTTGAAACTTCATAATACAGCAGCTTGGGAGCAGTGAGATGCTATTTGTTTGATTATTTATTGAGGGCATTTTTCTACCAACTTTTCTAGAATCTGTTTGTTTCAAACATTTTTAGTTTCTCACATACTTATGATGTGCATGGTTTTGAATCTGATGTAGGTACTTCTAGTGCATTACATGATCTTGAGGCTTCTAGTGCATTGAAGTTGGGAAGCATTCTAGACTCCAGTCACCTAGTGAGGTTACAATTGTTTTTGAAGTGTGTGCATTTCTCTACATTTTTGATGCTCCATAATGTATTAGATCAATCATATTGGTTGTTACAATTTTTACATTCAATTATATATATTTAATTTGAATGGATTATTTGGTTTTACTTGGTGACATATTTACTGGTCACAAGAGATCGTCACTGTAGTGTGCGGACCACCAATGTATGGTCACAAGAGCTGGTCACTAAGCAGTACTGACCATCTGATTCTTGTTATAACATATCGTCGCTAAAAACTACCGACCAACTGATTCTCGTCCCAGATATTCGTCAATGAATTTTACTGACGCTAAAGTCTTTGTCAATAAGTATCGTCACTATTTATATCAGGCCACGAAAAAATCTGGTCACCAACTTCCGTCGCTAAATGATTTTGACCGTTAAGTGTAACTTTGACCGTTAATGAACAGAAACGAAATTTTCGTCAATAAAAGTCGTCACAGTTTCCTCTTTGACTTTTTTAAAACCATTAACGAATAATCTCGTCACTACGAGAATGGTTACTAAATCACCCCTTTATTGACGAGACAGCCCTATTTAGTGACGAGCCTTTAGTGACGATAACCACCGTCACTATTTTGGTGACGACACATTTTTCGTCAGCAATTCCACCCATTTCCTGACGAAGCTACAGTAAAATGGTCACCCGACCCTTCTGTATCGACCCTCTTTCGACCACCATCTGACGACCCATTTTTGGTCACTAAAGAGTTTTTGTGACGAAAGATGGACTTTTAGTGACGAATATCGGTTGTCACTGGAGGGCATTTTTGGTGTAGTGAAAGATACCAGCATCTGGATCCAATCCTGCTGCATCCAGAACCCCACCTTCTGGAACAAACCATGTTGGGTCTGAAAGGCCAAACTCAGGTCAAAGGGTTTTCATCCAAAGCGATGTGAATTATAGCACGAACGTCAACAATTCAGATGGCCTGGACCAGGAAAATAGGCTAGGGTATAATGGTCCCGATTCGATCTTTTCTCCAGAAGAACGAACACAAAGGGATCGGCAAATCCTTGCGAAAAGGCAACAGGAGGACGTTAGACAAAGATGTCTCAGGGAAACCCTGAACCAGACCATACAACACAGCCCGCGGGGCTCTGATCCACTCCAAATCAACTTTTCTCGGACACTCCCCCGAGGGAAAATAGGTTGGGGTATAGTAGGTCCAACTCGATCTTTTCTCCAGGAGGAAGAGCGCAAAGAAATCGACAAATTCTTGAAGATAGACAACAAGAAGGAGAATCTGTGATAGAACATTATCATAGATACATGAATCTCGCCTTGAGACGCTATGATCAAGATGAAATCCTCTTAGTAAACCAGTACCTGATGATTGTAGGTAATAACACTCCGAAGAAGAAGAAGAAGGATTGCTCCCACAACAATAACAACCAGGGCGGCGGAGGCAACAATCCTCAAGATGCTCCCTCACCACCGTCAGATAGAGCCAACCGAGTCATCAACAACATTAATAGCTATAATGAAGAAGCAATTTCCCTAACTAAGCTGAAGGATAATGTGCTGGCCCTACCACATACCAAGATAGTCAACAAGAGGCTCCACCCCGAAGAAACTATTAATTTCTCAGACACGGTGATGTATGCAGGACACCAAAACTTCGACGACGAACCAGGCTCTCGAACTGATCTGCAAGACAAAGGCCCCGGGTGTCCCGGGGATAGACACTCCGATGCTCAAGTCAGTATATTTTCTTAAGGCATAAAGTATAAAGTATGAGATTAGATGGAGAGGTCTACCAAACCTTTAGGGTATTTATATGGCTACAATCCGTAGATCACCAAGATATGTATTTATGGTATGAATACAACTCTTATGGGAATAGAGGTTGTATTACCATGTATAATAGAAGTGTATTTCGGACATGGTTGTGTTACCATGTTTAGGATAGCTGTATTACCATCTTTGAGAAGATGTATATTCCTTGTAGAACATTCATAATATACGCATTCCTTATAAGGATTAGGATTGATGGACCTGTGGATCCATCCCCCGCGTATCTCGAGCCCACGACTCTTCTCGGACCCTGGTCCGAGTATGAATGAGGTCCGAATACGAACCATGGACTTATCAGTAGCCCCAAGGTAGATCTTCAGAATATAGAGTACTCCATCTCGAAGGTTGAAGGAGAGGCTTGCTTCTCGAGGGAAGACCAATAACTCGAGGGAGACTAACTCGGGATGTGAAGTTCGGGGTGTACTTCGGGGACTCTCTTCTCGGGCTTACCCTTCTGAATATCTAGCTTCAAGTTCTTTCGTATTCCATCAGGACACGTGGACGGTTGGATCTTAATATACCTTCTTGAATTCTTAGAGGATTGACACGTGGTCTTGATTCATTGTACCTTCCAGCGGTGAAGAGGACCAACCTTCCAATTGTCTGCATCGTTTCGCGAGTCGAGGTAATTACTCCACTTAAATGCGTGTTAATTACTTGCTATATAACTAAGCAATTTTTCTTTGTGTTTATCATCAATCTTCATCTCTGTGTTTCAAATTTCCAAAGAAATTTTCTTCAAATTTGTCTTCTTTTCCTCATATATTCTCTTCCCCCCATTCTCTATATTGCCATGTCTTCAACAAATTCCAGCGTTCCCCTTGGCAATATGGAGAATGTTGTTGAAAACAGAGCCCCAACTAATCGTGACTTGAGCACCTTATTTCTGGAAGTCGAGGCTGGGGAGTTGATGGAAGTTACCGTTGCTTCACCGTTGCAGGCGGTAACTGTAGTGGCAGGTGATGGTGCCTCTGGGTCGGAGCCCCAAGTTGATAAATGGGTTCCGGCCGCCGATGGTGTGAATGATGTCACCAAAGTGGTTGACGAAATGACGCTAAGGTATCTGCGTTTCTGCAGGCTTTCATATCTTCTTGAGGCTGGCTTGAAGCTCGAGGATGGAGAAGTTCCCATTAAAGATCTGGTGAGCCCCACTCGAGGGGTACTTTTACAGCAAGGGATAAGTTTTCCCTTTCCCCCTTTATTTCGTTAATTCCTATAGCATCATCAACTGCATCCGAGCCAAATACATTCCAATGTGGTAGTGTTGATCATGGCGGTGATTTCCTGGTGCGCTCGGAAGAACGACTATCCAAACCTGGATTTATTCAGGAGTCTGTATACGTTATTCTCTTTTGAGACTTACGAGTACATTACCCTTACTCCGAGGAAGAGAAAACCCGTCAGGTTTCCTGATAACAGTGGTGTGTGGGAGGCAGACCGTTTTACTTTTGACCGAAGTAAGTACGAGGTCCCTGATTTGCATCCCCATCCGAAGGACGCTATAGCTCGTGACAGAGGTTTCATCATCCCTGATCAATTGAAGGGCGTCATCGAGGAGCTCCTAAAGGAGGGTATTACCCTTTAAAGAAAGGATTTTGTTCTGGGCTCACATGGCTCTGCGTGGCAGTGGCCCGGTATCACTTACTAGTACCTGTTGGATGTTCCTCGGTTGAAATTTACCTCCAGCTTTTTAAAGCCTGATCGGAACTGGTCCCTCCCTGATAAAATCCAGGGAAGAAAGAAGAAGGCCAGGAAAGGGGGTCCGAGAAAATCTCCTCGGAATCATGGTGAATCCTCTTCTAGTCGGTCTTCTTCAGATAGCTCTTCAAGTCATATACTATTGTCATATAATATGTTTTTCTTGTGTCATATGCTGAGGTTTATCTTTATTTATGTACAGCATCTCCTCCGAAGAAAAAGATCAAGAAGGGGAAGGCCCCTCTCCACGTCATAGAGGAGGAAGTGGAGGAGTCCGAGGAGAGGGAAACTGAGGTTGGAAGGTCCTCCGATGATGGCGATGAATCTGACCTTGAGTTGATGATCTCCACATATGCTTCTTTGAAGAAACTGAAGTACTATCTGAGCTGTCCAGAGGAAGAGGATGGTCAGGCTTCTCGGAGGTCTTCTAAGAAGTATCCCTTCGTCGCTGAGGTAACTATCTTTCATGTTATACTATATAGATTCTTCAGATGCCAGGATTTGATATATCCCTGTCCTCTCAGTTGATGGCGGGTCTATCCACGGTGAGGTGTCGAGCTAATGACATGATCCGGCACTTTTCTGATTCTGTGATGGAATTACATGGCAAATGCCGGGCGCTCAAGGCAAAAGAGGAGATGGAAGCTTCCCTCTTGACTATGTCAACTATGTTTGTTGCTTCTAATCTACCCGTTCGGGCTACATTGGATGTGACTCAACTAGAAGCCAGGGTGAAGCAGCTAGAGACCGAGAATAAGGACCTGCTGTTGGCGAAGAAGTCTCAAGAGAAAGAGCTGGAGACTTATCGAGATATTACTGAGAAGCTGGCGCAAAAGCAAACCGAGGAGAAGGATCCAGAGGAGCCTAAACGGCTTCTAAAGTTTTGGAGTGCCTTCATTACTTGTAGCCCCGAGTTTCAAAGCCATAGGGAGGAGTACGGGGATTTATTCCATTCCTCTGAACTGCATGGGATCTTAGGTGGCGTTTTGCATCTATGCCAATCCGAGAAGGAGGTGAAGATGATGAAGGAAATCTTCCCTCATCATGACGCTAGTGATAAGCTCTCTGCTCTGACTGCAAAACACTGGATCCCTGGGGCCAAGTTTTTGGATGCATTGGATCCCTTCGAGAAGATAGTAACATCAGGAGATTTACTAAGGCTTATTAGAGCTAAGTATCCTGAATTACCTTCTCTTGAAGAGGTGATTTCTAGTTCTTCCATTAATAAGGTGGATTAGTCTCGGCATCTCCTCGTCAGCTTCAAAGTCAGAAATCCTTTGCACATGAACCTTGGTCTCATGATTTACTGGAAAGGAGCTCATGCCAAGCTGAGATACTCAGGTCTTCGCAGTTGTCCATGATGAACACTCTGCGTACTTGATGTTGTTGGGTTTCTTCCTCGAGCATATTTTTTCAAATTCTTTAATGTCACAGCGTGCAGAAAAGTTGACAATAGCCCATCTCTCCAGTGTCACTTCTGGTGAAGTCCTAGGAAATCCTATTGGGTATATTTAAAAGTACCATATTCTGATGTAATAACATCTTCGACATGTCCTGTTTAGGTTCGAGATTTAGCCTCTTATGTGCCCTTTTAAGGGTCTTGTTTAGAAGTATCATAATCTGATGTAATAACATCTATGATATGAAATATTTTTGTTCGAGGTTTTTCCTCTATGTGTGCCCTTTTGAGGGACTTTTCTAGAAGTATCATATTCTGATGTAATACCACCTTCGATATGAACTATTTGTGTTCGAGGTTTTTCCTCTATGTTGAGATGATTGATTTTCGAGCACGTCTGCCCTTTTGGTCTATAGACCTCAATCAAGCACTTTTTTGAAGTAATTTATCTCGAACCTATCTCTTTAATTCAAAAATATTGGTATTTGAATATTGGATCCAAACAACTTATAAGTTGACCAATCATATACTTTATAAAGTATTTTGTTTTGAAATCCAATCAATGTTATACTTAAGACAAAAATTCTCTTTTTAGAAAAGAAATTTAAAGATTGCTTATTATAAGGATAGGTATAAAAGTATCATGACTTCAATCTAAGAATAGAAGTGAAGTAAATAGTGGGTTTTGAGTTGAAGTACCCGTTTGTGCTAGAGTATACTTGTCTCGGACCTTGATGAGGCTTCTCGGATGCTCTTGATAGTCTCGAACCTTTGTGAGGCTCTCCCTTGAGATTTTAATCTTTTGTGATACTTTCGTAAGTTAATCACATTCCATCTTTGTGGTATATGTTCCCCCTTCATGGTTTCCAAGAGGTAGCTTTCCCCTGGATGGGATTCTAGGACTCGATATGGACCTTCCCAAATCGGGGCTAGCTTCACTTCCACTTTTCTCTTGCTTTTCTCGTTTAACCTTATGAGAAGGTCTCCTTTAACAAAAGTGGCCAATCGGACTCTTCTATCATGGTAGCGCTTGAATCTTTTCTTCACCTTGGCCTTGTAGATAGTAGAATTAGCTCTCTTCTCCTCTAGGAGGTCAAGGTCAAGACAAAGGTTTTCTTCATTGGCCTTGCCATTTTCATCATCTGGCTAAGAAGTACGGACAAAGGGGACCCCAATCTCCATGGGGATGATCGCTTCGGACCCATAGTCTAAGCTATAAGGAGTCTCTCCTGTTGTTGTAGCTGGTGTGATTCTATGGGTGGAGATCATGTTTGGTAATTCTTTGATCCAGTTTCCTTTAGCTCCTTCGAGGCGCTTTTTGATGCCGCTTACCAAGGCTCGGTTCGTAGCTTCTACTTGGCCGCTAGCTTTTGGATTATATACTGAGGTGAGCTGCTGGTGTATGCTATACTCCTTGTACCCTTTCTTAAAGGGATCATTTGCAAATTGTGCTCCATTATCGGTCACTATGTATCTCGGGATGCCATAGCGACACACTATATCTTTCCCATAAAGACTAATAACTGTCTCGCCAGTTATGTTGGTCAATGCTTCAGCTTCTTTCCATTTTGAGGAAAACTCAATGGTCACAAAGAGGTATTTGAAGTTACTAATGACCTTATGTAGAGGTCCGATGAGGTTTATACCCCATCATATAAATGGCCAGGATTCTCGTATCATATTCTCCTATGGCATGTGGACCTTATTAGCAAATCTTTGACACTGATGACAAGAATCGATATATCTTTTGGCACCTTGTAGCATCATAGGCCAAAAATAACTCTTATGTAGGAGCTTTCGAATAACGGTACGCAGACCTTGATAGGTACCGTAAACTCCTTCATGTGTTCCTTGTACTAAGTATTCATCGTCAGAAGACCCAACATACTTAAACAAAGGTCGGAGATATCCTTTCTTGTATAAGATGCTGTCGTGGACGATATATTTCGGAGTTTTAACTCAGACCTTCCATGCCAGGTGCTTGTCCTCGGGAAGGGTACCCGTTTGAAGGTATTCAATGTAGGAGTTCATCCATGTGTCTAAGATGCCAGTAGCCATAATGCTATATTCTTTGCAATTTCTCTTCGCTAGGGTTTCCATTAGCGATTCTTCTCGGGGAATATAATTCAGCTCATAATGTCGGAGTTGATTTAGGAGAGGCTTAACCATCTCAAGGTATTTCTGAAGATTGTACTCTCGATTTTTGAATTCACCTTTGACCTGCTGAATTGCAATCTGTGGGTCATTGAAGACCTCGAGGTTTTTGACTTCCAGGTCTTTAGCCAATTTTAATCCGGTGATGATGGCTTCACATTCTGCTTCATTGTTGGTGGCTTGGAAATCGAAATGAGAAACATAAAGATGGTCCTTTTCCTCAGGGAAGGTTAGTAAAGATTTTAGCACTTCTTCCCCCGGAGTTGGAGGATCTCTTGACACATAACTATCATCTTTCTCGAAGTAAAACACCATAGATTGTTCGAGATCAGGGTTGGGAACCAAATCTCCTAAGATGGTGTTTTTGGCCGAGGTGTTACTCATTTTTCTGGTGTCATGTATAGCCGTGATCATACAGGAATGCGCCACTCCTTGGGCGCCACTCCTTGGTCTCCTTTGATTGAAGCTACTCCTTGTGGTGTTGAAAACTTCAGTATCAGATGGTAGGGAGACCATATGGCTTTATCTTGGCACATCCAAGGTCTGCCAAGGATAATGTTGAAAGGTGTGACGGTGTTGACTACCGCAAATGTGCGGTAGAGGGTCAGGCTCCTCATCCCATCTGCTACTGTGATCGGGATGTGATTTTCCAAGAGGTGTTACGGGATTTCCGGTAAACCCCGAGATCGGACCCGTAGGTTTGAGGTCTCCCTTGGTAAATCCTAACTTCTGGAAGCAATCCTGAAACATTACTTCTACCCCACTCCCGTTGTCTATGAAGACTCTTGTTACCAAAGAATCTTGTATGGTTGCCGAGATGATGAGAGGATCAGAATGAAGCATCTGATTTGGTATGTCATCCTTGTCCGAGAAAGTAATAGCTTCTTCGGAATGGAGACTCTTGTTGACCAGCTTGGTATGTGGTAGGGTCCGTACACTATCCTTCAGCTTAGTTAGGGAAATTGCTTCTCCGGTATAGCCATTAATGCTGTTGATGACTCGGTTGGCTCCATTTGATGGTGGTGGGGGAGGATCTTGAGGATTGTTGTTTCCGCCACCCTGGTTGTTATTGTTGTGGGAGCTATCCTTCTTCTTCTTCTTCTTCCTCGGAGTGTTATTACCTACAATTATCCGGTACAGGTTTACTAAGAGGATTTCATCTTGGTCATAACGTCTCGTGGTGAGATTCATGTATCTATGATAATGTTCTATCAATGATTCTCCTTCTTGTTGTCTATCTTCAAGAATTTGTCGATCTCTTTGCGCTATTCCTTCTGGAGAAAAGATCGAGTTGGGTCTACTATACCCCAACCTATTTTCCTGATCCAGGCCATCTGAATTGTTAACGTTCGCGCTGTAATTCACGTCGTTTTGGGTGAAAACCCTTTGACCTGAGTTTGGTACTTCAGATCCAACAGGGTTTGTTTCAGGAGGTGGGGTTCTAGATGCAGCAGAATTGGAGCCGGATGCTGGTATCCTGGATACGATGGAATTTGATCCAGGAGGTGTTCTAAATATCCCAGGATTTGGACCAGAGATTTGTGGTGTTATCCCATCAGGATTTAGGTTGATGGATATCGGAACGTTGGAGTTTCCGGTACCCAGGTTAGAGTTTGGTGATGGATCTGAGGCAAAGTGTGCCCGAGATCTTCTAGGTTGTCCGCACCTCCGACCGCGTCCATGTCCTTGAGGGGGTAGCTCCGCTTCTGGATTCTCCTATGGATTTTGCCCTAGCACACGGGCGCTTCGTCTGGGTTGCTCGGCGTCAGACATGTTGTCGGGAAAGTTGCTTCTTCAAGTGCCCTAGACCAGATCGGAAACAAGGTTCGGCGACGTCGTTAATGAGTGTGAGATGTCCCGCCGGGCGTGCCAAATTGATGTATGCAGTACACCAACATTTCGACGACGAATTAGACTCTCGAACTGATCTGCAAGACAAAGGCCCCGGGTGTCCCGGTGATAGACACTCCGACGCTAAAGTCAGTATATTTGCTTAAGGCGTAAAGTATAAAGTATGAGATTAGATGGAGAGGTCTACCAAACCTTTAGAGTATTTATATGGCTACAATCCGTAGATCACCAAGATATGTATTTATGGTATGAATACAACTCTTATGGGAATTGAGGTTGTATTACCATATATAATAGAAGTGTATTTCGGACATGGTTGTGTTACCATTTATAGGATAGCTGTATTACCATCTTTGAGAAGATGTATATTCCTTGTAGAACATTCAAATATACGCATTCCTTATAAGGATTAGGATTGATTGACCTGTGGATCCATCCCCCGCGTATCTCGAGCCCACGACCCTTCTCGGGCCCTGGTCCGAGTATGAATGAGGTATGAATACGAACCATGGACTTATCACACAGATGTTGCACCAAATCAGATGCCTCACTCTGATCCTCTCATTATCTCAGCAACCATAAAAGATTGTTTGGTAAAAAGAGTCTTCATAGACAACGGGATTGGGGTTGAAGTAATGTTCCAAGATTGCTTCCAGAAGTTAGGATTTACCAAGGAAGACCTCAAACCTGCGGGTCCAATCTTGGGGTTCACCGGAAATCCCGTAACACCTCTTGGAAAAATCACAGTCCCAGTCACAGTAGCAGATGGGACGAAGAGCCTGACCCTCTACTGCACATTTTTGGTAGTCAACACCGTCTCACCCTTCAACATTATCCTTGGCAGACCTTTGATGTACCAAGCTAAAGTCGTATGGTCTCCCTATCATCTGATGATTAAATTTCCGACATCACAAAGAGTAGCTTCGATCTAAGGAGATCAAAAAGTGGCACGTTCCTGTAAGATCACGGCCATACGTGACACCAGAAAAGTGAGTAACATCTCGGCCGACAATGCTAGCTTAGGAGATTTTGTTCCCAACCCTGATCTCGAACAATCTATGGTGTTTTACTCCGAGGAAGATGACGGTTATATGTCAAGGAATCCTCCAACTCAGGGGGAAGTGGCGCTAAAACTTTTACTAACCAGCCCTGAGGAAAATGATCATCCTTTCGATTTCCAAACCACCAACAATGAAGCAGAATATTAAGCCATTATCACTGGATTAAAATTGGCTGAAAACCTGGAAGTTAAAAACCTTGAGATCTTCAATGACTCACATACTGCAATTCAGCAGGCCAAAGGCGAATTCAAAACTTGAGAATACAATCTCCAGAAATACCTCGAGATAGTTAAGCCTCTCCTAAATCAATTCCGACATTATGAGCTGAATCATATCCCTCGAGAAGAATTGTTAATGGAAACCCTGGCAAAGAGAAGTTGCAAAGAGAATAGCATCATGGCTACTGGCATCTCAGACACATGGATGAACTCCTACATCGAATACCTCCAAACGGGTAACCTTCCCGAGGACAAGCACCTAGCACGGAAGGTCCGAATCAAAATTCCGAAATATGTCATCCATGACAGCATCTTATACAAGGAAGAATACCTCCAGCCTTTGCTCAAGTGTGTTGGGCCTTTCGACGCTGAACACTTAGTACAAGAGACACATGAAGGAGTCTACGGTAGTTATCAAGGTCCATGTACCGTTACACGAAAGCTCCTATAGATGGGTTATTTTTGTCCTACAATGCTACAAGGCGTCAAAAGATATATCGACTCTTGTCATCAGTGTCAAAGATTTGCTAATATGGTCCACGTGCCACAGGAGAATATGATTACTATACAAGAATCCTGGCCATTTGTAGGATGGGGCATAAACTTCGTTGGACCTTTCCATACGGCCCCCGATAACTTCAAGTACCTCATTGTGGCCATTGATTATTTCTCAAAATGGATAGAAGCTGATGTATGTCGGACACCAACACTTCGACGACGAACCAGGCTCTTGAACTGATCTGCAAGACAAAGTCCCCGGGTGTCCCAGGGATAGACACTCCGACGCTCAAGTCAGTATATTTGCTTAAGGCGTAAAGTATGAGATTAGATGAGAGGTCTACCAAACCTTTGAGGGTATTTATATGGCTACAATCCGTAGATCACCAAGATATGTATTTATGGTATGAATACAACTCTTATGGGAATAGAGATTATATTACCATGTATAATAGAAGTGTATTTCGGACATGGTTATATTACCATGCTTAAGATAGATGTATTACCATCTTTGAGAAGATGTATATTCCTTTTAGAACATTCATAATATACGCATTCCTTATAAGGATTAGGATTGATGGACCCGTGGACCCATCCTCCGCATATCTCGAACCCGTGACCCTTCTCGGGCCCTGGTCCAAGTATGAATGAGGTCTGAATACGAATTATGAACTTATCAGTAGCCCCAAGGTAGATCTTCAGAATATAGAGTGCTCCATCTCGAAGGCTGAAAGAGAGGCTTGCTCCTCGAGGGAAGACCAATAACTCGATGGAGAATAACTCGGGGTGTTAAGCTCGGGGTGTCCTTCGGGCTTACCCTTCTGAATGTCTAGTTTCAAGTTCTTTCGTATTCCATCAAATATATGAACGACTGAGATTAACTTTCTTTGAAATCCAGATGGTGGGTACACGTGGCGTGTCTTCATTGGCAAACAGAGACGGTATGTCCCCCGTCTCTCTAATTACTTGCATTGGAAACAGAATCGAGGTAATTGCTCATCTTCCATGCTGTCTGGGTTTGGATTAAATTTCCCTAATCATTCCCATTGTCTTTTCTTATTCAAAAATTTCTTCTTTCCAAGTTCAGAAGACGCGTCAATACTTCATCAATTTCTGAAGCCCCAAATTTCTGCTTCCCTCATCAGTAAGTGCTATCTTCTTTCTCTGCGCATTTGCTTGTGTCTGTTTTTTCCTTTTATCTATGCGTGTGTATTTCCCCCCATACTCTCTGTAATCATGAGCAATAAGAGTAAAACAATTTTCGACCCCCATCATGGTGAGGGAGAGTATGTAGAAACACAGGCTGAGGAGAGTAGCTCCCATGACCGCCGTAGAGCTGAGGTAGCAAGTGGGAAAAAACATTTAGTTTTGAAGAAGAAAGCCTCTGAGGAAGAGAAAAGGTTGAGGGCTATAGCCAGGAGGGCTCAGATAGAGAGGAAAAGCCCCATGGTATTGCATGCATCTGGAGGTATAGCATCCATGGCTGGCGAAGGTAATAGTAGAAAATCGCTGAAGGAGGATAAAGCATGCGCTGATGCTGCTATCTTCACAGAAGGTTGTCCCTTCTCCATTCCTTCTGATGTTGACCTCATGTACTTTGGATAAGACAAGTCTGCAGCTGAATTAGTAACTCCAACCCGAGGGGTCATATATGGGAGGTTTCTGCAATATGGGTTAGCCTTCCCATTTCCCCCACTGTTGGATGAATTTCTTCAACATTATAGGTTGCATCCAGGGAAGTTACATGCCAATGTGATAGTAATCATTATGGCCTTAATAACTTGGTGCGCTCGTAAAGGTTACTATCCCAGTCTCTCCTTGTTGCGGACCATGTATAAGGTTTCCGTTGTTAAACAAAACGTAACCTTGACCTCTCGGGATACCACTTTAGGTAAACTTTTTGTGCTTCCTGTAAACTGCGGGAAGTGGGATAAGGTAAAACTAACCTTCGATCGAGCCAAGTATGAAGTTCCTGATTGGAATGAAGATGTCCAAAATGAGATCTGGCATGAAGTGGAGTCGTCCCGCCAACTGCTGAATATAGCTGGGGAGTTGGTGAATGATAAGATCAAACTTAGAGAGGGTAAGTTTGTATCTGGAGATCATCAAATGGGTTGGCAATGTCCTATAGAAACGTATGACTGGTTGAATCAACTATCCGGCCGTACTTCAATATTGCAGCTTCTTGAAGTTGTCACATTTTGATCAGTCAGAAGGTGTTGAAATGGATTGGTATGAAACCCTTCTGTCTATGGAGCAGGATCCAGGTGGTGCAGTTAAGGCATTGCAGGCCTATAGAGCATTAGAAGAGATGGCTGCCTGAGATGAGATATCCGAGAAGGAGGTAAATAAGGAAATCTCGGGTCTGATGAAAGATGCTCGACGTGGGCGTCGGTTCAAAAGGCTTGTTCAAGGTCCTAAGAAAATTGAGGAGGCAGATTTCCTATTTCTTCCTGTAGCTTTAGATCCGTCAGATGAGGAGGAGGATGAGGGTTCAGCCTTAGTTCGGTGTCTGAGAAAGGAAATGTCTCAGACCTCTAGTGTCCTTCCCATCATGACTGAAAAGGTCGATGAGGTCATGATGATAACTCCTGTGGTAGAGTCAGATGCGTTGCAAGAGGGTATTTCTTCTTGTATTATATTCTCGTCGACAATGTTTCCATTTCTTCTTACGCTAACTTTCTTCCTTGTATATGCAGTGGGTGCTTCTAGGACGAACAGGGCAGCAAGTTTGTTGTCTCAGATAGCTGAATCAAGGGGGCTGTTGAGCAGTAATGAGAAGAAAAGGGATCTTGAGGCTTCATGGAGCTCTGTAGACAAGTCTCCGAAGAAGCCAAGGTTCGAACTCGGACCATTGGAAGAGTTCGAGAAATACGTGTCACCTCCTCCTTCTGAGGTTCTGGTCGAGGTGGTATCAGACTGTCACCTCCAGCCTTTGCTCAAGTGTGTTGGGCCTTTCGACGCTGAACACTTAGTACAAGAGACACATGAAGGAGTCTACGGTAGTTATCAAGGTCCATGTACCGTTACACGAAAGCTCCTATAGATGGGTTATTTTTGTCCTACAATGCTACAAGGCGTCAAAAGATATATCGACTCTTGTCATCAGTGTCAAAGATTTGCTAATATGGTCCACGTGCCACAGGAGAATATGATTACTATACAAGAATCCTGGCCATTTGTAGGATGGGGCATAAACTTCGTTGGACCTTTCCATACGGCCCCCGATAACTTCAAGTAACTCATTGTGGCCATTGATTATTTCTCAAAATGGATAGAAGCTGATGTATGTCGGACACCAACACTTCGACGACGAACCAGGCTCTTGAACTGATCTGCAAGACAAAGTCCCCGGGTGTCCCAGGGATAGACACTCCGACGCTCAAGTCAGTATATTTGCTTAAGGCGTAAAGTATGAGATTAGATGAGAGGTCTACCAAACCTTTGAGGGTATTTATATGGCTACAATCCGTAGATCACCAAGATATGTATTTATGGTATGAATACAACTCTTATGGGAATAAAGATTATATTACCATGTATAATAGAAGTGTATTTCGGACATGGTTATATTACCATGCTTAAGATAGATGTATTACCATCTTTGAGAAGATGTATATTCCTTTTAGAACATTCATAATATACGCATTCCTTATAAGGATTAGGATTGATGGACCCGTGGACCCATCCTCCGCATATCTCGAGCCCGTGACCCTTCTCGGGCCCTGGTCCAAGTATGAATGAGGTCTGAATACGAATTATGAACTTATCAGTAGCCCCAAGGTAGATCTTCAGAATATAGAGTGCTCCATCTCGAAGGCTGAAAGAGAGGCTTGCTCCTCGAGGGAAGACCAATAACTCGATGGAGAATAACTCGGGGTGTTAAGCTCGGGGTGTCCTTCGGGCTTACCCTTCTGAATGTCTAGTTTCAAGTTCTTTCGTATTCCATCAAATATATGAACGACTGAGATTAACTTTCTTTGAAATCCAGATGGTGGGTACACGTGGCGTGTCTTCATTGGCAAACAGAGACGGTATGTCCCCCGTCTCTCTAATTACTTGCATTGGAAACAGAATCGAGGTAATTGCTCATCTTCCATGCTGTCTGGGTTTGGATTAAATTTCCCTAATCATTCCCATTGTCTTTTCTTATTCAAAAATTTCTTCTTTCCAAGTTCAGAAGACGCGTCAATATTTCATCAATTTCTGAAGCCCCAAATTTCTGCTTCCCTCATCAGTAAGTGCTATTTTCTTTCTCTGCGCATTTGCTTGTGTCTGTTTTTTCCTTTTATCTATGCGTGTGTATTTCCCCCCATACTCTCTGTAATCATGAGCAATAAGAGTAAAACAATTTTCGACCCCCATCATGGTGAGGGAGAGTATGTAGAAACACAGGCTGAGGAGAGTAGCTCCCATGACCGCCGTAGAGCTGAGGTAGCAAGTGGGAAAAAACATTTAGTTTTGAAGAAGAAAGCCTCTGAGGAAGAGAAAAGGTTGAGGGCTATAGCCAGGAGGGCTCAGATAGAGAGGAAAAGCCCCATGGTATTGCATGCATCTGGAGGTATAGCATCCATGGCTGGCGAAGGTAATAGTAGAAAATCGCTGAAGGAGGATAAAGCATGCGCTGATGCTGCTATCTTCACAGAAGGTTGTCCCTTCTCCATTCCTTCTGATGTTGACCTCATGTACTTTGGATAAGACAAGTCTGCAGCTGAATTAGTAACTCCAACCCGAGGGGTCATATATGGGAGGTTTCTGCAATATGGGTTAGCCTTCCCATTTCCCCCACTGTTGGATGAATTTCTTCAACATTATAGGTTGCATCCAGGGAAGTTACATGCCAATGTGATAGTAATCATTATGGCCTTAATAACTTGGTGCGCTCGTAAAGGTTACTATCCCAGTCTCTCCTTGTTGCGGACCATGTATAAGGTTTCCGTTGTTAAACAAAACGTAACCTTGACCTCTCGGGATACCACTTTAGGTAAACTTTTTGTGCTTCCTGTAAACTGCGGGAAGTGGGATAAGGTAAAACTAACCTTCGATCGAGCCAAGTATGAAGTTCCTGATTGGAATGAAGATGTCCAAAATGAGATCTGGCATGAAGTGGAGTCGTCCCGCCAACTGCTGAATATAGCTGGGGAGTTGGTGAATGATAAGATCAAACTTAGAGAGGGTAAGTTTGTATCTGGAGATCATCAAATGGGTTGGCAATGTCCTATAGAAACGTATGACTGGTTGAATCAACTATCCGGCCGTACTTCAATATTGCAGCTTCTTGAAGTTGTCACATTTTGATCAGTCAGAAGGTGTTGAAATGGATTGGTATGAAACCCTTCTGTCTATGGAGCAGGATCCAGGTGGTGCAGTTAAGGCATTGCAGGCCTATAGAGCATTAGAAGAGATGGCTGCCTGAGATGAGATATCCGAGAAGGAGGTAAATAAGGAAATCTCGGGTCTGATGAAAGATGCTCGACGTGGGCGTCGGTTCAAAAGGCTTGTTCAAGGTCCTAAGAAAATTGAGGAGGCAGATTTCCTATTTCTTCCTGTAGCTTTAGATCCGTCAGATGAGGAGGAGGATGAGGGTTCAGCCTTAGTTCGGTGTCTGAGAAAGGAAATGTCTCAGACCTCTAGTGTCCTTCCCATCATGACTGAAAAGGTCGATGAGGTCATGATGATAACTCCTGTGGTAGAGTCAGATGCGTTGCAAGAGGGTATTTCTTCTTGTATTATATTCTCGTCGACAATGTTTCCATTTCTTCTTACGCTAACTTTCTTCCTTGTATATGCAGTGGGTGCTTCTAGGACGAACAGGGCAGCAAGTTTGTTGTCTCAGATAGCTGAATCAAGGGGGCTGTTGAGCAGTAATGAGAAGAAAAGGGATCTTGAGGCTTCATGGAGCTCTGTAGACAAGTCTCCGAAGAAGCCAAGGTTCGAACTCGGACCATTGGAAGAGTTCGAGAAATACGTGTCACCTCCTCCTTCTGAGGTTCTGGTCGAGGTGGTATCAGACTGTCCCGAGATTAGCCAGGTATAATTCGGTTTAGCTCTCAATAGGATTAGTTGTGTAATTAGTTATCTCTCTTTGTCTTCTCTTATAGTCTGTGAGTCAGATGAAGCATATGTACAACTCCCTTCGGACACTGTACAACCGTTCTCAAGGGCAGGCGTCCGAGCTCGAGCTGATGAAGGAGGAGATCTCCAAGAGGTCTAAGGAACCTTCAGATATGCTGAAGCATCTCCAAAATGAGATGACTCAGGCTAAGGCCAAAATAAAGGCTTTGGAAGAGGAGAATCAAGCATTGAAGAAGGCAAAAAGGCTGTCTGATGGTTCCTTCTTAGAACTGAAAAGGAACATGTCTTTGGTGGAAGCGGAGAGAGACCGGTATGCTGATCCCGTTAGCCAGAGGCGGCTAGTTCGGTTGATAATAGACTTCTGCCTCAACTGTCCAGAGATGGAGGCTCATCGCCAAGAGTATGGTGAATTCTACCATAAATCTGAGCTTTCGAAGATGTGGATTCCTCTGAAGGGGTTTCTCAATGAAGAGATTCAAGGATGTCTTGCCCCTGCCTAAACTTGGCCTGAAGTACCGGAGAATTTGAAGGAATTTCGGGTGAAGTTTAGCCAGATTGGGGGATTTGAGACCAGTTTACTGTCTAGTCTGGAATCTTTGAAGAAGGCTTTAACTCTGAAGGAGTTCCAGGAAAGACTGTCCGGTTTGTATCCTGAGTTGACATTCCTGGTGGAGAAGCCGGCTACTGAAACTTCACTTGAGGACCCGAAGACTTCTGATGAGCAAGAGAAGACTGTAACTCCTTAGAGCCTTGTCTTTTACTTCAATATTTTTCTCTTCTCGCCAGATTTTGGTGTTTCATGTATTCTGAACATGTGTTTTGTCTTTGGAATTAATTGGTCTTTATCTTCCTTTATGTCAAGTGTTGCTCTGTCACTTGTGCTGATATGCAGGTCAAGTATGAAGTTGTCCTTCAGAAGAGCAGGAAACTGGAGGAAGATCTGGATGACTCCAAAGGCTGTTTCAGCATTGTGCGGGAAGAATGTGAGAGTCTTCGCGGTGGGCTCAAAGAGGCTTTGAAGCAAAGAGCTGAGCTGAATCAGGAGCTGAGTGATCTTCAGAAGAGATATAAAGATCTAGAAGATGCTCACGACAAGGTCGTGGCCACCAATAAAGAGTATGACCATGAATGGAGGAAAGTCAAGAGTGACTTAATGAAGGTCAAGGGTGAAAGTCACGAGAAGGATCTTCTTATTTCTAATCTCCGAGATGAGATTATCACTGTGAATCACAAGATTTCCTCCACGATAGATGAGTTGAGAATGTGCCAGGCCGAGCTTAACGCTTGCAGGTTCCAAATAAAGGAACTAGAGGCTCAAGGTGTGTTCGTCATACCTTCAGGATCTTCAAAGAGGGAGATAGGTGGACCTTCTGGTGTCCCATATTCAGGACCTTTGATAAGGTCTCATGTCCAAAGGGGTGTATCTCGACGGATCCCATGTGGAAGGGGAAGAGAGGTGACACCTACTCCTAGAGCTCGTGGCTCTATTGACTCTCCTGCTCGACCCGTGATTATAGAAAATAGAAGTGGATCCCCTACGTCCTCTCAGTTGATGAGGATAGTAGAAGAAAGTAATTGGGGCTGTGGCCTCCAGAGTGTTCGAGTTCGTGCCTCTACTTCTTCTCGCGTTCAGGGTCGTACCCCTATGTTTAAAGACCTTCACGAGGTGTAACAAGTTCTTAGTGTAATAACAATTTATGGTTTTGCCTTTATAAAGGTCTTTGCATTGCAATCCTTGAGAAGATTGACTCTCAGGCTTATGAATAGCCTGAATAAATAGTGATGTGTACCTTAATAGGAGTATCACGAGGAGAGTCGAGTTTCAAACTTTGTGAGTTTGTGTGAGTTGTATCATGTTGGTCTTTGACCATATACTTTTTATAAGTATATTATTTTATTTTAGCCCGAGGTGACTGTGGCTCGGACACTTGGTTCGAGCAGCCCATATTAGATAAGCATCAATCACACGCTTATAAGCGTATATCTCATAGGCAAGTATCATATTCTGATGTAATAACACCTTTGATATGAGTTACTTGTTTTCGAGGTTTTTCATCTATGTATCCCTTTGGGGAATTTTTAGAAGCATCATATTCTGATGTAGTAACACCTTTGATATGAGTTTGAACTTCTGTTTTTGAGGTTTTTCCTCTTTGTTATTCGAGATGATTGATTTCTGAGCACGTCTGCCCTTTTGGTTTATAAACCTCAATCAAGTACTTTTGTAAAGTACTTTCTATCTCGAACCTATCTCTTTTATTTTAAACGATTGGTAGTTGAATTTTGGATCCAAACAGCTTATCTTATATAAGCTAACCAATCATACACTTTATAAAGCATATTGTTTTGAATAGCAATCCATGTTATACTTAGGATAACAATCCTCTTTTTAGAAAAGGAATTTTAAGATTGCTTAGTGAAAAAGATAGCTGTAAAAAATATCATGACTTCAATCCAAGTTTATAACTTTTAAGAAAAGAAGTAAAGGAAATAGTATGTTTGAGTTTGAGTACCCGTTTGTGCTATAGCAGGATTGTCTCGGACCTTGATGAGGCTCTCGGACAAGGTTGTTATTCTAGAACTTTGTGAGGCTCTTTGTTGAGTTTCATCTTCCATGATACTTTCGTAAGTTAATCACGTTCCATCTTCGTGGTATGGGTTCGCCCTTCACGGTTTCACAGTGTCTCTTTGTATTAGAGGTTCATTGACTGCTGCGTAGGAAGGGCGTCATTATGACAGGGTCCAAGTGCTCTCCTTCGCGAGTTTGCAAGTGGTAGTATCCACCGGATTGTGTTGTTGAGACTTTGTATGGTCCTTTCGTCCTTGGCTCCAGCACTCCTTCTAGCTTGTTAGTACACCACGGGCCTACTGGCATTACCAGTTCTACCACTTGGAAGATTTGATGGCATCTTTTGTGCCATAGTGCAGTCATCTCGTTGTAGACCTCTTCCCCGAAGTGAAACACCAGGGGTTGTTCGAGATCAGGATCAGGTGTTAGATCCCCCAAGATGGTGTTGTCGGCCGAGATGCTGCTTACTTTCCAGGCGTCACGGATGGCCGTGACCATGCATGAACGTACCACTCCTTGGTCTCCTTTAATGGAAGCTACTCCTTGCGGTGTTGGGAATTTTAGCATCAGGTGGTAAGGAGACCATACAACCTTAGCTTGGCACATCCAAGGTCTGCCAAGGATAATGTTGAAAGGTGTGACGGTGTCAACCACCACAAAGATGCAGTATAGGGTTATGCTCTTCGCTTCTTCTGCTATTGTGACTGGGAGTGTGATTTCTCCAAGAGGTATGACTGGATTTCCGGTGAACCCTGAGATAGGACCCGTAGGTTTGAGGTCGTCCTTGGTGAATTTTAGCTTGTTGAAGCAGTCTTGGCTCATCACTTCTACCCCGCTCCCATCGTCCACAAAGACTCTCTTTATCAGGGTATCCTGTATTGTTGCCAAGATAATAAGTGGATCAGAATGGGGCACCTGGTTTGGCACGGCGTCCGCATCCGAGAAGAAGATAGTTTCCTCGGAGCGGAACCTCTTGTCAACTGGCTCTGTGTGGGGTATGGCCCGCACACTATCCTTCAGCTTAGTAAGGGAAATTGCTTCTCCTGTGTAGCCATTGATGCCGTTGATGACTCGGATGGCTCCATTTGGTGGCGGCGGAGGATGATCTTGTGGATTATTGCCTCCGCCCCCTTGGTTGTTGTTCTTGTTATTGCTTTTGCGATAGCCATCCTTCTTCTTTTGCCAAGGTTTTCCCTCATACCTTTTCTGAGTACCTTGGCGTCTCCAGCTATCGACGGTGCAATTTGTTGCACAATACCTTGTCGAATCAATTTCTCAATCTCGTTCTTGAGCTGATAGCACTCCTCAGTGTCATGCCCCCGATCTCGGTGATATTGGCAGAGTTTCGGGGACCTTTGACGCCCGGCTGAGTCCTTCATGGCGGGCACGTTCGAGAATAATATCTCATGGCTCGGCTGAGTCCTTTATTAGGTGCCTGTGAATGGATAATATCTCAGCCCGAGATCTAGCTAAAGGAGTGTAGGATTCGAAGGTTGGTTTAGGAGTGCCTTCAGTCTTTTCGACCTTTGGTATTTTCATCTTGGGCTCCTTCACCTTATTGTCAAGGTCTTGGGATCTTTTGCATGTCACTATATCCGTTTTGCTGGCATATTCCTCCATGATGGTTTGGAGATGCTTAATAGTGGTAGGATTCATCGTTGTCAGCTTCGTCCTCAGAGTATCATCATCTATACTCCTTCGATAAAGATTTATCAAGAGTATTTCGTCTGGATTATAGCGCCTTGTGGCTAGATCCATATACCTGTGATAGTGTTCTATCACAGACTCTCCTTCCCTCTGTCTGTCTGCAAGGATTTGTTGATTCCTTTGTGTTCTTTCTTCCATAGAGAAGATCGAGTCGGATTCGCTGTATTCTGTCCCATTCTCTTGGTCAAGTCCTTCTGGATTGTTGATGCAGTTGTTATAGCTCATGTTGGTCTGGATCGAGATTCTCTGGTCCGAGTTCGGTACTTCAGATCCCAAAGGGTTCGATCCAGAAGATGGCACTCCAGATGCAGCAGGGTTTGGACCGGAGGATGGTGCTCCAGATGCTCCAGATACGGCAGGATTTGGACCGAGGGAGTTCTGCCCTCACGGAAAAGTTTAATGGTGGTTCGGAGGTGGAGCGCGCCTGAGATCCTTTAGGTTGTTCTCGTCCGCGTCCTTGAGGGGACTGCTCCGCTTCTGGATTGTCTTCTGGATTTTGCCCTTGCACACGGGCACTGCGTCTGGGCCGCTCAGCGTCAGACATGTCGTTGGAGGATTCTGCTCTTCAGGTGCGCTAGACCAGATAAGAGACAAGGTTCGGCGACGTCGTCAATAGGAGTGGTGGATTCCCACCGGGCGTGCCAAATTGATGTATGCCGGACACCAACACTTCGACGACGAACCAGGCTCTTGAACTGATATGCAAGACAAAGTCCCCGGGTGTCCCGGGGATAGACACTCCGATGCTAAAGTCAGTATATTCTTAAGGCGTAAAGTATGAGATTAGATGAGAGGTCTACGAAACCTTTAAAGGTATTTATATGGCTACAATCCGTAAATCACCAAGATATGTATTTATGGTATGAATACAACTCTTATGGTAATAGAGGTTGTATTACCATGTATAACAGAAGTGTATTTCGGACATGGTTATATTACCATGTTTAAGATAGTTGTATTACCATCTTTGAGAAGATGTATATTCCTTGTAGAACATTCATAATATACGCATTCCTTATAAGGATTAGGATTGATGGACCTGTGGACCCATCCTCCGCGTATCTCGAGCCCGTGACCCCTCTCGGGCCCTGGTCCGAGTATGAATGAGGTCCGAATACGAACCATGGACTTATCAGAAGCTGAAGCCTTGACCAACATAACTGGCAAGACAGTTATCAGTTTTTACGGGAAAGATATCGTGTGTCGCTATGACATCCCGAGATACATAGTGACAGATAATGAAGCACAATTTGCTAAGGACCCCTTCAAGAAAGGGTATAAGGATTATAGCATAAACCAGAAGCTCACCTCGGTATATCATCCAGAAGCTAACGGCCAAGTAGAGGTTACAAACCGAACCTTGGTAAGCGTCATCAAGAAGCGCTTCGAAGGAGCTAAAGGAAAATGGATCAAAGAACTACCAAGAGTGATCTTCACCCATGGAACCACATCAGTTACAGCAACAGGAAAGACTCCTTATAGCTTAAACTATGGGTCTGAAGCGGTCATCCCCATGGAGATTGGGGTCCCCTCTACTCGTACTTCTCAACAGATGATGAAGATGGCACTACCAACGAAGAAGACCTTCGTCTCGACTTTGACCTCCTAGAGGAGAAGAGAGCAAATGCTACAATCCATGAGGCCAAGGTAAAGGAAAGAGTCAAGCACTACCATGATAGAAGAGTCCGCTTAGCCACCTTCGTTAAAGGAGACCTTGTCATGGGGTTAAATGAAAAAAGCAAGAAAGAAGTGGAAGGGAAGCTAGCCCCGAACTGGAAAGGTCCATATCGAGTCCTAGAGTCCCATCCAGGGGGAAACTACCTCTTGGAAACCATGAAGGGGGAACCTATATCACAAAGATGGAATGTGATTAACTTACGAAAGTATCACGGAAGATAATAACTCAGGGGAGAGCCTCACAAAGGTTGGAGATTTTCAAGAACGTCCGAGAGCCTCATCAAGGTCCGAGAGAAGTATGCTCTAGCACAAACGGGAACTCAAACTCAAACCCACTATTTACTTTACTTCTATTTTTAAAGTTATAAACTCAGATTGAAGTCATGTTATTTTTATACCTATCTTTATAACAAGCAATCTTAAGCTCCTTTTCTAAAAAGAGGATTGTTATCTTAAGTATAACATTGATTCCTATTCAAAACAACATACTTTATAAAGTATATGATTGGTCAACTTATAAGTTGTTTGGATCCAATATTCAAATACCAATCGTTTTGAATAAAAGAGATAGGTTCGAGATAAAGTACTTCAAAAAGTGCTTGATTGAGATCTATAGACCAAAAGGGCAGACGTGCTCGAGAATCAATCATTTCAACATAAAGAGGAGAAACCTCAAAAACAAAAGTTGAAGTTCATATCAAAGGTGTTATTACATCAGAATATGATACTTCCAAAAAAGTCCCTCAAAAAGGCACACATAGAGGAAAAACCTCGAACACAAATAGTTCATATCAAAGGTGTTATTACATCAGAATATGATACTTCTAAACAAAAACCCTCAAAAGGGCACATAAGAACCTATTGAACCTAAAAAGGATATATCAAAGGTGTTATTACATCAGAATATGATACTTCTAAACAAGACCCTCAAAAGAGCACATAAGAGGCTAAACCTCGAACCTAAAAATGACATATCAAAGGTGTTATTACATCAGAATATGATACTTTTAAATATACAAATAAGGTTTCCTAGGACTTCACCAGAAGTTATGATGTATGCCGGAAACAAACACTTTGAAGACGAACCAGGCTCTCAAACTGATCTGCAAGACAAAGGCCTCGGGTGTCCCGGGGATAGACACTCCGACGCTCAAGTCAGTATATTTGCTTAAGGCGTAAAGTATAAAGTATGAGATTAGATGAGAGGTCTACCAAAACTTTAGGGTATTTATATGGCTACAATCCGTAGTGATAAGTCCACGGTTCATATTCCGACCTCATTCATACTCGGACCAGGGCCCGAGAAGGGTCGTGGGCTCGAGATACGCGAGGGATGGATCCACAGGTCCATCAATCCTAATCCTTATAAGGAATGCGTATATTATGAATGTTCTACAAGGAATATACATCTTCTCAAAGATGGTAATACAGCTATCCTAAACATGGTAACACAACCATGTCCGAAATACACTTCTATTATACATGGTAATACAACCTCTATTCCCATAAGAGTTGTATTTATACCATAAATACATATCTTGGTGATCTACAGATTGTAGCCATATAAATACCCTAAAGGTTTGGTAGACCTCTCCATCTAATCTTATACTTTATACTTTACGCCTTAAGCAAATATACTGACTTGAGCGTCGGAGTGTCTATCCCCGGGACACCCGGGGCCTTTGTCTTGCAGATCAGTTCGAGAGCCTGGTTCGTCGTCGAAGTGTTGGTGTCCTGTATACATCAATTTGGCATGCCCGGTGGGACATCTCACACTCATTGACGACGTCGTTGAACCTTGTTTCTGATCTGGTCTAGCGGACTTGAAGAAGCAACTTCCCCGACAACATGTCTGACGCCGAGCAACCCAGACAAAGCGCCCATGTGCTAGGGCAGAATCCAGAGGAGAATCCAGAAGCGGAGCAACCCCCTCAAAGACATGGACCCAGTCAAAGGCGCGGACAACCTAGAAGATCTCGGGCACACTTTGCCTCAGAGCCATCACCAAACTCTAACCTGGGTACCAGAAACTCCAACGTTCCGATATCCATTAACCTAAATACTGATGGGATAACACCACCAATCTCTGGTCCAAATCCTGGGATATTTAGAACACCTCCTGGATCAAATCCCATCGTATCCAGGATACCAGCATCCGGTTCCAATTCTGCTGCATCCAGAACCCCACCTCCTGAAAAAAACCCTGTTGGATCTGAAGTACCAAACTCAGGTCAAAGGGTTTTCACCCAAAATGACGTGAATTACATCGCGAACTTTAACAATTCAGATGGCCTAGATCGGGAAAATAGGTTGGGGTATAGTAGACCCAACTCGATCTTTTCTCCAGAAGGAAGAGCGCAAAAAGATCGACAAATTCTTGAAGATAGACAACAAGAAGGAGAATCTGTGATAGAACATTATCATAGATACATGAATCTCGCCACCAGACGTTATGACCAAGATGAAATCCTCTTAGTAAACCTGTACCGGATGATGGTAGGTAATAACACTCCGAGGAAGAAGAAGAAGAAGAAGGATAGCTCCCACAACAATAACAACCAGGGTGGCGGAAACAACAATCCTCAAGATCCTCCCCCACCACCATCAAATGGAGCCAACCGAGTCATAAACAACATTAATGGCTATACCGGAGAAGCAATTTCCCTAACTAAGCTGAAGGATAGTGTACGGATCCTACCACATACCAAGCTGGTCAACAAGAGTCTCCATTCCGAAGAAGCTATTACTTTCTCGGACAAGGATGACATACCAAATCAGATGTATCATTCTGATCCTCTCATCATCTCGGCAACCATAAAAGATTCTTTGGTAACAAGAGTCTTCATAGACAACGGGAGTGGGGTAGAAGTAATGTTTCAAGATTGCTTCCAGAAGTTAGGATTTACCAAGGGAGACCTCAAACCTACGGGTCCGATCTCGGGGTTTACCGGAAATCCCGTAACACCTCTTGGAAAATCATACTCCCGATCACAGTAGCAGATGGGATGAGGAGCCTGACCTCTACCGCACATTTGTGGTAGTCAACACCGTCACACCTTTCAACATTATCCTTGGCAGACCTTGGATGTGCCAAGCTAAAGCCATATGGTCTCCCTACCATCTGATGCTGAAGTTTTCAACACCACAAGGAGTAGCTTCAATCAAAGGAGACCAAGGAGTGGTGCATTCCTGTATGATCACGGCTATACATGACACCAGAAAAATGAGTAACACCTCGGCCAAAAATACCATCTTAGGAGATTTGGTTCCCAACTCTGATCTCGAACAATCTATGGTGTTTTACTCGTAGAAAGATGACAGTTATGTGTCAAGAGATCCTCCAACTCCGGGGGAAGAAGTGCTAAAAATTTTACTAACCTGCCCTGAGGAAAAGGACCATCTTTATGTTTCTCATTGCGATTTCCAAGCCACCAACAATGAAGCAGAATGTGAAGCCATCATCATCGGATTAAAATTGGCTAAAGACCTGGAAGTCAAAAACCTTGAGGTCTTCAATGACCCACAGATTGCAATTCGGCAGGTCGAGGTGAATTCAAAAATCGAGAGTGATAAGTCCATGGTTCGTATTCGGAACTCGTTCATACTCGGACCAAGGACCGAGAAGGGTCATGGGCTCGAGATACGTGGAGGATGGGTTCACGGGTCCATCAATCCTAATCCTTATAAGGAATGCGTATATTATGAATGTTCTACAAGGAATATACATCTTCTCAAAGATGGTAATTCAGCTATCCTAAACATGGTAATACAACCATGTCCGAAATATACTTCTGTTATACATGGTAATACAACCTCTATTCCCATAAGAGTTGTATTCATACCATAAATACATATCTTGGTGATCTACGCATTATAGCCATATAAATAACTTAAGAGGTTTGGTAGACCTCTCATCTAATCTCATACTTTATACTTTACGCCTTAAGCAAATATACTGACTTGAGCGTCGGAGTGTCTATCCCCGGGACACCCGGGGCCTTTGTCTTGCAGATCAGTTCGAGAGGCTGGTTCGTCGTCGAAGTGTTGGTGTCCGGCATACATCAATTTGGCACGCCCGGTGGGACCTCTCACACTCATTGACGAAGTCGCCGAACCTTATTTCCGATCTGGTCTAACGCACCCAAAGAAGCAACTTCCCCAACAAAATGTCTTACGCCGAGCAACCCAAATGAAGCGCCCGTGTGCTAGGGCAAAATCCGGAGGAGAATCCATAAGCGGAGAAACCCCCTCAAGGATATGGACGCGGTCGAGGACGCGGACTACCCAGAAGATCTCGGACACACTTTGCCTCACAGCCAGCACCAAACTCTACCATGGGTACCGGAAACTCCAACATTCCGATATCCATCAACCCAAATCCTGCTGGGATAACACCACCAATCTCTGGTCCAAATCCTGGTATATCCAGAGCATCTCCCGGATCAAATCTCATCGCATCCAGGATACCAGCATCCGATTCCAATCCTGCTACATCCAAGACCCCACCTCATGAAACAAATCCTGTTAGATCTGAAGTACCAAATTCAGGTCAAAGGGTTTTCATCCAAAACGACGTGAATAACAGCACGAACGTTAACAGTTCAGATGTCCTGGATCAGGAAAATAGGTTGGGGTATAATGGTCCCGATTTGATCTTCTCTCCAGAAGAACGAACACAAAGGGATCAGCAAATCTTTGCAGAAGGACGGCAGGAGGACGTTAGGCACAGCCACCTCAGGGAAGCCTTGAACCAAACCATACGACACAGCCCGCGAGGCTCTGATCCACTCCAAATTGACCTTTCCTCGGACACTCCCCCGAGGGAAAATAGTAGGTCCAACTCGATCTTCTCTCCGGAAGGAAGAGCATGAAGAGATCGACAAATTCTTGAAGATAGACAACAAGAAGGAGAATCTGTGATAGAACACTATTATAGATACATGAATCGCGCCACGAGACGCTGTGATCAAGATGAAATCCTCTTAGTAAACTTGTACCTGATGATGGTAGGTAATAACACTCCGAGGATGAAAAAAGAAGAAGAAGGATAGTTCTCACAACAATAATAACCAAGGTGGCGGAAACAACAAAGATCCTCCCCCACCACCATCAAATGGAGCCAACCGGGTCATCAACAGCATTAATGGCTATACTGGAAAAGCAATTTCCCAAACTAAGCTGGTCAACAAGAATCTCACTTCCGAAGAAGCTATTATTTTCTCAGATAAGGATGACGTACCAAATCAGGATCTTCATTCTGATCCTCTCATCATCTCGGCAACCATACAAGATTCTTTGGTAAATGGAGTCTTCATAGACAGCGGGAGTGGGATACAAATAATGTTCCAGCACTGCTTCCAGAAGTTAGGATTTACTAAAGATAAGCTTAAACCCACGGGTCCGATCTCGGGGGGCACAAGAAATCCAATAATACCTTTCGGGGAAATCACATTCCCCGTCACAGTAGCAGAAGGAGCTAAGAGCCTAACCTTATACTGCACATTTGTGGTAGTAGATACCGTCACACCCTTCAATATTATCCTTGGCAGATTTTGGATGGGCCAAGCTAAAGCCGTATGGTCTCCTTACCATCTGATGATGAAGTTCCCAACACCACAAGGAGTAGCTTGAATCAAAGGAGACCAAGGAGTGGCGCGTTCTTGCATAATCACGGCCGCTCGTGACCTTAGAAAAGAAGATGATGGTTATATGTCAAAGCATCCTCCAACTCGGGGGAAAGCGGTAATAAAAGTTTTACTAACCAACCCCGAGAAAAAGGACCATTTTTGGGTTTCTCACTTCAATCTCCAAGTCACCAGTAATGAAGTCGAGTATGAAACTCTCAGTACCAGACTAAAACCAGCTAAAGACCTGGAAGCAGAAGACCTTGAGATCGAGGACCTCGAAATCTTCAGTGACTAGTAGATCTTGGTTCAACAGGGTAAAGTCGAATACGAAACTCGAGAGTATAGTCTCCAGAAATACCTCGGAATAGTTAAGCCTCTCCTGAACCAATTCCAACATTATGAGTTGAATCTTATTCCCCGAGAAGGTAACCATAAGGCTGATGCACTTATCAAGCTTGCCTCCTCGGACCTCAACATAAGATCTTCTCAAGAATGGCTAATGGAAGCCCCGGCGAAGAGAAATAACAAAAAAGATAGCATAATGGCTACTGGCATCTCGGACACATGGATGAACTCCTACAGTGAATACCTTCAAATGGGTATCCTTCCTGAGGACAAGCACCTAACATGGAAGGTCCGAGGAACACATGAAGAAGTCTACGGTAACTATCAAGAACCACATACCGTTATTCGAAATCTCCTACATAAGAGTAATTTTTGGCCTATGATGCTCGCGCCAAAAGATAAATCGATTCTTGCCACCAATGCCAGAGATTTGCAAAGATGATCCACATGCCACAGAAGAATAGGATTACCATCCAAAAATCATGGCCATTTGTCGACGCGGCATAGATCTTGTAGGGCCTTTCCCTACGGCCCTTGTTATTAACTTCTGCCGGAAAAACATGGTGGGTCGCTATGGCATCCCGAGATACATAGTGACTGATAATGGAGCACAATTTGCTAATGATCCCTTCAAGAAAGGGTACAAGGAGTATGGAATGCACCAGCAGCTCGCCTCAATATATAATCCAAAAGCTAGCGGCCGAGCAGAAACTATGAATAGAGACTTGGTATGCGGCATCAAAAAGCGCCTCGAAGGAGCTAAAGGAAACTGGATCAAAGAATCACCAAATATGATCTGGACGTCCGAAGCGATCATCTCAAGGAAGACTGGGGTCCCCTCTGTCCGTACCTCTCAACCAGATGATGAAAATGGCAAGGCCAACGAAGAAAACCTTTGTCTCAACCTTGACCTCCTAGAGGAGAAGAGAGTAAATGCAACTGTATACAAAGCCAAGATGAAGAAAAGATTCAAGCGCTACCATGATAGAAGAGTCTGCTTGGCCACTTTTGATAAAGGAGACCTTGTCATAAGGTTAAACGAGAAAAGCAAAAGAAAAGTGGAAGGGAAGCTAGCCCCGAACTGGGAAGGTCCATATCGAGTCCTAGAATCCCATCCAGGGGGAGGCTACCTCTTGGAAACCATGAAGGGGGAACCTATACTACGAAGATGGAATGTGATTAACTTACGAAAGTATCACAGAAGATCCAAAACTCAAGGGAGAGCCTCACAAAGGTTCGAGACTATCAAGAACGTCCGAGAAGCCTCATCAAGGTCCGTGACAAGTACACTCTAGCACAAACGGGTACTCAAACTCAAAACTCACAATTTATTTTACTTCTATTCTTAAAGTTATAAACTTAGATTGAAGTCATGATATTTTTATACCTATCCTTATAATAAGCAATCTTTAAATTCCTTTTCTAAAAAGAGGATTGTTGTCTTAGGTATAACATTGATTGCTGTTCAATACAATATACTTTATAAAGTATATGATTGGTCAACTTTTAAGTTGTTTGGATCCAATATTCAAATATCAATCGTTTTGAATAAAAGAGATAGGTTAGAGATAAAGTACTTAAAAAAAGTGCTTGATTGAGGTCTATAGACCAAAAGGGCAGACGTGCTTGAGAATCAATCATCTCAACATAAAGAGGAAAAACCTCAAAAACTAAAAGTTAAAGTTCATATCAAAGGTGTTATTACATCAGAATATGATACTTCTAAAAAAGACCCTCAAAAAGGGCATACATAGAGGAAAAACCTCGAATCTAAACAAGACCCTCAAAAGGGCTCACATAGAGGAAAAACCTCGAACCTAAGTAGTTCATATCAAAGGTGTTACTACATCAAAATATGATACTTCTAAACAAGACCCTCAAAAGGGCACATAAGAGGCTAAACCTCGAACCTAAAAAGGACATATCAAAGGTGTTACTACATCAGAATATGGTACTTTTAAATATACCCAATAGGGTTTCCCAGGACTTCACCAGAAGTGACACTTGAGAGATGGGCTATTGTCAACTTTTCTACACGCTGTGACATTAAAGGCCTTGGCAAAAGATGCCCGAGGAAGAAGCCCAATAACATCAAGTACGCAGAGTGTTCATCATGGACAACTGCGAAGACCTGATCCCGGAGTATCTTAGCTTGGCATAAGCCCCTTTCCAGTAAATCATGAGAACGAGGTTCATGTGCAAAGGATTTTAGGCTTTGAAGCTGACGAGGAGATGCCGAGACTAATCCACCTTATTTATGGAAGAAATAGAAATCACCTCTTCAAGAGAAAGTAATTCAGGATACTTAGCTTTAATAAGCCTTAGTAAATCTCCTGATGTTACTATCTTCTCGGAGGGATCCAATGCATCCAAAAACTCGGCCCCAGGGATCCAGCGTTTTGCAGTCAGAGCAGCGAGCTTATCAGCAGCATCAGTATAAGCAAAGATTTCCTTCATCATCTCCATCTCATTCTCGAACTGACATAGATGCAAGAAGCCATCCAAGATCCCATGCAGTTCAGAGGAATGGAATAAATCCCCATACTCCTCCCTGTGGCTCTGAAACTCGGTACTACAAGCAAGGAAAACACTCCAAAGATTTAGTTGCCATTTAAGCTCCTCTAGATCCTTCCATTTGGTTTGGTCTTGCGCCAGCATCTAAGTAATATCTCGATAAGCCTCTAGCTCCTTCTCTTGAGACTTCTTCGCCGACAGCAGATCCTTATTCTCAACCTCTAGCTGTTTAACCCTGGCTTCTAGTTGAGTCACATCCAATGGAGCCTGAACGGGTGGATTAGAAGCAACAAACTTAGTTCCCATAGTTAAGAGGGAAGCTTCCATCTCCTCCTTCTTTGCCTTGAAGGACCGGCACTTTCTATTTAATTCCATTATGGAATCAGACAAGTGACGAATCACATCATTAGATCAAGGCCCTACTGTGGACAAATCCGCCATCAGCTGCTAAATAAAAGGAATATTAAAGCCTGGCATTCAAGATATCTATACAATATGATAAGAAAAATAAATACCTCCGAAACGAAGGGATATTTCTTAGAAGACCTCCGAGAAGCCTGACCATCCTCTTCCTCCGGGCAGCTCAGATAGAACTTTAACTTCTTTAAAGAAGCATCCTCAGAGCCCACCAGCTCAAGGTAAGATTCATCATCTTCGGAAGACTCCTCCACCACCGGTTCCACCTCCTCGGACTGTACTTCCTTGGATTCCTCGGCTTCATCATCTATAGCCCGGAGCATAGCCTTCCCTTTCTTGATCTTTTTCTTTGGAGGAGATGCTGAACATATATAAAGATAAACCTCAGCATATGACACAAGAAAAACATATTATATGACAACAGTGTATGACTGGAAGAGTTACCTGAAGAAGACCGAATAGAAGAAAATTCACCATGATTCCAAGGAGATTTTCTCAGACCCCCTTTCCTGGCCTTCTTCTTTCTTTCCTGGATTTTATCAGGAAGGGCCCAATTCCGATCAGGCTTCAAAAAGCTGGAAGTAGATTTCGACCGAGGAACATCCAACAGGTACGAGTAAGTGATACTAGGCCACTACCACGCAGAGCCATGTGAGCCCATAACAAAATCCTTTCTTTGAAGGGTTAATGTCCTCCTCTAGGAGCTCCTCAATGATTCCCTTCAAGTGATCAGGGATGATGAAACCTCTATCACGAGCTATAGCATCCTTTGGATGGGGATGCAAATCAGGGACCTCGTACTTGCTCCGGTCGAAAGTGAAACAGTCTGCCTCCCACACACCACTGTTATCAGGAAACGTGATGGGTTTTCTCTTCCTCGGAGTCAGGGTAATGTACTCGTAAGTCTCAAAAGAGAATAGAGTATACAGACTCCTGATTAAATCCAAGTTGGGATCGTAGTTCTTCCGAACGCACCAGGAAATCACCGCCATGATCAACACTACCACATTGGAATGTATTTGGCTCGGATGAAGTTGATGATGCTACAGGAATTCATGAAATAAAGGGGGAAAGAGAAAACTTATCCATTGTTGTAAAAACCTCCCATAAAGTACCCCTCTAGTGGGGCTCACCACAATCTTTAATAGGAACTTCTCCATCCTTGAGCTTCAAGCCAGCTTCAAGAGGATATGACAGCCTGCAGGATCGCAGATACCTTAGCGTCCTTTCATCAACCACTTTGGTGATATCATTCACACCATCAGAAGTCGGAACCCGTTTATCAACTTGGGGCTCCATATTAGGGTCCATCTCTGACCCAGAAGCACCGTCATTTGCCACTACAGTTACCGTCTACAGCGGTGAAGCGACGGTAACTTCCATCGGCTCCCCAGCCTCGACTTCCAGAAACAAGGTGCTCAAATCACGGTCAGCTGGGGCCCTGTTTTCAACAAAATTCTCCACATTGCCAGGGGGAACGCTGGAACTTGTTGAAGTCATGGCAATATAGAGAATGGGAGGAAGAGAATATATGCAGAGACTTGAAAAGGACAAATTTGAAGGAAATTTCTTCGGAAACTTGAAATGCAGAGAAGGAAAAGATTAAAATTGCTTGGATGAAGATTGAGGATGAAGGGAAAAAATTACTTGGTTATATAACCAGTAATTAACAAGCATTTAAGTGGATTAATTACCTCGACTCGCGAAACGATATAGGCAATTGGAAGGTTGGTCCTCCTCACTGCTAGAAGATACAATGAACCAAGACCACGTGTCAATCTCCTCAGAATTCAAGAAGGCAGATTCAGATCCAATCATACACGTATACCCACCATTGGGATTTTAAAGAAAGCTAATCTCAGCCGTTCATATATTTGATGGAGTACGAAAGAACTTGAAGCTAGATATTCAGAAGGGTAAGCCCGAGAAGAGATTCCCCGAAGGACACCCCAAGTTATTGGTCTTCCCTCGAGAAGTAAGCCTCTCCTTCAAACTTCGAGATGGAGTACTCTATATTCTGAAGATCTACCTTGGGGCTACTGATAAGTTCATGGTTCGTATTCGGACCTCGTTCATACTCGGACCAAGGCCCGAGAAGGGTCATGGGCTCGAGATACGCGGAGGATGGGTCCACGGGTCCATCAATCCTAATCCTTATAAGGAATGCGTATATTATGAATGTTCTACAAGGAATATACATCTTCTCAAAGATGGTAATTCAGCTATCCTAAACATGGCAATACAACCATGTCCGAAATATACTTCTATTATACATGGTGTTAGGGCCGAGCATCCAGCTGACCCGATGGCTCATCAGGACCAACGGCTCGGCCCCTTAGCACACATGGCGCCCGGGCCAACCCGGACGCAGCATCAGATTAGAGCCCCAGTTGTCTGGGCCAGGCATCTCGCCATCCTGGATGACTCATCCCGGCCCTCGACACACATGGCATCCGGGCCAGACCTGATCGCGGTTAGAACCCTACTTGGCCTGGCAGGAGCATCTTCCCAGACAACCTGATGGCGTGATGTGACTGACCAGGCCCGGGTTCCCTTCTATAAATACCTCACTAATTACAAGGAGAGAGGTATGTTCACCATTCACTATTCTCTACCAAAATTACTCCCAACATGTTTTCTGACTTGAGCATCGGAGCGGGAACGGCATTAAGCCACCCCGCCTGACCGTGAGTGTTCATATGGTCTTAGCAGGTAGAGTTCATCCGTCGCCAAGGCGGATCAAGAGACGCTGCAGCACGGCCTGGATTGACAGTCCAGGCCACGGTCCAGCAGCACCGTTCAGATGTGGGCCTTCCTCCGAAGAACTTCCCGGCCGTAACATTGGCGCCGTCTGTGGGGATTAAACGCCTAGTCACCCACGCAGCTCGGAGATGTGAGCGAATCAGCCTCCAACGAGCACAACCGAAGCACATCTCCAAATCTGAGCAGACAAGGAGCCTCTAAATTGGTTTCTTGGTAAAAAGGTACAAACTTTCACCAAAAATGCCTTCATTAGAGCCTAAACTTTCAGATCTATTAAGCACAGCTTCAAGAAAGCTTAAACAGATCAAGCTCATTCTTTTTTAGCCAAAAAGGAGACGACTTTCACCAAAAAATCCCTCCTTTAGAGCCGAAAATTTCAGATCTGTTAAGCACAGCTTCAAGAAAGCTTAAACAGATCAAGCCCATTCTTTTTTAGCCAAAAAGGAGACGACTTTCACCAAAAAATCCCTCCTTTAGAGCCGAAAATTTCAGATCTGTTAAGCACAGCTTCAAGAAAGCTTAAACAGATCAAGCCCATTCTTTTTTAGCCAAAAAGGAGACGACTTTCACCAAAAAATCCCTCCTTTAGAGCCGAACATTTCAGATCTGTTAAGTATAGCTTCAAGAAAGTTTAAACAGGTCAAGCCCATTTCATTTTTAGCAAAAAAGGGGAAGACTTTCACCAAAAATCCGACCTTTAGAGTCAAAATCCTTCAGATTTGTCAAGAATAGCTTCAAGAAAGCTTAAAGACATTAAACCCGTTCATCTTTAGCCAAAAAGGGAAGATTTTCAACAAAAATCCGACCTTTAGAGCCAAACCCCCATATATGTGTGAAAAAAGCCATTGAAAAGAGGAAGAAGAGTATATCATACATCTGCCATATTTGTGTGGTACAAGGAAACACGATCTTATAAAATAAAATAAAAAGGTTTCTGCAGTTTGACTTTCTCTAGCAGATGATCAAACTGCCCAGATGGGCGGGCCGGACGCCGTGCCCAGATGAGCGGAAAGGATGCCGCGCCCAGATGAGCGGAAAGGATGCCTCGCCCAGATGAGCGGACCGGACGCCGCGCCCAGACGAGAAGAGCAGTCGTCGCGCCCAGACCAGCGTATCGGTCGCCGCACCCAGAAAAGTAGACCGGTTAGCGCAGACGAGACAACATATGTACGAAGGTCATCAGCGATCGGCCATGATATTCCCACATCGGTAAATACATTCACGGTCATAGGCTACCATCCCGCAGTGAGCTCCACTGGCGAGCGACCACTTCAACGACATCGGCTAGTTCATCAGGTCACTTCAGCGACATCGGCTAGTTCATCAAGCCACTTCAGCCACGTCGCCCTGTTCATCAAGTCACTTCAGCCACGTCGTCCAGTTCGTCGACTCTATTTGGCGACATCGCCCAATTTGTCGACCCATTTCAGGACAAGGCCAACCACCCGGTTCATCGATCATGTCCACTTCCCAAAGCCGTTTCATCAACCCAGTTCAGCGGCCTCATCCGCCATCCAGAGCTTATACGGCAACAGTGCGACCCATCCCGGATCAGCTGCCAAGGTGGGCCGACCCATCCCGGATCAGGACCCAGGTGATGACGCTGACACATGAGTGCATGGCAACCTGGTGAGCCAACTAGATCAGAAACATCTCTTAGACAACTGAGCCAACTAGGCGAGCCGACCAGATGACGAGGTCAATCCCGCTCTAAAAAGGTACCCCATACCACCCAATATTTCTAATGCTAGTCCCATGACATTTTCTCAAGCATAATTTCTAGAGAGATCACAATGTTTTCCCTAATAAGGGAGTGGTCTTAGGGAACACTATTTTCCCATGCAAAATTGTAGTGTTGTTTTCTCTCCCGCTATTAATGTATTTCAAGTGCTAAGTTCACGGACATGTTTCCCCTTGTTTATCCATTTGAACCTTATTTCGAAAGTCGAATGACAAACTCGAAATTTGCAACAACGGATACAACGAAAGGAGGTTCAACCCACCGCCCCGGCCAGCCGGACCGGGCGGAGAGAACACATGGCACATTTCACACCTAGACTGTAAAGCGTCCGGGATGCATCTTTGTTAACGAGCCAGGATTGTTGCCTGGAGAAACAAGGGTGTACTTCTATGCATTTTACTCTCAAGGGCAAGTCGGTCGACACGGTCACGATCGTGACCGCCGGGCCGGGACTGAGGCTTAGCCGCCCTTCTCGCGCACCGAACATAGGCGTGGTCCTGTTCAGACACGAATACGCGAAAGGGGCAGATCATATCCATTCCCAACCACGGGTAGCAACCGTATGGGAAAAAAGGTGGGTTTCTTCTTCATTGAAGATCCATGTCGGGCAAGGACCGATAAAGCAAAGTTTGTGACTTAGCAGTACCAACTCTAAATAAAAAATTCCAGGAAAGGGATGACCATTCAACAAATCTTGGTGGCTTGGAAAAGGTTTAGCGACTCCCAAGTTCAGGCAATTTTGCCCGGAATTCAAGGTCATGCGCGCCAACTTCCACCAGAACCAGCAGGCATCCAGGACCGTCCATCCGGTCAAACCATCCCTCTTCCTGAAGGGGACGACCCATGTGGACAAGATGGACCATCCCACTTGGTGAACGGTAAATGAAACAATCATTATAAGCATGCAGGTTGTAAACTAGTGAAGAAATGCTAAAGTAGTGTAAGCTTAACAATTTATTATGCAAACATATAATGTTTCAAAAGAAAACAAGCATAACCAAATGTATCCCCTTATGGGTTATTACATAACCTATAAATTGTTCAAATGGCAAAACGCAGGAAAGGAAAACAAAGAAACCCAACTGGATTGGTCGCCTTGGCCGGCAGACCTGTCAACCCCGAGAGGGATGACACGCCGCGAAGCGCATGCCCTTCCAGGATCGCCATCTTGAAATCGTGCGAAACATGGGAGGTCTTCGTGACCAATGCCAATCGGCACAATGAACATGTACAAGCAATATGCTATCACGACCCAAGTCAGCATTAATTAACATGCTCTTACACGCATCAGGACCCAGGTCAGCATGCTAAGCACAGTTGAAAAATGCGTACGCTTAAGATAAGATGTCGATCCAAAAAGGGCTAACCGCCCAGATCGCGGTTCAGACCGCCAGCCTGGACCAAGGCTTTTGCCATCCCAGATCGCGGTTCCGACCGCCAGCCCGGGCCAAGGCTTTTGCCAACCCAGATCGCGGTTCCGACCGCCAGCCCAGGCCAAGGCTTTGCCATCCCAGATCGCGGTTCCGAACGCCAGCCCGGGCCAAGGCTTTTGCCATCCCAGATCGCGGTTCCGACCGCCAGCCCGGACAAAGGCTTTTGCCATCCCAGATCGCGGCTCCGACCGCCAGCCTGGGCCAAGGCTTTTGCAATCCCAGATCGCGGTTCCGACCGCCAGCCCGGGCCAAGGCTTTTGCCATCCCAGATCGCGGTTCATACCGCCAGCCTGGACCAAGGCTTTTGCCATCCCAGTTCGCGGTTCCGAACGCCAGCCCGGGCCAAGGCTTTTGCCATCCCAGATCGCGGTTCCGACCGCCAGCCCGGACCAAGGCTTTTGCCATCCCAGATCGCGGTTCCGAACGCCAGCCCGGGCCAAGGCTTTTGCCATCCCAGATC